>BMAU01014840.1:0-684609 GCA_019973935.1 Trichonephila clavipes
CCGTTGGTTGAGTTCGAATAATAGCCAGAGATGGAGATAGTACTTAAATTTATATTACAAGAAAATAAATATTTACAGTTAAAGTTTACACTAAAAGGTAATAATGCGGTTAAATGAAAATTACACCCTTGAAGGTGCTGCGGATTGATGCGAACAAGACCTTGCGTCCGTCCGTTGCGTTTCAGTTTACAGAGAAGTCCCCGTACCGGTTCCAAAAAAGTTTCCGTTGGGGTTGGAAAGCGGGAAAATCTCGCGCACTCAGTTACAGTTAAGTGAGGAGTGTGGGAAACATACTCCCACCCTATATCCGAACTAGTTCGGATATATGGGAAGTTTGTGAAGTTTATGAACAGGTCGTTTAAACACTGAGTCTTGGGTTTTCACAGTTGCAACACGAACCAGTCCGTCGTTGCCTGGATGCACTTGAAGAACTCGAGCCATTGGCCATGTACCAGGAGGACCCTCCTCTTTGATCAATACGATGTCATCTTCCTTCAAGTTTGGTTGTGCGTCCTGCCATTTCTTGCGAGGTTGTAAGGAGGAGATAAATTTGGAACTCCACTTCTTCCAAAAGCCCCGTTTGATGTTCTGTAGCAACTCCCAACGATCTCTATGGTTGGAGCTTGAAGGAAGCTCCTCTGGAACTGAAAGAAGAACATCACCTGTAAGAAAATGTGAAGGTGTGAGTGTAGATATGCATTCTATGTCAGAGTCATTAACGTAGGAGAGAGGCCTGGAATTTAGTAATCCTTCGATTTGCGTGAGCAAGGTTGTTAACTCTTCAAAAGTTAATATGGTTTCTCCCAATACTCTCTTCAGATGAAATTTGACGGATCGAATTCCTGATTCCCAAATACCTCCAAAATGTGGTGATGAGGGTGGAATAAAGTGCCAATCTATTGAAGATTTGAATAAGTAGTAAGAGATGGCTTCATTAGTTGGTAAGGAAAGCCATAACTTCCGTATTTCGTCAAGTTTTCGATGAGCTCCAACAAAATTGGTTCCATTGTCACTATAAATGTGGCGGGGAGCCCCACGACGAGCACTAAAACGACGTAGTGCAGCTATGAAGGAATCAGTTGTTAAGTCTCCGACTGCTTCAATATGAACAGCTTTAGTTGCTAAGCATACAAATAAAGCAATGTAACCCTTTGTAGATTTAGTCCCTCGACCTTTGTTGCATTTAATCAGTACAGGACCAGCATAATCAATACCGCAACTGAAGAAAGGTCTCTCCAGCGTGGCACGGTGTTTTGGTAAATTGCCCATCAGTTGTGGTGTTGTGGTGGATGTTTTGAATTTGTTACACTTTAAGCATTTTCTAATACATTTGTTAATTAATTTTCTACTTCCTACGATCCAATGGGACTGTCGAAGAACGTGAGCTAACAAAGTCGGCCCAGCATGTAAATGAGCGATGTGTTGTTCCTTGATAAGGAGTTCACTAATACTGTGCTGAGAAGGAAGTATGATAGGATGCTTGGAGTTGAATCGAAGCTGGGAATTTTGCAATCTCCCTCCCACCCGTACTAAACCATGTTCATCTATGAAAGGGTGGAGGGAACGTAATGGACTTTTGGGTGGCAGAGAAATCTGTTTTTTAATGCTTCGTATTTCTTCCTGAAAGTAAAAACCTTGAACCCAACGAATGATGGTTTCTTCAGCGGTTTTGGTTTCCGAAAAGGTAAGTGAAGTAGTATTAATATGGGATGAACTGATCGATGATCCTTGAGATGCTATCTTTTTACAGTTTTTAATAAATCTTTGGCAATAAGCAAAAATGCGAATTACTTTGGTGAGTGAAGAGTAATGTTCGAATAAACCATGAATTACATCATTTGATGTGTGAGTAAACAGATTGAAGATGGAGACTGATTTTTTGTTCCGCTTTTACCTCATCCGAAGCCTCATCGCAACTGGATTCAGCCTTGGGCCAACTAGAAGTTTCTAGCCTTAGCCAGGGTGGTCCTTGCCACCATAACTTGCAATCAGGTAAGCATTTAGGATCAATACCTCGGGATGCAATATCTGCGGGATTTTCCTTAGAAGGCACATGTCTCCAATGCTTTGTAGGTAGAACTTCTATAATTTCAGATGTTCTATTTGCTACGAAAGTTTTCCATTGGCGAGGATGACCAGACAGCCAGGAGAGAACTATTTTAGAATCCGTCCAAGCGAATACATCAAAGGTATAATATTTTAATGTCCGTAAGACCGATTTAAATAGCTTGGATAGTAAATGTGCACCGCACAACTCCAATCGAGGAATGGAAACTTGTTTGACAGGGGCTACTTTAGTTTTTGATACAAGTAGTTGAACCTTTATTTTGCCGTTGTGTTTCTGCCGACAGTAGATTGCAGCAGCATAAGCTAATGAAGAAGCATCTGCAAAACCATGCAATTCTACTATGTTGTCTGCTGTAAGGATGACCCATCTGGGAACAGTGAGGTAGTTGATGGCATTAAAGGCCTTTTGAAACCTAAGCCAATCCTCTGTTAATTGTTGTGGAATGGGAGAATCCCAATCTGTTTTTGTAAGCCAAAGTTTTTGATAAAAATCTTCATGAATACTGTACAAGGTGAAAGAAGTCCTAAAGGATCGAAAATTTTGGAAGATTCAGATAAAATACGTCTCTTTGTGAGTGGTGGTGTAAGTTCAAGCGATGGTTGGAAACCAAAAGTGTCATTGGATGAATTCCAAAATAAGCCTAATACTTTAGAACTTTCATTAGAATCTTTGGAAAATTCAACTCGTGCATCATGAGAACTATGTTCTGAAAATTGAGCGAGAAATTCGGTGGAATTAGAATTCCATTTTCTTAAATGAAATCCGCGAGTACTCAAAACATGAGCAATGTCCTTGCAAATGGAGATTGCGTTATTTGGCGTATCTGCTCCTGATAGTAAATCATCCATATAAATATCTTCCTGTAAAACTCGGGAGAGGTTGGGATTATCTTTATCATCGAGAGCGATTTGCTTAATACACCTAGTGGCCAAAAAGGAAGCTGAGGCTAAACCGTAGGTGACAGTTTTTAGCTTGTATGTGCGAATGTTTTCACTAGAGTTATTTCTCCACAGAATTTGTTGGTATTTCTGATCTTCATCAGCTACTAAAATTTGACGGTACATTTTTCAATGTCCGCTGTAAATACAATTCTAGGAATTCTAAAATTAAGCAATATTTCAAAAATATCCCTTTGTAATTTGGGACCTACTCTAGCAGAGAATTTAATGACGTACCATTTGTAGTTTTGCAAGATGCGTCAAAAACTACTCTTAACTTTGTTGTAGGGCTGGATGGCTTGATAACGGCGTGATGCGGTAAAAAATTCTGATCTTTGGAAGTATGGGATCTGGAATTTACTAAGCTCATGTGACCTAGCGATTCGTATTCGTTCATGAATTCTTTGTATTGTTTTTCAAAATCTGGGTTATTTTTAAATTTCCGCTCCATTGCTAATAAGCGAGAAATTGCTGCGGGTTTTGAGTCTCCCAATTCTGAATTTGATTTATAAAATGGAAGTTTTACAACAAAGCGTCCATCGGAATTACATGCATAAGTATTTTGAAAATGTGTTTCCACAAATTGCTCTTCAGAAGTTAATAATTTATCTTTTACGTTAGGAATTTCTTCTAATTCCCAAAATTGCTTTAATTGATTGTCAATATTTGTACCATTAATGTGAAGATTTAGCATTGAATTTGAGTTTAAAGACTCAGTTAATTTGCCTGAAATTAGGAAACCAAAAATGGAATTTTGAGCGATTAAATTACTTTGAGAGCAAGTAATTTGCCCAGGAAGCAAAATAGAAAAAAGTAGTCAGATCCGAGAATCATATCGATATTGTTTGAGATAAAAATTTCGGATCCGCTAAGCAGGCATTTTTTAAATGAGAGAAATGTGTTTCGTTTATTTTTTCCGTTGGTAACGGAGCAGTTAGTTTTTCCAAAACATATGCTTTAACTGGTAGTTTGACCTTGGGGTCATGTAACGATACTAAATCTATTTCAACACACCCTCTAGTCATCGCGATTTTAGAATCTTGCAATCCTTTAATTTGAAATCTAGCGTTTTTTCTTTTCAGGCCTAGCAGTTTTAAACATTTTTCCGAAATGAATGTTGATTCACTTCCGCTGTCCGCCATAACTCGAACTTGACAGTTCTCCCCCAAAATATTTTTAATGTTAACGCTTAAAGTTGGTAATAAAGAAAAACATGTTTGTATAGAGTTCACGGAAGCTGCAACTTCTTTGTTTTGATTAGTATCATTTCCTGTCTGGTTTTGACCTTCAGCACGATGAGATTTATTTGCTGACATTGCGAAATTTTTAAAATTATTATCATGTAATAGCGAATGATGCTTTTTCTTACAATAGTGGCAAGTAAAAGTTGAATTACAATGTGACTCAGTGTGCCTATCAGATAAACAGTTCATACATAATTTTTGTTTATTAACAAGTTGTATACGCTCTTTAACAGACATTTCTTTAAATTTAGAACATTTGAAAACAAGATGATTCATTTTACAACAAGAACATTTTAAACTATTGTTAAATTTCGATTTATTAATATAAGGTTGTTTTTCATGAGTAACGCTAACATTATAAAGTTCTAAGTATGTACATCTGTTATTTAAAAATTCTATAAATGCTTCAAATGTGGGAAAATCAATATTATTTGAGAATTGCGCCCATTCTTGGCGCGTTTTAGGATCAACCTTTTGTAACAAAATGTAAATCAACCATACATCTCTAGACTCTGCTTTAGTATCAATAGATTTAAGACCTCTAATTACTTCGTCGGAAGTGTCTGCTATGTTGCGTAAGTTGTGAGAGTTAGTATCGTTAAAAGAAGGTTGTTCCATGAAGGTTTTAATGAGTGAAAAAATGATTTGCTTCTTTTTATCATAACGAGCTAATAATTTTTCCCAAGCCTCGTTATAAGCCGTTTCAGTAATGGGAATATGCTTAATTATATTTGCTGGTTCTGACAGCAATAAACCTCTAAGATATTGAAACTTTTGTATATTCGATAAACACATATTATCATGCACTAATGATACATATAAATCCTTAAATGAAGGCCAATTTTTATAATCACCAGAAAAACGCTCAATATTAATTTTTGGCAACTTAAAATTGCTAGATTTCATATTTGAGACATTTTCAAAGACATCAGAATTATCATTATATACATATGTTCTCACAGATAAATTTTCTAAGATATTCTGTAGCTTGGCTTTGGTTTCGTAATATTTTGTTTCGAATTCTTCCATTTCAGAGGATTCGATAGGTAAAGCAGCATCCGCTTTATCAAATTCCGTATAAGTTAATTCAAGTTTCTCTAACTTGTTGCGTATATCATTTTGTCAAAAGTTTGATCATTTTTATCAATGAAATTTATAATTCTTGTAAGTGCAGCCTTCGCTCTGCCGCGAAGCACTGTAGCCGTTTCGGCATCCATTAATTGATAAAACGAAATATGGAGGGAATGAATCAGTAAGAGAAACCAAAGTCAAACGTTGAATGAAAATATAAAATAGTACTTATCTCTTGTTTCTCTGAATCGTTGACGAATCTCGTCGGTGCCTCCAAATGCTGCCGTTGGTTGAGTTCGAATAATAGCCAGAGATGGAGATAGTACTTAAATTTATATTACAAGAAAATAAATATTTACAGTTAAAGTTTACACTAAAAGGTAATAATGCGGTTAAATGAAAATTACACCCTTGAAGGTGCTGCGGATTGATGCGAACAAGACCTTGCGTCCGTCCGTTGCGTTTCAGTTTACAGAGAAGTCCCCGTACCGGTTCCAAAAAAGTTTCCGTTGGGGTTGGAAAGCGGGAAAATCTCGCGCACTCAGTTACAGTTAAGTGAGGAGTGTGGGAAACAGACTGCTTTATAAAAAGTCGGAATTAACCGATTTTATGGCTGACATCACCTGGCTGTTTATAATTCGGAGCTAAACCTATGTAATATAAAATTGATAGAAATTCTCATTTCATCATTAATAAAAAGATGATGGCTTAAAAAGTTCGAAAATGCTTAGATTATGCTGGTATCAAAGAAAGAAGATAAAACAGTTTCTGTCAGATTCAGCGATCCAAATACGAATTCAAAACCTGAAAAGTAAAGGACGATTAGTAGAATTATCAATATAAGTACACACACATATATAAGTAGATTCATGATATAGTATATCTTACGTGAGCCTATTTATTTCGATTACCTTTAAGTGTTACTCGGTGTACCCCCTGGGGTACGCGTACCACACTTTGGACAGCATTGCTTAAAATCATAAAACTACAATTAAACATTAAAATTTTTTTTAAAGATTTGTATTTCTTATAAGTATTTCTTATAATGGACGAATTTTGTTGTTAAAAAATGATGTACAGAGAATTTGAATATTTGATCATAAAACAGTTGTGGGTTTTCAGATTACTTTAATTTAAATTATCAGCTCATAATATAAAAATCTAAACACATTTCAGATTTTTTCAAGAAAAACAATTCTGTAGATTTCTTTCCAGCAGGCTTACAGGGAAAACAAGTATTGCACTGATCCAAATTAATATAAGTAATCATGTGGCTAACCACTGTGTTATCTGATCGAATTTAACACATCGGATCGGTCATTACATACCAATGACGGTATGAAATGTGCTTTATGTAGAATGAGATGTCTTGATCAGTTCCAAATAAAGAGATAGAAAACAAACTAAGAATGTCAAGTAATACCATTGAAGATAAGTTAGAACTCAGAGACCTATTTTTTCCCCAGATATAATAATCGCATTCATTTAAATTCTTGGAAATAATCGTAGAATATCTTTTTACATTGTAAGAGCAAAACGGAACCATATATTTGCCTAGTTCATAAATGGGAAAGCGTTTTTTTAGGATGGAAAATCCCATTGCATTATTAACCTTAAAAGATCGCGTGAAATCTTGAATGATTTAGTAAAAACAGCATTAGACAAATTTCGAATTTCAAACTTCAGATTAAGAGTTTTTTTAAGCCTAACTATAGATGTAAGAATTTAAAAAAATCAGATTAAGAACTTTTTAAGCCTAACTGAGATGTCAGAACTTTAAAATTTTGATTAAGATTTTTTTAAATTTTTACTGCTGTAGATGTAAATACAGTCGAACCTCTATATAACGAACCTCTATATTGCGAATTTTTCTATGTAGCAAACTTTTTCCTGGAACCTTGAACATTTCACGATTTTCTTCGTAAAATAACCTTTCTATAGAGAGGTGCATTTTCTATGTAACGAACTTTTTCTTTTGTGACTCAATTTTTTTTCTCCCTATTTTTAAAGTATTTTTGAACATTTCAAGTTATTCTCTCTTTAACATATTTAATGGTGGTCATAAATCTTGAGCCAGTTTTATTAGATCATAACTCACCGAGAGTACTAGAGTTCTGGACATTTCATCCAAGAAATACAACCTTTAACCCTCCAATGTTCAGTTCTCTAGAAACATCTTCGATATCTCCTTTCACACTCAATGGAGCTGTCCCGTGTCCTCGTGTTCTATTTATAATATAATGTTTGCTTTATAAAACTTGTTTGCTTTAAATTAGAAAATGTCTTTCAAATTCATTAATTTTAATGCAAAATTATTTTCTTAATATTGAAAATACAGTAAATTCTTCAACATTCTTTTTTCTTGTCTTCCTCGTAATTTTTCTTTCTTTTTTTTGATGGGTGATGTATAAAATAAACATATATCAATTTTAAAAAAGGTGTGAATAATTACTTTTTTAATATATAATGTTTATGAATTTAAAATTTGTTTTGTGTGGTTTATAAAGTATATTAAAAGATGAACCTCTATGTAACGAATTTTTCATACAACGAACTTTTTTCCGGGATTTAGTGACTTCGTTACATAGAGATTCGACAGTGTTACTATTATTATTTTTTAATATTTTAAGTTATTTTAAATGTTAACTGTTTCATTTCATGAAGCAAAAGTTAACTCCTTTTTAAATTAATTTAGGCACAAAATGCAGAATATTTTAAATAAACATGAAATGAAATAAATTTAAAAATAGACATTCAAGGCTTTAACTAGAAAAATTACCTTTTAACAACGTTTTATTCATAAAAAATGGATATTTTAGTGAGAAGGGAAGAATTATTTTTCACCCTGCAGACATGAATTTATTCGAAGTACTTAAGTGACTTCAACACCTTTAGGCTCATTGATTTAAGTCATATTATATATTTAATAATTAATAATGCATGCATGTAAAATTCTACATATTTCCAAAATTTAAGATAATACCGAATTGTAAAAAGACTGCCTCGATATTAAAATTAAGATTCGCTTAGTTGCATAGAAATTAATGATTACATCTCCATATGTGTATAAAACATTTAAGGTATCCGACTACCCTAAAACCATGATTTTTTTCAAAAATTGGCAAAATTTTTTTATGATTTTATTTTATAGACCATTTTATTAACTTAATAACAATACCAAGTACTTTATTTTCCCTCCACTAGAACAAAAACTACAAGCGTTTTAGTAAAAGCAAATGCCATAACACAAGATGTCAAACTTTGAAATGCGTTTTACGCGAAACGTGTTTTTTTCGAAAAACTCAAACGGGGACCGCGATTGCTCAAAAATTTTTGAAAATAATTAGCTGAAATTTTTTGCTTATGTTCTGCATAACAGTAGAAGTGTTTTGATCTTCAGATTTATCAATAACTGTTTTATTTCAAAATTTGCAGCTCTTTATGTGAATATAGTCAATGTTTTTTTAAGCAATTTCGTATAATGACTTAGATAAAGTGCTCTAGTTTTTGTAAAAATTAAAATATTTCTTATCGTGAAGATCACTTCAAACAGGAATAACAAAGTAACACATCAAAATTGAAAAATTGAGAATTTGTTCATAAAATCTTTGTACAGAGCGGGCCCCGTTTGTGTAATTTTTCGTACATTTTTACTAGTTTTTTCCCATTTTAATAATAATAATATTTTTTTCTTTTACCAATTTTAGGATTTTTTCCTTAAAATATACTAAATAAATATAAAAATCACAAAAAGATCTCCATATTTCCTTTTTTTCAAAAAAAAGTTGTCGCAAGTAGTCGGATACCTTAAGTTAAAATATTAAAAATGCAAGTTTAAATATCGGAATTAATTTCCCTATAAACGGAAAGAATAAATACTTTTTGATAGTTCAGTATGAGCTCGAAAAAAGATAAATTCAAGATAGTAGTATTTAATGTCGAATAGAAATATTGCATGACAATGTATCATTTAAGATTAATACAAGCAAAAATATTAGATTCAAGAGTTTCTTCATGACATTCTTTTTATTTATCAATTGTTTTAATTCTCATTGTGCACGACTATTTATTTTGTATCAACTTCCAACGACTTTCTGATTTTAATGCATATGGAACTAGAATTTAAAAAAATTAATATCTTAACTTCCAAAGATGAGATGAAAATTAAAATTAAAAAAAAGACCACTTCTCTTTCCGAATATTTTTAGTGCTCTTTAGTGAATATCTTAGTGCTCACTACTTAACATAGCAGTTTATTTTAATTCCGGGTAAAATACTTACGTTGAAACAAAACATTAATATGTTTCAGACATTAGCGGGACAATGGTGACAGATATAAACAGCATAAAGTGTGGTTAAAATATGAAATGAAATTTGATGATAATTTAAGATGAAAACTGATTAAGGTATGTCGCGGTCCTTCGACCGCAGGTGTGAGACGGTTCGAGTAAGAATCAGACATTTCTCAATTTAAACAATTTTATTTCCTTTTTTTCCACTTATTATACTTTATAAGCTTAACTGAGAATGCACTCTAATAACTAAGCCCGAGGAATAATCCAACTTATTAATCTAACGGTAAAACAATAAGAGTACTAATCTTCTTTCCTGAGCGCTCTTGCTTCAACACTTGCTTAATCTTTTCTTCTTGAATTAGCAATACTAAGTGCGACTACCAGTCGCTAACACAATGCTTTCTTCTTATACTCAATTTTCCATCATAATCCCGCCTACTCCACGACTTGCACTTAAATAGAAGCTCTCATTTACATTTCCCCCCTCATCCTTACGGAAAGAGGTTTTTACCTAAAATCGCAGTTAAAACTAGTATCATACCCAAGGGGATTAGTAGAAGCACGAATAGAACCAATTATAGGTAGTACTATCATATTCAAACAAAAGAATTGTAATGTAATTGTCCCTTTAAAAAAACAATCCATAGCAGAAATGAGCACCCATTTCTATGAACTACTTCAAAACATAATTTCGATTTTTTCACTTACCGTATATTCCGGTGTATAACTCACAATTTTAACACATAAAATAAGATCGAAATTTACGTATGAAATAAAAATGACAGCTTTAAAATAAAAAGAAACTGAGCATAAGAAAATAGATTCCTATATGCATCTAAGTACTGTTTATTTATAGGAAATGACATATCTTACGAACTTTCATTTTTGGATAGCATATATAGTTCGTTCATATGTGTTTTCCGTTGTATCTTCAGGCACATCATTATAAATTCTGTTTCATTTTCACTATTACTGTTACTTCGATCCATAAATAAATAATCGTCTTCCATTCCTTCCAGATTGCTAGAAATACTACATTTTTTTAAATGATTTTTGAATCATGTCAGGCTTAATTTCATTCCATGCTTTTATTATCCTTTCACACTCTTTTTCTGGACTGTCAGAATGCATTTGGCATCCTTTTGTAAATATTTTTCACTTTCTAACATCCACATAACTTTAAACACCTCTTTTCTTTTATTTTAGGATTTTAGTTCTAGAAGTATACCGTTGTTCTCAAAAGCCTGATATGGTACTTCCAATGAATGACTTCGAAACGTAAGAACATTGCACATGTATATTTCAGGTTTTGTGATAAAAAAGGGAAGTGGTCTTTGTGCGATAAAAACAAAAATTGAAAAAATGCATTTGAAAGTATTGACGCACGTTATATGCTGGAATATACGATAATTGTAATTAGCACTGTAATCCAGTGCTTCTCAAACTTTCCATATTTGCGACCCAATTTTCAGTCAGTATTTTCATCACGCCCCCCCCCTACATGAACTATGTATTGAATGCAATAATAAAGTACTTCGATGCTAAAGCTACAATACGACTTTAATTATAAACTGCGCAAATAATCAAGATCTATATTATATTTTGTACATAACAAGCCCTTGGAAGTCACTAGTAATCACTAAATAGTATTGATAAATTAATTATTAAATACTTTTTTCCATTTGATGCATTTATAAATATCTTATATCAGTGTCAATATGTATTTTATTTTTTATCATGTCAGAATGTATTTTTTTTTTGCTTCCTTTCAGTAAACTGATAAATATTTTAAATTTTTCCCACAGTTTGAGAAATGCTGCTGTAATCTGAAAAAAAAGGCGTAAGATTAATATATTCCGTTATGTAATCCTCTATTATTACAATAGATAGTGGAAAATAAATTTAACAAATATTTTGTGTTACGGTCATCTTTGTAGGGGTAAGCGTGAATATATAGAAGAAATACTCTCTCTCCGAAATAGAAGAAATACTAAGACCTGTCAAACATATGTTTTACACCATAATCATACTCAGGGACTGTGATTCTGTTAGTACCACATAATTTTTCAGTATATTTTTCCATTACTAAATTATAACATTACGTAAAAAAAGAAAAAAAAAACAGTTATGTTCCTGAATTTAAAAAAATACTATGCAGTTTTTCAGCCTCATTTGCTTAAGGATGTTACAATCCTGCTATCAACAACAATACTGTAATTTAAAATCCTAGCACCATTTGTTTATTTTCAAAAACCTGAAACCTAAAAAAAAAGTCTTTCTTTGGTGGAGAAACACACATCAAGGGATTTTTTTTCGACAGCCCTGATTGCTGCTTTGCTGACTCACCTCAAAGTGCAATCGTTTTGTTGTGTACACAAGGTAGGTGATGGATAAATGCATCCGTAGAAAGTAGCCCAAACCTCTTCAATCTTCATCCTCCCTGATGTCTCCCTCCCCTATTTCGGATCTCTTTTGGCTGCGAGGTGAGATGCGAATCAGGCTGACCCCTGAAACCGCGGGGGTGCGTGGGAAAAGTCGTAGCCCACTAATATTTCAGACCGCGTGGACGTCTTGTTAAGATTCCACTACCTGGATCAAAGCCGGTATTGAGTCGTCCCGCCGATCCACGGCCTCGATAACACCACCAAGGAGGGAGCATACGTCACCATAAACTGTGCCAGGCTCCGCCGTTTGTTCTTTGATGTTTTCATTTATTTTGACCGTCCACCCCCTGTGCGAGGGTGTGGGGGTACTGCAAGTGTTCTGCTGCCACTGATTGCCGCCGGCGCGTTGGAGAACTCTTCGAAAAAGTGTGTGGTCGCCAAAGGAAATGGAAATAATAATAACGATAAAAAAAAAGAACAGAAAAGAGAGGGGGATACCTGTCTTTCGAACACATTTGCCCTTGGGAGATATTTGTTTCAGGATGGATATGTCTTACTATATTTGAATTGTAGAGGAGTTGGTTCTTGACAAGGAATAAAATTGATGTCAGGTAACGTGTTTATTCGCAGTGTACGGTAACTGTTGAGATCCGTTAAAAATATGTCTGAGTAAGAGTTTAGGGGGAAAAACTAATAAATTATTCAGATTTACTTTGTTACATTGTAACGCCAGAAAGGATACACTTGGTCAATTGTGTAATAGAAGTATCAGCCCACCCATGTGGATGAATATGAATCGATAAGAGTTTAAAAATTGAGAAGTCTTTTGTCAACAGTTAATCGTTAAAGGCTAGATTTGAAGTTAAAGACATATATTTTGACAAATTATGCTATTTAATATTTTGATTACATGAATAATAGTTATTTAAGACTTTGTTTTACTGTGCTTTTTTATTTTTGTTTCTTACTAGTCACTAGTAGTTTCACAATATATATATATATATATAGTCTCACTAAATATTTTAATTTACCAGGTATTCTCTTTTAGCCAAAAGCTAAAAACTAATAGTTCATGTGCTGTTATTCAATTTAACTAGTTTTTCTTTCCAATTTCTAAATAGTTTCAAATGAAAGAGTTCAGAATTCTTTTTACCTTTTCACAATCCTATAAGGACCGAGTTTTTTTGGAACTAGTAAATTAACTGTAGGGAAGAGCATAGAATATAACAGACAATGAATAATTTACACTTCTAAAGCAGTGATAATTGACAGCAACAGTTATGTAAATCTTCAGGAAAAAATGTAATAACTTTTAATGAAGTAGACGAGGAATGTACGATTGCTTACACTTGATACCAGGTGATTATAATTAAAGTTCTTCTTTTAAAATGCTGTAAAAAGAACCAGGTCAGAATGATTTCAAATTTAAACTGCAAATACTTGAAGAAAGGGAAAACGGTATGGTATAAGAAAAAAGTTCCAAAGTGTATTAATAGATAGCGCTGTAAGCAGCATAACGAAAGTGGATTCATCTACAAGTGGCATTTTGAAACGAATTTCGACGGCTTTGGAATGTTACGAATTAAATCAACTATACTGTTCCATTTCCATGATTGTTTCGGTTTTTTGACAGAAAACATGACTTCCAAGTCATTCAACAGTTGTAGCACCACTACAAGGTCGTGCCATATTGGATGGGAAAAACCAGTTTTTACAACCTGGAGCCAAAATCCCCATATAGAGGGCAATAATTTAAATTCCAATGAATTTTTTTCTCACATGTCATCCAGTTTTCAATTCTTCAAGTGTATTTATTTGTAATTTAAAGTTACTCCAAACAGCGGTTCTTTTTTGAAGCATTTTGAAAGTGGAACTTTGATTATAATCACCCTGTATTTTAAGTAAAGGTTTTTGTTCGCAAAATTTATTTGTAATTCGTTTTTTCCAAATTATTATCAACTCAGTGAAGAGAATTCAAACGCAACTTACTCGAAATAAAATTAATATTACAACAAAGAGAAATTTTAACGATTTTTTTAAATTTTTTTTTATGTTATTAATCCATTTTAATTGAAATAATAAAACAAGTAGAAAAATACAATTTCATGAAAAAGGTTTTTGGCGTGGATTCTGCTATTTATTTTAAACAGCAATTGAATATATAATTTAAAGCACTCATTAAGTCCGTTTATGTAATAAAACTATTAATAGAAATGTTTATTTTGATTTTTTTCTACGGTTCGATCGATCGATCAAAAATACTTTTTTGATGCATGCGAAAAAGTTTTGGCAAAAACAACCTGTATCCCTAAAATAATACGAAAACAATTTACGAGGAATTTTCCCTTAAATGTGCACTTCAGCGCCCAGATATAAACGACGGTAACAGGTGAAGCGATTTATGAGGTGAGAGGCGATAGTGAGAACCACGAAGAATATTTCAAGACGTCCATTAAAGTACTCACTTCAATTAAGCCAACAGAAAGGAAAAAGAATTTTTCGGCAATTCAGATAAATATCCATGACATATCTGACAAAGATTCTTCAAATTTATTTCATATACAGATATATTTTTTCCAGTTTTTTTTCTTGAAAAGAACCAAAATCAGACTTCTCGTTCATCAAGAAGTCTGATCCATCGTATTAAATGAGGAAATGTTGTTCTTAATGTGGGTGTTAAAATTCTGAACGTGCATCTGCATTTAGTTTTATATCATCTTCTTACTTTTAGTTTCGGGATCAAAATCCATTTTGTTATCAATAATGAAAAGAGTATCTCTCTGCAATTGATGATTTATTCCATCGAATGTCGCGAAATTTTGAAATAGCTCCATTTCCAAATGTTATCTAATGTATCATCAAATACCCCTCACTGTTGGCTTTCCAAAATACAGTACCATGAAGAAAGCACACAGTTGGTATGATATTTGGGGAACACAGTTACATTTCAATATGCTAAATTATATTGCTGGGGCTATACGAATCACGTGTGTTAGTAGTGGCACCAACCTTTAAGCTCTATATAAAATGAGAACAGGAGGCTGAAGAGATTTCCCCTCTTCATTACTGCATGAGAAGTTTCAATATACTTTACAGAGAAATACGAAATTCAATTGAATATGTTTCTGAGTTTGACATATGAGGATTTGTGAATTATAATTACCTAATATTCTTTCAAGAAATCGAGCCTCGCGCAAGATTAAATCAAACCACTGTAATACTGTGACAGGGCTTTATCACGTTTCCACATTAATGCTCTTGGGGAATCTTTGGGGCCAGAATGGAATTATTTCAATCCAATCCTCCCAAGAAGAAACCGCGATGTGCAGATCAGTTAATGGATATATAATGAAGCTTTAGTATTCGCGCGAAAGGAGAATAGAATAGTAGAAGAATGGAATAGAAGAAGGAGACAGAAAACTGAGATGTTGACCACCGTGAGCTATTGGTAAGATATTAAATATAGAAGTGTAATTATAAAACCGACTTTCTTTTAGCGTGTTAAGGAATCTAAGGTAGATAAAAATTCTTAGGGTAACTTCTCATAAAGATAATGATTAGGATTTCTGGCGCTATTTACTTAGAATTTAGGATTACGTTGTAACACTCTTGATTGAATCCCTGTAGTAATACTTAAGTTGTGTTGATCAATATATTTAGACAATAATGAATTATATTTATTATGGCGAATTTGAGTGATCTATCATTTCTTCCTACAAATCTAGGTCGCGTAGATGAAGAGATGGTACCCCCGGGCCGGGGGGAATCACAATACAAATATATGGAATGGTGGATGCAAAAGTCACGGATCAACCAACAGAAAGAATTGTGCTAGCCTTATCACACCACCGTACGTGGCGATATGCATGTAAGCACATGGCAATAATGGATCTCTCTACAACATCACTAGCTGATCGCTTAGCAACATCACTAGGTTCTTGTTAAGGATAACCACAACAACCTGTGACAAAGCGTCTACACTGAATCGACGTCATCTAGATCAGATGAGAATTACCTCTGAGTGCTTACTTTTTGTTTGTTGTTGCACTTACCCTTGATTGTACACTGCAGACGTGTACAATTTAGTAATGCGATGAACACCGAATATGGAGAAACAGAGGACAAGACAGCTCTAGAAGGGTAACACTTCAACGACTATATTCGTATCTGAAGGAAAACTGTGATGTACTGCATAACTAGTAACATACATCGTCATACCAATCCTTTGACTTGTGTTAGCTACTGCTTGGAATGGCATTGGATTTTACTTTCACGCTCCTCTAATACGCAGCGCTGGTACACTTAACAGCTATTACAAGGTTTTTGAAGTTTTCGATTCCGTTGTCTTTCCTTACCTTCAGGATTTGATTTTGGTCATGCTTTAAGAAGAAAATGTGAGACAATTCTTCGTTTCCCGCACAGTTACATTACTTTATAGGGCCATTCATTCATGTGATCCATTAACT
The DNA here is from genome assembly GCA_019973935.1 of Trichonephila clavipes. NCBI lineage: Eukaryota > Metazoa > Arthropoda > Arachnida > Araneae > Nephilidae > Trichonephila > Trichonephila clavipes. Next base: position 16,467 of record BMAU01014840.1, read on the forward strand.
CATGCTCTTGAGGATAGGCAAATGGATCTGTATACATTACCGGCTGCTATGCCCAATGATCTTCGAAACGTATAGAAAAACAACATAGATTAATATTCCTCAAGAATATATTCAAAATATCTTTCTTTCAATGCTCAGGTGTACTTCAGCAGTTATTGCCAACTATGATGGTTAAGCAAAATACTGATATTTTTGTGTTACACACATCGAAAGGAGCTATTGTTCCAAACATTTCAGGCTTATACTGTATGTTATTCATCCAATAAATTTCACTTTAATATCTTTTGGCCTTCACAGTGTTCCATCTTAGATGGTCAATGGTAAATGAGGGACAGCCAAAAAGGTCCTAAATTTTCATTGTAACTCTTTAATCATCTCAATATAATTAATTTACCCTTCTTTATCCCCATATATTTTTTTACTGCTAGAATTCATAGCAAGTAGAGTAAGAGTAGTGTAATTGAAGATAGGAGTGTATGGTGATTAGTTGGCCCGATGTCGACGTTCGAGCTAAAGACGAACTTGAAGTTCATGCGTAGATTAGAGAAATCTGCTTAAAAGACTTTGTTAGCTTTGCAAATAGTATACGGTGGCGATTTTTTTAAAGAAAACATGTTTAGAAGTGGATTTTAAGATTTCGAGTGGGACATGAATACCTGGAAAGTGAGAGCCACAGTGATAGAACTTCAACCTCTTGAAACAAAGAAATGGCCGAGTGAGTTAATCAGACCAGACCAAAGAATGACCATTCGTTCACTGGTACAGAAAGTGAGAATCTCTCATGGATCCATTCAGGCAATCCTGTCAGATAATTTGAAGATAAAATGTGTTAGTGCAATGCTTGTCCAGAGGCTTCTAAACCCGGAATAAATATAAACTCGGCAATTGACTGCAGCCGAATGTTTCGAAAAAAGCGCAGAGGATCAGGACTTTTTTGAGACAATTGTTTTTGGTGACGAATCTTGGGTGTACGCTTTCAATCCGAAGACAAAGATGTAATTATCAGAATGGCACACAACGTCTTCTCCTCGATGAAAGTAATCGAATTCAAATAAGGTGATGCTCATTTTGATAAAGAAGGTGTGATGTACCATCAGAAATGTTTAACAGCGCTTAACGTTAAGTTAACCTGGAGAAAAGTTTAACGATCTTTTGTAAGTGAACGTTTTAAAATGACTATGGGAGGCAATCCGAAGAAATCGTATCGCAAAATAGCAAAGTGGATGGTCACTGTTTCATGACAACGGTCTCTTCCACACATTGATATAGATACATCTACTAGCCTCCTTACTCTTCGGATTTATGGCTCTTCCTCAAGATTAAAATGAGACTCAGAGGTAAACGTTTTGACATCGTAGAAAATATCAAAACCAAAGCGATGGCTGAATTTGGGAAGGTACCACCACAGAACTTTCATTGTTGTTTCCAGCAGTAGTAGGATTGGTCGAGCAAGTATATGTGTTCTGAAGCAGCCTACTTTGAAGGCAATTAAGTAAATATGTACCCATATTGAGGTACTAAAGAAAATTTTTGGACTAAGACTTGTATTTATTTATTTATACTCAACTCAAATTACTATAAAAAATTATAGAATACAAAATGATTATTTTAGAAATTAATATGAAGTAGAAAAATGCTTGCGAAACATCGACGTAAATAGATGGAAAACAATAGTAATAAACAGATCAAGATGTGGTTTAAATTAACTGAGACAGCCTTGGCCGAAAACGGCTGTAGTGGTTATGAAGATGATGATGAAGTAGAACATCTGGTTTAAAGTAGAACACATTTCTATAAATAAATACCTTTTTATTTTAATATATTCAAAATTTCTGTATTTTAAGGATTTTATACCTTATTAATTCAGTAACGTGTATGTCAGATTCTAAAAAAACACCCAGCTAAGATACACATAAATACAACATGTTTAAAAAAACGTAGTTTTTTCAAAAATCTATACAAATTATAGGTTTTAATATCTTTAAACATTGCTAAGCTTATTTTTAGGAACATTATATGTACAAATAATTTGAGAAAAATGATAAGAGAAAACTATGCTCTGGAAGTCATTAAATACTTACTTTCATACTTTTTGATAGTTTATCTCAAATATGTCATACCACGAGGAGGAATGTACAGATAAATTCTCAAATAAGGAAACCAACTAGATTTTATTTACAATTTTTATAAATCTTTTTGTTTACTTAAGATTCTATTTTATTGTTATGTATATATATAACGATGGAAGAAGAAACTATCTCTATGATGTCAAGTGATTCTAAAGAAATTCGGTACTTATATATAGTACCCTCAGCAGTAGCGCACACAGGGATTTTTCAAGGGGAAGGAGTCCGGGATCAAAAGTTCACCATTCTTGTGTTATGCTCCTTTTGATTTTGTCGATTTTCGGGAACAAAACACAGTAAAAAAACTAATTATTGAATAAATAATTAGCATTAATTAATAAAATTAATCATTAATAACAAATGCTTAATTAAATTTTTCGTACTATATACTTAGAATTATAGTCAATCGGAAAAAAATCAAGAGTTTTTTTAAGGGGGGGTTCCGGACCCCAACATCCCCCTCCCTTGTGTGCGCCGCTGACCCTCAGCCAATTCCGCCAAATGTAATCATTATTATCATAATCATTAACGTTTTGAAACACGTGCAGAAACAAATTACCTCTATTGGCTGCATATTGCGGAAATTTGGCGACGTCTTTTGATTTCAAGAAATTAGTAGACGGTATAATAAGTTAAGTATCAGAAATATTATGTGAAGAGAGAGTGAACGAATTAAAATTAATTCAAACTTTCCTTTTGAGTGTAATGATTTCAAATTTATGAGATGAAAGAATACTATCCTAGATTTTAAAAATATTTCTATACTCAAAGGACTTTGCAAATTGATGAAGTTATAATTTTGATGTGTATGTGTGTAGCATGAATACTATCTTAAAAATCTTTACTTAATTTAATGGAAAACTTTAAAATATATTACAGAATTCCTTCATATATTATTAGACTTACAAATTTTTATAAGCTTAATCAAACATTTATACACTTTCTTCATTAATCTTTTATATTTTCAGCAATAGCTTTTTTTTCTTTCAATGTATTCGAAAAAATTTAAACGCTCGAAATTTTAATTCAATTGTTTTTAAACAAATCATATATTTTCCCTCACAAACTAAGCTAAAATTATCTTTTTAATTTTTAACTGTCCAATTCTTTTAAATTTTTGTAAACACGCTCCAGTTCTTTTTTGATAACAGCCTGATTAGGAGCTTGGATATAGAATTCGAAGAATATGAGACCCTAGTTAAAAATAGTTTGAAGATCTCCAATACAGAGAATCCCCCAATTTCTTGTTCATTTCATACTTGTAATTCGATATAATATATAGAATGTATCTTTGTAGTCACTAATAAAAAGTTGATGCTACGGTTGTAACGTTTGAAAGAATAACGGTAGCGTATTCTTGGTTAATTTAAATAGGGAATTTATTTACGTCACAACTATTGAATATTATTTACTATAAATGATATATTAAAGTTATTAAACTTAATTATAGATTGTTAAAGTCCAATATTTTGTGAGAGGAGGATTCGTTGGCCACCGCTCCCGTGTAAGTTCAAAGCATCTCTCCTCTCTCATCTTCCGGTCGTCGGTGTTCGATTCCTCGGGGGTCAAAAAGGGGTTGCGCTGCAGCTGCAAGATGCACGTGTGGGTGCCGGGTCCACCAAAGATTTCGACCGCTGCTGGGAGTGGCTACGTTACAGCTCTCGCCCTCTATTATAGAACTTTTCCGTTGAGAAAAGTTTAATGGAATGACGATGACAACTGACAGATTACCGACACTTCCCTTCATCAAGCACCACTATATTTCTGAGCTGCAATTTTAACTACTAAAGAAAACGCTGAACTAAATTTGGAATTACTTATTTCTAGTGAGTGAGTGTTCTTGCTAGGGAACTTACACAAATCCATATTACGAAAATGATCAATAGCAATGTAATAAAACACATTATAACATTAAATAAAAATACAAACACTCCTATCACAATGCCTATTATCAATTATACTAACAACATGTTACATCAAATGCTAGTGTAAGACCTTACACATAAAATATTCTTCGCCATAATACTTTAATTAATAATACACAAGAAAAATTATACTAACGACATGTTGATATGATATGCGAAGTGTACAACCTTACACACAAAATATTTTTCACAATATGCCTCTTGCGTAAACTAAATACTCATGCATATTTTAAAACCCTATATACAAAATTAAGCATAGTAATACATTTGCTTTTCATGGCTTTATCTTTTGACACGCATCTCCATTCGATATGATATACAGTACTAGTAAATAAATAAAATTAATACAATTATTAACCTTTAACTAAAAAAAACATTATAAGCAACAATTATGATTCATGAGCAAGAGAACATTGTTAACAAGTCCTAATTATCTATCACCGATCTGCTGAGACCATCTGCATTTTTGTGACTTTTACCCGACCGATGTACAATTCTAAAATTATATGGTTGCAAAGCCAAAGCCCATCGCATCAATCTAGGGTTAGAACTAACGTTTCTATTCAACCACACCAACGGGTTGTGAACGGTCATAACTAAAAATGAGTTTCCATCTAAGTAATAATGTAACCTTTTAATTGCGAAAACAATACTAGCACATTCCTTCTCCGTCGTACAATAACGCTTCTCTACCTCTGAAAATTTCTTATTCAGGTAAAGGATTGGATGCTCCTCACCTTGTTCATTTAATTGGGTTAAAACTGCTCCCATACCTGCGTTTGAAGCGTCCGTTTGAACAATGAATTCTCGTTCAAAATTTGGCGCGTACAAGACGGGCTTATCTATTAGTTTCCCTTTTAGTTCTCGAAATGCGTTTTCACACTCAGTCGTCCACGTAATCTCTCCCTTCTTTGCTCTTCCCTTCAACGCGTCCGTCAACGGAGCAGCGATTACCGAGAACAGATTGATATATTTTTGGTAATAACCCGCTAGACCTAAGAAGGCACGTATTTGGGTTTTCGTGCGAGGGGTAGGGAACTCTAGAACAGCCTGAACTTTGACCTCGGAAGGGGTGCGAAAACCCTGATCCACAATGTGACCCAAAAATTTGACATTTTGTTGCGCAAACTTACACTTTGAAGGTTTTATAGTTAACTTAGCTCTCTCTCTTTATTCTCTGCAGAACCGTTTCCATATGTTTAAGGTGCGACTCCCAAGTATCTGAGAAAATTGCGATATCGTCTAGATACGGGACAACGAAATCTTCTAGACCGTTAAGTAATTCAGCCATGAGTTTACTAAAGAAATATGGAGCATTCTTTAATCCGAAACTTATCCTTAGGGGTCTGTATGTACCAAAGCTAGCACAGAAGGCTGCGTATCGCTGTGCAGTTTTACTAAAAGGTATTTGCCAATATCCCTTAGATAGGTCAAAGACGGTAATAAATTTAGCCGCCGATACTTTTTCTACGCGTTCTTCGATATTCGGAAGAGGAAAATATATATATTCCGCTCTAATGATCCCGTTTAATTTCCTGTAATCAATACATGGACGAGGTTAATTCCCAGCTACCTCAACTAAAATCATAGGGGACATGTAATCAGATTCTCCTATCTCAATGATTCCTAATTTTAACATTCGGTTAATTTCGTTTTTTAAGATTTCATTTTGTCGGTGCGACATTCGATAGGGCTTCGTCCTAACTGGTTGATCGCTAACTAACTGGATTTCGTGTTCAACCAGATTAGTTAAACCGGGATTGTTTGAAAAACATTTAGAGTATTTATTTAATAATTCGCGCAGTCGATCCATTTGTTTGTTGTGAAGGTGTTTGTTCAACTCGCTAGCCTGGATTACGTCCTTGAAGTCATAAACGAGAGAATTGTTTTCTAAGTACGGGATTTCTAATTCCTGGTCTGCGAGAGAATTTTGCGCGTTTCATCATTAATAATTACGTTAACGTGTTCTGTCCTTTTGTAACATGGTTTTAGCATATTTATATGATAGATTTGAGATGTTTCGCGTCTGCCGGGGATTTCGACTAAATAGTTCGTTTCCGAAATTTTATTTAAAATTGTCCCAGGACCTATCCACTGCACTGCTAATTTATTTGCTCTGGATGTAGCTAACACTAGGACTAAATCCCCATCCTTAAATTCACGTTTTACTGCGTTTTTATCATACCAAGGTTTCCGCTTAACTTGCATTTCCTGCATTTTATTTATAGCTACTTCTTGACATCTTTTTAATCTATTTATTAACTTAAACATATATTCAGTGAAGAGATCACTTTCTTCTTCCGGTTCCATCCAATGTTCCAATACTAAAGTCTCTGGGGTTGGCAAATTTTTTCCATACACCAACTTTGACGGTGTATAACCCTGTACTTTCGTGAGATACAGTCCGTAACGTTAAAAGAATTGACGGAAGATGTTTGTCCCATTCGGAGCTTGCATCTAAACATAAGGCTCGTAAGAGTCGTTTCAATGTTCGATGAAATCGCTCAACAGGGTTACTCCCTGGATGATACACAGAACTATGCCTGACAAGTATTCCGAATCTTTCAAAAAACTCGGTAGTCAGAGCACTAGTAAAAGAAGTACCCTGGTCACATTGTATTTCACGGGGAAACCCCATCCGACTAAAGATGTTTAACAGCGCATCTGTGACACTAAGATCAGAAGAATATAGAATGTATCTTTGTAGTCACTAATAAAAAGTTGATGCTACGGTTGTAACGTTTGAAAGAATAACGGTAGCGTATTCTTGGTTAATTTAAATAGGGAATTTATTTACGTCACAACTATTGAATATTATTTACTATAAATGATATATTAAAGTTATTAAACTTAATTATAGATTGTTAAAGTCCAATATTTTGTGAGAGGAGGATTCGTTGGCCACCGCTCCCGTGTAAGTTCAAAGCATCTCTCCTCTCTCATCTTCCGGTCGTCGGTGTTCGATTCCTCGGGGGTCAAAAAGGGGTTGCGCTGCAGCTGCAAGATGCACGTGTGGGTGCCGGGTCCACCAAAGATTTCGACCGCTGCTGGGAGTGGCTACGTTACACGGTTTATAGTTTCATTGCTTAAAAAAAGACGAAAGGAAAATATTGTTACTAGAAGTTATTATTGTGCTCGTAGAACGTAATGGATATTGTAACAAATTGATACTAAGGTGGACTGAATAAAATTTAACTTTTATTTAATCTTAATAAATATGCTTAAGGCATTTAATGTTGAAACTTTTTATAAATTTATGAAAAAAAAGGGAACTAATGACTAGTGCCTGTTTATACACTCCCCATTTTGTATATGAAATTTAAATTATTATCAAAAAAATAGCTCTTTTACGATAATTTCAAACAGGTTAAATAGTGTGACAAAATGGAATTCTATTTTACAATTATCTTTTTACAGCACATAAAATAAAATTATTCAATATCCTTTAAATTTTCTTCAATATTTGATTTTTAATTATTAGATCAGGTAAATGAAAAAAGGTTCTGATCCAGAATTTAGTTTACAAATGAAAATAATGCTCGCTTCAATGCAAAAAATTTGATTTGAAGAATGTGTATTTACTTAACAGGAGATTAAACTTAAATTACAAAAAACCAAATAATTTTCCCCCTAAATGCTTAATTTTGTTTGTAAAAAAAATTAAATTTAGTTTTCTCTCAAAATATTAAACACTTCTTGCAGAGCGCATGCTGGAATTATAAAATCTTATAGTCGAAATTGTTTTTTTTAAATTCTGAATTCTTATCGGAAAGCCTTTTGTGAACTTGAATTGCAAAACTATAAATGTGATGTGCAAAATACTTGCTCCCCATATGTAGAAGAATTAATTTTTTGCTTGCGAAGAACTGTGACTTGGATTTAACGTTGTTATACCGTTGACCAATTTAACAATCTAAAAGACGTCGCCAAATTCTCCGATATACTACCAATAGTGAAAACCATTTCTGAGCATCTTAGAACATAGTAATAATCACGAAGATAGCATTGGACGACATTTTTTTTTAAATTAGCAACGTCTTTCTATTTGGCGTAATAGGACGACAGAACAATACAAACTCACTGTAAAAGATTATATTTGGCTTACACAAGTTTAAATTTATAGAGTAAAATCCCATACTTTGGTGATAAAAAGAGATTTTTTATCTTCTTTAGATATAAATTGACAAAAATCAGGGTTCTTGATAAATTAAAAAAAAATAGATGCGTTATGTAAATTTTTTCACCGTATTTGATGTTGGAAATGGTATTGTTTCATTGATTTACAGTCCTGCAATTCTTTCAAAAAAATCCAGTTTTATTTACTAAAAAAATAAATCATAAAATAAAATAAATGTTAATATTTAAATAAGAAATAATTCTAATTTCACCTTTCATATAATCTTACTTTAAAATATAGAGTACTTACGTATTATCGTAACCAATTGGCGACATCATATGAAACGAAGGCCATGGTTGCAAACGACACAAAGAAAATCTGGGTGGCCAACTTGGCAAGTTATAAATAGAGTTGGCAATTGTTGCGATAATACGTAAGTGCCAAGAGAACTTTCCAAAACAGTATTTACACAGGGAATTATCATCGAAACACGTAAAAATATTTGTGTGATATCTTAAAAATAAATAGTAAATTACAAATCTAACATATTTTCTGTGTACTTTGGCGACTGTAACTTATTTTTGTGTATATTCTTTCACTATTTTATCAGCCAAATACATGTTAAATTCATTTCTTGAATATTGAAGAAATGGCCATTGAAAAAATGGCAATTTTGATAATTTATATTTGTTGTGTGCATGAACATTAAAAAAAAACCCCAAGAAACACATAAACACTAAAAAATATTTGGAACTAATTTGATATCTAGACGTTACGGATTTTTTCGCCAAATAGTTGCGAAATTTATCCAAGTTGAAATGATAACACTGGCACTAGTGACGTAACGTACACCCCCGCAATCCTCGCCTTGTAGGAGGGCCTAGGATTCTAGGGGGCCCAAAGCCGACTGACATCAAGTACGGCTTAAGGCCTAAACCTGACTTTGCGGAGGGTGGCTAATATTCTGAATTACGCCACTTACTGTCGCGATATCAAAATCACACGAATAAAAAGTTGCTAACCCATCTTAAATTAGTTCCAAATCTTTTTTTATATCAGTTTGTACCAGTTTATATGCTTGCACTTTCAAATACGATTTGCGTAGAGCTACATGTTTACAAATTATATCAGCTAGCATTCAAAAATAACGGGGTAGATTAATTTATCAATAAAATAGTCATATATGCGGATGTTCTCTTAAAAAATCTTTATAATTTAGTCCATGAGGCACATAAGTAGTACAACTTATTGCACTTATTTTAAATTCTTGTCTAATTTTTGTCAGGTGTAAAATTTTTGTCTCATAGACCCCTTGACAGGTTTTTCGGTTTGGGGTAAGACCCCTACTTACCTAATATTAAATTTTTGCAAATTCATCAACTTAAATGTGTTTTTGAGAACAGGTATAGAGCTATTTCCTTTAAAAGATTAAAATTTTAATTGTAATGAAGTATAGTATTTAAAACTGAAGCAAACTCATGTTAATTAATTAAATTAAAATCTAACTAATACATAAAATAACTGAGTAACAAACAAATGCTCTCAATGGGAAGGATGAATCTGGGGATGCAATAGCAAGTTTTCAACATTTGACATCAATCTTGTCAGGTTTAACCCTAAATATCTCCTCGGTTAATATAGAGAGTGTCCAGTCTTTTCTTTCTTTCTTTTTTTTTGGAGATCGGTAAGCGCACTGTAACTCCTTCTCAATCGGTAAAACAATTATAAACTTTCTAAAGATATTCCATAATATGGAATAAATAACAGATATATCTTTTTAAAGCTAAAATTATTAACATTCGTTTCTAAACTTTACTTTAAAGATTAAAAGATTTTCATCAGTGCCTATTCCTAGAGCCTAATTCTTGTATATATATAATATATATATAATCTGACATTTTTTTTTCAAAGTTACCATTAAATTCATTGCCTACTGTGGTATTACGATATAGTCAAAACATTCTCAAACCTAACTTCAAATCTAAAAAAAGGGCATTTAAATGTTGAACGTAGGCTGAAACGTCTTTTTCCTAGTAGATTGTCTGTAACAATTGAGAAAAGGAAAATTTGCTACGTCCATTATTATACTCCTTTACCTTAGTTCTCGCAAGAAAGGATGAAATATGGTCCTTGTTTTAAAAAAATTTATGCTGTTGCCTTGCAATTGCAAATTAACCTCATTGAATTTAGTAAATAAATCTGTTAAATAGGCAAGTCTGGTTTCCACTTGATTAAATTTCCTTTTAAAACTATAGTGACGATCTGGTTTAATGAAAGCCACTATCGTAGATCTCCATTTATGGACCCCCAATTTTTTTTTCGCTGGCTTAGACCCTTTCAGGTCGTCATAGACCCCTGGGTGTTTATATAGACCACTTTGGGAATCACTGCTCTATCTGATTATCCACTTTTTTTATGTATGTTACAAAAAAAATTGGAAATGACAACAGCGAAGTTTTTACGCTGTTCTTATTTTTATGAGAATAAAGATGGCTTTGAGTTTTTTATTTATGAGTTTTAGAGAGTTAGTAACAGTTAAATAACAAGATATTTTATAATTATTAGAGTTTTTACATCATTTATATATATATATGCTTTTTGAGTGGTTTTTGAGGTGTTAAAACAATAGATTAAACTGATTATCACAGTTCTTCTGATTTCGAATTCCATAACGGAACAACTTTCAACTGTGTTCTCCAGAACATATATTAACATCCAACAAAGCAATAAATTTCAATGATCATCTCACGTCCAACATTTCTCGACAGAGATATCTTTGCTTCCTATTAAAATCAAAAGTAACTCTCCCAAAATCGATTAAAGAAACTCGTTAATCTGTCAGAGCTGGAGCAGGAGGCACGATTTTTTATTCCGGTTGACGCCGATAGCCGAGAAAACTACCGCTTCACTTACGTGAGCAGTATTACAAACAGATGAATCATGCTCTCGTACGCAATATCAGGAGCACTTTTTAGCGCGCGGAAAAGGAGAAAAAAATTATATATGTCATAATAAACGGTGGGGTAGGAAAGTCGACACTTAATTTATTACTAAATGTAACGAAGGAAAATAGAGATAGCAAAAATCTCGACACCTTTGGACCACCTTGAAAGTTTTTAATTGAATTTTGCGATAGCGGAAGACAAGGAATTCCGTGTTCATATGCTGTCATCGTCCTCTTTTTTTTTCTCCTGTTGCTGCTCGTTTTTTTTCTTTCGGTGATATCAGAGCTGTGAAGTAGAAGTGGGGGATGACACTTCACCAAACGAGTGTGTGAGGCATTTCGAACGTTTGTTTGGAATTTCACGCGATTAGATAAATCGGCCCACTCGCGACTGAGCTGAGCGTGAATGGAGTTGAGTTGAGTTGACATTGGGAGAGGATCTGAAACAGGATGAATCAAATTACTACTGAGAGCATTTTTTTTGTTTTGTTTTGCTTTGTCTTATCGTTGTGTTTGCGCTACCTTCGTTCTCTTTTTATTTTTAGATCTTCGTTTCAAATTGAGCAATATAGAGATATATTAAGAGTTAAAGTAAACAATTTCGAACAATATAATCGTCTTGAAAACGGAATTCTTTCCTCCTTTCTTTTGCACTCTAAAAAGAGATATTAAACAAGTGCTGTTTATTAAAAAAGTGTAACAATCAATCAAAGTTATATTTTCAATGTGATATTATACGAAATCTGTATAACTGATTATGTGTTTTTCTTATTCCAGTAAAAAAGCACATTGGAAACTGAAGAAAGAAGTGAAGATTTGGAAATAGATTTCCTTTATAAAACAATAAATCCTAGATTTTACTTAATTCTGAAAATCCTGAGTTATTCCTAAAAAATTTTACGAAACCTGAATATGTACAGGAATGAACATTGCATTGAATGTACTACTGTATTTGTAGAGTCACTCGTAAATTTGGAAATTTTGGAACTTTTTCACGTGTGTATAATATTTGATAAAATATTTCAAATTTTATTGATAATAAACATGAATAAAATGTGCCTGTGAAAATTTATTAAATAAATAACTACTTGCGAAAATTGATTTCTGAAAGTATATTCATCAATGATGCATTAAATTTATTTGCCTATTCCTTTTTAATTTGATTTTTTGTTACTGAAATGATTTTATGGAGTTAATGTGGATTTACTGCTTTCTATTGGGAGACACACTCTTTTGCGATTGAAAAAAACTAGTGGAAAACCACGGGACAAATGAACCAAGTGTAGATCCTTTGAAAGGAAGGTAAATCCATTTTTGAGAAAAAGTTGTAACGTGTTCTACTAATCCTCCTAAGGAAAATATTCTTTAATTGTGATTCTAGTTTATAAACCGCTTCCCGTAGAGATGATTTTATGCAAATGTAGCTACTGTTTAAGTGCCAGTCTTTGGTATGCAATATAATGGTTAAGAATTGATCTGATCGTTAAGCTGAAATCCAAATGTTAGAGAGCAAGGACTGGTAGTCGCGTATCTTAAGATTAATATTTGACGAAGAATTCGTCAGGTAGTGGTTAAATAACCAGATATGGAGCTGAACGAGCTGTCAGACTACGAGCAGGTTCATTACAAGGAGCTTTAATCAAGATAAGTACCTTCCATAATTTAGTTTTCTGATTATGGGTTAGGATTTTTTATTGCTTCCAGAGTAAAGTTGCAAAGGTACTGATTTCGTAAAGTGTTCAAGATTAAATAAAATTAGTTGTTTATGATCCTGTCTGCTTCTTCCTCGAATCCTCTCACACCCACGACCTTCGGGCCGCGACAAAGTTAGTTAATTATAACATTGAATGCAATCTGCTATGAGCTTTTTATGTTGTAACGGCGTGGCACATAGTACACTAGGAGGCTTGACACATAGCACACGATAGACTAGAAAGAGGGCGCTGCTGTGAACTGTTTGGCCTTTGAGCGGGAAGGAGAGAAGAAGAAGAGTCTCGAACGTAAGATGGACGAAGCTGCTTGTAGTTTCCGTTGTGAAACTTAATTGTAAATGAAATTATTAATATAGTGATGTGTTTTGAAAGAAATAATAAAAACGGTAAATCCGGTTAATTAGAGCTTATTAATTCACCCACAAGACGATCTTACAATGTATTAACAGTTCCACAAGAAATCCTTTAGAATTTCCATCAGTTTGTCAACATAAAATTACGTAGTTAATGAAATTACAAATATAATTACTTTGAAAGTGGTAAATATCACCATGTAACATAAATTTGACTTACACCACTTTAAAAGAAAACTGCTCATATATAATTTTATAATCAAAACATTATAATCTGTATATTGTTTAATGACTCGGTAGACTATTGTGTACGACTATTGTTGACGATGACTTCTTGTGTACTATTTTTCAATTTCTGCTATTAGCTCACAATCTCTATATATTTATTTATTTATCTTGGTGGAATTTTCAATCGTTAATAAAATACATTTTAACCCTTTATCTACCGACGGTACTTATAAGTACCACTCACTTTTTAAAATTACATAGAATAACCATTTTTACGAATATTCTGATGATACTCAGCAGGAATATTCTTTAAAGTCCACTCTTCCAAGATATATGGCAGCACGAGTTCTATGATGAGTATTTTAGCGGAAAGGCGAATAGTTTTATAGCAGAAATTGCGTTTTCAGCGGATTGAGAAGATTATTATTTTTGTCCCGAAAGAATAGTTAATGTCAAAATTTAAGTGTCTTACTTTCTTGGTATGTTAATGAAGACCTTAGAAAATGATTTGACTACTTATTTTAAGTGAACAGTGTATATAATTAATTTTACAGTTGAATATCTTTAATTAATTAATTAGCTCTAACGGATTAAATTTCCCAAAGTTGAGTATTTTGTCTATGTATATCCCTTAATTTTCAATTTAGTGATCCACACAAAAATATTACATGAAAAAAAACTGCACTAAATCATAATGCGGTAGATAAAGGGTTAAAGCGCTCAATTGAGCTGAAATTTTATATACATGATTATTTTGGATGACAATATAATAATATAATAACAATTAATAAAAATTAATTGATTAAAAGTAATTATTTAAATTACAAATACAACCACGTTGGCATCATTTTTGGCGACTTGTGTCAAAACTTGAAAATGTTTTTTTTCACGTGTTAAAGTATTCAGTTGAACTGAAATTTATATACACGATTGTTTTGGATGACAATACGATACTTTAATGATAATTAATTAAAATTAATTACTACTTAATGTTGTAATTCTGTCATATGTATATACATATTTATATTAATTGTAACTTATTAATAAAAAGTAGCTGAAATAAAATTTCTCTTTGTTGATCTAAGTAGGAATTGACTTAATTTTTTTTTTACACTACTGTGGTTTAAATAAATTACGAGAGCATAATCTGAATTGCCTATTGTCCAAATTTCACGCCGTTGTGAGTACCACAACATTCTGCATAAACCTCTGAATCGCAATTTTTTTTTATTTCGACAATATTATATAATTGAAACAAATTTTATACAAAAAGTTACTTGCTAAAAGTTAAAAAGTTACTTTAAAATAAATTTCAAATTGGTTCTTTAGTTGCAACTTCCATTGAGTGGGAAAACTCATTCACATATTTTAATAATATTTTGTTTTACTGATTTAAATTTGTTGTAGAATAAATGTTTTTTTTATAAATTGTAAATGTTTTTAAATGTAAAGAATTAATGTAACTTACATTTAAACCTACTATAAACAATAATAAAATCATATTAGTTTTTTAATGATTATTTGAGGAGCACTGATTTTCTATCATCTTAAAGCAGCGTTTTTCAAACTGTGTGCCGCATCCTCCTTAGAGGACTGATAACTGTAGGAGAGTCCACGAGCTTATTGAAAAGTCGAAAACAAAAGATTATTAAAAACTCATTAATTTACTGCAATGAAGCAACCAAAATACATTTTGACGTAATAAAAAATTCAAAATACACGTTAACAATGATATAATACACCAGTGGTCTTCAAACTGTGTTCCGTGGAGCCCTGGGCTTCCACAAGGCATACCCAGGAATTCCCCGAGAAACAAAAAAATTGGAAAAAAATTAAAAATGTGTATGCAAAATGGATACACGTTCCCTACTTGTTACAAAGCTACAGATATGTAAAGCTCATCCCAGTCATAAAAACTGAAAGTTTTATTTATGCATAATATACAGGGTGATTATAAAAAAACTTTGCCAACATCTGCACTTCAAGCGTCCGTTCTATTTAACCGATCAAGATGATATTTCAAATAAAGTTCTTTTGAGATATGCGCTCGAGATTCTGTGAATGGCAACACAGTGGCCCTCGCGGTTACAGTTATAGTGACAGAAACTCGAAATTTTCGAATGGCAACACCCACTTTTTACCATCGCAAAATGTTCAGCACATGCGAAAACCCTAAATAGCGTTAAAACGGTACCGATATGTCTACAAACGGACGTGTTATGCAAACACAAAAAAGAGTTCTGAAAACCGGCCAATAAAACACGATCTGGGCGCACGCAATAAATTTGCATATGACAGAGTCAAGATACCAATCACAGAACGCCGGTCGCCAGATATTCAGCGTAGGAAACCTATAAAATACCAAGCGGGTATGCGAAGTCGTCATTCGGGAACTCGCACATGCCGACGATATGGTTCTTCCTGGGAAAGTTCGCGGTGAATTGATCAAACTCTATTACCAAAATGAGATGAACGCTGCGGAAGCCTTGTGTGTGTATCACCGCAATCATCGACAACGACGCGGCCCAGGTACTCTGCAAGCTCTGCGTGATTTAGTGCGGAAATTCGAAGATACAGGCTGCACCTGTAACAAACCTCGCTCCGGACGGCCAACTGTTTCTGAGGACGTTGTCATGGAAGTGCACCATACAGTGACTGCAGGACACACAGAAACCGCAAGAGGCATAGCGCGCGTGTTGGATATTCCGAACTCAACGGTCCGCAAGCTCTTGCGCTCGGTACTTCACATGTTTCCCTATCGGTTCAAGCGCGTCCAGATGTTGGAGCCGGGTGACCCACAACAACGTCTGACTTCGCAAATGAATTTTTGTTACGATATGATGCGGATAACGACTGGCCACTTCGCATACTATGGACGGATGAGGCGCATTTCACCTTAAATGGCAGCATTAACACAAAGAATTGTGTGCACTGGGGAGAGACGAATCCTCACGCTGTGGCGCCAGTACCATTATTTGACGCCAAAGTGACTGTGTGGTGCGGCATTACAGCTACATTTGTTCTGGGCCCGTTCTTCTTTGAGGAAACGACCCCGACTGGCCCTGCATCATGTTCTGTAACGGGCTCTCGGTATGCAGCCATGCTGAAAAATTATGTCTTACCCGAGTTGCGTCGGCGGAATGCACTCAATAACATTGTTTGGATGCAAGATGGCGCACCTCCACATATAGCGAGGTCTGTTAAAAGGCTCCTGGATCAGCATTTTGGTGATCACATCATCTCACGCTATTATCCTTTTCCGTGGCCTGCGCGATCCCCAGATCTAACGACTATGGATTTCTGGTTTTGGGGCTATCTCAAATCCACAGTTTATCTGTGCAATCCTCAAACATTGTCGGACTTAAAGGATTCTATACGGCGTGAGATTGAAACATCCCTCGTGCCATGTTGCGTGCAGCGATATTGTCCACCGTCTCCCGCATACAATGCGTAATTGCCTGTGATGGCACTCATGTGGAAAATGTTTGAAATTAATACAGATTTTTTTTCTCTATGTGTTCTCATCATTGAGCAGTGTCTTGTCTCTGTCGTATGCGTTATTCCTCCGTGCGCCTTGAAGAACTGTTTGTATGTGTATAACACGTCGGTTTTCGGACATATCGGTGCCGTTTCAACGCTATTTAGGTTTTCGCATGTGCTGAACATTTTGCGATGGTAAAACGTAGGCGTTGCCATTCGAAAATTTAGAGTTTCTGTCACTATAACCGTAACCGCGAGCGCCACTTTGTTGCCATTCACAGAATCTCGAGCGCATATCTCAAAAGAACTATATTTGAAATATCATCTTGATCGGTTAAATAGAACAGGCGCTAGAAGTGCAGATGTTGGCAAAGTTTCTTTATAATCACCCTGTATATAACTTTATTTTGTAATACTTTTTAACTTCTATTATATTATAATAAAATAATATTAAAACGTTTTTTTATGCGTACTACCTACTAGATTGTGAATATTTTTTGCTTACTATCCTGGGTTCTCCCGAAATTTTATTCTAGTTAGTACAATGTTTTGCAGAAATTTGTTTTCGATTTGAAAATGAGTCATTTGTGGAAAAAAAATATCTATAAATGAAAAAGAGGGAACAACATATAAACCAATTCGACGTTAAAATCTAAATTAAAGCAAAAACAGGCTCCTAAATTTTAGGCTGCAAATTCATACAAAATACACAGGATTTCTCACACAGATCTAAACCTTTTAATGCATTTCAGAAAAATATATTTAATTGAAAAATATTTTTTAATGGTTGAGTGGCTACAAAAACAAATTAAACAGATATGAAATGCGACTGCAGAAAATTTCAATAACTCAAAACTTCCGACAGTTTGTGCGAGAAAATGCGAAAATATATTCCGGTAACTAGATATAGTGCATGGTTAGGGGTGACTTGGATCACAAACTAATATTATGAGAGAAAGAGAGAGAGGGAAAATGAGTAAATTATATTAAAATTGCATTAAAAAGTTTTAATAACAACTACAATATTTTTTTAAAAATTGCTTTTACATGAAGTATTTATAACATGTTAATCAACTTTAAATATTTAAGATATATTCACGTGGAACGGGGTTCCCTGAAAACACCTTATAACTCTAAGGGTTCAATAATTTGAAAAAGTTTGAAGACCACTGCAATACACTTAAAAATGTATCAATACTGCGCAATATGTAAGTTAAGAACAAGTTTAATAATTACCAGAAAACCCATGGGCTTGTTATATATAAAATTATATACGAAAATTAACACTTATCTTGATAATTTGTGCGGTTTATAATTAATCCGATTAAATGTTAAGCTATTCCCTCTCCCCAATGCCACCGTTTCCCAAGTAGGCGAGCTCATGTGATGTATTGGGGGAGAAAAGAAATAACTAAGCAAAAATCCTCTGAAATAAGTAAAAATCCTTCGCAAACACTCTCAAGGTCCTTTTATTGCATTCCAGAGCCTTCGGATAATCTTATGGATAGCAGTGTACAGAAAGGATTGTACTTAAGAAAGACATATATACACGTCCAGGGGCAATTAACGCTTTGACTGAGCGAGACGTTTATATACGACGGTGGCACTTAAGAGGTTGAAGTCTCATTGTAGCTTTAGCATCACAGTATAGAATGATTGAATTCAATACATTGTTATTGTATGGAGGGGGTGGGGGCGATGAAAATTATCATTGAATATTGGGTCTCAAATTTTGAAAATTTGAGAAGCACTGTCTGAAAGAAAATAAAAATTAATTATTTCAAATATGACTCTATAAGTTAAACTTTGTGTGTGAATCGGACTTTTTAGTTTAATATTGATTAAATAAATGTAAACTTTTTCGGTAGTCTATAACGTAGGTAATTTTCGATTAACCAAATTCTTCTACAAATTCTTACAAATATGTAAGAGAATAGCTGAAAAAAATATATACTATCAGCGCATTAATACTTCCCTCTCTGTTTCAAAATACTTCTAATATTAATATAAATGTATGCTTGATATAAATGCTCCTTTTCCATTAAATTTAAGATGATATATATATAGATAATCAAGTACAAAATTCTTTCTTCATGTTATCCCTACTGTAATGTAAAAATCCCTATCGTCAAGGTCAGTGTGTATTCGATAACAAAGGAGACATTAACGATACGTGACATGTTATTTCAGGAGAAAAGGTTGAATTCAAGTGAACTGTCATTTTTATACAATTTACTAAAGCGGAATTATACGTTAATTTCAAATGATATGTGATTTTTTGGATAATGTTAACTTGTCCGACAGATGAATTCGTGATGTAACGTACAAGGCACCAAAAACGTTTCCTGTTTTTTGAAAATAAATTCAATAAATTGTTTTTTTACATGTAATGCTATGATTATATGCTACATTGAATAAATGGAGTTTATTAAATAAAAATACATTTTAACTTGACAAATTTAATCAAGTCAATATTTAAAATAGTAAGTACTTTGAAAACTTTTTTAAATACTATTTTTTTAAAAAATGTTTACTGTTGACAGATTTTTCATGATTTTTGCAGTGGCTTAGCCAAGATGAAGGTGGTGGGATAGGGGTGGAGAGAATCTCTGAACCTCTCCAAAGTTTACGATAACATTTAAATAAACGAGGAAATCGAATTTAAAAGAGGTCGAAATTCTACCTGTGCTCAATAAAAAACACTATTTTTTAAAATTTTCTTAAAAGTTGCTGCAATTTTATGCAAGAAAGCAAAACTGAAATTATACATTTCTTAAATAATATATATGTTTCATTTCTGTAAAGGAAGATGAAAAAAGAGCTCAAAATTTCTAGCAATTTGCTTTCAATTTTTTTCTACCTACACTTTATTGTAATACAACTAATTCACCATAAGTATGCAAGAAAAAATATATTATCCTTACTAATATTATAAACGTGAAAGTTTGTGTGGATGTTTGGTACTCTTTCTCGCAAAAACAACTGAATGGATTTTAATGAAACTGTACAATAATATAGCTTATACATCAGAATAACACATAGGTTATAATTTATAAAGATATTGTGTGAAGTGTCCTAAATATAACGATAATTGTCAAGAAAGTAGGAAGAAATTCTGCCATCTGTAAAAAAGTCCGCGACAGCATATATCTATCTTTTAGGTGTGAAGCAAAATTTTGCATTTTGTTTTGTCTACGCCAGGAGCTGTGAAAGCTTGAACAGGTGGAGTGTGAGACTGATTACAATTTCTACATAAAATAAATGCAACAAAAATTAATATTAACGCATTACACTTCTAGGTATAAATTATTTATAATATTTTAAGAGTTCATTACACAAAATTTGTAAGAATGCTCTACTTTTGCTGAGCAGAGATCAGCTTAGGAAGGTGTTTTCAAAAATGGACCCACAAGAGAGTTACGGGGAGTTATAGATAAAAAAAATCCTTTTTATCAACTATTAGATCTACAGATATAAAATTTAACAAACAGGGTTTTTTTTTGTTCAGCTGAGATATGCAAAAAGCTTTTTTTTGTTTAATTTACAATTTACGTACAAATAACTCATTAAAAACTTCTTTATACTTCAATCCGCGTGTATTGCTTAATTTTTCAATTCACCCGTGCTAAGAACGGGTATATTAGTAGTAGATAATATAATAAGAATATATAATGCAATGATCAAATAATGTTTAATTGGCTTAGTTAGTAAAATATTTGTTTCTCAAATCTTTCACTTCGTGTTTGCAAGTCAATCTCAATGACTCCATTTGCGCATCGTAATTGATGTAAGGTTTTCGTCCGTTAAGTTTGAGTGCGATTTATGTTTGATACAGATTTCATTTTCGAAAATAAAAAGATTCGCAATAACGGAAGCAACGTGATAAAATAGAAACAGTTATGTGGTTTATTTGTTTAAAAAAACACTAAAAACAAAAATATTGCAAAAAATAGTTGTATTTTATAAAATAGTAATCAATCTTGTGGGCAGCAAAATTATTCAAGACGGGCCGCGGGTTGGTCCCTCCTGATTTACTCCTCTTCTCAGATGCAAAGATTGAATTGCAAAATGATTGCAATCATTTTAAAAAGGTGCTGTTCTGTAGTATTCACCGCTTCCACAATGTGATCCACGAACCAAAACAATTGTCCACCCCTGAAATAAATATTAACATGTGAGTCTGGTAATTATTGTAATAATTATTATTATTTTAATTTGAAGCAAGATTTCATCAAAACAAATTTTCAGCATACGTTCCTGTATGTGCGAAAATTACGTACTATTTTTTAAACATATAAGAAAAAAATACGCTATGAACCCTTGTACCGACGATTTTACCCTACGATTTTATTCTTACAGTGAGAATATAATAGTAAAATGCAATTGTGTTCTTAATTCTACAGGAAAATTAAATTAGAAATATTATGAAGATTAAAGTCTTCAATGAAACAACTTTATTAACGAGGTTTCAGATGCTACAGAAATATCACTAATGAAGCACAACTGTTTCAAGATGGGGAGCATTGCAGTGTGAGGAGAAATAATTCCATCGAGTATGAAATAAGTGTTCGGAGATAATTTTTTTACAGATGTTTTCTAATGGAAGGAGAAATGATTTCATATGTGGATGAATTTTTATTTTTGTTCCAGTCAACGCTAATAACTAAATAGACATTACGTGTATCACGCCCACTCGCTTGTTGATGAATTTCCTGTTACCATCTTACGAAACGAATTTTTCTACAGCCCCCTTTTACGTTTTTGTTTGCTTAGATATTAAATTGACACGAAACAAAGCTTTGAAAAGTAATAAAATAATTATTTAAAAGTGAGAAAGAAAGTGACAGTCTCTTTTGCATTTTATCTTGTCATCCACCACATGCATTTAATTATATACATAATATATATATATATATATATATATCCGTCTACTTATACATACCGTATATTTCCATGTATAAGCCGTAAATTTTTTTAGGCTGTATTAATATAATCATATATATATAATTATTTATATATAATTATTTATATGTAATTATATTTATATATAAAAATCTTCTGTGCGTGTGTTTGTCACTAAACTCCTCCTAAACGGCTGGACCGATTTCGATAAAACTTTTTGTGTGGGTTCAAGTAAATTCGAGAATGGTTTAGATTCACAATTCGGTTCGATATCGCAATTAGTTAAAAAGATATTAATTAAAAACATTCAAAAAATACAACTGAACATTCACCTGCATTGTTGTAACAACGCTATTGTTATAAACACACACAAGTAATATAAAAAAAAATTTTAATCAATTCCTACTTAGAACAACCAAGAAAAAATTTATTTTAGCTACTTTTTATTAAATAGTTGCAATTAATATAAATATATATATACATATGACAGAATCACAACATTAAGTGGTAATTAATTTTTATTAATTATCATTAAAGTATCGTATTGTCATCTAAAACAATCGTGTATATAAAATTTCCTTTCAACTGAATGCTTTATCACGTGAGAAAAAAAACATTTTCAAATTTTGACATAAGTCGCCAAAAGGGTTGCTAAGTCACCAACGTGGCTGTATTGGTAATTTTTTAAATAATTAGTTTTAATCAATTAATTTTTATTAATTAAAATTAAATTATAGTATTGTCATCCAAAGTAATCATGTACATTACATTTCAGCTCAATTGAGCGCTTTAAAATGTATTTTATTAACGATTGAAAATTCCACCAAGATAAAAAAATAAATAAATAAACAGACAAAATATGTATAGAAATCGTGCGCTAATAATAGGAATTGAAAAAGACGTAAGTTGGCGTCGAAAATTGATTTTCAGCCAAACCCGGTCTTTATTGTTACGAAAATGCAGACGATTCACGCTTTTTAGCATTTTTAATTAATATCTTTTCAAATAATCTTTATATTTGTAATTCTTCTGTGCGTGTGTATGTAACTGAACTCCCCCTAAACGGCTGGACGATTTTGATGAAAGTTTTTGTCTGTTCCAGTGGACTCGAGAATGGTTTAGATTTATAATTCGGTTTAGAAATGTTCATTTAATTAATTTAAAAAAACACACACACAACAAATCACACAACTACACTAATGCATTTTAATCATACCACACATTTAAATTCTCATTTTCCTACACCCAAAGTGATTTTCTTAATAATTCATTACAATTTTTTCAATATCAACACATAATTTTTTAATTAAGCAGCAATGGGCTAAGTGAAAGCTGAACTCATGTAACTCATCCAGTTCATTATGACAGGAGATTGAGGAATCGTGATTTTAAAAAAGCGCATAAATGGATAATTTTCATGATATTTAGTATCACTTAGATTAGAATACATCTCTAAAATTGTTTTAAGGACATGTTGACAAAAAAAATTATTTAAATACAATATTTCGGCAAAAAATTATCTTAGAATAAACTTTTTTCAAAATGTTCTCCTTTTGTGAAAAATGCCTCTATTATAATAATATTTTGCCTGTATATAGCTCAGACCTCTCTAGAGAGGTTCAACTATGAGTTTTGAAAAATCCACATTATTTTCAGATTTACAACCAATTGAAATAATTATCGGTGGTTTTTCTTAAAATTTTTCTCCCCTATGTATTTGTAAAACATGGATAAACCCACTTCTAAATTATACATTTCAAAAATTCTAATTAAGCCTCTGTGCAGAGGTCTGAGCTATATAAAGGCAAAATATTATTATAATAAAGGCATTTTTCACAAAAAGAGACTATTTTGAAAATTGGTTATTCTCTGTTCATTTTTTGTCAAAATATTGTACTTAAATAATTTTTTATTGTAATAATATTCATAAAACAATTTTATACACATTTTCTAATCTAAATGACACAAAATATCATAAATATTATCCATTTATACGGTTTTGCAAAATCACGGTTCCGAACGTAGTCGGATACCTTAATGTTAAAGGATAGGACCAGAATTTGTGTGGCACATTTTTTCAGATATAAAAGAAATGAAACATTATTATGATATATATTCTAGCTTCACTATTCTTTAGAGAGCAGAATTTTTTTTATTATACTTCCGTTTTTAACTGAGTTAATTCATTTTTTCTGATTTAAAATATGTTTCGCGCTTTTTCTCCAATACCTTAATGTTAAATGGGCCATGCCTTCACGTATTAAAACAAAAAATAAAGCATTCATGGAATATTTTGGCATTTTTAAAAACACTATATTGTTATCAAAGGTATGAGCTATAATATTACAAATTTCCATAGAAATTGAAGCATTTTTTCTGTCTGAAAATGTGCTTCGCGTTTAGTTCAAGCTCTCGTACTTTTACCAAAGACCACCCTAAAGCAAAAGTCTGGGTTCTTTTATATATGGATCCTCTATTCTACGATGAAGAGCCCCATAAATCCTTCGAAATTAGTGTCAGAATTCCAAAAGTTGGAAAAATTCTCATTTACTCATTTGGATGTCAAAATGCAGCTAGTTTTTCCTCCAGGGCATAAAACGTAAGTCGACGATTCCATGCGAAATACAAATTTTTCTTCCCGCTATTTTCGAAATTAGGGAGAAACTAGTAATAAAATTTTTTTTCTTTTAAGTCAATTCTTACTTAGGTCAACAAAGAGATGGATTTTATTTTCGTTACTTTTCATTCAATAATTACAACATAAATATGTACAAGCATATGACAGAAACACAATATTAAGTGGCATAATAGAAAGTGTTTTTCCTTGCAATTTTCCATTTTCCTTTCTATATATGGTGTTGGACTGTTATTTTTTTTGTTTTTTCTATTTAATCATTACTTAAATTTAATTATTCTATTAAAATAGAATAGTAAAAAATCACATTCCCAGAAATGAGGCCATCTCAGGTGGGATTCAAACATACGACCTTTGGATTAGAAGTCCAACGCACACACACACACTATCAATTGCGCTAAAGGGATACAACGAGCGATTTTCCTTTCTATATAAGGTGTTGTACTATTATTTTTGTTTGCTACTATTTATTCCTTAATTAAATTAAATTAATGAATTAATATTTGAAAAAACTGTATTAACATTAAGTGTCACCCACCACAAGTTTAAAAAAATGTACCGTAAAATCCGGCGTATAACACGCAATTTTAACACAAAAAATAAGATCGAAATTTACGGGTGGGCATTTTTTTGCCGGGTATAAAAATGACAGCTTCAAAAATAATAATAATAAAAAAGAGATGTGCATGAAAAAATTTTGACTTCTACAAATATCGGAATACTGTTTATTTAAAATAAATGTCATACACATTATGAACTAAAAGGGTTATTTTTCTAGAAATACACTGTTTTGTCAAAATCCTTGGATAATACCTCGAACAAATGGCTTTAAAACATAACAGCATTGCTAACTTTCATTGCAGGTTTCTTGGTAAAATAGGGGGTGCGTGTTATACGGCGAACATACTTCAAAATTAAAATTTGCAGCCTGAAAGTATAGGTGCGCGTTATACACCGGTCCACGTTATACGCAGTATTTTTCGGTATTTGAACTTGAATGGATGTATAGAAAGTGTTTTATTAACGATTGGAAATTTGAACAAGATATATATACACTCATGGATAAAAAATTAGTGCACCAAGAAATAATTGCGGGATCATAACGAATCGTGGCATGAAGGTACATGTCGGGGAGATATGCAAATGATTAGAAATGCAGCGTGATTGCGCATTACGTATAACCGGTAGAGAGTGTTTAACATCATTCTCCGTGGAGAATAAAACAGGGAACCAAAGCTTGTTTGAGTGTGCCGAATCGTTTACAAAGTAAGAGCTGACATAGACATGTCATTATGCCGTTTTCGAAGACAATATGAGCAGCTGCCGCAGTTTGAGAGGGAGAGAATCATCGGCATGATGGAAGCTGAGGGGTCAGCTTGGCGAGCTGCTCGCCAATTAGGACGCTCTGATTGTGTTGTGAGGAGGTGTTGGGACCAGGGGATCCGAGAGATGTCATTTACACGAAGACCAGGCTCAGTGCGCCCTCGACAGACCAGTCGTCGAGAAGACTGCGACATCGTAAGAAATGCACGCGTACAGCCAACTGCTACATCGATCGCCATCCAGGCACAGGTAGTACCTTCATTAGGGGTCCCTGTGTCTTCTCGAATCATACGAAGGTGCCTGGCTGAAGAACATGTGTAATTGCAGCGCCCATTACGTGTGCTGCCCTTGACGCCCACCTATCGATGCCTCCTTTTGGAGTGGTGCCACGCACAAGGAAACTGGACTGCAGCAGAATGAAACCAGGTCGTCTTTAGCGACGAATCCGGATTCGATCTCAGCAGTGTTCGTGTGTGGAAACCCCGTGATGAACGCCTCAATTCTGCCTTTGCTTTACAGCGACACACCGCTTCCACAGCTGGTGTGATAGTATGGGGTGCCATTGCCTACAATACACGGTCACACCTAGTATTGATCCGTGGCACCATGACAGTCCAGAAGTATGTTCACGACATCCTGCAACCACATGTGTTGCCACTCATGCAACGACTCCCAGGAGCCATTTTTCAGCATAGCAATGCTCGGCCTTGCCCGGTAAGGATGTCCCAAGACTATCTCCGCTCTGTTACTACCCTTCCTTGGCCTTCCCGATCCCCAGATTTGTCTCCAATCGAGCATATCTGGGATTATTTCTGACGGCAAGTTGGGCATCCCACGAGTTTGATCGAACTAGAGGCAAGGGTACAGCAAATATGGAACGAAATGTCTCAAGACATCATACAGAACTTGTATGCCTCAATGCCCGATCATATCACATCGTGCATTCGCGCTAGAGGGTTTTCAACAGGGTATTAAATACTCCGATCTTTTGCCTTTTTCTCTGAAATATAAATGATCCTTTTTCTTTCATTTTCTAATCATTTACTTATATCAAAGTAGCCATTACGTATGTAAAATTTCGCGCGTTTCATTTTGATGACTCCTTCTTGGTGCACTAATTTTTTTGTCCATGAGTGTACATATATATATAGGGAAAGTGTGAACTAAAATAGTTGGAAATGTAAAAATGGCGCAGAAAATGACAGAAAGAGAATTTTATAAACCTTGCCCTTTCAAGCAACTCGAGGCCTACTGATGACGGCTAAGACGACACCTGAGTCCCTACTATCGCACCAACGGGTGGACATTGAGCCTCAACAGATTTAACGAACATTGACCCCCTCTGCACGGTGGGTGAAAAAGGGGGAAATTGTTGTACAGGTATATGTAGGTAACTTTTGTACAGTGTGTACTAACTTGTACATTGCATAAGATGATTGAAAAAAATATGTAAGCTGTTGATAGGGTTAACAGAAATTAAACTAGTGTCGCTGGTGCTTAACTCAATAATAATTTGAATGGAAAATATTCCAGCAGTTTTACCTACTTAGCAACATTTTCACCCTCATGGTGACGTGTTTGAAAATTACAGGATTTTTTTTCCATTTCGGCTAATATACAGGTTTCGAATCTTGGGTAAATTTTTGAAGAAAAAACTCAGTTTATGCTTTTACATGGGAATCTACTTAAATTCGGAAATACATGATTATTTGAAATATTTCATATTTAGCTAATACTTTTTTTAAAATTCAGATACTTCTCATTATAGTTACATATATATAGCTCTCTTTTTTAGCATATATTTACTAAAAGATATATTATTGTATAGATGTATATTTCAATGTTGTTGTTGTTGTTTTCTAATGCCACCTGTCTGACGCAGTCAGATCGAGGCCCATGAAATTCATCGGGGTATGGGCAAGAGGTACTCTGTCGTTGGCCTTGAGCACCATACAGGTGACAGTACGATTTAGCTCGGCGAAATTCCCCGAAGGGACGATAGATAGCGACACGACCTCTATCTCCACCTCCACAATTTCTGCATGTAAACTGAAGGGGAGGGAAATATTCTCCAGTCCCTGCACTCGTGATTAAGCCCACAAGACTACGGACCCACTGATTTAACGAGCACGTACTCCGTGTGTACTCGGAGGGTGTTTGGTGGCATCGGGCATCGAACCCAGGTCTTCCGGTCTGGAATCCGATGCCCTAACTACTAGGCTACCCACGGCCGATGATGTCAATGATGTTTTATCGTCTGCCATTCTCTTATCTAAATTTTACTGGTTTCATAACTGAGGTAAGATAAAATCTTCGGCTCGATTTTAATCTACTTCGGAATAGCTAAGATAATTCTTGATTTTACTCTGCGTCTTAAAGTTAAGACATTCTGATATCAATGAAAAATTAAAGAAAATGTAACTAAAGAACTAAACCAAAACTCAGTTTTGCGAAATTTGTTTCGTATCTTACTTACAATAATGTTTCATTATCTGCCATTCTCTTATCTAAACTTTACTGACTTCATAACTGATATAAGATAAAATATTCAGCTTGCGCTTCTTATCTACTGTGAAATAGATAAGATGATTCTTGATTTTGCTATGCATCTTACAGTTAAAACACTCTGATATCAATGATTGAAGTTAAAGAAAAGGGGTAATTGAACAGGTAATATTAAAAAAAAAATAAGTCAATTCTCTCCTACACTTAGATCAACAAAGAAAATTTTAATTTTAGCTACTTTTTATTAAATAGTTACAATTAATGTAAATATGTATCCACATATGACAGAATCACAGCATTAAGTAGTAATTAATTTTTATTAATTATAGTTAAATTATTGTACTGTCATCCAAAATAATCATGCATGTAAAATTTCAGCTCAATTGAGCGCTTTAAAATGTATTCTATTAACGATTGAAAATTCCACCAAGATAAATAAATAAATAAACAAACAAACAAATAAATAAAGATATAGAGATTGTGAGCTAATTGTGTAGGAATTGAAAAAGTAAACCAAAACTCAGTTTTGCAAGATTTATATTGTATTTTACATACAAAAATGTTTTATCCACCACTAGTTGGTACCACCATGAAATTACTCTTATATTTAGGGATTTTTAGTGTCTGCAAAGACTAAGTTACTAAAATTCAACCGAATAGAAAAAAATGTCTTACTATCTTGCAGTCTCTCTTATCTAAATTTTACTGATTCCATAACTGAGATAAGATAAAATCTTAGTCTCGATTCTTATACTTCGGAATAGCTAAGATAATTAAAAAGTAAACCAAAACTCAGTTTTGTAAGATTTATATTGTATCTTACATATAAAAATGCTTTATCCACCACTAGTTGGCGACACCATGAAATGATTCTCATATTTATAAACTTGCAATGTCTGCAAATGCTAAACTGATAAAATGCAGCCGAATAAAAAAAATATTTTATTATCTGCCTTCTCTTATCTAAATTTTACTGATTCCACACACATAACTGAGATACGATAAAATCTTAATTTCGATTCTTATACTTTGGAATCGCTAAGATAATTAAAAAGCAAACCAAAACTCAGTTTTGTAAGATTTACATTGTATCTCACAAACAAAAATGTTTGGTGTCACCATGAATTGACTCTTATTTGGGGACTTGCAGTGTTTGCAAAGACTAAGTTGCTAAAATGCAGCCCAATAGAAAGAAAATGTCTCTTATTGTCTGCCATTCTCTTATTTAAATTTTACTGATTCCATAACTGAGATAAGATAAAATCTTCAGCTTAATTCTTATCTACTTCGCAATAGCTAAGATAATTCTTGATTTTACTATGCATCTTAAACACCCGGATATCAATGATTGATAATAGAAAATGTAATTAAAAAGTAAACCAAAACTCTCTCTCTCTAAGTTACAGAATTTTTGAGAATGGCATTGATTACATTTAAGATTAACGTATGTACAGTTTATTTTATGGAGTTAATTATAGTATCTGTAGATTAGACGTGGTCACTAGCGCACACAAGAATTTTTCAAAGGGGGGGCCGGGGTCGAAAGTTCACCATTCTTGTATCATGCTCCTTTTGATTTTGTCGATTTTCGGGAACCAATCACAGTGAAAAACTAATTATTGAATAACTTATTAGCATTAATTAATAAAATTAATCATTAATAACAAATACTTAATTAAATTTTACGTACTATATACTTAGAATTATAATCAATCGGAAAAAAAATCAAGGGCTTTGGGGGGGTCCGGACCCCCTCTTGTGTGCGTCATTGGACGTGGTTAATTTTTAAGGGATACTACTTTGGTTGGTTTTATTGAATATGTTAGTTAGAATCAACAGAATTCAAAACATTTCAGTTGCTTTTTTCAATTCCTACTATTAGTTTACACTCTCCATATATATATATATATATATATATAGTTCAAATTTTCAGTCATTTATAAAATACTTTTTATTCTTTCACTCAAGTTCAAATACATTTTTTAAAACTTGTAGTGGATGACACTTGATGTTCACACACACACACAGTTTTTCAAATATTAATTCATCAAAAAGGAAAAATATAAAGGAAAAAATATAAAAAGGAAAATCGCTCATTGTGTCCCTGTAGCGCAATGGATAGCGTGTTGGGCTTCTATTAGAATGGTTATGGGTTCGAATCCCACCTGGGATGGCCATATTTCTGATAACGTGAATGACAACTATACTATTTTATTGGAATAATTGAATAAATGAATAAATATTAACAAACACACACAAAAATAATAATCCAGCGCCCTATATAGAAAGGAAAATCGCTTTCTATGTTGCCATTTAATATTGTATTTCTGTCATATATATATACATATTTATATTAATTGTAATTATTTTTAAAAAATTACTAAAATAAAATTTTTCTTAGTTGACCTTTTTAGAAATTGATATAAAATATTTCTTAGTTGGTCTTTGTAGGAATTGGCATAATTTTTTTAAAATTTTATTTCTTCAATATCTCTCACATCAACAATGAAGTTTTTATGAGATATTCGTGTTTAAAATTTTTATTTTTTTAATCTTTGATATTTTTTGATAGATTTATCAGATAGATGCAGATCACAGACGAAATTCAAGATAGAAATTTAGACAAGCTTGTATGAGATGTGACCAAAATATATGCAACCCTTGCTGAAAAAAAATATTCGTGTCGTATGTACATATATCTAGTTTATATCAACCTTCAGAATTGTTGCATTTATTTCTCTCAGCGATTTTGCTGCTGTCTAAAGTAGTATTGAGAAGTTTCTTTGGAGAAGGCGCTCTGCCTGTCTTTTGAATTCTCTACATTTTCTACGGACTGAAATTGGATCCCTTTTTCGGCTCCTTTTTTATTGATGTTTCAGGGGCATCACCCCAAATTTTATGCAGCCCATCCAGTATAATGGTTAGTTATGCTAACTGCTGTGCCGTAAGGCCTGAGTTCGAATCCTGGAGAAGGAACGGATGTTTGTAGATGTATAGTACCTTTGCGGCATGGATGCAATCTAAATAGCCGTCGAGCAGCAAGTCCTTTCGTGTGGTTGGTGGAAAGAGAGGGAATTGGATGGCCGCCTGACCACCTCCAGGCAGAGCCAATTTAACCCTTTATCTACCAACGGTACTTATAAGTACCACTCACTTTAAAATTACATAGAATAACCATTTTCACAAATATTCTGACGGTACTTAGTAGGAATATTCTTTGAAATCCACTCTTCCAAGACATATGGCAGCACGGGTTCTATGATCAGTATTTTAGCGGGGAAGGCGAATAGTTTTACAGCAGAAATTGTGTTTTCAGTGGATTGCAAAAATTATCATTTTTGTCCCGAAAAAGTAGTTAATGTCAACATTTAAGTGTCTTATTTTTTTTGTATGTTAATGAAGACCTTGGAAAACGATTTAACTATTTATCATTAGAGAACAGTGTATATAATTAATTTTACAGTGGAATATCTTTAGTTAATTAATTAGCTCAAACGGATTAAATTTCCCAAAGTTCAGTATTTTGTTTATGTATATCCCTTAATTTTCAATGTGGTGATCCAAAAAAATATTGAATGAAAAAAACTGCAGTAAATCATAATGCGGTAGATAAAGGGTTAAACTCATTTCGGGCCCTGTGCGTAGAAGATATATTGGCCCCCTTAGCACAGGTGCATCCAAGAAGGGGCTTTTGGATCCGGTTAAGTCCAACTTATCTGGGCCTTTTCGGGCCCCTGGGTGCCTGCCTCAAGCGCCCAATGGATAAACCTGCAATACCCCCAGGGTGCTCTCCCTCAAAATTGAGAGGGGAACCGAGCCAAGTCATACAGTTACCGCCATGGTGATCAAAACTACAGCTAACGACAGGTGTACAATTAACCTCTTACCAAGATACATTTTCATGGACCTCGATCTGGCACTGCCGAGTAAGTGGGCATTAGCAACAACAATCAAATTTTATTGCTCAAATTAAATGCAGAAGTGGTATTTCCCTTTTCCAAACTACCACACCATTGGGAGGACATTGAGCCACAATTCATTTACGACATTGATTTTACGTGCTTCAGCCTCTCTACACGGCGGGTCTTTAGTGGTACTAGAGCTCGAATTTATATATATATATATATACATATATATATGACACGCCACCAGGGCCCCGGACAAAATTTGAAAATGCGGCCCCTTTCTCCTAACAAAAAAGTTATAATTAAAAAAGACAAATTGTTTAAATTGATAAATCTAATAGACTCCGATAAAACTTGAATAATTCTTGCGAAAAAGGCAGAAATAACAGAATATATATATATATATATATATATATATATATATATATATATATATATATATATTATATATATATATATATATATATTATACACTTATATAGTAACTACACTCAAGACTAAAATAAAATATCTATCTGGCTTTCTATCTACTAATAACTTATAACCCCAGTCTCCTTTTGGATAGCTGATATCGGACATTGCATGAGTGAAAGGTATGTCCCCTTTGTGACCCCACTACAGAATGGGGAAAAACTTACTAAAAAAAGATGTGTGCGCGTATCAAATTTCAAGATTCAACATAAAAGAAAAAACTGACATTAATCATACAAAGTACAAGAAAAGGAAATAAGATACGTAGAATGAACTGCTAAATTAGCACCCAATAATATTTCATAGAATGTTTCAAATTTGTTGTAACAAAAAAACAAAATCTTCGAATTTGATACAAATGCCGCCCTTAAAATTTGTCGCCCCGGGCAGGGGTCCGGTTTGTCCGGCCCTAGAGCAGCCCCTGACGCCACCCACTAGCTCATGATTGTGACCACCCAAGATGACTTTTTGGTGGAATCGGTAATCGAACCTTTGAGTGGACTGAGACATCATCATTCGCTTGCAATTATCATCACTCAGCCACTACTGTTGTCATTATAAACTAAAGACCAATTTAAAAATTAAATGCAGGAGTGATTTAAAACACGTGTTCCTTAATCTTTGTAAGTATGTATAATATTTAATCAAACCACTATAAAACACAAACTCTCTTATCAAGTTGCACTAATAGTTTCTCAAACTCTTTGAGTTAAAGTTTTATGTTATCTATTAGCCAAAAATATTATTATATGCTAATATATAACTGCGAATGTGTAACTTTTGATACGCATATTTATAAAATTTTTATCTCTATTTGATAATAATGGGTTCGTATAAAGAAACTAATACGAACAACAAAAGCTTGATGCATTTAGAGGCTAGGCTACCTGATGATTTCGCACATATGCTGGTTTTTGTTTCTTCTTTTTTATCACATGCAAATTTATAAGGTTTTAAATAAATTGAACCACTATAATTTTACAAACATTAGCATAACACGCTCGTATTGTGGGACTGGTATGCATCATTATTTATACATATCTTTGTGGTAAAACCATTATTAAATCCTAGCCTATTCAATCTAGATATTATTAATGGTCTTCAATGTTAACGATGTGATATGTCATTAATATGAAAAGAGCTTTGCTGTTTATTTATCAGATAATTCGATATACCTAACAATTTTAATGATTATACTTTCCTATATTATTATGCAGAATTACGCATTTAACGCGCGATTAAATCGGAATTTGAAAGGAAAAATTATGCTATAGGAATGCAAAAATAAAAAAGATAGTGGTTTATGAAATTAATTTTTTAAATTTCGTAATCGTTGTGTGTGTGTGATCATTGTACCCTGCACAGATAATGTTTTTCTTCGTTTTCAAGCTGAATCATTTCTGTTTTAACACAATATAGCATCATTTTTTTTCCAAGCTCGTATATTCAAGATCATAACTCTCTGTGTGTACTTATTTCACAATCTTACATAATTCTTATATAGTTACTATTTAAAAATGATACTAAAATAACTAATTTTTTGAAACGAATACCAACCCTCTTTTTTCTGATTAACATTTTACAATCTATAATAACTTTTTGACCTATATAAGTGCGACGTTTTATTCATATGTTAACTATGACATATGCACTTAAAGGGGGCAGAAAGCAACTTAGAAGATTAAAAAAAACATATGAATGCTTTTGTGTATTTACTCGAATACTAGCCGCACTATTTTTCCAGTATTAATACTACTGAAAATCGGTGCGGCTTAGAATAGAAGGCAAAACGTTTGTTGGATGGGGGATATTGAGTTTCCACATCTTTCAAAAGGAAAAATATTAAAATATAATCGTCCATTCTGGCCACTTGCATCGGTGACTTATCCCAATCTGCACTTTATCTTCAGTAATTCAGTCTATTCTAAACAACATCGTTATCTGTTTGTATTTAAGAATTTTTTTTCTATATCCGCTTATTATTAATCACCTAAATACCAAAGATATCGTTAATAGTATTAAGACGAGTTCATTGTGATGCAAGTAAGGAAAAAGGAGACTATTTAATATGCAGGCAAACGGAGTAGCAACCACTGAAAACTTGACACGAATGAAACAAATATCCGTCGATGGCGTAAGCAAAATGATACAATTTTTGCTTGTAAATGTTCAAGGGACTTTAATAATTCTTTTACATTCATCTACAACACATTCTTTTTTAAAAAAATGTTGCATTACAAATGCATTGGATGACAAGGAAGACGACATTGCGTGGGGAAATGGCAATGCCAGCCGCAATTCCGAAATCTGCTGTGACAATGGGAGTGACGAATCATTTTTGAAACATTATACTCACGGTTAGAATAATTTTAAATTCATGTGCGTATTTGAAAATTTTTAATGCTGTTAAAACAAATTAATTATTAACTTCTTATTATTTCTCGTCAGAAAATTCTTTTAAAATTTCCCAAGTATCGGATATTGATAAACCTTTTACACAATTTTTTAAATTTTTTCTCAGAAACGTTCAGAGAATCGGAGATGCGGCTTAGAATCGATGACAACATTTTTTCACAAAATTTGAAAATTTGGAATGTGGCTGAGAATCAATGGCGGCTTAGATTCGAGGAAATCATAACTGTTGGTTGGTATTGTCGAGTTGCGGATTCGAGTCCTGATATCACTGAAGATCTGTTGTGTAGAGAGGCTGACCCATGTTAAATCAGTAGAGACTAAAAATCCTTAGGTTGTAACGGGTCTATCCGCCCGCGAACCTTCAACTCATTCTCTTGGGATAAAATTGTTCTTCTTAACTGTATGTTCTATTAAAAACTTTCTCTCTCGAAAAAGAGGACGTCGTTTACGCAAACGAAGGGTTCTATTTAAGCGTTGACATTTAGGTGATGTTAGTCGACGGATAGTCGCTGAATGGTCGATTATTGATAATAGGAGAAAAAGTTATATAATTGAGTTTAAGACTTTCGACCAGTGGTAGTACAACTAAGAGATTTACGGTGAATTATAGCGTGGAAGTGTGTCCAGAGAGCTCCAAGAGAAAGTGGAATAAATTATACTTATATGTTAAGTAGACTTAAGCCGTGCATTTGCTCTTCTAATTAGTTACTTAGCGCATTTCCTACCTTTAGTTGTGTGGTTTAAGTCAAAGGGATAATAAATTTGACTTTAAAATTTATTACGGCTGATCTTTACTCGAACCCTCGGTTGTCACAAGGTTAGTATGGGTAGAGTAGAAATTTGTAGATCGGAGTGTCATCTAAGGTAGCTCGTCTTCGCCACTCAACGGAGATCCAATATACAGGAGGTCCGTCTCTACCTCAGTCTGTCAAATGTGTCAACTGGTTATGTGCTCCTCGATTAATAATTTTTTTCCAGAAGCAAGCACGACACTACCTGCCAAAGATATTTTTGGAGCAAGACGAAGATAGTCTTTTTTTTTGGTTAGCTGGTTAGGATGGACCAGAAGCAAGCACGACACGACATGTCAAAGATATTTTTGGAGCAAGACGAAGATAGTCTTTTTTTTGGTTAGTTGGTTAGGATGGACCAGAAGCAAGCACAACACGACATGTCAAAGATATTTTTGGAGCAAGACGAAGATAGTCTTTTTTTGGGGTTAGCTGGTTAGGATGGACCAGAAGCAAGCACGACACGACATGTCAAAGATATTTTTGGAGCAAGACGAAGATAGTCTTTTTTTTTGGTTAGCTGGTAAGATGGACCAGAAGCCAGCACGACACGACCTGCCGAATATATTTTTGGAGCAAGACGAAGATAATTTTTTTTTTTTGGGGTTAGCTGGTAAGGATGGACCAGAAGCCAGCACGACACGACCTGCCAAAGATAGTTTTGGCGCAAGACGAAGATAGTCTGGTTTTTTTTTTTTTTTTTGGTTAGCTGGTAAGGATGGATGAGTCTTGGATCCAACAATATGATCCAGATACCAAAGACATGAGCAAAGAAGTGGAGGGATAGCGAATCATTTTACCTCCAGAAAACTAAATTACAAGCGAACGTGAAAAGAAAAATTTATGCTATCAGTTTTTTTGGCATTGCTGTAGTCATTTTCATACACTACATGGAGAAAGGTTAGGCCATCACTGATTCCAACTACTATACACTGCTGAGCCAATTGAGTGATGCTCTGTTCAAGAAACGGCGTTGTATGATAACCAAAGGCATCCGTCTTCTGATCTACAACGCATTTATTCCCTCATCGCGAGGTAGACACAAGTTTGTTTTTTAATGAGTGCTTACATCTTTTTCATTACATTTGTAAAAGAGCTCTTGAAATGTTTTTAATATATTCAAAATCACATTAAATATTACTTATTACAAAGAGGTACATGTGTACTAAAAATAGATATTTACAAAAATATAAAACCAGCGAAACACAATTTGTCTTAAATTGATAAAAAAAAAAGTAAGGGTTGACAATCTAACTGTTTTGGACTTCGTGTCATTAGTTTGATATTGGTGACGAATCGCAATATTTCTTCTTAAAGACAGGGTAACACAGAACTGATCGTCGAGTTTGGACGAATTTGGGCGCTGGTTTTTTGTTTTCAATATCTTCTATTAGGTCACACTCTCTCTATATTTATTTATTTATTTGTTTATTTATTTATTCATTTATTTATCTTGGTGGAATTTTCAATCGTTAATAAAATACATTTAAAAATGCTCAATTGAGCTGAAATTTTATATACATAATAATTTTGGATGACAATACAATAATGTAATTATAATTAATAAAAATTAATTGATTAAAACTAATTATTTAAAGAACTACAAATACAGCCACGTTGGCGACTTAGCGCCCATTTTGGCGACTTGTGTCAAAACTTGAAAAGGTTTTTTTTCTCACGTGCATTCAGTTGAACTGAAATTTTATGTACATGATTGTTTTGGATGACAATACCATACTTTAATCATAATTAATAAAAATTAATTACCACTTAATGTTGTGATTCTGTCATACGTATATAGATATTTATATTAATTGTAATTATTTAATAAAAAGTAGCGAAAATAAAATTTTGCTTTGTTGATCGAAGTAGGAATTGACTTAAGAACTTTTTTTTATATTATTTGTTTTTTTTTGGTTCATGTATCCTCTCGAAGAGAGATAATGTAAAAGACAAATATGAGGGTTAACCAAATCGAAAATGGACACAACAATGGCAATAGAACGACTGCAGTTATAGCAACGTCTACTAAAAAGGATATAAAGGGTAATAGGTGGTGTGCACTGCATATGGCGTTCAATAATGAAACCTGTTTGTGGTACAATGTAAAGTCATACTATACATGGATTCAACTATATTGGAGCAACGTACGGAAGTACGGTTTCTGATTGCAAAAAGTGAACTTAATGTGGAAATATATCAGCGAATGGTGGTAGTATATGGAGAGTACTGCTAAGGTCGAATAATTATGAGTTATTGGCGTAAAAGTTTTCGTGAAAGATCTCTGTGACAATTCCCACTCATATAACTCCCAAGAAACCTGGATGACTTTAAAAATATCCCTTTGGAAAGTGCTGAAACACCTGCCGAACAGTCCGGATTTATCACCCTGAGACATTCCATATTTTGTCCACGTGTGTTACGTTTCACTTGAACTTGGATGTATAGGGAACTATGCAGGACTTCCTCAAGAATCGATCACGATTTTGCTACAGCAAAGGCATGGACCTGCGGCCGAAATTTAACAACGCCCATGGCGACTTCTTTTGACTTACAGTAAAGGTATACTTTTTATTCAATTTGTCTAATTATCTTGTGGGCAGCCCCCTTATAACAATAGTTTAAAACATATATAACAACAACATATTAATCACGGAAACTAAGGGATCGCTGTGTTTTCACGTCGAAAAAAAAGTCCAAATATTCCAAATATCTGGTATTCCAAAGAACATGCTGTAAGGATAAGACTTGTAGAGGAATAGTTTCAAAATGATAAATTTTTAAAAATAATTAAAATTATAATAGAAAATGTTGAATTTTTTTCATTTATGACTTAATTTCAAATTATCAGGAGAACAGAA
Organism: Trichonephila clavipes; assembly: GCA_019973935.1. Classification (NCBI taxonomy): domain Eukaryota; kingdom Metazoa; phylum Arthropoda; class Arachnida; order Araneae; family Nephilidae; genus Trichonephila; species Trichonephila clavipes. Next base: position 55,160 of record BMAU01014840.1, read on the forward strand.
ACATTTTAATTTAGAAATATGTTCAATTTGGCAATATTTCTTTGTCAAAGAATTTAGTTTATCAACTCCATGACTTCAGATCATTGTTTAATTATTTCATAAGGGCCAGAAAAAGAGGATTCCATTTCTTCATATTAAGATAATGGAGCTCTTCATACTCAAGATCACATATAGATTGAATTTTTCTCTATAAAACGATCATCAAATGTAATTTAATTTTTAATATGAAAATCTATTGTTTTTTGAAAAGAATTTCAAAAAGAGGTTCAAGATAATTATTTCTATCTATAGGTGATTGTTAAGGCAAGAGACCAAGCAATAAGTATGCTGGCGGATACTTAGTTATTGAGTTAAGTTATATTCATGACGTACTTGATATAAAATTTTTGTCCATACAAGTAATTTTAATTGAATAATTTACCTTACACTTATATATATATAATGTTACGAATTTAGTCTTATTCTAATTGTTTCTACTCATTTGTGTTCATTTCTACAGTCTAATTTGTCGTATCTAATGTGATTTCAACCCTGTTTACCTGTAATATCATTTCCACTGCATTGCACGGCCCCATGCTTTAACATTGGTTTAAATGGTAAACTCGCCAAATATTGCAGCTAGCGCCAAGTTGGCGACGGATTTGGCGACTTAATTTTTGGCGCCAAATTTGGCGATATGTCGCCAAATGTGGGCGATAAGCTTGGCGACCATGGCAACCCTGCTCCTAATAACCCTGTCTGGCAACCCTATCGCGGTATTGTAACACTATGTATTGAGCTTTTCTCATACCTTCCGGATTTTGCTAGACCTTTCTATTTCTAGATTATTCTGGCAAGTGCCAGAGGTTTCTGACCGAAAGGTATAAAAGGGCCCGAGCCGGCTAGTTAGTTAGTCAGATCTCAGCTTTCAAGCAAGTGATACCTCTCTGCTTGAGAGAGACGATTGCATAGTGCGTGTGTTATTGCTTTTATTGAGTTATTATTTTTGTGCTGAGTGTTTACTATTGTTTTTGTTAGTGCATTGCATCTGTGTTATCAGTATTTTCATCGATTGTACGTGAATTTCTCGAACTGTTCTACAATTTGTGGAGGACTGTTTTGGCCAAGAATAAAATTGTTTTGGATTCCGCTCTTCGGCTTCAATCATTTCGAATCCCCGAAAACGCAACAATTGGTGTCAGAAGTGGGATTGAATGCCAACAACAAGAGCGATGGAGGCCCAGTTCCAGACTCTTCTAGAAAATTGACCGCCAGCATGAATGCCAATATGGGCGAAATGAAATCGGAGTTGACCGGCATGAATGCCAATATGGGCGAAATGAAATCGGACTTGACTGAAATGAAATCGGAGTTGACCGCCAGCATGAATGCCAATATGACTGAAATGAAATCAGAGTTGAAAAGTGATTTGAAGGGCATTGGCGACAAATTGACGACTATGGACAAGAAATTTGAAGAAATGGAAGGAAGAATCGAGTCGGTGGAAAATAAATTCGAAAACAAATTTGTGGATATAGAGAACAAATTTGAAAATAAATTCGAAAATATGGAGAGCAAACTAGAGAAATTGAAGCAGAAAGTCATGACTGGTCAAGGGGATGAATTTAAGTTTCAAGCTCCTTATTCCAAGCCTTCCATCAAGCTTTCTACATATGACGGAAAGTCCTCTTGGCAGGTGTATAAGACCCAATTCTCCATAGTGGCGGATGCAAACCAGTGGGACTCCCATACCAAGGCCTGCCAGTTAGCTGCTTCTCTTCGAGCCGACGCTGCTGACATTTTGCAAACTTTGCCGGAAACACAGCGGCTGGATTTCGACGCTCTCGTTAATGCTCTGGAGTTACGCTTCGGAGAGAAATGTGTGAAGGATTACAGCAGACCATCCGCCGATTAAACAGCACCCAAGACGCTTGCCGTTTGCTAAACAGGAAGAGGTCGGAACACTACTACGAGAGATGCAGGAAAATGACATCATAGAACCGTCTTCGAGTCCGTGGGCATCTCCAATCGTCTTGGTTCGTAAGAAAGATGGCTCCACAAGATTTTGCGTGGACTATCGAAAACTTAACGACGTCACCAAGAAGGACAGCTACCCTCTTCCAAGGATAGATGACACCCTGGATACCCTTTCCGGTCATAAATGGTTCTCGACTTTAGATTTAAAGAGCGGATACTGGCAAGTGGAGATCCATCCCGAAGATAGAGAAAAACAGCATTCACTTCCAGCCAAGAACTATGGCAGTTCAAAGTCATGCCGTTCGGGCTCTGCAATGCGCCAGCTACTTTCGAGCGCCTGATGGAGACCGTGCTAAAGGGTCTGACTTTTGAAGCTTGCCTTATTTACCTGGATGACGTCATAATAGGAGGGCGTACGTTTGAAGAACATCTTCAAAATATCCGGAAGGTGTTATCAAAATTAAGCGACGCTAACTTGAAGCTAAACCCTTCAAAATGCAAGTTCTTCCAGAAAGAAGTCAATTATCTGGGACACATCATCTCTGCAGAAGGTGTTCGTACGGACCCCGAAAAAGTGTCCGCCGTAAAGAATTGAAACGCCCTGAAAACCTCCGTGAGCTGCGAAGCTTCCTGGGACTATGTACTTATTACCGAAAGTTTGTGAAAGGGTTCTCTAACATCGCAAGACCCTTGCACAAGCTAACAGAAAGTAAACAAAAGTTTCAGTGGACAAAAGAATGTGAAGATTCCTTCCTCCAGCTTAAAGAAGCCTTGACGTCTTCACCGATCTTAATATATCCACAACCGGACAAGCCATTTATCTTGGACACTGATGCCAGTAATGAGAGTGTCGGAGCAGTATTATCTCAGGAAATAGATGGCCAGGAACGAGTCGTAGCTTATTGGAGTAAGTGTTTATCGAAACCGGAAAGAAATTATTGTGTCACTCGAAAAGAGCTACTGGCTATTGTGAAAGCCATCGAGCATTTCCATCACTATCTCTATGGCCAAAAATTTCTTCTACGTACCGATCATGCCTCTTTAACCTGGCTAATGAATTTTAGAAATACTGAAGGCCAGGTAGCCAGATGGATACAACGGCTCAACGAGTATTACTTTGACATCAGACATCGTAAAGGCTCCTCGCATGGAAATGCTGATGCCCTTTCAAGAAGACCATGCCCAGAAAATTGTCGTCATTGTTCCAGAGTAGAGACCAAATATGACTATGCTATACGCCAGATAACAACTTCAACAGCGACGCCACCCGATCCCTGGAGTGACGAGAAAGTTCGAGAAGACCAGATGGCGGATCCTGATATTAAACCCCTTATAGAGTTTATGGAGTCTTCCAGCAATAAACCAAGTTGGCAGGACATCTCGGCTTATAGTCCTACAACTAAGCAGTATTGGGCCCTCTGGAATTCTCTACATCTCAGGAATGGTGTTCTATACCGAAAATTCGAATCAGAGGATGGAAAGACATTCAGGTGGCAATTAGTACTTCCTCGATCTCGTATCCCAGAGGTACTCAAAGAATTGCATGGCAGCCCAACAGGAGGTCATTTCGGCGTCATGAAAACTTTGCACCGAGTTCGAGAGCGATTCTTCTGGGGTAAAGTGAGAGCTGACGTGGAACAGTGGTGCAAGTCCTGTGATGCCTGTGCAGCTCGGAAGGGGCCAAAGATACGTAGCCGAGGGAAGCTGCATCGCTACAATGTTGGAGCACCCTTCGAACGTATCGCTTTCGATATCCTGGGACCTCTGCCAAGGACTGCGTCTGGTAATAAGTACCTACTTGTTGTCATGGACTACTTCACGAAATGGCCCGAAGTGTACCCCATTCCGGATCAGGAAGCCCCCACCGTAGCGGAGGCTGTAGTGCAGCACTGGATATCGAGATATGGGGTACCTCTTCAACTTCATTCCGATCAGGGAAGAAATTTCGTCTCTGCGGTATTGAAGGGGGTCTGTGAACTACTCGGAATTGACAAGACCAAGACCACACCTTTGCACCCACAGTCAGATGGCATGGTGGAGAGGTTTAATCGTACCATCCTGAATAACCTCTCACTGATGGTCTCCAAGAACCAACAAGACTGGGACCAGAAAGTTCCTCTCTTTCTGCTAGCGTACCGCAGCGCCGTTCACGAGACTACCGGATATTCACCATCCCAGATGCTTTTTGGCCGGGATCTTCGTCTCCCTTGTGACCTGCTGTTTGGTCGCCCTCCGGATACACCTTCATCGCCTGAGGAGTACGTGCAGAATCTCCAGGCACGTTTTGAAGATGTACACAATTTGGCTCGAGAACGAATCAACCTGAGGACGGAGAAAATGAAGACTCGGTACGACACAAAAGCCACAGGACATCAATTCAAGGAAGGTGACAAGGTGTGGTTCTACAACCCGACTCGACGCAAAGGACTTTCTCCTAAGCTACAATCGCATTGGGACGGTCCTTATACAATTTTAAAGATAATAAACGACGTCGTAATCCGGATCCGTAAGTCAACGAATTCGAAGCCTAGAGTCGTTCATTACGACAGGCTTGCTCCATATTATGGCCATAATTCTTAGTGTGTCAATTATCGTGTAATTTATTTTGACCATGGTCTTGTATAAATAAGTTAGTGTGTAAATAATCTTGTAAATAATTTTGTTTATTGTTTTGTAAGTGTTTATTTTGTACTATGCATTACGTGTTTATTTTGTACTATGCATTAGGTGTTTATTTTGTACTATGTATTACATGTCTATTATTGCGTATTCATTTAATTGTTTTTAATCAATTGCTTTATTATTATGTTAACGTCTGATGAAGGGTTGTACTGCCCGGGACGTGCAGTTCTTGAGAGGGGGGCAATGTTACGAATTTAGTCTTATTCTAATTGTTTCTACTCATTTGTGTTCATTTCTACAGTCTAATTTGTCGTATCTAATGTGATTTCAACCCTGTTTACCTGTAATATCATTTCCACTGCATTGCACGGCCCCATGCTTTAACATTGGTTTAAATGGTAAACTCGCCAAATATTGCAGCTAGCGCCAAGTTGGCGACGGATTTGGCGACTTAATTTTTGGCGATACATCGCCAAAATTTGGCGATATGTCGCCAAATGTGGGCGATAAGCTTGGCGACCATGGCAACCCTGCTCCTAATAACCCTGTCTGGCAACCCTATCGCGGTATTGTAACACTATGTATTGAGCTTTTCTCATACCTTCCGGATTTTGCTAGACCTTTCTATTTCTAGATTATTCTGGCAAGTGCCAGAGGTTTCTGACCGAAAGGTATAAAAGGGCCCGAGCCGGCTAGTTAGTTAGTCAGATCTCAGCTTTCATGCAAGTGATACCTCTCTGCTTGAGAGAGACGATTGCATAGTGCGTGTGTTATTGCTTTTATTGAGTTATTATTTTTGTGCTGAGTGTTTACTATTGTTTTTGTTAGTGCATTGCATCTGTGTTATCAGTATTTTCATCGATTGTACGTGAATTTCTCGAACTGTTCTACAATTTGTGGAGGACTGTTTTGGCCAAGAATAAAATTGTTTTGGATTCCGCTCTTCGGCTTCAATCATTTCGAATCCCCGAAAACGCAACAATATCTTGTAAAATTGGATTGATCAACATGCTGAATTTTTTGGAAATGATGAGTAGATATTAACAAATGATTCATATTATAGTTCCTAATTTTTTTAAAGATAAAGATGAAGTAAACGTGACATTTCTATAAAAAACAACTTTATGGAATTTGAAATTTTGAAGACTTGTTTCACATATTTACATAAGAACCAGGATTTTTGGAAAAGTATATTGTTATACATTTTTTCCTGATATTGTTATTACAAATTATTGTAGTGTTTCAATGTTGTTGTTACAAACAAACTTATCACTATCAGTTAATATTAGTACCTTTTTGGAAACGCTATTTACATAAGAATTATTAGACTTATATTTTATTTTTCACAGAACTATCAACTTTGTTTCAACTGATATTTTTATTTTATTTCACTGAATTTTGTCCAGGAGAAATCAATAGAATTTAATAACAGAAACATTAAAAAAATGTCTGAAAACCTTGAAAGCAAATTTCTTCATTGTATAATTATTTATATTGGTTTCCGCGAAGGTCATCGATTGAAAAAAATTTTGAAAACCAATCAAGTGTTTACAAAGAGTTATTTTGTTACCGAGTAACTGTTTTTTTTTAAATTACAACATAGATTTTGAATATCTAAAAAGGAGAACTTCCGTCAGTTTTAATACGGACAGCTATCAAGAATTTCTCAATCAAATAATAATTAAAAGTAATCATTCAGTCAAATTGTTTTGTTATAGTTATAGCAAAAGTGAAAAAAATGCAGCAGGGTATTTATTGATTATTGTTTTATTAATGAAAGACTCATTTATCGAGGAATTCTAATAGACTGTAAATAAAAGACGAATATTTATTATAAATAAAATGATGAATTTTTTAAATTGGCCAGTTGAGATTGATTGTTTTTTAACGTTTCACTTTGAAGCTACAGGAGGGCTAATGGTAACGGAGATACTTCTGAGCTTCGACCAAGTAACGAGGATGACTTCTAATCTGGTATCCCACTCTCTTAATTTTCCTAAAATGCTTACGTGAAGACTTTGAGCCACAATATATTGTTGCAAATTTACGCGGGCGAAAAGTAGCCGACGATTCCAATCACTCGAATAATAACAGATTTATTAATAGACAGTGGTGTAACGTACACCCTCGCAAGCCCCGCAACGCGGGGGGCTAAAGCCTGACTGACGTCAAGTACGCAAAATCCGTCTTGGGGGCCCAAAATCTGATTCTGCAGGTGGGCTAACATTCTCCGCTACATCACTTTAATAGATGACGACCAGATGACTACATGAAGACAAATTGACGTATATACACAAAGAAATATTATAACAGATTACTTGCAATAGTGCAAAGCGCACTCGTTTACAATATTCCAGAAAGGGCTCTCTAAAACCGTTCTACTAACAGGTCTCCCTTATCGCAATAAACGTATAAGCAGATTTTGATCTCGATCGCACTCTCTTCTGACTTGACTCTACCTCTGTTTCAAAAGTTCTTCATATAGCCTCATGAAAATTTCTAGAGAGATCGATCCTAGAGCCTTCCCGGTGATACCTTGGTGATATCGTATTTTTTGCCAAGGGTGATAAAGTCACCAATTTGGTATCCTTGGTCACATCTCCTATGATTATTTTCAAGTTCACACCAGGAAGCGAACATTGCCTGTAAAACCCAATCTCCGTACACGGAGAGCCCCGCTGCAGTAGAAACACAGGACGTGTTTCAATATTTAAAGTGCGACGAGTTCTACACGGTGGGTCTTCAATGGCACCATGATTCAAACTCGTGACCTTGACCACTCGTCGGTTGCTTATAATGACTAGATAGAAAAGAACTACGGAAATAGAAACAGTTTTTCTATGACATAACATATGATAAAATGACAAACATCAACATTCTGTTGTCTTATCGACTCTACTAGTCGTAATGTTTATTCAACTGTGCATGTGTGATAATTTATTCAGTAAATTATGAGATGCTTAAGTTTTTCTGGAGCATATCTGCTAATAAATTTCAAAATTTGAGATAAAAATCAAAAATTCAATTCAAAATTACGGTGTCAGGGTCTAAATTTCAGAATTGTTACAAATATGTTGTAAAGAAAACTGGATCGCGAATATAGTACCGTAAAATCCGGCGTATAACGTGTGACAAATCTATACGGAACTTTATCACTAACCTTCTGAGTCGTCCTTTTTAGGAAAATTTAATTCCCTACCTATTTCCAATCAACTCCAAAAAGCGGACTGGATTCCTTGTTATGCAGATTAGATAAAGTATTTAGGTTAAACGGAATAGTAAAGTTAGAGCAGTAGGAGATAGAGATTGAAGCAAAAAGTTATAGTGAAGTTAAATTGAAGAATTCTTGTTGGAGATAATTTAATCTCAAGAAGAGTTGAGATTCCGTTGGTAATTATTGATTTATAATTAATGTCTCATTAAAGTTTTAAGAGTGAGATTAAAGTTAAATGTTCAATAGGAACATTATTAAATATAATTCTGGGATCTCTTATCGTGGTAATCTCTGCGTTATCGTTATTTAATTGTTAATTAATTGGATTATTAATTCATTAAGTTAAATTAAAGGATATTACCTTTAAAACCTCATAATACTAGTTAGATATATTTGTTAATAAGTCTTTGATTCTATTTGGATAAGATAACCAAATAAAGAAAGTTGTTTATAAAAATGGCTTCTGGTTCTTACATGACTCCTATTTATTCTCGTTCTCAAAGTGAGGTCCAAGGAGACCTTCACAAACGTGACCATTTAAAACAAAAAACAAGATCGAAATTTAAGGGTGTGCGTTATACGCAGGGTATAAAACGATAACTTTAAAAATAAAGAAAAATGAGCATAAAAAAATTTTACTCTTTCATACATTTCGGAATACTGTTTATTTAAAAGAAATGACATGCCTTATGAAATAAAAGAGTAATAGTTCAAATATATACTATTTTTTCAAAACTCTGGGATAATACCTCGAATTGATGACTTAAACATAAGAGCATGATATGTTAACATTTCAGATTTCTTCGTAAAAAAGGGGATGTGCGTTATACGGCGAATATACCTAAAAATTAAAAAATGCTGCTTTAAAGTATAGGTGCGCGTTATACGCCGGATTTTAAGGTAAGTACTTTTTTTTTCTTGAACAAAGTTCTGTTTCATTACAAATATCGCCGGAAATTATCCGGATTCAATCCAGAATATTTATGCGCCAGTTCTCAGTTGTAATACTAAATCGGGATGAAACAATAGAATTGCATTATTTCTAAGAAATGGATATTACTAAACATAAGAGAATAACTTCTAAATACGTATCCTTTTCATAAATCTTCCTTCCTTATCGAAAATCTATATTTTGGAAATAACTTTTACTGAATGGAAAAAAAACTCTTAAAAATGTAACGAGTAACAGCTCAAAAATCTGTGATTTAAAAGTCGCCATTTTCACAGGTATAAGATTACAACTTGTTACGACATTTTTTTTCCGAAACCAAACTCTTACTCAAAAACAAACATAAAAAAACCCACACAGTCATTCTTTTCTTCACAGCAAATGAAAAATGGAGGAACAAAAGGTTTATTCATCTATTCGCCCTACACTTGTCAAGAGTTAGAGAGAAAAAAAAGAATCAAACAGAAAATGAGAAATAATTTTTTTTTTGTCGCTGTATCGAGTGAAATAAGTTCACCATGTAGGTGAAATTGCTCGTTTCTTAACAAATTACCTTAGCAATAAAAATGATGGTATCGAATTCTTTTTTCTGAATAAATATTTGCCCCTTTCATTGCATATCACATAATAATGGTATACAATGGTGCACCCAGAAATTTTGCAAGTCGGAAGGGAGGTTGAGAGTCGAAAGTCCACCATTCTCTTATACCCCAATACGCCGCCAAACATACTATTTTGATTTTGTCGATTGTAGGGAGCAAAAAACAGTAAAAAATAAATTATTGAATATATATATATATAATTACCATTAATCAATAAAATAATTCTTTAATATGAATACTTGATTAAATTTTTCGTACTATATACATAGGATTATAATCAATCAAAAAAGTCAAAGGCGATAAGGTGGTCCGGAACCATTGACCCCCACCCAGTGGCGTAACGCACACCCCCGCAACCCATGCATTGCGGGGGAGCCCAGGGATTCTAGGAGCCCGAAACGTGACTGACGCCAAGTACGTACCCTTTGTAAGATCCGGCTTGGAGCTGAAAACTTGCAGGGAGCCCTAATGGTATAAAGTACGCCACTGCCCCACCCCCCTTGTTTGCCTTGTTGATGATACATTAGTAAAAAAGGGAATATATGAATGTTTGCAATTACAGGTAATGATATGCATAGAATGAGATGTGTGGATAGTTGCCTCTGTATCAGCGGTTCTTTAACTTTCGATCGCCACGGACCCCCTTTAAGTATCCAGCCTGACATCGCGACCGTCCAAGGTCATGAACATTCCTCCCTGACTCCCAACACATGGCTGAGTGATTTAAAGACTCCTCAATAATTCTAAGATTGCCTCAGCTACTTATACAAACTTTTTTAACACTTCTTTTTTTCTTCTAAGAAAACAGTAAACAATTAATAAATATTGCGTTATAGCAACGGCTATGCAGTTGTAAATAATAATAATAATAATAAAACTGAATTAAAACGTTTTTGATCGAACCCATGTACTCGTACAGTTTTCTCATTGAGGGCAATTTAATAATTTAGTCTAGGACAGGGGGGGCGAACCTTCATGGATCAACGTGCCATTTTTTCTAAAGAAGTGCTCGATGGGGTATACACGTGCCGTCAAATAATTTTGACTTGTGATTATTGGGAAAATAATAAAACTAAATACTAACAACACAAAAGTCTTTATTTACTACTGAAAAATACATTTTGTATTTTATAGTAGCAAATGTTTTAATTAAACGTGCAATTCAAATTATATAAAGTAACATCAGTGTGATTTCTGCTGTTGCAGACGAGATGACAAATAAATTATATTAGGATTCGTAAGGTGTTACTTTCAGCAGAATGCACGCGCTCTGAGTTGGAGTCGTCTGCCAAACGGTTTCTGAACGAGTCTTTAATGTTATTCATCTCTGAAAATAGCGACTCGTAGGCACAAGTCGATGAAAATATTGTTAAAATAGCATGAACCAGCTTCTTCAAACAGTTAAACGTGTCTGGAATCGAACGTAATGCTTCCAAAATTTCGTTATTGGTATTTTTACTTATATTGCTTGTTAATATTTCTGTTTCAATCAATTCCACTTTTTCCTTGTTTCAATCCGTTTTTGAATCCACATTAAAGTAGGCTAGAAATCGCTCTATAAGTTGCATTTAAAAAATTCTTCAATTTCCAACCAATTAAATTGGGGCAAGTTCAGTTTATCAAATGATGTGTCATCAGGGTACATAATAAACTTGAGCGTTTCTGATAATTCTTTGATCTGTGTGAGAAAATCTCGCTGAAAATTCCTTGATTGAAGAATCAATTAGGAAAATAAATTCTTCAATAACTATTTCTTTGTCTGGTTTCTCATGTACATCTTAAGCTTTGAAATAGTTTTTCAAGTCTGGGGTTCCTTGTAATTATATAGTTTCTAAACTAAAATGCAAACCGTTTTGATCGCTGGAGTGCCCAAAATATTGTGCCGCGGGCCATCAATGACACGCGTGCCAATGGTTCGCCATCCCTGGTCTAGGATATATTAACTTATATATTGTTGGAATTATATATATGGAAAATATTAACTTATTTATATATATTGTTATACTTTAAAATAATAAAAAAATATTAAAAATTGATAAAAATCTACGTTATATATAGTCACCTCATTCATAAAATTAAATCTTCTTACGTTGTTACTTAATAACTGCATAAGTAATTCATGCATTATATTATAACCAAATAGGAGATGAATAAAATGCAACATTAAAATCATTATGTTGTTTTTTTTTGCTAAATTTCAACTCTCCGATAGTGTAATCGAAGATTAATTTGAATGCATTGAACGGCTTAGAATAATTTTAAACCAACGTATTAAAACAAAGCCACAGCAATGCGTGGCCGGGTCAGCTAGTATATATATAGTACGGACAGCAGTAGTAAAATCCGTAGGTATTTTCTAAAAGACGATATACAGTGTTAAATATGCTATTAACTTACTTTATACAAAAATTAAAACTAATGAATTCTTATACTTGTCACAGGCTTTTACTTTTCAAGGTCACAGGTACATTTTGTTTTCAACTACCATTTTGAAAATGCGTGGATTAGGTGATAAATTCTATTAACTGTCGAACAATTTACCTGAAAAAAAAAGTCTACCATCACGACATTCTCGCACTGTCTGATTTATTTCTTTGACTCCTGCAAATAAAACAACGGCGGAAACAAAAGAAGAACACCACCGGCTGTCTGCCCACGCTTTTTACAGTCTATGGCCCAAAACTGGGGCTACTGACCTTCTGGGGCGTCCCTTTGTGGTCATCGCTGGCACCCTGTAGAGCTCAACAACTGTCTCATTTCTGTGCAAACAGGAATCCCTGGTAATTTATTGGGTGCGAGGATCTCGCTTTCGAATCGGCAGTTAGGTAGGCAGCGATTACCAGAAACCCCGTGCAACTCAGTGAAGGGGAAAAAATGAAACAAAAGAGGGAAAAAGCCTTTTGAGTACGGACAGATTTGTGAAGAAGGCGTGGAGAGAAGCTTTCTTCGAGAGTGTTGCTTAATGAAGGTGAGTCCAATGGATGGAAGGAGGGCAATTGTCTTAAAAATGATCATTAGGTAAATCTTGTAAGGGAAGAAAAAGCGACAGGCGTTTTGTTCTCTTTTGAAGAGCACCTTCTTTCTCTTTTTCTTTTTTCATCTATCCAGATTTAAGGGCGGGAAAAGTTGTTCTAACCTTTTCTTTTGTTGAAGGTCTTAAGTGATGTTATGGGGCACAATACGATTATTAATTTGTAGTCGAATCTTTTTGTTTCAAAACATTACATACGTTTCAACAAGCTAGAAGCCCCCTCACTCATAAGCAAAAAAATCTGAATTTCAATAACGCTAGCTAGTTAAATGGAGCGAACGAGTGTTTATTGACGTCGTCGCTCTGTTAAGTAACACAAGGCGATTGGCAAAAGACCTCATAATCGAGTGACGAGGATGACACTCTGAGCTGGGACTCCCCTGTCTCCGAACTTCGACACCACGCAAACGGGTGGACTCTGAGCCTGGATAGATTTAACAGCACTAGTCTCTGCTACACGGCAATAATTTGTCAATAATTTGTGCAGTTTTAATATTTTCGATAGATGCGTAAATATTACATTTGATTTTGAGCACACAAATATTAAATATGTAGAAAGCAAATAACTATGATGTGATGATATTGGATAAAAATCGATATGTTTATATTTTAGCAATGGCTGCTCATACACATATTTCTTATCTACTTCATGAGGCCCATTGTTTACTTATAGAAAGTTCTGTATGTGAGTGTTAAGACTGTGTGTATATAAATATAGGAAGGGGGGAAGAGGGTATTTTTTGTGATCAATTTTTTTCTTATATATTGTTTCTATTACGACATCCTTACATGTTTTTTCTGGAAAACTTTTGCAGAAACTGATATTTAAAATTCGTACAACCATCCCTTCAAGAAGTTCTAGTTTGAAAAGAATAAAAAAGATTGAATATGAAAAATGTTACACCTTCATCTACTAAGTGTCAATTTATTACAAAAGCTCCAACTGTGCGTTTATTTTCATTCTAAGAGTGGGATAAGAACTAGACAGGAAGCCGCAGATTAAGTTTTCGTCTTTACTCTGTATCTTTTTTGTGCCGATTCTGCTTTAAACAAATGAGTGCTCGTCTAGTAAGCTAGGACTTAGCCGTCGTCAAAGAGTATCCGGGTTATTTTTCAAATTTCTTTATACATTATTTGAACATTGAATAAATACTTAAAATTAAAACTGTTTCCTAAAAAAATAATACACTATAAACACTTTGTTTCAAATTTGTGACAAACTATCGTTAAATACACTTCAGTCAACGCTGTAAATTGTTTAATTCTAAGAAGATGAATGGATTAGCGAAGAGAAACCACATGTCAGCAATCGCCTCCTTTGCTATTTTTTTTCGAAAAATGAAACATTTTAAAATAAGTGAGCTAGTAAAAAAATATTCTTTTGTTACCGCGCCGTTCGTTTCTGAGACATCTTTTTTTGCGGTGTGGGATGGCGACTCCTGTCGCCAGTGTAATTATTTTGATGTAGTAATTGACATCTGGAAACCACAAAGACCTCTCACATTGACATCCAGAGTGTGTGGCTCGCCGCACGAAATTTCTTTAGAAGCAGGTAACTTTTTAATGGGATCTTTACGACTAAACTGTCTGTGGTAAGGCGGGGAGACCTTTGATTGTTAAAAAGTATTTCTTCGAATTAATTTTTGGAACAAATGCAATGATATGAAATATTCAGATTTATTATTAAATCATTCGCCAGAAGCATATGGGTTGAACTCCATATATTTTTACATCCCATGGGAGAAATTCTAAGTTGCAGAGTTGTGTGTAGAGAAAGCTTTGTTTTCCAAAGTAAAAAAAAAGTAGTTAATGTTCATTTTAGAATGATGCGCTTTTTGTAGAACAGTGGTCTTTAAACGTTGTCGACTCACGGAGCCAGCGGAAACCAGCGGCTCCTAAGGTATCCGACTACGTTCGGAACCGTGATTTTGCAAAAGCGTATAAATGGATAATATTTATGATATTTAGTGTCACTTAGATTAAAAAATGTATATAAATAGTTTTAAGAATATTTTATTACAATAAAAAATTATTTAAGTACAATATTTTGACAAAAAAATGAACAGAGAATGACCAATTTTCAAAATAATCTCCTTTTGTGAAAAATGCTTCTATAATAATAATATTTGGCCTGTGTATAGCTCAGACCTCTGTACAGAGGCTCAACTAGAATTTTTGAAATATATAAATTAGAAGTGGGTTTATCCATGTTTTACGACAACAGAGGGGAGAAATTTTATGAAAAAAAAAACGCCGATAATTATTTCATTTGGTTGTAACTCTGAAAATAATGTGAATTTTTTTTTAAAAAAATAGTTCAAACTCTCTCTGGAGAAGTCTTTACTTTATATAAGCAAAATATTATTATTTTAGAAGCATTTTTTATAAAAGGAGAACATTTTGAAAAAAGGTCATTCTAAGTTAATTTTTTGTCAAAATATTGTATGTCCTTAAAACAATTTTACACATGTATTCTAATCTAAGTGACACTAAATATCACGAAATTATCCATTTATACGCTTTTTTAAAATCGCGTTTTCGAACGTAGTCGGATACCTTAAGCTGTGGTTCCTGGTCTCCTGGGGTCCGCGGAATGTTTCATGTAACGTTGAGATTTCCCTCTTTTACAAACTCTGAAAGGCTTCGTGGAAAAATTGAAAGATGTGCCATACTAGACTAGATCACTAAATTGTCCCCAATGAAGAAACTCTACTAGAACTTCTATTTTCATCAATAATAATTAGTCGAAGAAGGGTGTTCAGACTCTTGGGGGTCCGCAGTGTCACGCTTATACTCAAATAGCGGGAGGGGTCGATCGAAAGTTTAAGAACCGCTGCGTGAAACTATAAGGTGATTCCAGGTGCATCATCCAAAACAATGTCTACTCAGAAGGATATATCTTGAAATAATATTCAAAGTAAAGAAACATGTGTTGCAGGAACTTTAAGAAAAAACAATTTAAACAATTTAAAAATATTTAACATAATATTAACGTCATTTACACATTAATTCTCGCCCTATGTGTCACCTACCATAACATTATATTTAAAAACTGGGATATGTGTTTGCATTTTTTTTCTTGCACATACTATCGAAATCTAAGTATATTGAAGCTATTTGTAATCGCATTCATATCCTGTGTTATTTTGCTTCTAAGTTTTGTTTTTAATTATACATGCGTTGAGTAACATTTTTAACTTAAATACATTTTGTTCAGAATGTCATTAAAATAGTTATAACTGCGTGAGAAACTTCTGTGCACTTTGTAAATGTGCAACCTAAAATATAGGAGTTGCTCCTTCTTAAATTAGATTTTAAGGTCAAATATGTTGTTAATGTGATGTTGTTATGTTGCAATAAGTTATTCCTTCTCCTTCATTGACAACCCTTCTAATTTATCCATTCATGTTTGAAGCAAGTGACACTTTTACGAAATTTAAGATTTAGTGTTATCCATAAAATATTTATTTATATTTAGAATGAATGAATGAGGAAACATTAACGTCGCACTGTTCAGCTACACGAGGGCTTTTGGCGACAGACCTCGTAATTTTGAACCATGGTCAAGTGACGTGGACGACACCTGAGCTGGCACCCCCTCTCCTAGCTACCACACCACACCAACGGGAATACTTTTGAGCTCACGATAGATTTAACGTTCATCGCTCCCCCACACGGCGGATCTTTAGTGGTACTGGGCTCGAACTCGTGACACGCCAGCCACGATCCGATATCTTGACTGCTAGGCTACCGCGGCCACTTTATTTTTAGAAGCAAACTACCTTTAAAAGAGAGAGAATTCTATCTTTTATAAATATTAAAATTTTACTACAATGTTGTCGCTTTAATTAAGCAAATAGGGATCATTTGCGGAACTCCTGTCAAAGTTCAAGGGAATATTAGGGTCCCGCAGAACTTTGGCCGAAGACCTCTAATTTAGAAGAAGGTTGATTATCTCAACTGAACATTGGACAACTTTAAAGAAGAAAAGGATTGTTGACTGCAAATCATTGTTCAGGACCAGGACAGTGCTTAGGATTTCGAATCGAGAAGTACAAATACAGATTACGAAGCGATAAATAAAAAAACCCGATGAAATAAAAAGTGAAAAAAAATGTATAAATAGCAAATGAAAAGTAAAAGAAGAATAAAAATAAGAATAAATATATTTATCCAAACAAAACAATAACATACTAACCAATAACGGATTAATCGAACAGAAAAAGAAAAGAACCTCAACTTAAAATTTTTCGACTTTTAATTTCCTTAGTTTTATGATTTTATTTACATTTAAAAGTTTTTTGTATGAATTATTATAAATGGATAGATGAAGTTGGATAATAGAGTTCTTGCAATACTATAGTAATACTATACAATACTTAAATACTTTTTTAATTTACTAAAAGCTTTGAAATACACTGTACCACAAGATCTCCCTATCTCTCACCCCCCCCGTTGATGTGGTGTGGTAGTTAGGAGAGGGGGTGACAGCCCAAGTGTCGTCCACGTCACTTGACCATGGTTCAAAATTACGTGGTCCGTCGCCAAAAGCCCTCGTGTATAGCTGAACAGTGCGACGTTAATATTCACTCACTCTCTCACATACGCACGTGACTGGGGTAGCCTAGTATTCACAGACATTTACTCGTGGCTGTAGTATCATGAGATCGAACCCCAGTGCCACTGAAGACTCGCCGTGTAGAGAGAGGCTGATGCACGTTAAATCTTTCGGGATTCAAAGTACTCACGTTGGCGTGGTGAATAAGTTAGGTGTGGGGGTGCCAGCTGAGATGTTGTCCTCATTACTCGATCATGGTTCAAAATTACGAGGTCCGTCTTCAACAATTCTCCTGTTGCCTTACGGTGCGACGTTACAGTAGTTATGTCATTTGTTTTAAATAAACAGTACTTTTCAATTCCTACAATTAGCTCACACTCTCTGTATATTTATTTATTTATATATCTTCGCGTGGAATTTTCAATCATTAATAAAATACATTTTAAGGCGCCTAATTGAGGTGAAATTTTAAGTACATGATTATTTTGGATGACAAAACAGTAATTTAATCATACTTAATAAAAATTAATTGATTGAAACTAATTATTCAAAGAATTACAAATACAGCTACGTTGGCATCATTTTTGCCGACTTCGCGATCATTTTGGCGACTTGTGTCAAAACATGAAAAGGTTTTTTTCTCAATTTTTTAAAGCGCTCGTTTGAGTTACAATTTTCTATAACACTATTGTTTTGGGTAAAAATATGATAATTGAATTATAATTAATTAAAATTAATTGACTGAAACTAATTCTTTAAAGAATTACAGATACATCCACGTTGGTTTCATTTTTAGCGACTTGGGTCAAAACTTTAAAAGATTTTTTTTTCTCCCGTTTTAAAGCATTCAGTTGAACAGAAGTTTTATATACACGATTGTTTTGGAGAGATGGCAATACGATACTTTAATGAAAGTTAATAAAAGTTAATTACCCCGTAATGTTGTGATTCTGTTCTATATATATACATATTTATGATAATTGTAACTATTTAATAAAAAAAAAGTAGCTAAAATTAAATTTTTCTTTGTTGATCTAAGTAGGAATTGACTTAAATTTTTTTAATATTACTTGTGTGTGTGTGTGTGTGTGTGTTAAACATACAGAAGGCTAATTTTTCTCTATACTCGTCTTTTTTTATTTTTAAAACTCTCATTTTTATACTTCGCGTATAACACGCATCCGTAAATTTCAATCTTAATTTTTATGTTCAAGGTGCGCATTATACGCCGGATGTTACGGTAATTATTCGATATGATTTAAGAGAGAGGAATTCAGGTTTATAGATTAGGTAATTTCTAATCCCCTCTTTACGGAAGTTTAAATTTTTTTAAATGGCCTTCCTAGCACAAATGTCTAGCTAAATTTATCATTATGATAGAATAGTATTTATTGAAGGAGATTCGAGCTTCAAGATGTAATTTGTTCAATATATACTTGCAAGTAACGTTGTTCAGTTTGTTGAAACTATGGTCGAAAAAAAAAAGAGGTTTCAAAAATATTTGCTTTTCTCTATATAAGCATTTGTTGCATATCTGCTCACGTACTTCAATGGTATTTGCAAAAACTCAATTTGAAAGCAATTTTCGGGAGATCTCTATTAGCACAGGATCCATAGAAAAAAAAACTCTGGTAAGTCCAATTAAAACACGTTACTGTTCGGGAAGAATCTGGGGAAAAAATCAAGAGAACCCTAATTTAGAAAAAGTGCAAAAAGCTTTATAAAAAGCAAATATTATCATTTTAGGTTGGTATTAAAATAACTTAGCATTTTCTTTATATATAGATAGATATAGTTTTATTTTTCTTAAAGGGGTCACTTCACAAAAATCAACGGAAACATTTATTTTTCAATTTTTATTCGAAAATAAACCAAGTCTCATGCGGTTTTTAATACATTTTAAATTTTTACGTTAAATTAAGTTAGAAGAATTTTAGCAATTCAAACTATGGTGATAGTACGCATTACTTAAAGGTAAAGGTGTTTACAGTAAATCTCAATTTTTCATGGTTACAAATTACAACATAAAATGAATTTGGAAAATTCTACTCATTCTTTAACATTGAAACTTTTTGCTCGTGAATTAATATTATATAAATAAATATTTTAATAAGAGATTGACTATTACGCGGAAAGGTCAAATGGACCTGGTGTAGGCTTTCCTGCTGCTCCAAGGGATTGGAAACAACAACAACATAAGAGATTGTGTGTGTGTGTATCAAGAAAGTTATTCAAATAAAATTTAAGGGTTAAAATGTTCATGAATTGTCATCGTTTGGAAGCTTTTCCCATGTTACTCTACATAAGATTTTTTAAAAATAAATTACAGGAAAAAAAACTTTTTTGAAAACAAACTTTTATTTAAATGCTCTAAAAAGAATAAAATAAACTTTTCTTTTAAAAATGTTTTTGCTATCAACTTTTAACGTCATTACACAATTTATGATATAACAGCTTGTCGTGAGATTTAAGTACTCGTATTTACTTAGCTTGAAAATTTAAAAAATTAAAATCAATCAGATTAATTAATCAATCAATTTAATTTGTTTGGTTATCTACACAGGTAAATCTTTTTTACTTTTAATTTATTTTTAACTTTAAAGTTATCGCTGGACAGGTTTTTCAGTCTATTCATTTCATTCAGCGCTTCATTGTTGCAAGGTCGTTTGCTGGTTAATTTTGAACAGGCTATAACTCAGGGGTACTCTTATCTTTTTCCCGCCGGGCCACGTACATATGATACAAATTTCACTCGAGCCGCAACAGGAGGATAATGGGGAACGGGGATAAACACTATAAGACGAAAACAATATTGGACAAAGCAAAATTAATCAAAATATTAAAACTCATTTTTTTTACTATAATACTATATTAAAAACGAAAACACACAATTTTTTTTTAAATCCGTAATTTAAAACCAATTTTTTAAATCTTAGTGCAGAATTTGGATAATACTATTCTACAAATGAAAAAGAGTTTCTTGCGACTATCTTTAAAAATGTGAAGAAGTTTTTGTATATAAATGTTTTATTAAAAAATCTTTAGTATTTTTTGAAAAATCGTTAAAAATAGTTTTCCGTTTTTTTTAAATGATTGATTCTAAAAGAGAAAAGCCTGAACTTTTTTTAGTGCAGAATATCGATGCATTAAGACGAAAAAAAAAATTCATACGAAATGATTTAGGAATTATATTCATGAAAATGCATAGATTTTGACTCATTTTAGAAAACATCGTAAAAAAAATATCAGTATTTTTTTTAAAAGAATTACACCGTATAGTGGCAAATAAATGATCTTCCCGATTATGTAATTATTTTTGTCTCAGTTTGATAGAAAGATTAAGATGGGTTTTTAAAACAGATCGAAAAATCGGAACTTCTTTAATGTATCCGACGACGTTCGGAACCGTGATTTTAAAAAAGCGCATAAATGGATAATTTTCATGATATTTAGTGTCACTCAGATTAAAATGCATGCATGAAATTGTTTTAAGGACATTTTGACAAAATTTTTTTATTTAAATATAATATTTTGGCAAACAAATTAACTTAAAATAATCTTTTTTCCAAATGTTCTTTTTTATAATAATAGTTTGCCTGCATATAGCTCAGACCTCTCTACAAAGGCTCAACTAGAATTTTTGAAAAATTCACATTAATTTCAGAGTTATCACCAATTGAAATAATTATTCCCGTTTTTTTCTTAAAATTGCTCCCCTTCGTTGTCGTAAAATATGATAAAACCCACTTCTAAGTTATATATTTCAAAAATTCTAGTTGAGCCTCTGAACAGAGGTCTGAGCTATATACAGACGAAATATTATTCTAATAGAAACATTTTTCACAAAAAGAGAACATTTGGAAAAGAGATTATTCTAAGTTAATTTTTTGCCAAAATATTGTATTTAAATAAATTTTTTTGTCAAAATGTCCTTAAAACAATTTTATGCATATATTCTAATCTCAGTGACACTAAATATCATGAAAATTATCCATTTATGCGCTTTTGAAATTCACGGTTCCGAACGTAGTCGGATACCTTAAGCTCAATACGATAAGATGCTTGGCAGAATAAAACGCTAACAAGGGTAAAAGGTTTTTAATTAATATCTTTTTAACTGATTGCAATATCGGAATATAAATGGTCAAAAACTGTATTGTCATCCAAACTAAACATGTACAAAAAATTTCTGCTCATTCGATTGAAGACATCAGCTCTCTCTCTTCAAAATTAAGTTACAAGATTCCACCCGAACAAATTACTTTAATTAACATCTTTTTAATTAATTGCGATATCGAAATAGGAATGGTCAAAACATGTATTGTCATCCAAACTAAACGGGTATACAGAATTTCAACTCAATCGGTTGAAGACATCAGCTTCAAAATTGAGTTGCAAGATATTCCACCTGAACAAATTACTTTAATTAATATCTTTTTAACTAATTGCGATATCGGAATATAAATGATCTAAACGGACATTGTCATCCAAACTAAACATGTATATAAAATTTCAACTCAATCGGAAACCGGAAAGTGGATCAAATTGAACTTGCAAGATTTGATTACAGACCGACAGACACAACGGGACAGGTGAAACTAAATAAAAGCTTGTAAAAAAACTACTTAAAGTTCTTAAAAATGTCTCATTATAACAACAACAACAATAATAATAATGCAATAAATGCACATGAAAAATAATGATTCTACCACCAATCATTTTTTTTAAAAATGATTCTTAAATTTAGATCCTTTTTAATATTATGGAGATAAAGAAAATATTGAGTGAAGAGACGCCTTAAAAGGCAACACCCGAAAGTATTTTATCATAAAGCAGGGGTGGGTATTACATCGATCGCGATCGACCGGTGGACCGCAAAGACATTTTCATCTACGATCGCCTGAAGACTAGGATTTGTTAATTATATACGGAAATATTCAAGATCGGCTGACTGTTTGTAGACTAAGTCCTCTGCTCACTATAACTACGAGAACTAACTTTAGATGAAAAGGTTCTACTTTTTAATGTATTTTGAATTGTTTGCTAATGAATGCATTAGTTGATATTATTATATTTGTGTCAATAATTATGTTTGTATCTTGCGTTGT
Source organism: Trichonephila clavipes (assembly GCA_019973935.1). Lineage (NCBI taxonomy): Eukaryota > Metazoa > Arthropoda > Arachnida > Araneae > Nephilidae > Trichonephila > Trichonephila clavipes. The sequence continues at coordinate 77,200 of BMAU01014840.1, forward strand.
GCTTTAAACGCGATTTTAAAAGTGTTAATTTTTTTTAATCTTAATTACGTATAGGTAAATACATATTCCGTATTTATGATTAAGTTATAATAATTAATGTAGACCTTTTTCTTAGTCACTTCTACGCCACTGGATAGACGGTGACACCTTGGAAAAAAATTAAATTAGTAGATTTTTTTTTTCTCCTCTCACCACCAGTGGCTTACACAAGCACTTTCGGGGGGCAGGGTTGAAATCCACCATTTTAGTATCATACCGCAATACGCAGCCAAACATATTCTTTTGATTTTGTTGATTGTCGAGAGCAAAAAAAGTAAAAAATAAACTATTGAATAAATAATTAGCCTTAATTAATAAACTTAATTATTTATATAACAAATATTTAATTAAATTTTCATAGTATATACATAGGATTATAATCAATCGAAAAAAATGAAGGGCGGTGGGAGGGGTCCGGACCCGTGCACCACTCCTCCCATTGTATGCGCCACTGCTCCCCACACCTACGACACTGGGCAGTGACAGACACAAGGATTTTTCAGGGTCGGGGAGGGAGAGGGCTCGAGGTCGAAAGTCTGCCATTCTGGTATCATGCCCCAATGCGCAACCAAACAATTTTTTTTTTTGATTTTGTAGATCGTTGGGAACAGAAAACAGTAAAAAAATAAATTATTGAATAAATAATTAGCATTAATTAATAAAAAAATATTAAAGACAAATAATTAAATTTTGCATACTATTTACATGGAATCAGTAGCGCACACAGCAATTTTTCAAGCGGAGGGGCCAGGGTCGAAAGTGCACCATTCTTTTATCACGCTCCTTTTGATTTTGTCGATTTTCGGGAACAAAAAAAAACCAGTAAAAAACTAATTATTGAATAAATAATTAGGATTAATTAATAAAATTAATTATTAATAACAACTACTCAATTACATTTTACGTACTATATACTTAAAATTATAATCAATCGGAAAAAAAAATCAAGGGGTTAGGGGTTGTTCGGACCCTAGGACCCTCCTCTCCCTTGTGTGCGCCACTGCATGGGATTATAATCAACTAGAAATAAATCAAGGTATATTGGGGAGGGTCTAGACCCGTCGACCCCTCTTCCTTGTGTGCGCCACTGATACTAGGTGGACAGCAACACTTTGAAAAAATTAGAAGTAGCCCTACCCTGGAAAATTCTGCCAACCCCTGCCATAAAGGTGTGATACCCCCGAGCCTGGGGTATCATCTGTTCATCCACATGACCTAGATTTGTAGGGATAAAAGATTGACTACTCTGTGATATTCCCCCTCTTGGGAGAATATCTCTTGGAGTGTCAGCGTGAGCTAGAGGTGTAGGATTAACGGAAGAACTAGAGGCATACATAATCTTAATATCTTTATTAAGATTTTCTACTTAAACTTCTAACAAATTAAATTATAATAATTAATGTGAGAGAATCTACGATGGCAAAATACGCAACACACAATATATATCGATAATAACGACTTAACCTAACTCGGACCACTATCAATAACTGAATCGCCTAAACTCAATTCTAATACAATCACTGATTCTAATATTAAATAATCAATCCTACTTTGTTGTAGTATCAGTAAACGATCACACTAGATTTAGATGAGGTCTTGCGATACTTCATGTGCAATGGTATGCACCTTGATTACTGAACCTCTATCACGTATAATTACTATTGTTCGCCACGTAACGTTATCTAAAACTTCTTCAATCTAGAACCACGAACTGTTTGCATTCCTCTAATTGCCATCACTTGCCACAAGTTGCCATCGCGCTTACTCTAATTTCTGATATTTAAAAGGTTCTTAATTTGCATCTTTTCTTTCACACTTCACTTTTTGGATTTGGTTGGAAAAGAGTTGCCATTAATTCTGGCCTCAAGGAACCCAAAGGACATGTTAAAGAAAAGACGCGTGAGCCCGTCACAACTCAAACCTTCCATAATGAATCTAGTTTATTATACCTCAATTTATATTAAGCAATGCAACACAAGTCTTAGAGGAAAACGATCAGGAGTGATATGACACAATCCACAATTCTTAGCAAATATCGCATTAAATACTACTCCAGCGTTTCTCAAACTGTGGGGCGCGTAACATTTATCTTGATAATTTGTTACGCAAATCGCTCCCCAAAGCCACCGTTTTCCACCTAGGCGAGCGTATGTGATGTATTGGGGGGGGGGGAGGAGAAAAGTAATAAAAATAAGCAAATCCTATGAAATAAGTAAATCCTTCGCAAACACTGTCAATCTATTTTTATTGGCTTCCAAAGCCTTCGGAATAATTTCATGAATAGCAGTACACAGAAAGGATCGTATTTCGGAAAGACATATACCGGGTGATCAAAAAGTCAGTATAAATTTGAAAAATTAATAAATCACGGAATGATGTAGATAGAGAGGTAAAAATTGACACACATGCTTGGAATGACATGGGGTTTTATTAGAAAAAAAAAAAAATAATAAAGTTCACAAAATGTCCGACAGATGGCGCTTCATCTGATAAGAAATGCAATAATTAGCATAACAAATTAAGACAAAGCAAAGATGATTTTCTTTACAGGAAATGCTCAATATGTTCACCATCATTCCTCAACAATAGCTGCAGTCTAGGAATAATGTTGTGAACAGCACTGTAAAGCATGTCCGGAGTTATGGTGAGGCATTGGAGTCGGATGTTGTCTTTCAGCATCCCTAGAGATGTCGGTCGATCACGATACACTTGCGACTTCAGGTAACCCCAGAGCCAATAATCGCACAGACTGAGATCTGGGGACCTGGGAGGCCAAGCATGATGAAAGTGGTGGCTGAGCACACGATCATCACCAAACGATCTGCGCAAGAGATCTTTCACGCGTCTAGCAATATGGGGTGGAGCGCCATCCTGCATAAAAATCGTACGTTCCAGCAGGTGTTTATCAGCCAGGCTGGGGATGATGCGATTCTGTAACATATCGGCGTACCGCTCTCCCGTCACGGTAGCAGTTACAAAACCAGAATCACGCATTTCCTCGACGAAAAAAGGCCCGATAACGGTAGATGTGGTAAATCCAACCCATACCGTGACTTTCTCGTCGTGCAATGGAGTTTCCACGACAGTTCTAGGATTTTCAGTAGCCCAAATTCTGCAGTGTGTACGGATAGCATCGGAGGGTACGCCTAAATGCCAACCAAACAGTAGTGTATGGAATGCCGGTGCGACTGCACGGGCGCTGACTTCCCCGTGCATAGACGAACCCGCTAGTCTTCATTTCATCCTTAACCGTCACAGCAGCATTCCGCCGCGTGCTCGGTCGGCCACTACGGGGTCTATCGTCTAAACAACCCGTCGCTTCGAACTTCGAAATCATTCTCGCCACAGCTGCACTTGTCAACGGACCTTTACCCCTTCGTATGGCGATAGGAACGTAACGCTGCACTAGCACATTCCCCATTCTGATAATACAGCTTCACTAACAGTGCCTTTTCAGGTAACGTCAACATGCTGCGACTGCTGGTGCAACTGATTCTCTCTCTCATGACAGCCCCTTTTCTACGCGATTTTCATGCGCAGTCACTGACGTTTTGTTGTCCAGCGCCATCTGTCGGACATTTTGTGAACTTTATTATTTTTTTTGTTCTAATAAAACCCCATGTTATTCCAAGCATGTGTGTCAATTTTTACCTCTCTATCTACATTATTCCGTGATTTATTAATTTTTCAAATTTATACTGACTTTTTGATCACCCAGTATATACGACCGGGGCAATTATCGTTTTAGTTGAGCGAGACGCTTATATACATTGGTGACACTTAAAAGGTTAAATTCATGTTGTAGCATTAGCGTCAAAGTATATTGTTATTGAATTCAATACATTGTTGTTATCTGGAGGGGGACGCGTGATGTAAATAATGATTAAATATTGGGTCGCAAACAGTGAAAGTTTGAGAAGCACTGTACTACTCACTATATCTTTATAATAAATTAACCTCCGAATTTTTATCTATAGCTGATTCCTTAACTAACTAGAGTCTGCTCTATAATTAAGGGGACACAGTACGATTCAATTGACCATAATCGGTCAAAAAATACAATCTAATTTTTTTTAGTCTAAATTATTCTTTATATACTTCTCTATAACCTCACAAAATTTGAAAGCTCTAAACCTAAGAAACGCAGAATTACGATAGCTTTTGCGTTCGCTTTTATTCACATCCCTATGGCAAATCAAAACTTTAAACTGACTTATCTCAGAAAGATAAAATAACTAGTTTGTCTTCATTTAAAATGTTAAGGCTTTTTTTCTATTGTGCCTAATGCTTTGAATTTTTCTTTACCTATTGCCAATAGTGCACATAACAATAGTTGGTATGCATTTTGGAATCAAAGCAATACTTATTTTTTTGAAAATAATTGAACTCGGAATTTATAGGTTTTTTAAGGAATTTTTTCAATAAGCATTCATAAAAAGAGGTATTGTACGAATACTAATCATGTTATCGCAAAACCCGTAACAACTTTTGTTAACATAGTTTGACGTACTTGTAAATCAAATTTCATGCATGTATGTAAATTTTTGTGGGAGGAGTAGCATTTTAAAATCACTTCACAAATTTTAAGTTTGTTCCTTAAAAAATTATATGGCCAGCTTTTCAAGAAATGTTGAGCACAAAATATGTTTTATGTAGTGTACACACATAGGAGGTAATCAGCAAATTTTAAAAATCCTTAAATTAATGTCCATGTCCTTACCATGTCCCCTTAAAGTTTAATAATCCATCACTTACCGACATTCCACGGCGACCAGTCACCAAGCTTTATATCTTCTATACATTATTATCTGTCCTGATGCGGCTACTATGCAACTTTCTGGCTTCTAACCGACTTCTATATGGCTCCTATAATATGCTCTGGCCTCCAGCCGACTTCTCTAAGACCTGCTCGAGAATGCTAAAGCTCCAATATATGTAATCATTCCTAATCTGCATATCGCGTTTTTTTCTTGAGTTGGTTGGAATGAAATGCTATTCTGGCCCCAAAGATTCCCCAAGATGATTTAGTGAAAAAAAAAGCACGATAAAGCACCGTCACAAAGTTTTCAAATATTGAATAAAATTCGGAGCAGAAAAATTTTGTATAAGAGCACGAAAACATGATCAAATATCTACTTAACATTCGTTTAAGTACGAGTGAGGGAGAATTGTATTAACATCTCAGTATAATACAACACGAGGGCTATTGTGACGTCCCATGTCATTTTTTGCTTCTATCAAGGGATCAGAACGGCGCCTGATCTGGCTTCCCCTCCTTTCTAAACTGTCACATCACGCCAATGGAAGGACCTTGACCTCTACCAATTTAAGGTGAATCATCTTTCTAATCACGGCAGTTTCTTAGCGTCATTAGGACTCGAACCCGCAACACGCTAAACACAAATTCTTGACCAGAACTGCAAGGATACAACGGCCACATTCAAGTATGGGATTGTAACAGAACGCAAAAATATCAGATCTAACTAGTGGTTTAAGAAATGTTTTCAGAAAAGGTACATGATTGTAGTTTAATGCAAACAAGTAATATACAAAATTTTTAAGTCAAATCCTACTTAGGTCAACAAAGAAAAATTTATTTTATTTACTTTTTATTAAATAGTTACAATTAATATAAATATATTGTGATGTACCTCCCCTTGGAAGTACATCCCTCGAAGTATCAGCATGAGCTACAAGTGTAGGGTTAGTGAAAGAACTCGGATCATACATTATCTTAATATGATTTTAAGATATTCAACTTAAACTTTTAACAAATATAATTACAATAATTAATATGAGAGAATCTACGATGACACAATACGCAACACACAATATATATATTTATATTTCTAATTCAGACCAATCTCAATGATCGAACCGCTTAATCCTCAATTCTAATAAATAATGAATCCTACCTTATATTAGTCCGTAATGTTACTTGTCTTTATCTGCAATGGTATGCAGCTTGACGACTAACTTCTAGTCGAACACTAATATGTTTATCCACGACCCGTAGAACTTAAATCTTGAACCACGAACTGCAATAATCATCAACTGCTACAACGCACATCAACTGTCTAGCATTCCTTTACATTACCAACCCGCTTACTCTAAGATCCTATATTTAAAGTCGGTTTATTTGCATTTCTTCTTCACATCTCGTTTCTTGGATTTGGTTGGAAAAGAGTTGCCATTAATTCTGGCCCAAAGAACCCAAAGGACTTGTTAAAGAAAAGACGCGTAAGACGTCACAATATGTATATACATAGAGCAAATCACAACATTAAGTGACAAACGAGAAAGCGATTTTCCTTGCAATTTTCTATTCTATATATGGTGTTGTACACTTTTTTTTACTTGTTACTATTTATTCGTTAATTAAATTATATTATTCTAATTAAATAGTATGTAAAAAAGAAATCATAGTCTCAGAAATTACGCCATCCCAGGTGGATTCGAACCCACGACCTTTGTATCAGATGTTCAACGCGCCACAGAAACACAACGAAAAACTTTCCTTCCTACATTTGCTGCTGGATTATTATTTTTGTTTGTTACTATTTTTTTATTTAATTAATGAATTAATATTTGAAAAAAAAACTGTATTAGCACCAAGTATCATCCACTACAAGTTGAAAAAAAATGTATTTGAACTTGAATGGATGAATAGAAATTATTTTATTAACGATTGAAAATTTGAACAATATATATATATATATATATATATATATATATATATATATATATATATATATATAGGAAGAGAGTGAACTAAAAGTAGGAAATGAAAAAGTATCGAGAAAATTACCACATTTCTGGTTTCTAGAAGAGAGTAAATCTGCAAATATATGTTTATTTAAAGACAATTAGTTGTCGAAAATTTTAAAGACTGATTTATAATGGGAACTTAAATAAGGAAACAGAAACTACTTACCAAATGTTAGCTGTAATAACTTCTCCTAAATTATACATTTTCACGAGTTTCTTTTCTTCTATGAAAACAAAATAAGATTTTCAAAATCGAATACTTGGCGTTGATTTTTTTAATAAAATGAATTGCGAATACTAGTTTTTCCAAGATAATTTTTTTTTCGAAAAAGAAATCTTATTTATATTTATATAGCTACGTATAAACAACAATGAAAACGAGTTACATTTAAACTATCTGCACAGTTTTAAAAAGTTCTAGTTCACTTGACAAATGAGATGAATGGAAATGTATGGTTTTTTTTGTCCAACGAAACAAGCGATGAAACTTCCAAACAAAAATCACCGAAGAATAACCCAGGCACATTCATAAAAGGAACCCTGTAATTTCCTTTGCGCTTAAACGCAGGGAAACTCCTACTACGCAATGAGACGCGAATGACGGCAGAATCCACTGACATCACGATGAATCACTGGCATAAACTCCAAACAACACACAGACAATCCATTCCATTAGCAAGTACGCCACCCCTTTTGTTGGGTTCAGTCCCTTTTGGATGGCAGCGAGCCGTGGCGCCCGAAATCTGGCGCCGTCAACAAAGAAAAACTATAAAACGACGTTTTGTACCTTTTTGATACAAAAGTCATTAGAGAAGATGTGTTAATGAACGAAGTGAAAGAGACCAGTTGGTGGTTGACCCTGTTGTGGAATAACCACCTAAAGACAAACAATAACTGAGAGCGAAAATCAACAAATAACAACTTTTGGGTGATATTTAAATTAGACACGAAGCATGATGGAGAAGCATTAATGCATATATATATGTTGGACTTATTTACAATTTAAGACACAATTTTTTAATTTTTACTATTAGTTCACAATCTCCCTACATAAAGGGTGTTTTTTTAGAGGTATAGAACTTTAAATTGCAATAAAACAACGATGTATTATTCGATTGACGTGATTTTTTTTATTCGAAAGATAATCTTGTGGCATTACATTTTAAATATGATTTCTGGCATATGACTGCCACGGCTGGCTCGGATGTAGTCCAATCTGGACGTCCAATTTTCGATGACTTTATCCAACATTTGTGGCCGTATATCGGCAATAACACGGCGAATGTTGTCTTCCAAATGGTCAAGCGTTTGTGGCTTATCCGCATAGACCAATGACTTTACATAGCCCCACAGAAAATAGTCTAGCGGTGTTAAATCACAAGATCTTGGAGGCCAATTCACAGGTCCAAAACGTGAAATGAGGCGGTCACCAAACGTGTCTTTCAATAAATCGATCGTGGCACGAGCTGTGTGACATGTTACGCCGTCTTGTTGGAACCACAGCTCCTGGACATCATGATTGTTCAAGTCAGGAATGAAAAAGTTAGTAATCATGGCTCTATACCGATCACCATTCACTGTAACGTTGCGGCCTTCATCGTTTTTGAAGAAGTGCGGACCAATGATTCCACCAGCTCATAAAGCGCACCAAACAGTCAGTTTTTCTGGATGTAACGGTGTTTCGACATACACTTGTGGATTAGCTTCACTCCAAATGCAGCAGTTTTGTTTGTTGACGTAGCCATTCAACCAGAAGTGCGCTTCATCGCTAAACAAAATTGCACAATTTGAAAGCGTTGTTCAGGCGTGAGTCAATTCATGATGAATTGCCAAACCAAACTGAGAATAAATCACTTGACAGTTGTTAAATCGGTCGCCATCTTGGAAAGTAATGCCAACTTAAACTTCTATACCTGAAAAAAAAAACACTTTATTTCTTGTTCAAATTTTCAATCGTTAATTAAATACATTTTAAAGTTCTCAATTGAGCTGAAATTTTATGTACACGATTATTTTGGGTGGCAATGCAGTAATTTAATTATAATTAATTAAAATTAAAAAAAAATTGACTGAAATAAATTCTTTGAAGAATTACATATATAGCCACACTGGCTTCATTTTTAGCGACTTGGGTTAAAACTTTAAAAGATTTTTGTTCTCGCCTTTTAAGGTATCCGACTGCGTTCGGAACCGTGGTTTTAAAAAAGCGCATAAATGGATAGTTTTCATGATATATAGATTAGAATACAAGACTCAGATTAGAATACAGGCATAAAATTGTTTTAAGGACATTTTAACAAAAAAAAATTATTTAAATATAATATTTTGGCAAAAAAATTAACTCAGAATATTCTTTTTTCCAAATGTTCTTCTTTTGTGAAAAATGCTTCTATTATAAAAATATTTTGCCTGTATAAACCTCAGAACTCTCTACAGAAGCTCAACTAGAATTTTTGAAAAATTCACATTATTTTCAGAGTTACCACCAATTGAAATAATTATTGGCGTTTTTTTTCTTAAAATTTCTCCCCTCTGTTGTCGTAAAATATGAATAAACCCACTTCTAAGTTATATATTTCAAAAATTCTAGTTGAGCCTCTGGAGAGAGATCTGAGCTACATACAGGTAAAATATTATTATAATAGAAGCATTTTTCACAAAAGGCTAACATTTGGAAAAAAGATTATTCTAAGTTAATTTTTTGCCAAAATATTATATTTAAATAAATTTATTTTGTCCAAATGTCCTTAAAACAATTTTATGCATATATTCTAATCTAAGTGACACTAAATATCATGAAAATTATCCATTTATGCGCTTTTGCAAATCACGGTTCCGAACGTAGTCGGATACCTTAAAGCATTCAATTGAATTGAAATTTTATATACATGATTGTTTTGGATGATAATATGATACTTTATTGATAATTAATAATAATTAATTTCCAGTTAATACTGTGATTCTGTCATATGTTGCTACATATTTATATTAATTGTAATTATTTTATAAAAAGTAACTAAAATAACATTTTTCTTTGTTGACCTATGTAGGAATTGACTTAAATGTTTTTTTATATTACTTGTTAATGGGGTTTTTTTTCTTCCACTCACATTGTAACTATGTTTGTGTCAAAACACTTTAAAGCTATTTTATCTCATTTCTTATAACGCTCAATTAAGCAGAAATTTTCTATACACGGCTGTTTTAAATGACAATACGGCTATTGAATTATAATTAATACAATTAATTGATTAGAACTAATTTTTTAAAGAATTACAGGCATAGCCACTTTGGCATCATATTTGGTGACCAAATTTTAGTAACTTGGTGATCATCTTGGCGACGTGAGTTCAAACTTTAAAATGTTTTTTCTCACTTTTCAAGGTGCGCAATTAAACTGAAATTTTTTCTATTCACGATTGTTTTGAATGGCAATACGATAATTTAACTACAGTTAATAAAACTTAATTTATTCAAACTAATTATTTAAAGAATTAAATTTTGCTCGTAATATTCGCATTGTTTAAACTAATTATTAATTACTATTTACTTATTATGAAAACTAATTATTGAATAAATTCAATTTGACTCAACATTCCCTTTCACTCTCAAAATTTAAGATTTAAAAAAATTATGTTACGCAAAGTGTGAAGTTTGAAAGAAAACCCATGTTTAAAAAGCTCATATTTACTGTCGTTGTTTGCAAATTAGTGAAATAATTTTGCTAAAATATGTGAAATCTTACGCTTAAAAATTCCTTTATCTTCACTCTAAAATAAGCAAAAATCCAGTTAGAAATATTTAATACTTAACAGTGTACATATACCAGTGGTGTAACGGAGAACCCCTGCCTTTAATATTTTATAAATTGGTTAAATACGTACTTTGCGACAGTCGAGCTTTGGGCCCCCTCGCGATGTGTGGGTTGCGGGGGTGTACATTACGCCACTGACTTATGCTTACAAATGCAAAGATAAGCTTGTTAAAGAGTCACTTCGCGCAGCAATTTTTCCATCTCCATAAAATTTAAGGGACATTTTTAAGAATCGATTGGTCGTACAGCCATTAATATTTGTTTACTTGCATTGTTACTATAATTTATATAGTAACAATGCAAAATAAAAACATTAAAAATTTTTGAATGCTTCTTCTTAAATTCACATACGTGGAATAACATGAGAAATGCTTCTAAATGATAAAAATTCACGTAAATTTCAAATCATATAATTTTTTTGAGTAATTTTGAAAAATCTCACATTAAAATATTTGTTTATTTAGAATTTATATGAGAGTAAAGTTTCGAAGTTATGAGTAGAATTTTCAAAAATGTTCTTTTGTTGTCGTGATTTACATTTCGAGACATTGTGTAACGGGTCTATCCTTTTACTAATCCATTTCGGATAAATTTATTCTTTTTAATTATATATGTTCCATTGAGAAAAACTTTCTCTTGAAGAAAACTTTATTTATCCAAATGAGTGGTTCTATTTAAACGTTGACATTTAGGTGCGTGATGTTAGTCGACGGATAGTCGCTGGATGGTAGATTATTGATAATTGGAGAATAAGTGATAAAATTGAGCTTAGATTTACGACCGGAGTTCGTACAATTAAGCAAGAGATTTAAGGTGAATTATAGCGGGGAAGTCCAGAGTTTTCTAAGATTAAGTGTAGTAAATTATACTCATATGTTAAGTAACCTTAAGTCGTGCGATTGCTCTTCTAATTAGTTACTTAGTGCATTTCCTACCTTTAATTGTGTGGTTTAAGTCCAAGGGATAATAAATTTGAATTTAAAACTTGTTTTGGCTGATCTTTACTCGAAACCCCAAACACCAAAAACCGCTAATCGGTTGTCGTAAAGTTTAGAATTAACATTTTTACCTATGAATAATGCATACTAGCACCATAGTTAGGGTTGTAAAATTACTTCTAATTTATTTTGAGTAAAAATTTAAATTGTATTAAAAGCAGAAAAAAACTATGTAGTTTATTTTGTAAAGCCCCCACCCGTGGGGACACACGTTCTACACTATCTACGCGACCTGTTTCTGTGGGGAAGAACGAAGAACCACTCAAATCATTCATAATAAAATATGTTTATTAAGTTCTTAGTTTACACACAATCCACAGCAATAATAACCTAAGGAGGATGATCCAGAATGAGAAGACGCAACACGTGTTACCTAATAATCGCGCAATTGACCCCTGAATCTAACTTTATAGATTAATTCCTATCTCACTAATATACGCACTTTCCTTATAGCTTATATAAATTCGCTTACCGTTATATCCTAGGTAAACAGCTACGCCTTTATCACTTCTGTTGTGGCTTTAATCCGACTATGTTCCTTTTGATCTCGGGCCCACTTTTAGTTCGTCTGTACCGCCACGGCTAGGCTAATTCACGGACTTAGGATTCATCTAATCTTTATCTCAAATCACTTTACAACCACCTCTCTACTTAGCGACTTCACTTCCCACTTAGCAATCCTTCTGCACATAGACATAGACATCGACCTCTCGCTAATGCTATCTTCCAATATATATATGATTCCTAATTTACATAACCACGTTCCGTTCTTCTTCTTGAGTTGGTTGGAAAGAATTGCCATTCTGGCCCCAAAGAACCCGAGGACAGTTAGATGAAATCGCAATGAAAGCCCCGTCACAATTTTCAAAAATGAAGATTAAACAAAAGTGAATACAACAAACTGTTCAACAAAAGTGAATGCATATCTGTCTTGACCAATTATGTAGGTATTTGTATCCGAATTAGTATCACAGCCAATACCTAGACAATAACGAATGAATGCTAATGGGAGAAGTTAAGCTATCTGTGCTAGGTAAAAATTTGTTTTCGAATGACTTTAAAATGAAGTAAAGGAATTTCTAAGAATTTTTTCTTTTGCATATGCATTGCATATGTATGTAATGTACAGCTAAATGATTTAGAAAGAGGATATGTTGCGGGTTCGATCACGACTAGCATCAATAAATGTTCTGGATGAGAAAAACATAAGCACGATTGCGATAAGATTATGTGAGCTATATAAGATTACTTGAGTTTCAATTTGGCTCTGGTACTCTCTCAAAATTTGTTCTCAGAAATATCAAACATCTGATCAGAGCTTAAATTAAATTAATTAAAGCGTCAAAATTTGGGAACGAGGGCCGCCATTAGATGATGCCATAATGAAATGGTTATCACATTTGGGGACTTGCCATGTCTGCATAGGTTTAGTTGCCAATATTCAGTCTATTAGAAAAAAAATATAAAAAGAATAATAAGTCAGTTTTTACTTAGGTCAACAAAGAAAAAAATTATTTTAGTCAATTTTATTAAATAATTACAATTAATATAAATATGTATATACATATGACAGAATCACAATATAAAGTGGCAAAATATAAAGCGATTTTCCTTGCAATTTTCCATTTTCCTTTCTATATAGGGTGTTGGACTATTATTTTTGTTTGTTACTATTTATTCTCTCACTGATTAAATTTAATTATTTCAATAAAATAGTATAGTAAGCAGAAAAAACATTCTCAGAAATTAAGCCATCCCAGGTAGGATTCGAACCTAAGCCCTTTAGATTAGAAGTCTAACGCGCTATCCATTGCGCTACAGGAACACAACGAACGATTTTCCTTTCTATATATACTGTTGGACTGTTATTTTTATTTGTTACTATTTATTGATTTTTTAATTTAATTCATGAATTAATATTTAAAGAAACTGTATTAGCATCAAGTGTCATCCACTACACGTTTAAAAAAATATATTTGAACTTGAATGGAATGGATGAATAGAAAGTATTTTATTAATGATTGAAAATTTGTTCAAGATATATATATATATATATATATATATATATATATATATATATATATATATATATATATATATATATATTGGGAGAGTGTGAACTAATAGTAGGAATTGAAAAAGAAACAACGAAAAAAAAAAGAGGATATGGACTTTATTAGGGCGTGATCTTTTACTTTAAAGGATTTAGAATTCTAAGCATTTATTATAAGAAAAATTTCCTGATTTTATTATTGATTTGTGCTTTTTAAAGTAATTTAGTTTCAGTTTAAAAGAATTTGAATAATATTCTATACCCGAGTCAATACAATTATTCTGTGTATTTGATTAATGAGTTGAATATATAAGCGTAATTCTTTTCATAGAATAATCTGTTTACATCTGTGCACTTTCCTTCAATCCCCATTTTTTAAAAAAACAATTGCTTGTAATTATTTTTTCTCTCTTTATAGATGTAGATAAAATGTTTTCGAGTTAACCGGAATTTTATGATACGTTATTTTAAAAGCTTACCACTCTGAATAACTCCAGAAATCGTTGTTACTTGTTACAGTCATTATTCTCTTTTTTGACTTTTTTTTACAAGAATTTATACTTTTTATAAAAAGTCTTTAAGAATGATGCCTTTTATAGATATGTAATTTGAACCAAACCAATAAATTCTACAACCAAGTATATATTTAGAATTTCTCGTTTTCTCATCCGTGATAATTATTTCAGAAAAAAAAATCTTTACACGCAACTCAATTAAATTATATTAAAGTTAAGTTAATGGTCAGAATTGTCTTAAAAATGTTTAAATTTCAATTTTAAATCAATAATCAGTAATCTTTCGGAAAGCTTGAATTAAAATTGCATCAAATACATACATACATGTGTGGTGGTATCTCCATAAGCCAGTAACAGCCTCCGGACAGGGGTGATCACTTTTGTCTAGTGGTTATGTTACTCGGCTTCGGATCCATAGGTCGCGAATTCTGTCCTTCGGATATGCCCCACTACACATGTGTGTATATATGCAAACACTAATCATATACTAAATTGCATAAATCTAAGAGAGCAAAGCAATCACAATAGAAACATAACAGGACAATATAGATAAAAAAATACGGTACCACTGTAGTATAAGATAGCAAACTCTTAGTCTTAGGAACGAAGATTTTAAGGTTAATCATAGTTATAAAGTGCCAGCCAGCCTTCCCCAATATTTGCCGTTACTAGTAAGCTGCAAACAAAAGAAATAGTGTAAGAATAAGATTCTATATAAGTACTAAAGATTATGAACGTAATACTAAAACTCTAAAAGTTTCCAATGCCAAAGGTTTAGCAAAAAATTAATCTACATACTTTAGCCAGAGAGCGAAAATTAAATATCTAAATAAAATAGTAAATTTTTTAAAAGGTAATATAACTGTACAACACAACACCAGGGTCCGGAGCCCCCCCCCCCCCCAAAAAAAAACTTGATTTTTTTTCGATTAAATATCATCTTATGTATACAGTACGTAAAATTTAATTATTTCTTATTAATAATTAATTTTATTAATTAAAGCTAATTATTTATTCAATAATTAAATTTTTACTGTTTTTTCTTCCCGAAAATTGACAAAATCAAAACAATACCTTGGGCGGCATATTGGAGCATGATACGAGATGGGTGGTCTTCCGAACCTTCCCCCTTCCCTTTGAAAAATTCATGTTTGCACCACTGCTTCCCGCATATATATATATATATATATATATATATATATATATATATATATATATATATATATATATATATATATATATATAATACA
Organism: Trichonephila clavipes; assembly: GCA_019973935.1. Taxonomy (NCBI): domain Eukaryota; kingdom Metazoa; phylum Arthropoda; class Arachnida; order Araneae; family Nephilidae; genus Trichonephila; species Trichonephila clavipes. The sequence continues at coordinate 92,637 of BMAU01014840.1, forward strand.
TATGTATATAATACATATAAAACATTCCAACATTATTATTTCGATTGCATTATATTAAGTTTAAATTTGTCGGGTGCAGTTAAGGTATTCGAACATGTTCGGAATACTTTTTGACAAAATAACATATTTAAACATTATAATTGCTTTTTTAGGACTCAATAACAATAAATACTAATATTTAACCAAACCAACAATATTTAAAATAAATTGCCTAAATGTGACAAAAATCACAATTATAAGTGAAATTTTAGCAATACTTTTGTAAAACTTCGAAGCAATTAGAGAAAAAGTAATAAACTTATGTTAGTAAAAGTATTACCCAAACAAATTAGATACATTTATCTAGAGAATGTACTAAAATTTTAATGTTTTATTAAAATTTGAAAATTTTAGAGCTGATTGAGAGTAGACATTATGAGAAAAGTCACATTCTTTATGAGACCATTATTTAAATAACAGGTCTTAACTCAAAAAATATTCATACAATAAGAAATATTTTTGTACATTCTCTAGAAAATAGCAAAAATATCAGGTTGAAAAAGTCTTATAGAAATACATTTGTTATATTTTGAGTTATCAGACTCGCCATGATAGATTTTTAACAATTTAAATTCCCACTTCTGGTAGATCAAAGACCCATTTCAAGTTCTTCTAACTGTATAAAATTGATTGTAGCTTGGCCTCTAGGTAGCGTTGAATCAAAACAAAGTATGTTTTGTAAAGCTAAAAGATATTGTGGGAACCCCCCTGGGTTCCACTCTGGACACTAAGATTAATTTGAGGCAAAGAATAACCAGACGCCATTTGTATAATAATAACTTATATTTATTCACTTGGTTGAAATATCAAAAATCTTATAACAAATAGTAGGCTTTATGTCTACGTCAAAAAGGGATTTACCTTTAATATTAACTTAAATTATGAAATAGGAAATTAATCAATAACTACTCGCAATATCAATAAGGTTTACCGGAATAGGTCTGAGAAATACACGCAATTTGAATTATTAGCTTTCATTAACTTAAACTAATTTTATTAAACTAACGCTTGTGGTAAGCGGTATTAAACTAGAATATATCACCTGGTAGTACTTTGATCTCTTCGGGTATATTAACTTCCTAAGGTTCCTTCGCTGAATACTAACAGTAATGCTCCACTATCGTAATCCAATTGAATCCTATAAACTTTGTCACTACTGCTGCTGGCTCAATAGCCTTCATCTCCGCTAACTTACAACGCTCTATTTAAAAAATACCCTATCTACTTTACATATCCCGTTTTCTCCTTTTAGAGTTGATTGGAAATATACGCGAATTTACAATCCCCAAAGGCGCCTAAGAATATTAGTGGAAAGATTCCGTAAAGATTCGTCACAATATCTCTATTAAAAAAAATAAAAAATAAAAATATCTGTCTTAACTGAATTTGGTCATTTTCAACGTGTTCCTCATACCTTAAATTATTGTTCAGAAAATAATTAATGTTATGAATCTATTGTTATTAAATAACATCCCCAACCACAGAAAAACTTTGTTCCAAAACTCGAATTCACCTCATATCAATCTTTCCGACCAATCAGGGAATGGAAAATATTTCAACACTTAAGTGCAATGAAAATTTGCATAAATATCACTTCCATACAGAAGACGTAATAGACTAATGTTAATATTAGCAGACAATTTTTTTTTGTATCGGGTACTTTGTACTGTAATTTAAATTTTTCTCGGAGGATGTTTTACGTTTTGCATGGCTACTCAATTACATTTTAAACCCTTTCATTTCCAGTTTCAGGTTGAAAAAGTCTGAAGAGAGAGTGAAAAAAGGCGCCCTATTATTATGCAGATGTAGAAAGACGGAACAAGAAAGAGTCAGTAAATATCTCACCCAAACAGCCTCCTATTTGAGTAATTATGTGACAGCTAATGTTCTGTTTACGCCTCCTTGGAAAGAGGGTTCCAAAGAAAACTCTTTTCACACGAATCAGGGTAGTCCAGCTTTCTTTCTTTCAATTCGAAATGCGGCGAAACATAAAGGAGAATATCTCCGAAACAGTTAAAAATAAAAGTGCTGAAAAAAACAAACAAACTAGGCTCTTTTTTCCCCCACCATTTTCACTGAAAAGGTTAAGAATATTTTGTTCTTTACCTCCCAATACGATGTTATGTATACTTTTCTTTCTTTCTTTTATTATTATTCTATTTGTTGTGCCAGCTCACATGCGCATGTAATAAAATAGCCAATGGGAAAAGAGGCAATAGTGGATTGTGTGAAACAAGGTAGTGGACGCGATATACATACTTTTTTGCTCTCCAAAGTCATTTGTTTTTTTGTTTTCCCTTTTTTTTTTGTCTCCTCCTGTAATTTGGTCGGTACCAAAATGTGATAAAATGAAATGGAAAGAAAAAAAGTGCAATTGGAAATTTTTTTTGTCTCTCCATCTTCGTAATGCCGTGACACAGGAAGTTCAGTAAAGGAGAAAATTATCTGTTTGCTTTGTTCTAACCAGAAAAGTTTCTACTTTCGGTTATTTAATTTTTCCTTCTCGTTGTCTGTGTGTTCAAACGTTGCGCTGATTTTTACAAATAATTAAATTTTTTTTTCGTTATCGCTTAAGTAACCTTAGTACTTTTATAAACATATGGAGAGAGATAATACATAACAAGATTCAGCCTTCGTTATCTTAATTTTACTTATCCTTCGATATATGACATTTGAAAACAAATACTTATGTTTATTATTTTTTTTCTTATTCTAGCATTAAGTTCTAAGGGCTTCATTTGGTACCCTGATTTTGAAAAATACAAGTAAACTATTTTTTATATTTAGTGTCATCTGAAGTAGTATACGCATAAAAATTGTTTTAAGAATATTATTACAATAAAAAAAATATGTAAATGCAATTTTTTGGCAAAAAAATGGAGAAAAAAATTACATATTTCAAAACATTCTTCTTTTATGGAAAATTTTTCTATAATAATAAAAATTTTGCCAATATATAACTAAGACTTATGTACAGAACTTGAACTAAAATTTTTAAATTTATAATTTGTAAGCAGATTTATTCATATTTAAATATATCAAAGAAAGAGAGAGAGAGAGTAGAAAAATAAAAAAAAACACACACCAAAGAATTACTACCAATTATTATTTTAATTGATGGTAATTCTTGAAAATAACAAGAATTTTTCAAAAATCCTAGTTCTAAGTCTGTTGTAAAGTTTTATTTATATACATGCACAATATTATTATTACAGAGGCATTTTCTCTCAGGCAGTGCTTCTCAATTTTTCAATCTTTGCAACCCAATTTTCCTTCATAATCTTCATCTCGCCCCGCCCCCTCCATACAATAACAATGTATTGAATGCAATAATGATGTAGTTTTATGCTAAAGCTACAATACCACCTTATTTATAAATCGTACAATTTATTAATTAAGCAGTAATTTTTTTTATTTGTTAATTTTAAGTAATAAATATTTAAGTTACTTTTTAGTAATATGATAAGTGTTATGAAACTTTTCATAGTTTAAAATAATCAATTATTTTCGACTTTTCGATATGCTCGCCCCCCGTGTAGGATTATTACACCCCTTAAGGGGCACACTACACAGTTTGAGAAACGCTTCTCTTAAGAGAATATTATGAGAATATGTCATTTTTTGCAAAATATTGCACTTAAATAGTTTTTTATTGTAGCTTTTTTCAGCAATTTTATGTACATATTACAATTTAATAAAATTATCATTCATCTAAATAGCAAAAATTTCATTTTTTTATATGGTTTTGTAAGATCACGGTTCCGAACGTAGTAAGATACCTTAAGAAGGGTGTTTTAATCTAAAAAAGACGGCTCAGAACTCATGCGGTAGATTTTAAGATGTGTGTGGTTGAGCACACTATAATAAACAAAAATAAAGTAAATATAAGTAATGAGCATTTTGGCACAACACAATAAAAGCCATGAAAAGAAACTTTTTTCAAACAGTATAACTAATAAGTACTTCTTTACAGAAATATTTGCAACATTGTTCAAAATTGCGTCAATTAACAATACGGCGAATGATTGACATGTAGTTTCAAAGATCCAAGCATTCTTCAGATAGATCCAATTGAATCAATAATTATAGTTATAATTCAATCATTTAAAAACTTGAATAGATTTAAGGGAGAAAAAAATTTAAAAAACCGCGAATTTTTCAAGTTATAATTTAATTAAATGAAAGTTGCCCAGTAACATTTTTGTGACCTCTCTGACTCCAATACACTCATGATGCAACCAAGCGTCATTCTTTTGATTTGCGGTCATTCATAAGCAAAAGAAGAAAAAAAAAGAAAAAGAATAACTCCTCACCACAATTTTCCTATTTTGTACATCATCGTCCCTTTCAATAAATTACTTAATCAAACTATGTTTCTGATTGGTTCACAGTAATTTCGCCTCCATTTCTTGCCGCCGCTTTTTTAAAGCATTTATGTTTCTGTGTTTTTGTCTTATTTGTAATTTTTAGTACATAATAGATGAATCACACGTAAAATATGATTCAGAAGGTTGGAGATGAAAGAACTACATGCAATTATGAACAATTTAAAAATTCTAAAAAAAAGGGCTGTGATTTTAAAAGTGAATAAGAATACACAGACTATTTATTACCTGAAACTTTACTACGGTGATTATATGTAAGGCCTGAATTAATGTCTCCTGTTGCAAAACAAAGGGTATTAATGAGGGAATTTAGGACCATGGTGAAACGATGATAAGAATCTATTCTGAATAAGATGGCGAGAATATTGTTTTGACTTTTATTGTTGTAAGATTTTATAGTTTTTCAAACACTGTCCTGTCAAAAAAAACTAAACTGGAAAGTTTCTAATTATTTCAATACCTTTGGCTTAGACAAATTGACAGTATAGTTAGACACAAGCTGTGAAAAAATAGTCTTGTGCGTTGAATGGACCAACTGGAGTTGATAGGGCATATTTTATTTACTTTTCTAAAAAGAAATCGGTACAATATGTTGAAACACATCATGTATGTAGTTTTCTCTGCATTGATACTCTCCTTGTAGGAAAATTGAGTTTTACAGACAAAGTTCGCCTCCCAGCATAAACTTGAAAAATAAGATCATGACAACCAAAGATAATGTGATCAGGGAAACCAGATTGGAGACTTAATCGGCCCTAGCGACAAATTTGGTAAAAATATGATATCGCCAAGGAATCATCAAGAAGTCTCTAGGGTCTACCTTTCTAGATATTTCCATGAGGCTATATAAAGGTCGGTGGAGTTCACAGGCGAGTCAGTTGGGATCTGAGCTCAGTTTTGTGCGTTGGCTGCGATAACAGAGAGAAAGAGAGACTTTGTCTTTCTGAGTTCCTGCTAATGGAATTTTGGAGCATTGTAAAGCTTGTTATTAACGCGTGTTTTCCTCTTCTGTTACAATCTGTTATAATATTTGTGCGTGTGTGTATACGTGAAATGCTCTTCGTGTAATTATCTGTTCGTCTATAAATAAGTATTATTATTTCAATAATTGGAATCGTCGCCTGCTTCTCGCCCACGCAAATTTGCAACAATAGGAAGGTACTACGCCCTCTCTCTCTCTCTTCACGCGTCTTCGTTCAAAATTACAAAATTCTTTGACAATAAAGCTCCAGGAGTAAGACGTTAGTCAAATTTAAACTTGCTGCGTTTTTATAGGTAAAGTTTTCTAACACAGGAATCGTTAACTTTCTTCAGAAAATGACCAACTCTGTGGGGTCATCTTATATAGTGGCTGTACTATGTTTTTGTAACGGAGGTTTTCTTATATGCATTGTAGCTAAATTAATAAGGAATTAGAAGAGCAATAGATTAATTGGACTTTCAATGTAGAAATGTAATCCATACATGTTATATACAGTCAAGTACGTTTAACGCGAAAACGTCTAAGACGAAATATCGGATAACTAAGACGAAAAAATACACCGGGCCCAACAAACTACTATATATTTTAATGCATTTTTTTCTCTTAATAGAAAACGAACATCGCTTAACACAACGTTACTCGCCTTCAGAAGGAGGATATTGAAACTGAGCTGACACTTAAACGAAATATTTGAGAAAGTTTCTGTATTATCGGACTGTTCTACAGTATCAACGGATGAATTCGTTGCAGTAGATGATGATAATGTGTGTGTTCAACCGCAATTATGGCAGAGAAAGACATATTGGAATTTGTTCAAAGATCAACAAATATTATTGATGCAGATTCTGACGAAGAAAATGAAATGAATGATGCAGCTCCCCTTCCCACGTTATTCTAAACGATGAACATCATGAAAAGTATGCGCAGTTATTTAGACCCACATTCCATTGATGAAATGAATAACAAAATGGACGACATTGAACAATTTTTTTTCAATTTGATGCTAAAAAGACTAGATTATTTTTCAAAATAAATGTTTTGTTCTTAAAAAAGCTTGAGAAAATTTTTTTATTAAAATTTATTTTTCTGCGAAAATTTTTGTTTTATTGATTTTTATCAAATGCATGCATATATACATATCTATGTGAATAAAATGTATTCTAATAAACTTAATTTTGTTGAATATATGTTTTTTTCAATATCCTTTAACATGAAATTCTTTAAACGCGAAAAAATATTTCAGTCGCTTCAGTCTCGTGTTAAGCGATTTTCACTGTATAAACAACTAAGTTTCGAAATAATTTAGCATTTCAGAACATAATACGCATTGATTCACAAAACCCTTCCGAATTTATGATTGTACTGCTAGGTCAAGTTTTTCAATCACCTTCAAGTACGAAAAAAAAAACTTATTGTTTTGAGTTTTCTTCCAGAATATCAAGTCATTTCCTTCAAAATCCCTGAATCTTGGGTAAGCGATTTCCGCTCTTCGCTCAAAATCACCAAAGCGTACTCCTCGAGTTAAAACACAACACGGCAAAAAAATCGAATGGAACACGAGAAAGTATAAATAATCATCAGCAGGATTGTTGAGGCAGAACTCTTTTTCTCTAGAAATATAAACATCCTCAAAGTTTCGAATTTTTTTCTTTCTCTAAACATATTAATATGTTTTGAACAAAAGAAACACGTTAACCAGCAAAGCGGCGGTATTTCTACCACTTGAAACAAACAGTACCTTGCATTTGTTTATTATGATGGTTCCTTTGATTTGCGGCGAGGAAGTGGAATAAAATAATCATGTTAAATGAACACCTTTGCGTAGATTTTTTTCCATGTAGTTTGACTTTCCGAAAGTCAACTTCCGGTAGAAACAGCCCATTTTTTTCAAGCGATTTCTTTTTTGAGAACTCGTTCAGTTGCACAGCAGCATTTTTTATGCCGTAATCCTAACCGGATATATCCGGATGTCTCCAGTTTGAGGTGAGTTTTATTAAATCTTTTGGTTTTATCGGCTGGAATTTATAGTATGTAATTTTATTATTTTTTTTTTTTTTGCGCTGATGTTAAGTTTAGTTACTTAATTTAATCAAGCAAGTAATTTTAGGAGTAACTTTTTTACTTTATATATTTTTCTTGTACGCATGTGTTTTATCAACAGTAAGTTCTCGAGCTCTACGATTTTGTGTCTTTCTGCATCATTTTTTAGACATTTTGAAATGTTATTGAAATTTAAGTTTTCATTTTATTACACACACACACACAATGATTTTTATTTAAAATCGATTTTTTAAATATCTTTAATATTTTAATGCAGTTTTTTTAAATAAAATTTATAACCCACTGACTGGAAACCAGAAGAGCAGTTAATTAAGACATTTTCTAGTGCTGAAGTTTCAAATGTTCGGGTGCCTGAGTCGCAGAGTGACTAATATGCCTGTAAATCTTAAGATTTTCCAACTCATAAATGAGAAGAAAAAATATATACTTGGTATACACTAGATCAATGAATATTGTGCATTTGATAAAAGTTAAAATAACAAAAAACAATTAAATGAATATTTATCCAGATACAGAAAAACCTCAACTTACGCTACCCCGACTTATGCGAATTTGGAGAAGCGCACTTTTCAAAAAAAATCTCGTTGATTCACCTTATTATTTTTTTCATCATTAAATATCTGGCGAAATAATTGCCAGAGACTGATAAAATTGATAATTTGAACGAAGTTGTCGATCTTGCCAGGCAAATAAATTGGGAAATGTATAGTGATGACGTTAAAGAACTGCTGGATTTCCACAATCAGGAGCTGACAATTGATGAACTCATAGAAATAAATGCATAAGTGGGAGCAACACATAGAAGAAATTGAGTCTATAGACTCAGTTCAATCAGAAGATCGAATGACGGTCGGTAATTTGACAGGGCCTCGGTTTATTGGAAAAATGGTTATAAATTTTAGAAAATACATGCTCCAACGAAGAGCGTATTTTTTCAACAAAACAAGGAATAAAAAAATTATTAGCATGCTACGAGGACATTTTGAGGGAGAAAAATCTTTAAGCCTGTAGACTACTTGTTAGAGATTTTATGAAACCCCTCTACATCAAAATATCTTTAAATTGCGAGTTGTATATGTGTTATCTAAGAATTGTATGAAAACATTTTTTTCTTGATTATTATTTTCTTTCTTCTCCGGCCTCAACTAAAAAATAACTTACATGTATTTCTAAGCGAAATTACACACGGCTTATGCGATTGTCACTCAGTCCTACCTATCACCTTATTTCGGGGTATACTGTACATATAAAAATACGAACAATATCGCAATTAAGGTTTTACCATATGACAGGCTCCAAGCCTGCTTGTGGATATTTGAAGTCATCTTCTTAAATCACTCAAGCTTTCTTGTAGAAACATTGTAAACTTTTCCAACACGGCTGCCACTTGGTGCCCAACTTATTAGAACAAAGAATGTTCACGCAGCGAGGAAACACCAGTTCGCGCGCTACTCGAATATTCTCTCTCCTAAACTGGCACGCTCTGCCTTCAAATAGTACTACTCACTAAAAAATCCCTCGTTTTAGTATATATATAAACAGTTCCCTCTATTTTTATATTTATTGCTCCATTAATTTTCAATTTAAAGAGGACATTTGAGCCTCGACATATTTAACGTGCATCAGCTCCCTCTGTACGGTGGGTTTTCAGCTCTACCAAGCTCGAACTCTTGACACTTCAGCCATGAATCCTTTTTCTTGACTACTAGGCTACCATGGCCACAAAAGAGAAAGGAAGAAAACGTTAATAATTTAAAAAGACTCTTTCCCATTTTAATTTTGCATTAACTCTTTAACAAATTAACTCTTTATACTAAATTAAAATAAATTCAGTGGCGCAACAGCCCATGAGGACCAAGACCTACTGCTCCCATATCAGTTTTCGTAACCTTGGGCGCTGAGGTGCATGAGTAGATGTTCCGGTCAGGTGGTCAGTCTGGCGCGCTTTAACATTATATATTCTAAGTTTTTCATTTATATATTTAGTACTTATTTTACTCCTTACTTATTTTATAAATTTCTTATCAAGGAAGGCTTTCTTTTGTGGTTTAACTGTGGCACAATTTCCAAAATTAAATTCACTTTAAGTATCGATTATAAATCCCTTCCTAAATTGAAGGAATTTTCATTTTGGAAAAAAGAGAAAAAGGGGAATTTATTTTCGATGTTTTGCTGTAATTTTGAAAAAAATAAATGTAAAAGTTTTGGTGATAAAAACAAGAAGGATTTTACAATTCAATTTACAAAAAGCTTCTAGTTTTTACCAATTTATAATAGTTTGTTAAAAAAATAATGTATTGCGAAAAGATTATCGTTATATACGTATTATAAAATACGTAATTATATAGTATGTGTCATTGTTACTGCCGATGCCATCCAGTCGAATAAAAACTTTGTATTTTGTCCGCCATTGAAATGAAACTGTAAAATACCATGATGATGTCAAACATTACATCGTTGCTGATGCAATTTGACATTTTGCACCTCCTTGCGTTGAATTTTGTGGTTACGTGTGGAACACATCGAAAACATGTTACAATGCGTGCCAGACGATCGTTCATAGTTTTTTTTGTCAGCCATTTGTTGTGTGTTCTCATGCTTTTCATTTATCACTTATTTGTCCTTGATTTTGTTGCACGTGTAGACTCAACTCTAGCATTGATTTCTAAAATGCTTTGAAGTTTGATACTTTTTATAAATTTTTACCCTTACTTTACTGATAAAACGTAAAATGATTTAGATCTGCGTGAAATTCAATTTACGTTTACAAGTAAGCTATGTAAACGGGAAGAAAATGATTTTATAAATAAATTTTTACACACTGCAAAAAAAGAAAATGTTGATTTAATAAAAATTATGCTTAAAAAACTTTAAAAACACTTGAAGGGGGGGCTCTGTCGGTCTACCGGTGGACCAACCCCCATTGCTCAAATTATTTTCTTGTGTAATAATTGTTTAATCAAAAACAATGTAGATAATTCATATCTGGATATTTAATACGTTAACACTATTTTCTGTTGTATTTTATTTATGATAAAAATTGTAATATTCGCAAGCAACGCCGTTCCTTACATTATAATGACGTTTCAATGGAAACTTGATGAAATATATTGGCGATGCAGCCAAGCTAGCATCATTTTTAGAAAACATATGGATGCTTCTGGAAATTACAAGAGAAATATATGACATCATGTTCTATGACGTAAGCGGATTTTTCGACAAAACGCTGGAACGTAGGGCGGGGAGGAGCTAAGCATATCGTTCTTATATATATATAGCGCCCTTCTTCATATAAATTCAACTTTTTAAAATTTAATTTTACTTTCTACACCTTATGTATAAATAAATTTATTACAGAATCTCACGAAAAACTTACATAGAGAGAGATTTAATATTTAAAACGATATTTCCAAAATGTATGCTGACAAATTGGTAGAGCATGTTCTATATTATTTCTGTACCCAATTATGTGTTGTTTAAACTGTTAATTTTTAGCTGAATCGGTTTTAAATGGCATTATGAACATTCCAGGAAGGCAAATTTATTTGAATGCAGGAAAAATGATAGAAGAGAGAGAGAGACCTATACAAAAAAATTATTTGCAAAATGTTATAGGCTAAATTTGTGACGGTCACATGATAAATGCAATCACGTGTTCTCCATTGAATTTAAAAACTGACTTTAGATTTATTTTTCTATAAAATTTAGATAAAATTTCACATTTGATAAATTGATAGCACTTTGATACCAATTGTTAAAGTACTAAGGATTTTCAAACATTGTTTGAAACTTTTTAAAGAAAATCTTATATTATACGTGCGTTTTGTTTACCTATGTGTGCAATTACTGTTGATAAATCTATTCTTTTCGAAAGAATGTTTCTGAAAATAAAAGTTGACAACAACGATGAGCATAAACTCATTGGCTAGAAGCGCATAATTACATTCACCAGAGGGACTGTACCGCCACATGAATTTACAAACTGATTGGCTTGAAACACGTGATTGCAGTTATCACGTGGTTATAACGTTACATGAATTTAATCTATTTTAATTATTAAAATAAGCCTACTGTTTCAACAAAGCGAAGTAGAAATTTTAACTCCTCAACCTGAAACCAGGTGGGCATCCGTCTCAATAGAAACAAAGAGAATCATGTATATGATTAACAATGTCACAATCATAGAAAATGTAGAAAAAATTTCAAAATCTGTTATAATTATTAAAGAAATATATATAATTAGTATATCTAAGTTTCTTTTTCTTATATATATTCTAGAACAAACTTAAATCCTTAAATTTTTCTAAAGAATTTTTAAATAATCCTTATAAATTCAGAGAAAATTTTCGAAGAAAATAAATTCAACGTATAAGCGATGAAAATATACAAGTATGTCCCAGAAGAATTTCGCATGGAATTCGAGAAATAAATTTTAGTATATGACAACAAGATAAAATTATCAATTAAAATAGGAATTCTTGAAGTCCCTTTTAAATAAATGTTCTTTGGAATTGATAACACTACCCACAAACACACACACATAAACTAATTAAAACATCATTTGTCTTAAGTATTGGCACCCAATTCAATAGAACAAAAGTTAATTTCTTACATTACAAATATGCAATCGTTATTCTTGGTCTCTTTGACAGCAATAATTCGTCTTGAGTTGAGATTCATGAAAATTATTTGTGAAAAACTAGTATTGATAATTTAGTTTTACAAGAGCTGGTCATGATCTGAGCAAAATTTTACATGCATCTGCATGATTTTCCCTATGTTATGGAAATGGGATACGGAACCGGATTTTCGATTCAGACATTGTGGTTGTTGATTTTTTTAAGCGGACTTCGACACTTGACTTTTGTCTTAGAATATTCTCAGTAGACTTTCCTAGAATAATGATGGGCTTGAGAAGATCAATTGAAACACTTCTTTTTTTGATAATTCCCGTCTGGATTTTGGAAGAAACTTTGGCTTCTGGTCTAATATTACGCGCGGGCAGACCAGTTTAATGTGGTTGAACTGATCTTTTAAATGCATCACTTTAGAAAAAGACGTGGGCTATAAAGAATAAGTCCCATTTTACGATTATTGCTGATCGGTTAATATTAGGAGTAGGTGGAATCAGCCTAAGATTTTCTCTCAGTGCTGAGGTACTCATGTACGAACCTAAACAAAGAGTATAAAAACTATCTGAGTATAAATGGAAGGTTAGCAACATTTTTACCAATTCTGCCGATGTGGTACCGATGGTCTCCTTGTAAGGAGTACTTAAATATATATATATATATATATATATATATATATATATATATATATATATATATATATATATATACAGTTGATAATTTTTCAACTCATCATATTTCTTGGGCAATAAATCGAAGTCTGTTTTAAGGTATCCGACTACGTTCAGAACCGTGATTTTGCAAAAGCGTATAAATGGATAATATTTATGATATTTAGTGTCACTTTGATTAGAAAATGTATATAAAACTGTTTTAAGAATAGTATTACAATAAAACATTATTTAAGTACAATATTTTGACAAAAAATGAACATGGAATGACTCATTTTCAAAATATTCTCCTTTTATGAAAAATGCTTTCCTTTTAATAATATTTTGCTTGTATACAGCCCAGAACTCTGTGCAGAGGCTCAACTAGAATTTTTAAAACATATAACTTAGAAGTGAATGTATCCATATTTTACTACAACCAAGGGTTGTAGTAAAAATTATTTTAAGAAAAAAACACCGATAATTATTTCAATGGGTTGTAACTTTGAAAATAATGTGAATTTTTCAAAAATCTTAGTTCAGACTCTCTGGAGACTTCTTTCCTTTATATCAGCAAAATATTATTATTATAGAAGAATTTTTAATAAAAGGAGAACATTTTGACAAAAGGTTATTCTAAGTTCATTTTTTGTGGAAATATTGTATTTAAATATTTTTTTTGTCAAAATGTCCTTAAAGCAATTTTATACATGTATTCTAATCTAAGTGGCACATGAAGTCATGAAAATTATCCATTTATGCGCTTTTTTAAAATCACAGTTCCGAACGTAGTCGGATACCTTAACTACCTGTGGAAACTTTTAACAAGTTCATTTGAAGATGGGGGATGAATAGTGATTCTAGTTATTTTAGTTCTCCGAAATTTTGAGAGTGCAGAGAACGTATCACTCTCGAAATTCCTTTCTCAGTTTGCTGTTATGATGGCAGATACACCAAATTGTACTACACGAGAAGGAAAAAAAAAGTTTCAGAAATCGTGCATTGCTGTTTGATCCTTAATTGTGGAATGACCTTGTAGCAACTCACTCGAGAGGCATTAAAACTTTAATTGCATTTATCACTAGTTAGATTATGAACGACATTTACAATTAAAGCACTTTTTAGGTTTTCTTAGGTTCCCTCCCAGTTTCCTTGGCTTCAAACCTCTCTTTTTCGCCTTCGAAACTCGATTTTTAATTCTTCGTCGAGCCTGTGTAGAGAACAGTTCCACTTTACTTCAGCACTACTCATTGAGCAGACAAGACTAGACCAGGAGATGGCAACCTACAAACATCTGGACGAAATCCCCGGAACTATTAGACCGTCAGATTTGAAATTTGGTAGGCCTGTTTCTTTTGTTAAGTAGAGATAAAAACACGCTAAAAACGGGGTTTTGTGGATCTCTCATTCTCAAAGGGGGAGAGTTACGGGGTAAGTTACAGATGAAAAAAATCCTATTTTTGATCTGTTAAATCTACTGAGATTAAATTTTCCATGCAAGTTTCTTTTGTGTAGTAGAGATCCACTAAGCAGGAGTTTTACAAAAATCGACTCCCAAGGAGGTTGCAGGCATTTACAGAAGACATATACCGTAAAATCTGGTGTATAATGCGCACCCTTTCTTTCAAGCTGCATATTTTTTTTATTATTAGGTATATTCGCAGTATAACATGCCCCCCTTTTTTACGAAGGAATGCGAAGTGTACATGTGCAATGCTACTATGTTCTGAAGTTATTTATTCGAGATATTATCCAAGATTATGAAAAAATAATAAACTTCCAGAACTAAAACACCTTAAGTTCATTAGAAATGTCATTTATTTTAATATAGGAGTCATTTATTTTTTATAGGAGTCTTAATTTTTTCTACGCTTATCTTATTTTTTATTTTTAAAGCTCTCATTTTTATACCCAACGTATAACACACAACCGTTAAATTCGATCTTAATTTTTATGTTAAAAGTGCGTATTATACGCCGGATTTTACGGTATATAAGAAATCCTGTTTGTGAGAGTCTTACATACTTGAAATTTGGTTTCTTTTGTTGAGCAGAGACCCATCAAGAACGACTTTTACGGAAATCGACTCTCAAAGGGGGATAAGGGGAGAAATAGATATTAAAAAATTCCGTTTTGTAACTACTAGGCCTTCAGAGTTGAAATTCAGTAAGCATGTTTTTTTAGCTGAATAAAGATCCGCTAAAAATGGGTAAAGTGGAAAACTGCTCGGGAAGGGGGTGTACCGGGCCATAAAAAATTAGCATACTTCCGTCTTAGAAATAAAAGTCCTGTCCTTTTTAAATCAAGAGGCAGTTGCGACACAAAAGGGTTTTTCAATACAATGCAATCAAAAGCTTAAGGTTATCTTCGGCTAATGTTAAGGCTGTGTTTTCGGTAAATGTACGAGAGCTCTAACTAAACGCGAAGCATATTTTCAGACAGAAAAATGACCCAATTTCCATTGAAATTTGCAATATTATAACTCGTACCTCTGTTAACAAAAAAGTGTTTTTAAAAATTTTAAAATATTCCTTGAATACTTTCTTTTTTGTTTTAATACGTGATGGCAAAGCCCATTTAGCATTACGGTATAGGATGAAAAATGCGAAACACATTTTATACCAGAAAAAATGAATCGACTCGGTTGAAGATGGAAAGTATGATAAAAAATGCTGCTCTCTAAAGGGTAGTGAAGCCAGAATATCACACATATTAATGTTTAATTTCTTTTATATCTGAAAAAATGTTCCGAATTCGGGTCCTATTCTTTAACATTAACCGAAAACAGCCTTAAAGAATAGGGGCCGAATTCGGAATATTTTTTCAGATATAAAAGTACTCAACCATTAATATTATATTGTGGCTACACTATCCTGTAGAGAACCGCTTATTTTATCATACTACTCATTTTTATCCGAGTGGACACATTTTTTCTTTTATAAAATGTGCTTTGCATTTTTTTCCTATGCCATAATGCTAAATTAGCTATCCCTTCACATGTTAAAAGGAAAAATTAATTATTTATGAAATATTTTGAAATTTCAAGAACACTATATTATAAACAAATGCATGAGTTACAATGTCACACATTTTTATAAAAATTGAGGTATTTTTTCTGTTTGAAAATGTGCTCCGCGTCAAGTTCACGCTCTCGTAGATATGGCGAAAACAGCCTTAATGCTAGGTCTTAGATATCGATAGCTTAAAAATATTAGGAAAATTATTTAAACACGAAACTGAGGGAACTGAAATATTTTTTCGTGTTAAAGGATATTGCAAAAAAAAGCATCATATATTTAACAAAATAAGTTTTTTAGATTATATTTTATTTAAATAGATGTCTTTATATGCATGTATTTAATAAATATCATTTAAGCAAAAATATTCACAAGACCTTAATGAAGTTTGATACAAGGCTTTCACGCTTTTGAAAAACCAAACATTTATTGAGTTTTTGGAAAATAATCTGATCTTTTACTTTGCGTTGTCCTTTTTAGCATCAAATTGTCAACAAATTGTTCGATGTCGTTCATTTTTTTCATTCATTTCACCATTGAAATGCACGTACTTTTCATGATGTTCCTCCTTTGGATGACGTGTGAACAGGAGCTACATTATTCACTTCATTTTCGTCGTCGGAGTCTGCATCAAGGATATTTTTTGGGCTACAAAAAAGTTCCAAAATGTCTTTGTTTTCCATAATTAAAAGGTGTATACATATTATCATCATCTACTGCAATTAATTCTTCCAATTATAGAGTGGTACAATCCAATAATACATAAACTTTCTCAAATACGTCATTAAGTGTCTGGAGTTTTCCGTATTTTATTCATTCCCAGAGGGAAAATATTTTCGTTTCGATTTTTGTTTCGTGTTAAGAGAAGAAATTACACAGTAATTTGTCGCGGGACAGGTGAATTACTTTGTGTAAACTGATATTTAGTCTTAGCGTTTTACGTTAAACGTATTTCAATGTAGTGGCGGGTTACGGCTGGTACATTTACATCAGATAACGAAAAACAATTCAGATAAATGTATGCATATTTTTGAAAATTAAGAAAGTGTTTTATTTTCATGGTACTTTACAGATCTTTTTTCTTATTTGTGTGCTCACATGTGGGAAGTCCTTTTGATTAACTCCAAACACTGCACCTTCTCTTTATTTATATAACACTAATAAAATTAAAACGCATATAAGAATATCAAATCTAGAATATATCCGGAGAATTAATTAATCTGAAAATGTCTCTCACACTGTTTCAAGAATGTAGAATTCAATACAGAGGATAGCTCATATACAAGTAACTTGTTTTTGGAAAAATTGATACACAGATATTTTTTTGCTGTTAAAAGTATGGATGTATAGTGTACAAGTGTGTCGTGCTCAAATTTCACTGGCTGCGTATGAGAGGGAAATTGGTAGCAGACTGTACGTCAGAATGTCAAAACGTCTTTTGAAAAGGAAAAAAAAAACGAGAAAGAAAAATTGACAGGCGGAAAGGGCGAAAGTGAGTGGAGGAATCTGCAAAGCGTGAAACAGCATCCGTTATTTTACAACGTTTCGCTTCATCACTTGGAATTTTTTCCTGCTCTTGGATTTGTGGATGCCGCTACTGTTTGGTTGGGGCATACCCTGACGACATTTTATCGGTTTTTTTTATTCGTAGACCCAATATGTGGAGCCTTTTTTTTTCGGGGTAAGCGGTATTTATACCTATGATCTCGTCTTGCATACTTGTTTAAATTGCCTCAAGAATTTGTATATGTATATGTGTACCTTTTTTTTCTTCAAATCTAAGCCATCATCAATTCTAAGCCGCACCTTAAATTCTCAATAATTTTTTATGAAAAATGAAAAATTGTGTAAAATGCTTTATCGATATCCAATTTTACGAAATTAAAATAAAATTAAAATGAGATTGAATAATAATAAATAAGAAATGAATAATTTGCTGTTTTATCAAAATAATAAAATTTAAATACACATGGGAGTACCATCCAACGAATATTTTTTTCTTCGATTCTAAGCCGCACCCAATTTTCAGTAGGTTAACATTGGAAAAAAGTGCGGCTTAGATTCGAGTAAATACGGTATATATGAAGCATTTTGCCGCCCCCCAACGCTTTGAAAGTGGAAATTTACCTTGGAAATATTTATTTCTTGATGTGTTGATTATACAAATATAAACTGATTAACGGGGATACTTGACGATACAAGCATAAAACTTCATAAAAGCAGCAAAATATGTTCAAAGTTTACGATGAAAGAATGCTTTTTTTTCATGGACGAAAATTTTATGTTTTTTTTCGATGGGGCTGCGTTTTAGCAACTTAGCCTTTCCAGACACGGTAAGTCCCCCAATGCGAGAGCCATTTAATGGTGGTGCCATCTGGTGGTGGCCTCTCTACCAAATCTGGTCGCTTGAATTAATTTTTAATTCAAGCTCCGTCAGATCCTAAATATTGCCGTGATTTAATTTTACAGAAAGTACCCCAGCCAAATTGATACTAAAGGGATCTTTTACATGCCACATAATCATATAACATGCTTGCCTACGATTTTCGCATCCAAAAAATCTATCTATTACAGCCAGGTTAAGCCCGCAACCTTAGGCCTACGAAACGGACCCGCTACCTCTAAGCCATCGGAGCCACAAAAATTTAAGTCATTGAGATCTAATTTTTGTTTTTCCTATCTCATGATAAAACACATCAAATAAAGTATTTTTAGGCAACATTACTGAAAACATAATGTCTAATTTTAGAACTTTAACATTATTTTAAAAATCTCAATTCTTTTCCTATAATGCTTACTTCACGTAGAATATTAAAATGATTCAATAAAAATTAAAAATGCGAATATAATAATAAAATAATCAAAAAATGTAACATGAAAAATTAAATATTACTTCCTTATTTATTAAATGTATAAAGAGATGACGAATTTTGACGAAACGTGTACGAATTTTAAAAATGAACTTTCGAAGATATTAACTGTGTGTTTTTCAAATAAATAAAGTTTCGATCGAAAAATTTCAACTTCGAATCCCCAAACTGGATTTTTACTAAAAAAATATAAATGGTTTTGATTTAAAGAACATATTTTAAGTTAGCTGCGCAAAAAATGACTAAAATATTTAATAATTCAATTTAAAAAATACTTCTGTTTGAAAAGCAGACGATTTTTGATTCCTCGATATTGGAGAAATTAGAGCAATGAATTAAAAAATTTTGTGTTGCCAATCTTATGAAAAGAATTAAGCTTTTATTATTTATGGCAATAATTTCGAATATTTTTATTTTTCCTGTTAAAGAAATATATAGTATATGAAATCACTGATAATGGCAGCATCCAAAGCACATGTATAACTGTTTTAGAAAAATCTTCCAAATTCTCTGCCGAAGTTTCAGGTATAAAATCTCGAAAAAATACTTTTAATTTGTAAAAAAAAAACATACATTTAAAGAAATTTTTGAATAATAAGTGGAGTAGTAGTAGAGAAGCAACACAATCATTTCATTCAATCGAAATTTTTTAAAATTACTCATATAAAAAATCCTTTAACTCATAAAGAAAAAAGGGGAAAAAAATTCTCGTTTTTCTAAAAAAATTAATAAGAAAATAGAAAAAGGGGGGAGAAAAGAAAATCTATGATACTATATAGAAAGTTTGGAACATTCTGAAACAATGATTTTTTACAGCGAAGAATAAAATTGATAAATAAAAATAATTAAAGAGAGGGGGAAATGGCAATTCTACATTGAGATTCCAACACCACATTGTTTGCGCCGCCAAACAAACGTCTATTAAATAGTAATTTCTCACTGCAGTTAACCATTGACCTCTGCTTTTTTTTTCACTCATCTTACGTTTAAAATAATGGCAAGATTTTTCGACTGACAGGATCGAATAATTCCCACCATTAAAAACCTCTGCACCCTCAATGGAGGAGGGGAGATTCTTTTCCCACCAAACCCAATACCGGATACTCCCAGCTATGGAATTCGGATGTGAAATGAAAGTTGGGTGAATCAATAAGTCATCACTGAGAAAATTGTTGGAAGATGACGAATCTTTGCAAAGAAACAAAAAAGAAAAGGGGAAAAAAATCCCAGAATGCAATTTTAATGAAGAAGCGATCGATTACAAGAAGCGCTTTTTTTTCAACACTTGCGTAGAGAAGATACAAATGGAAGCTATTTGTTTTTTAGATTGGTTTAGCTAATTAGATAATAATTTAGTTTGCTTTTATGTAGATTAATTCTCTCTCAATTATTCTTTCTTAATTAAATATTGACTCGTTCACCTTCGAAATGAACCAAATTTCATAATTTTTAATTGCTTCTCTGTCGTTTTAAAGTGGATAAACTTATTCATTACGAAATGAGCTAGCTCTTTTTTGTAACTAATATTATTTGTTAAGTTTATTTCAAAGATTTTTTTATTGCTTTAAAGTGTATTAGTTTCAAGTAAACGTTTTTGATCGACATTTTTCTTTATTCAGTCAGATATGATCGAAGGTTACAGTTAAAAGTCAAATGTTTTTTTAAAATTTCTAATGACGGATACAAAAGAAAATTCTGATACCAAAGCAAATCACAAGTGAGCCAAAAAACAGCAATAAAATGATTGGAAAAAAGTCTTGGGTCCACAAGTCCAATATAATTAGTCGAAAACAACGTGCTGGTATATAAACATATATATCTTTCCTCTTTTTAATCCTAAGTTTAAAAAAAACTATCTACACTGACTAAATTTTCACAAATGAATCAAAACCAAAGAAATGTAAAATCGTAGAAATGTATCAGTTTTTCCAAATATTCAGATGTAAATTTGGCGTTTCTTTTTGTTTGTATTTGAGATCAAGATGTTTGAATAAAATCAATTTTTATAAATCAACGCTGTTATAACTATCTATGCTGCTCATTCCTCAGACTTACGTTTTAAGAGACACAATAAAAGAAAATATGAATCTCAAGATGATTTGATTGAAAAGTTAGGTGGATTTACTGTTGTTGTCGTGTGTTTATTATCCTGGGAACATATGAAATACAAGAGAAGAACAGAAAGCATAAAATGCAACAGAAGAATATACACATTTATTACAGATGATGATCCCAGCATATAACAAGAAGTGCGCTGCTTTTCCTTTCGAGACGGGAATCCATTACAGGCGAAAGACCGACTTCTTTCTCGAAGATACAACCACGTCATACTCGGGATTCGAACCCGAACTCACTTGGTTACAAGCCGAAGGTCATAGCCACCGTACTGGATGGGCGACGGTGGACATACTAAAAGAATAAACAGATTAATTGTAGCCGGCTATATTGGTATTTTTTTCAAGAATATTCACATAAAGGCAACATGACAAATATCGTGATGCATTGGAAAAGATGATTAACAAAGCTCTATTATCTGTATCAACAGTTAACGATCTTTAGAACTTCCTGGACCACTACATGTATAATTTATATTTGTCAGGCCTCTAATATGATTGACCACTGTATGGCAGAGTACTCTATAATTATTTTGTCACTTAGAATCTATATCTCTATTTCCATTTCCATTTGACTGAAAATGTATTCACGAAAAGCAAGTACAAACCGGCAACATAAAAGAATACCAACAAACCAAAGTTCTATGCAGGCAATTTACCATCGTTGCCAATTCTCACTTTTAAATGTCGCTAGAAGACCCAAATACATGCCTTGCAATAAATCATGTTTTAACAATTCCTACTTTAAAATTGAAGAGTATAATTTTGAAGTAGTTGGCAGTTTCTCTTATTTAGGTTCTGAAATTAACAATGGGAACGATTTTACTACTGAAACTCAATAGAGAATTACCAATGCTAATAGGTGTTTTAATGGAATACGAAAATATATGAAACCGAATTTAATTAAAAAAAGGTTCAATTATAAAAAAGTCTTTTATTATTAGTATGAACTTATGCATGTGAAACTTGGTTCATGTTTCGAGCAGATGAGAGCAGATAAATATCTACGAAAGGAAGATTTTAAGATTTATTTTTGGAGGAATTCAAGACAATGGATGAAGAAGATCAAATTTGGAGCTCTATCACTCATATAAAGAATCTGACATCGTCCATTTCATCAAAATACAACGAATTATATGGAATTATCAATGCCCAACCAATTGGCATACAGAGAAAAGGCAGTATAAATGTAAGATGGATTGATAGCCTAGAAAAATATCTCCTAGTTTTGAGAATTAAAAATTTGAGAACACTAGCAGGAAGAAGGCTGGCCTGGAAAAGGCTTCTTAAGAAGGCCAAGACCCACCCTGGGCTGTCAAGCCACTGAGGAAGGAAGGAAGAAAATGTCACTAGTACACCGGCAAAAGTAGCTAAAAAGCAGCTGAGAAGTAGTTGTTAATTATTTTTTTAAAAAAGTATAATCCATATTTCACAACTTAATCTGTTCTTCGTCATTTTTGAAACCGAATCTTCATAAAAATATGTATAACGTCTCAGTTATTCTGCGGACAATCAAAAATTTGGTGGTGATTCGTGGACCACCGACTGGCAACCGCTAATATATGAATCACAAAGAAGGACAGTATCAAAGTATACTATGGTGACCTAAGACTATCGGGCATTTATGATTCTCTCTGTCACTTAAGGTATCCGACTACGTTCGTAACCGTGATTTTGCAAAAGCGTATAAATGGATAATATTTAAGATATTTAGTGTCACTTAAATTAGAAAACATATATAAAATTGTTTTAAGAATATTATTACAATAAAAAAATATTTAAGTACAATATTTTGACAAAAAAAACCTAGAATGACCCATTTTCAAAATATTCTCCTTTTGTGAAAAATGCTTCTATTGTAATTATATTTTGCCTGTATATAGCTCAGATCTCTGTACAAAGGCTCAACTAGAATTTTTGAAATATATAACTTAGAACTGGGTTTATTCATGTTTCACGACAACAGAGGGGAGAAATTTTAAGAAAAAAAAGCCGATAATTATTTCAATTGTTTGCAACTCTGAAAATAATGTGAAATTTTCAAAAATCATAGTTGAGCTTCTGTAGAGAGGTCTGAGCTACATACAGGAAAAAATATTATAATACAGAGTGTTTTTTTCCAGGTATACAAACAAACAAAACTGCCGCATTTGGAGTGATGCTAATCCACAAGTGTATGTCGAAACACCGTTACATCCAGAAAAACTGACTGTTTGGAGCGCTTTATGGGCTGGTGGAATCCTTCTTCAAAAACGATGGCCACAACGTTACAGTCAATGGTGATCGGTATAGAGCTATTACTAACTTTTTCATTCCTGAATTGAACAATCATTATGTCCAGGAGCTGTGGTTCCAACAAGACGGCGCAACATGTCACACAGCTCGTGCCACAATCGATTTATTGAAAGACACGTTTGGTGACCGCCTAATTTCACGTTTTGGACCTGTGAATTGGCCTCCAAGATCTTGTGATTTAACACCGCTAGACTATTTTCTGTGGGGTTATGTAAAGTCATTGGTCTATGCGGATAAGCCACAAACGCTTGACCATTTGGAAGACAACATTCGCCGTGTTATTGCCGATATACGGCCACAAATGTTGGAAAAAGTCATCGAAAATTGGACGTCCAGATTGGACTACATCCGAGCCAGCCGTGGCAGTCCTATGCCAGAAATCATATTTAAAATGTAATGCCACAAGATTATCTTTCGAATAAAAAAAATTCATGTCAATCGAATAATACATCGTTGTTTTATTGCAATTTAAAGTTCTATACCTCTAAAAAAAACACCCTTTAGAAGCATTTTTCACAAAAGGAGAACATTTTGAAAAAAGGTTATTCTAAGTCAATTTTTTGCCGAAATATTGTATTTAAATAATTTTTTTTGTCTAAATGTCCTTAAAACACTTTTATGCATGTATTCTAAGTGACACTAAATATCATGAAAATTATCCATTTATGCGCTTTTTTAAAATCACGATTCCGAACGTAGTCGGATACCTTAATAACACCATTTCTTAAGTGATGATTAAAAATGAGTTAAAAGGTTTGTAATCGTTGCGCGTACTAATGGATAAAAAGGGTTTGTCCCAAGGCAGAGGTCTGTAAGCTATGTAGACTTTAAGACAGTGGTGTAGCGTACACCTTCGCAACCTTCGCATCTCGAGAGGGGGCAGGATTGTAGGGAGCCAAAAGCCTGACTGATGCCAAGTGCGTATTTAACCAATATATAAAATATTAAAAGCAATACATGACGTTGCAGGGGGCTAATATTCTTCGTTGCGCCACTGCTATGGAAGCCCATTTGTTGTACATTATACCACACAATAGCAAGCAAAAGTGAGGAAAAAGCGTTTTTCCAGGCTTAATTCCGTAGAAATGTCGGCAGCGAAACACCCTATAAATCACATACACTGGTGTGCAAAAATTAAGGACGGAGTCGAAAAATTAGCATATCAGCTGAACGAAGAGGCAGAGCGGACAGAAAGACCAATCAGGAGATTAAGTAAGGTGATGTACGGTAGCACATGCGCAGATATGCAGGTAGACGTAATGGGGGAGTGTCTGAGTAGTATAAAGCATGTTGTCGGTGTAAGATAAATATTTCTGGCAAAGAGATTGCACGCCGTATAGCAGTCAAAATCACACCGAGTTGCTGCCTCAGCGAGAAATGGCGAATAATCAATCTGTTAGACGACATCTGGATGCTTTTACCCGAGGTCGAATCATTGGGAAGTTGGAGGAAGGTCGCAGTGTGACAAGTGTGGCTGCAGAGTTCGGAATTGCTCACAGCATCGTTTCACGACTTTGGAGACAATTTCAAACTACAGGAACAGCTCTCCGGGGGTTCAGTAGTGGTCGTCCACGAGGAACCACACCCGCAGATGACCGGTACATTGTCTTACAGGCCAGAAGAAACAGGCGGCAGACAGCGGGAGAAATCGCTAGACACACGACACAGGCGACTGGACGACCGATATCGTGTTTTACCGTGGCCAGAAGACTGCACGGTGGTGATCTGTTTGCACGACGCCCTGTACGGTGTGTACCTTTAACGCCTGCCCATCGGAGAAGGCGTTATCTGTGGTGCCGGGAACACCGGAATTGGAGAGACAATGAATGGGGACGAGTACTCTTTACAGATGAGAGCAGATTCAGTTTGAGTAGCGATTCTCATCGCATACTCATCTGGAGAGAGCGGGGAAGCCGCAATCATCCCTCGAACATCATTGAAAGGGACAGGTATGGAGGTCGCGGTGTTCTCGTTTGGAGAGGCATCATGCTTGGTAGTCGTACAGACCTTCACATCTTCGATGCAGGTTCAGTCAACGGGACCCGTTATTGTAACGAGATTCTTCTTCCATATGTGCGTCTTTTTAGAGGCGCTATGGGTCTGCAGTTCCTTTTCATGGACGACAATGCACCATGTCATCGCACAGGAGCTGCCGAACAGCTCTTAGAGAGTGAGGATATTGAACGTATGGATTGGCCGGCACGATCTCCGGATCTCAATCCCATCGAGCATGTATGGGATTTTCTAGGCAGATGCTTGGCAGCTCGTACCTTACCACCAGTAACGATTCGGGAGCTTCGATTGGCGCTGCAAGACGAATGGGAAGCAATGCCTCAACAACTCATTGACACCCTCATTCTCAGCATGGGCAGATGCTGTGAAACCTGCCTAGCAGTCAGGGGAGATCATATCCCCTACTAAAGATTGGATGTTTCTTGCTGGACACCCATCACAGGGATGTTTCGGCTTTCAGTCGCATTGCGCTCCATGCTACTTTTTCAATCATGTCCTTACATATTGGGGATCTTACGGTATTAAATGTGTTGATTTGGAAAACTTTTGTACAAAGTTATATTGAAAAAACCGTCTCGTCTTTAAATTTTGCACACCAGTGTATATTTCTTTTAATAAAAACCCATCCTGTGATTCGTTGTATCATCGAGTTATTCATGCAGAAACGTGAGCAAGCTTATTAGATTTGCATGCTGTCTCCTATCTCTAATTCAATGTCACTCCAGTGTTTATATATTCATATAGAGAATGCCACTTTTCATTATATCTAACTAGTTTTTCTTCTTGCCGTAAGTGACGTCCTCCCAAACACCTGTCTCACTACAATAACCGACAGGACCATTACCAGAAACAAATGGTATTTAAATGAGAACTAGGCCTGCTAACTCAACCCAAAAGATTGTTAAACTAGGGAGGAGTTGAGTAGTTTTTCATTATGCCACATTTTAAAATATCGTTAAAGCGGAGTGTAGGAAACTCTCATCCTCACAATTATAGGTTTAGATTCCTTAACAAGCTCAGGGAAGTGCATTAAGCTCATAAATCAAATTAAATCTTTCTTCTTATTTCATTTAGAAAAAGTACACGTAGAACTTATGGAGCACTAAGTCAACTGCAGTTCTTTTCATCATTTTCTCTCGGTTTGCTCTTTCATTTCCAAAAATGGAATGTTGTATATATATGACTATTCTTCTCTATCACTCAGTAAGAAAAATATTTTCTATTGCTTAAGTTAAATTTATATTTTTCAGGAGTTTTTGTTCCAACATATTTTATGTTATTCGCTAATATTTTATGTTATTCAATGTATATAGACAAGCCGAAAATCTTTGGAATTTTTTAAAAATTATAGTAAAGGGTACGTCTTATATAACTTTTAACATTCCGTTAGTCATGCGCAAGAGATTTTAAACATTTAACTTTTTAGGTGTTTTAAATGAAAATTTTATTCTGAAAGAAAAAGTAACATAAATCCTTTAAAGTAAATGTCAGAATCTGAGTTTCTAATTGTAAAATTCGCATTCGCTCATTGATATATCTGAATTTGCAGTTTGAAATTATCTTCATGCGAATTTCTCCCCCGTTCATTCTCCAAACAAAACAAAATTGAGCATAGAAAGTAAGACTAGTACAGATAATATACATGATAAAAGTGTTTTTGTTTCAGATAGGATTACCAGAAATAAAACTATCTTTGTTGACATCTGGCGTTTTACTTTACAGCAACTTAATTGGAAAATATTCTATTCGTTTTACCCGCTTTGTAATATTTTCGACTTCATGGCAACGTGTTTGCAAATGACAGTATTTTTTGTAATTTGATTGATATGGAATTTTGAATTTCTAGGTAAACTTCTGAAAAAAAATCGTCCTCTTGGCTAATACACGGAATGGTTTATATTCGGAAATAAGCGGTAATTATTGTAATGTGTAATGGGTTACTTGAAAAACCATTAGTTTAAAATAACATTAAATATGTTTGAATAATTTTTATTACTTATTTACTATTCATCAGTTTGCACAGTAATCTTAATTAAAAATTTATTATGAAGGAAGAAACCTCCTTAATGCCAACATACAATGTATGGAAGTTTCTATATGATCTTTAAGTATATGACAAAGAAAGAACTTTTAAATTAATTAAGGAAATTGTTCTCTAGTTATTCTGAAGACATGTAATAATTATAAAAATAAAATTTTATAATTCTATAGAATCTGTGTCAAAGGTGGGCCAGGTATGTTTCAAATGCTATTTTATTCATCTATTAAGTTTTATTGAAGTGAAAAGAATATAATAGATTGGGATTAATACTTTGCTGATAAAAATAATAAATTTTAACTCTTTAAACTATCAAGTAGTGTGAATAATTGAAAAGTTATAATCTTCTGTTACCTGAAGTTATTCTCGTTTCGAGAAACCCCTATCGTAGTTGTTAAACTGTTCTTTTAAATAGATAAGTCACTCCTTGTCAAAAATAACAGGAAAATCACAGTTAGGCTGAAAGGATTTGATTTCGACTTAATATTATCACATTTCCAATATAGTTTACTATTTTATCTGTCTAAAATCTACTATTTTATGAGAAACCCAAACCATTTCTTGGAACTTCTAAGTTCGAAATCTTTAAATCTTAATCTCAAAGACGTGATCTACATAGAAATTGAGGAGTTCCATTGACATTGTTTAGTATATAAAAATATTAAAAAATATTTGCCATGCATTGAACTATTCGAGCACTGATAAAGAATGAAAAATCATCGTAGATATTTATTTTGGGCTTTAAATTGACTATAATGGACTACATAATTTCTCTTGTTTTGCATTTGTGATCAAATTTCGCCAAAAAATTCATAATATAATTTTTTTTTTTGCTTTATGTAAAAGAAAATATCAACATTGTTTTTTTATTGAATTGCCTTGGCGAGATAAATAGATGATACCAAAAGAAAAACGTATAAATTTGCTCAAGAGATATGTTATCAATGTTCTGTCTATTTTTCATCGTAAGCAGCGGTAAAACGGAGAATATTAGGGCCGAAAATTGGAACCCAAGCCGTACTTTGCGTCATTCAGGCTTCAGGTCCCCTAGAATCCCGTTCCTTCCCTCCACGATATGGGAGTCGTGGGGGTGTACGTTACGCCACTGATTGTAAGTTATCTGTTTTTTTGTTTGAAACACAATGCAAGAGATTAAAATCGGAAAATAGAATATAACTATTATAATATTAATTCAAAAATTCATGAAATTCTCGTAGTTAATTCTTATTATAAGGAAAAAGTTGTTTTTTACCTGTAGATAAAAAAAATCTAACATACACATTTTAAAATTAAACTAAGTACATATGCATAATAATACCACAATAAGGAGAAATAAATAAATAAATTCTTTTGTGAATAATTTTTGCATTCTATATCTTTAATAAACTAGCTATAATTTATTCCTGTTCTCTTTTCAGACATTTTAGGAAATTAAAACATTCCCATATTTTCATAATTTAATTGTATCGTTTCATTTCTATTTTCCAATTTTGAACCAAGGTGAGATGATAAAGCACCTTGAGTTTCTAATCCACCCTATTCTCCACTTAAAGCCACACCAAGTTAGGGCTTTTATCCCTAAAAGCCTTTTTGAGATTTAACATGCATCTCTTCAACATGATAGATCTTTATTGGAATCAAAAATTCTGGAATACGCGTCTCAATTAAACCATCTTTGGCATCGGGTGAAGGTTATGGCCACTTAATTACGATGGTCATGAACAATGTATGTTTAAACAAGAAAGAAAATAACAATATTTTACATTCACTGTAAATTAATTTTCATTATTTATCTGTCAATGCTTTTAAAGGAAAGAATTCGATTTGGATAGTGAAAATCTGGAGTAAAATTCCTATAAGTTGAAGGCAGTGGCCATATGTCAGTCTATTTGGGGCAGCTTTTGGATCGAATGGGTTGAGGGTTGAAGACTAAATTCTGAGCTGCATTCAGGGCTGTACTGGTAACACATTCATAAAAGAAGCCGTTATGCCGATTGAGGATCAAACAGTCAAAAAAGTAATGGATACTCTAATAGCGTTATAATAATAACATCAAAAATTTTAGGTACTCAATATTAAAACAGATGTTTTGACTTATTGTCTATTATGCAAGAGTTGCGGCATAAGTCATGGCAACTATTTTTTCCTTGTATATACGTGAAAGGATCACAAACGTATATGTGTCGTGTGGAAGTTCTGTAGGCATAGTGTGTATGCAGAACATCAGACGGCTCTGTGATAGCTGGTAGTAGCTCAGCGAGGGCTGTGAAATCAGTCAATTGGTGAGTGTCGTGCGAGTTGGAAGTAACCCGTGTTCAGCAGCGCGCTTACATCAAAATAGCCGTTCTCCGAGAGAGAAATGCGATGGAATGTCACAGTGAATTAGTGGAAGCTCTTGGGAATAATACCCTACCATACCATATAGTAGCACGGTGGATAGGAAAGTTTCAGCTAAGAACGTGTGTCAACCAGTGATGAGCAACGTTCGGGACGACCGGTCAGTGTACGGATCGACTTGGCCCGTGCCGTCATTGAGCAGCTCATGGACTACATTAAGGTTCTATAGGCCCAGGTTTGTCATGTCAAATTTTTGTGTACTGTGTTGTCATTATTTTGCACCGTGAAGGCCATATTGCCCTGTATACTACCGTAATAAATTAGTGTGTTACGATATTTCAGTGCTATTCATTGTCCACACATGTAGTTAACACCTTGAACTTTCGTCTGTATATGTCAGATTTTCCAGCCGGACTGGTATCTTCAAGAAAAAAATAGTTGCCATGACTTTTGCCCTAACCCTCGTATCTATACTTGTTGACTATGACCAAAGATTTATCTACTATAGCAAGGTCAGATTTGTCTGCTATTGCAAGGTAAAATTTATATGCTACAGATTTCCTACTTCTTTATTGCTGAAGATAAACAAACTATTTCGATAAAAATGAAAAAATATCTATTGCAGAATTTGGATTAAATAAGTTATGAAATCACAGGCTCTCAACTCCTTCCCTAGCTCCAACACGATGTTTCTGCGACAGAAATAATCAGCTACTACGTCATTTTTTCCACGCATCTTTCATACGCTGAACAGAAGACACATAATTGTGCATTAATGAGTTTTCAATGAATTATTAAAAGCATGTAAAATGTAGCCCTTTTTTTATTTTCCTTCTAATGCCAAGCCGACAAGCACCTGCCCTTGCACCCTCTCGGCAGTACCAGGGTTACGCAACATAAGCTTGGAATAAATTGAAAAGGACCAACCTTAAGATTTCGTCGGAGGTCCATATTCATTCGACCCTTTTCAAGAAAATAAATACGTTCAAAAGGCAATTATTCACTTAAATTGATAAAATAAATTAGTAGCGAACCGGTTTTAATTACTGAAACAAATGGGCGAATGCGCTAAAAACGCCAATCCGCAGTCAGGTTGATGATTTATAGAGGTATAAAACCATCCATATCGTTACGATTATGGAAATGACGCACAGAAAGGCTTGAAACTGAGCCTCTGAAAAAGAACACCTGGTTTGCTCGGGGCGCAGAACTTTCGTGAAAAATTAACCGTTTTTTAATGTTTGGACAGCGAGTGATTCACCACGTTTGGCCTTTCACGTCAATGCTGAAGAGGTTTGCCGACTACCAATGAAGTAATAAGGAAGACTCATTAGAAGTTGATATATATGACGGACAATTGATGAACAAATGTTTAATTGCGTAGAACATCAATTACTGCGATGGCTTCTTTTCAATTCATTCGTCTGTGTTTGCGACGATCTTTTTCTGTTTAATTCTGTAAAATTCATTTGAAATCTCTGTTTCGAATTGTAAAATATTTTGTTATGTTTAAACTTTTCATTTTATATTTTAAACTAAGTGATCGACTATACAGTAGTTGTAGATATTATTTAAGTTGAAAATTCTCTTCCATATATTATTATCGTCTCTATTAATTCATTAATTCACGTAATTCGAATTTTTATCTGATTATTTAATTTATTTGCTGATATATAATCGTCTGTTGTTAAAATTGTGTTGCTTAAGTTGGCATCTTTTGCAATTATTCTAAAAATATATTTTTTTCGTTGGAGAAAATAATAGAAAAGCATAATCGAGACGCACTGGTCGAACTTGGTATGTAATTAATTCTTCGTATTTTTTGTTCATTCTTCCGGAGATTTCTATGACCATTTGAAAGGCGTCTTTGAAGAGAAACTTTGCTAACTATTATTCACACTTTCTATGCGTTTAGTGTGAAATATTTTTGAAAAATGACTTATTTATACGGTTGGTTTATTTAAGAAGAAATATTTAGCGCATAATATTGGAAATAATAAAATATTCCATTTGTTCTTATATTAGTCTAAGTGATCATATTTTCCCATTTCCACATTTATGGTTCTCCCATAAAAAATAAGATTTAGCATTTAGAGATTCACATTTGGAACACATAACTAAATAGAATTATCTTGGATTGGTGTTACGTTCTAGCTGTAAATCAGTTAATGACGTCATGCGAACACTTTATAAAGGAAAACGTATGGAGTTGCGATTGGTTATTGTTTATTTCTTATGTTTATTGCACTCTGGGAATCCAGCTTCATTGTTAGATGTATAAAAAAGAATAAAGTAACAAAAAAGTTGTTGAGATTGTTTTCCTGGCAATATTATCAATAACAGCAGTAAACACAAGGACAAAAAAGAAAAATAGAAAAAAAAAACTTTCATGGAATTTCAATGTGTCATTCATGCCTGTTTACATTTTAATGTATCTGGGTACATGCAGACACAATATGTTTGACTAAAAGTAATTCATTTCGAAAAGTGATAAAATCTCAGAATGCTTTTAGAGATAATTTTTTTAATGGGAAAAATAGAGCTTTTTTTATTCATACAATATTACGCATCAACGAAACTAATAAATTCCAATATAAGTCAACCCCGTAATGGCGAGAAGTAATTTATTTAATCTTTTATTAATTTAAAGTTTTTAGTAATGTTATTTAGAAAAAGCGACCTCGAGGATTTAACTATTTTTCTTTTCCAGTACAGAGGTGTGTATGTGATTTAATCATGGCTATTCAATAAAAATTATGAGAAGGAATTAACAATCGTTAAATTCATGTGACGTCATAGTCACATGATAACTACAATCACGTGTTTCCAGCCAATCAGTTCATAAAACCCTGTGACGTCATAATCACATGATAAAGGCAGTTACGGTGTTTCCAGTCAATCTGTTCATGAATTTCGCGGTTGTCAACTTTTGCTCTTTTCAGAAACTTTCTTTTAAAAGGTACATATTTGTTTACAATAATAAAGCAAACAAAACTGAACTGAATTGAGCTCAGTAGTGCAACCACCCATGAGGGCCAAGGCCTACTGTGCTTATCCCAGCTTTCGTGATCTTTGGCACTGGGGTGCATATGTGGATGTTTCGGTCAAGTGGTCAGTCTGACGTGAAACCCCCAGTGTTCAGTTCCCAAGCAAGGGCTGTGTCGACCCTACCCAGCTCAAGACTTGAATCCCGGATCTGTGGTGCAGAAGCGCGATACATTACCATTCAGCCACTGGGCTTCAAAGCAAACAAAACATTTGATAAAAAATAAACAAAATACACTTGATTTATAAAGTACACGTATAAGAATTTGTTTTTAATTTTGAAAAACCTTTTTGAAGAATCTAAATACTTAAACATCATTACTCACTCATCATATTTTAGATTTTAAAAGTAGAACAACAAGTACAAGTCTCTATTGTCAGTTTTGAATTCAATGGAGGATACGTGATTGCATTTATCATGTGATTTATCACGCAACGGTAATGAATTTGAACCCATTGTTTGAATTAATTTATTGTACTCGTATGCTCTTTAATTATTCTTAGATAGTTAAATAATTCCTAGATAAAACTTTTAAGAAAGAATTAAAAAAGAATCCATTTCAGCAGATAATTTTAAATGAACATAAAAGCTTTTAAAATTATCCTTTTGAATCTCCAAATGAGGATTACTCTCGTACTTGTTTTTATAGCATATTTTGATGCCTGCAGACACTTCATTTGTTCTACCTGACCCACAGTTCAGCATCACGGCCGAATTCTTCTCAAACAAGGTACGGATTTTGATCATCTGAGTCATAATCGCATAACTATTATTTCATGACCGTCGGAAATGCTTGTTTCAATTTTTCATTCAGGTTTCTGTTGTCTACTTGCTTGGACTTCAGTGCTTTTTTCTCCTTTCTTTTCTTTATTTTAATGCGTCAGTTTTTTTCTAAATTTCGTCTCCCGGTTTTAGTAGTTTTACGTGACTATTCTTTTCTTGCTAGTTTTAGGGTAGACTTCAGAAAATGAAGTATTAAAAGAGATATTAACAGTGTTTTTTTATTGTTATTAAGTTAATGGTGATGATACTTATCTCCAAATTATATACAAGGGAGATCACAGTTTGTAACTATTTAAGTTACATGAAAAATTCATAGCCCATTATACTTTTTGTTTAGTGTATAAAAATATTGTTGATAAAATTTCTATCTATACGGAAACACTTACTCAAACATATGACGCGAATATAAGAAGAAAAGAAAGCACAATTGTATTTTTGAATTCTTACTAATATATAGCTCACACCCTCCATATATTTATGTATTTATTTATCTTTGTGGAATTTTCAATCTTTAATAAAATACATTTTAAAGCGCCCAATTGAGCTGAAATTTTATATACATGATTATTTTAGATGACAATACAATAATTTTTAATTATAATTAGTAAAAAGTAATTGATTAAAATTAATTATTTAAATAATTACAAATACAGCCACATTGGCGACTTAGCGACCATTCTGGCAACTTGTGTCAAAACTTGAAAAGGTTTTTTTCTCACGTTTTAAAACATTCAGTTGAACTGAAATTTTATATACACGATTGTTTTGGATGACAATACGATACTTTAATGATAATTAATAAAAATTAATTACCACTTAATATTGTGATTCTGTCATATGTGCTTAAATATTTATATTAATTGTAACTATTTAATAGATAGTAGCTAAAGTAAAATTTTTCTTTGTTGATCTAAGTACGAATTGACTTAAATTTTTTTTATATTACTTGTTAAAAAAAATTCACGAAATACAAACCTTGAAGATGCTTGTCTCCAATGCTTGAAATATTATTTTTGATTTCTCAGAAAATATTGCTAATTAATGACAATAATAATAAATAATGCCTTTTAAGATAATTCAAAACTTTCCTCTAAATACGTAGAATTTAATTAAAATCAATCAAAGGTACCTTTAAATTACTACGAAGGAAAATTAGTTTTTGTAATTTAAGAATTTATAAACAAGGCTAATATCTCATAAGTTAATAAATCGTTATTTAAATGTCTAACGCTTGAGTAAAATACATTAGGATATAGATTTACGATCGTGTGTAAAAGTTATGCAACACAATGAAAAATAAAGGCAAAAGAAAAGAATTTATTTGAAAATATTTAATTCGAATATATACTCGTGGCAAGGATTGAGAGACTATGGAGCTCTACACTTATCACAAAATATGCTCAATTTGCAGTGTTGTAACGTACACCCCTGCATTGCGGGAGGCCCAAAAGCTGACTAATGCCAAGTATACATTTGGGTATGGGGCTCAAAACCTGACTTTTATGGGGGGGGCTTAATATTCTTCGTTACACCATTGACAATCTGGTCTCATTAAGTTGACCACTGTCTCCTTTCAGAATCTAAGTAAAATAACCAACAGCAAAGAGTATGTAACAATACTAACAGTGGAGGATATATAACAGGTGTCGAAGGAAGCGGACAATATTACACTCGTTGGAGCAAAGTAGAAAAGCAGCGATTTATCCTACGTGCAAAAGGACAAGAGTTCCAAAGCCGAAAGATGACACCATTATGAAACAGCTAACTTCTTGAACTGTTCACGTACCTCCGTGGTAAGAGTAACGTGCATGAGAAAATGGCATTGTCCCAAATTAGTGAAGTAACAAATATGTACCAATGGCCATAGATCAGCAATAATCAACCTGAGGCTCACCGAGCCTTTTTAAGTGGCTCGGCCATGGCCCAATGCTCTGAGAAATTTACTTATTTAAGAACATTGTATTAAAAATTTGGTGGGAAATTCTTTGTCAAGAAATCAAATATATCAATTTTGCTTTTTGCTGTCGGTGTCGTACGGGTACGAATTGATATTCTTTTTCTATTTGGAACGGTTACGGTTAGTGATAACAGACAACAATGTAACAGCGACAATTTTATAAGGGGAACTAATTTTTAACTATCTTTCATTTCTTGCAAGCAAAACACTTTCGAAGAAAATATATCGTTTCAAGACGATTGGGAGGTTGACTATTTTGCAGTGAAAAACAAAGATGGATCAGTAATTGTTTGATTTGTCACGAAAGTGCTGTATTTAAAAAATACCACTAAACAGGAATCACATTCAATGACACTTTTCCTCTAAGATCTCTTTCAAGAGGTGATAAGTAGGTTTTCTTGAATAGACTTTGAAACAGCAACAAAGTGTTTTGTCAATGGTAATATCACAGCGGTAACAAAGACATCCTATGAAGTTTGTTACATTATAGGTAATCATACGAAACCGTTTATGATGCAGAAGATGTGAAGGAGTGTTTCTCAAATGTTTCTAATTTAGTGTTAGTGACAAAAATAAAAAATACAAAAAATAATAATTAAAAAAATATTTTGATCAATTTCCCACATTTTAAATTACCAATGTTATCTTGGTCTTAAATCATTTCTCCCCCCTCCACCAATTATCCTCATGCTACGGCCCGCGTGAAATAGCTGACATATGTATGCGGCCATTCCGAAAGAAAGGTTGAGTACCCCCACCATAGATGATAAAAAAATGAATGATGGCTGTAGAGATGTGTTCGGATGAATATACGAAAACCATAGACAAACTGACCACCCAAATGAACCAAGAGGATACAAAAGTGTATCCTCAACGACAGTTCAGCGAATGTTACAGAGTACGAGGTTAGTAGCTGGCTCTGACACCTATGCTGATGGTTGTTAATCAACGACAAAGTTTGGAATGAATGGATCAGTTCGACGAAGTATGGTATTTTTTTCAATAAATCAAAATCAAAATCACCAAATCGGTGCCATAATGTACGATGAATCAACAAATCAGGCTCTTTAGTGGCAAAAGTAACCGAGTACTTATGATATTTAACTCGTGGCATATGGTGTTTCAATAGAAATGCGTTTTATATCCTGATTCTACAACAGATCTATTGAATAAAAGGGCTCAAATCTCACTGTTTGGCTTGGCGTGAAATGATTCAGGTGTCCACTTCGTCATCTGTTCGTG
Source organism: Trichonephila clavipes (assembly GCA_019973935.1). Classification (NCBI taxonomy): domain Eukaryota; kingdom Metazoa; phylum Arthropoda; class Arachnida; order Araneae; family Nephilidae; genus Trichonephila; species Trichonephila clavipes. The sequence continues at coordinate 129,097 of BMAU01014840.1, forward strand.
GCTCAAAATTATGGAAGTGAAGTGAATGTGGGGTTAGCTAGTTTGATCCTGGGCAGAAAATATAGGGTAAGAACTTTCAGTATAATAACAACAAAACTTCGAGCAGGCACTGTCTTACCCAATCCACGCATTTCAAAAACGATTTGACAACTATATTCTAATCAATGTTCTGTATTTTTCAGTCTCGTTTCTTTTTTCAGAGCTTTAAAATGAAAAGCTTACAGGATTATTAGGCTTAGGAGTATAGAATGTGTCGGATTTTTCAAAGTGAATGTATTAAACGGCATATCTTTCTTCAAAAGCTATTTATTTAATCAAAATATGCTCCATTTGCTTCAATACACTTTTCTCAACGAGATTTTAATGCATAGATGTCTGTTTTAAAGAAATTCTGATCTTTAGAATCCATAAACTCCGATAGGAAAATTTCCAGACTGTTTTTCACTTTCGTACTGTTTAGCGCGCAAAAACTATTCTAAATGTTTTAAAAAATTGAAGTCGGTTAGCGAAAGATCCGATGCTATACAATTTCATATTTTAATTCATTTAATTTCACAATTATTTTATATCATGTATTTTCGAGCATTGTCGTGGAGAAGTACATTGTGATACCCCGAAGCCCGGGGGAATCATGTCTTCATCTACACGACCTAGATTTGTAGGAATAAATGATTGATCCCACAAATTCTCCATAACAAATCTAATTTATTATTGTCTTAATATATATTGATCAACGCAACACAAGTCTTACTGGAGGAATTAGATCAGAAATGATACCACGTAATTATTAATTCTAAGTAAAATTGCGCCTGAAATCTTACTCACTATCTTTATGAGAAATTAACCTCAGAATCTTTATCTACTTTAGATTCCTTAATAAGCTAAAGTCCATTCTATAATTAATCTTACCAATATCTCACGGTGATCAGCACTTTGGCTTTCGGTCTCTTCTTGTATTCTATTCTTCCCTTAATATTCTTCCATCCTATTAATATCCGACTACCATTCTACTATTCGACTTCTATCCAACTCTTATAGCTCTATTAGGCTTCTAGCCGACCTCTAGTCGACTCTTTTCAACTCTCCGGATTCTATCTTACTCCCTTATATACTTATTCACTAATCTACATATCGCGTTTTCTTCTTGAGTGAGTTGGATTGAAATAATGCCATTCTGGCCCAAAGATTCCCCAAGAGGATTAGTGAAAAGGAGCGATAAAGCCCTGTCACAACTTGGGTCATGCCGATTAACAAGTGAAGGGCCTATAATTTTAAATATTTCATGAATTTCAAATTAATGTAATAGCAGTACTTTTCGGTAGTAATGATGAGATACGTTCAAGCGATCCAGCTTATTTCGCTCTGATAGTTCACGCGGTAATCACTTGTCCATTTTTTCACTTTGATAATTTCAGAAAGGTGTCGCAATATTGTTGTAAAGTCAACTTTCATCCTGGTAGCAAGTTTCCACCAATGCTTTCAGAGCATTCATTCAGAGTTTTGAGCTTTCCACACGGTCTGTTTTGAGGGAAAAATCACCAGACCGAAATTTTTCAAACCAACGCTGCCCCTTCGATTGTTAACAGCAGGGATGTCAAACTCGCAGCCCGAGGGCCGTATGCGGCCCACAACGAACATTTTTGCAGCACAGTAAATATATCGGTAAACAAAACTATATAATAAAATAACAGAATATTGGAAATATAGTAGCAGAGAAGCGATGTTAAATGTCAGGATGTAAACACTTGATTTCTTTTGTTTATGTTTATTACAATGTATAATTCAAAATAAACTTACTTTTCAAGAATAATTTATCATTTGTGACCCTCCTAAAGTTAAACTTTGTTTGCTTGGCTCAAGTTAACCTTTGAGTTTGATATCCCTGGTTAACAGTATTCTCCCCAAACGCCTGTTTTATATTGCGTGAAGCTTTTGCAGCATAAGTACCAAGTTTATACTCAAAAAGAATTATACGAATATTGGTTGAATTCAAATACTAGTGAAATTCAAAACAAATAACAAAATGGAACACTTTTGACAAAAAGCTTCTTTGTTGAAATTTGACGAAGTTATACTAAAAAAAAAGCACAACAAAAGCAAAGAGACAAACGTTTACATGTAAAGAAAATCGAACGTTTCATGTACATCAACCTGAAATGTGTACAGCAAATCATTTCGTAATTGAAAGAACAACATTTTTCTTTTTCCCAAAGAAAACTTCCTTCCAACTCGAAAAACACTTGTTATTCATTGTTTACCGAACGGAAATCCTACTACAATAGAATGCTTAAAACATCGATTACACACTCGCTACCTTTCTTCGCCTCCGCTACAATTGATCCCAGGGTCGGGCATCACAATTGCGAAGATGATCTAACATCATAACCATTTTCGTGGCTCCTCTACAGTCCGCCTTGAATTTCCCACCAGAATAAATACGTGCGCCGGGGAAGGTGTGCCTCAGTGATTTACACCTCACACCATCGTTTCCATTACTTAGGCAAATTATACATCTATTTAAGATAAGTACCGCGAGACAAAAATTGAAATGAATCTAATCGAATAACCTGCGTTCAGGGCGTCGTCCATGAAACTAGATCCATATAAAAACAAGTTCTTCCGCAGGCTTTCTTTCAAAGGTTCCTTGTGAGAAACTTCTGGCGGGTTGAAGCCAGTTTTAATTAATAACGAAGCGCGAGGAAGAGAGGACTACTTACAATTCAACTCTTCTCTCTTTCATTTGCAAATTTGATATCTATTTCCTCAAATTAAAAAAGTAAGTATAAAAATGAAAAGTTTGCAAAAAAGTTGTGATCCCCCCCTTTTTTTTCTTTGGAATGAATGCGTAGTTATTTTATTTAAAATTTCCTTTCAATTTAAAATATCATCATTAGCATTTTTAGAACATTTTTAAAAACGATTTAATTTACTGTATGTTGTTCTAGAAAAATGTGATTTGAAATTATTTTATTTAAATAGAAATTAGTTAACTACTTTTTTATGATTATGCCTCAGTAATTTTTTTAAAAAAAATTCTATTTTCTACGTTAAATTATACGCCCTTTTTTGATAAAAATGTCTATTTTAAAAGCTTTGTAACTTATTTTTGCATACAACCTTCATTTTATAGAGTTTTGTAAATAATTTGCTTGAGTTCTCGAAGAGGTAACATTTCGGAACATAAAATCGATTATATAGAGCAGATTTTTTTTCGAGTTATAAAGCATGGAAGGTATTACCAATATTCATTAATCAGATTTTGTACGTTATTATTGGCCGCGGTAGCCGAGTGGTATGGGTATCGGACCGTGGCTTGCATTGTCACGGGTTCGAGCCCAGTACCACTAAAGACCCGCCGTGTAGGGCAGCGATGCACGTTAAATCTGTCGAGAGCTGAAACGTCCTCCCGTTGGTGTGGTGTGGTAGTTAGGAGAGGGGGTGCCAGCTCAGGTGTCGTCCACGTCACTTGACCATGGTTCAAAATTACGTGGTCCGTCGCCAAAAGCCCTCGTGTAGCTAAACAGTGCGACGTTAATATTCAATCAATCAATGTACGTTATTATTTTTCGGTTAACTTTGTATATTGGGATAGATTGCAAAATATGGAGAAAAAAATTATTATTAATCAAAACACCTTCCTATATTGGAAAGATATTTTATGGTATGGAAATTAGGAGAAAAGTAATTTAAAAATTTAATATTGTCACAAAAGGGTTGCATTTTGGAAAAAAATGCAAAAAGTTTTAATTTCAATTCGTTGATTTTAGAATCAAAATAAAATTACTTTTTTTCGATATAAATATCCTAAAGCGGTGGTAATTGATAATTATATACTGAGCAGTGAATAATACAATCAATGTATGTAGCGACATTTCATAACCAAAACTCTCTCTCCTCACACAGTCGAGTCAGTTCGATCTAAGTTTTTTCCCGTCTTCCGCTTTATCGTGCACTGAAATTTCGACTGTAGGTTTTTTTAAAAAAATTCAGTACTAAAAAGTTGTTAAATGTACCCGATGTGTTTTTTCTGTAACTGTTCAGTAAGTTTCCTCTCATAGCAAAAGGTCTTGGTATCTTAGTGGTCAAGGCAACGGACTTGTCGTCTGTGTGTCATGAGTTCGAGCCTAGTACCTAGACCCGCCGTGTAGGGAAGCGATGCACGTTAAATCTGTCGAGAGCTCAAACGTCCTCTCTTTGGTGTGGTAGATAGGAGAGGGGGTTACCAGCTCACAGGTGTCGTCCTCGCCTCTTGACCATGGTTCACAATTACGAGGCTCTTCGCCAAAAGCCCTCGAGTAGCTATTGCTATTCACACTCAGCAATTAATACTAAAAAGTATAAAATACCTGTTATATTCTTTAACAAAAACTACTTTGATTTGCTACTATATATTCGTTTAAATACCTAAATTTTATTCCCTTTGTGACAATATTTAATATAAAAATAAGTTTTTTAATTTTATTTTCCCCTTCATCTATATACCAGAAACAATGGTGCACACAAGAATTTTTCAAGGGGGAAGAGTCAAAAGTCCACGATTCTTGTATCACACCCCAATATGCTATTAAATATATTCTTTTGATTTTATCGATTGTCGAGGGGGGAAAAGTAAAAAAAAAAATAGCATTCATTAATAAAATAAATTATTTATACAAATATTTAATTAAATTAAGTACTACACATATATAGAATTATAATCAATCTCAATAAAAATCGAGGGTGATGGGAGAGGGCGGTTGGAGTGTGCGCCACTGACCAAAGAACACCTTTTCCTGGTTCTTCGTCAGGAAACTCTAATGTATAGTATTCCATAAACTATTCCACTCTATAGTATACATTATTTAGTTATATAATATATGAGTAAACTAATTATAAAATACATCTTTAAATTCCAAAAATTAGAATTAATAATAATATATGCATGCGCCTTTTTTAGATAAAATATGTTTCAAGGTGCGTCTCAGCTGTGGGAAAGAACAGCAATATAACCACTATTTTCCATAAGAAAAAAAAAGATAAAAAAATGTCTTCAGACCTTTATCTTTAGACCTGTTTTAAAAGATATTACAAATATCTAGTCTATTAACTGTCTGCATATTTTCTACCTGTTGTTTTCAATTTTGAAATCCATAATTTTCTTTTCTTTTTCTTTTCAGCTCACACACGGGAATGTTCTCAAAATGAAAGTCAGCTAAAGTAAACAATATGGGGAGATGTATAATTTTTTAACCTATAAATGCTATAATTCACATAAAAGAGAAATGATGTTGTGATGCCTTCAAGAAATGGTAATATAAGACATACCCAAGGCAAAAAAGCAATATATGGTTTACAGGAGTTATAGAGTGACCAAAAACAAATTAGAAATGATTATAGTTTTGAAGCACACTTATTTTTATTTTGATTCCGGATCGTGATTATTTATGATGAGTTCGGCTATTTGTAAGGAACAAATAATTCTTTGTATGCATTTTGATTTTTCTGTTTCCTTTCTTCCCCTACCCCGTATGGGGAGCGAAAGTAAAAACATTTCCATTTTCTTAAATAAAATGTCAACGTATTTTTGGATTAGTATGTATGGGATAAATATTTCTTCTAATAAATAAAACAGTTCGGCAAACTTAGGCTTGATATTAAAACAAATACATCGTTTTTGTAGTTTATTATTTGCCAAGAAAGGTGCCTAGAAGTTGGTAATGATTAATATATTACGTCCATAACCAGTGGTTCAATAAACAGTATGTGCATCTTTTTTTATTAACGTCATACGAGAACTGTTAATGAGAGAATTGTAACTTTCTTAATTTTCACGCCTATCCTCAGATTCCTCCGTCCAGGAAAGGTGATTCTTTCCGAAAAAGATCGATTTTTAAATCAATTCGAATCGTAACCTGATGAATCGATTCACAAAATATTGAGATCTAAAAGATCGATTTCTAAGAAATCGATTTTTTAATCCAGTCTGCATTTATAATGTAAATATAAATCCATTTTATGAAAAACAAGAAAGATTCCATGATATATATATAAACGATCTCTTATCAGTAAAATCAGGGAAATTTTTAGTTCAGGGAATTCTACAATTGCAATTATTTTTATTACCATATCAAAGTATCAGATATAAAAGAAGACATTTATTTTCTAAATATATTTGTTGCATTAAAAAGTTTAGAAAATAGATAATATAGCTTATAGTTCCCAATGATAAAGATAAATAGTTTTAAAGTTAGTACACACACACATTCTACTAATTGTAAATAATTTTATGATTTTTACCAAAACAGAAAAAAATCAAATGTCGATTTTCTAGGATGAAATATCGATTCAGCACTACACATCGATTTAAAAAATTGATTTTTTTGGCCCGAGAAATCGATCTCAGATCGCCCTCTTTACCTCCGTCACCACAGTGGCATAACGGAGAATATTAGGGCCCTTCTGCAAAGTCAAGTTTGGGGCCCCAAGCCGGATCTGCGCAAAGATTGCAAGGACATCAGGGCCCCCAAAAATCCCGGGTCCCCGCGATGCGGGGTGAACGTTACACCACTGAGTTGCCAACTGGTGGTCCATAAAAAATGTTTGATGGTTCGCAGAAAAATTGGTACATTATTTATATTTTTCATGAAGAATCATTTTCAAAAGTGACGTGTAACTAAGCGTACTGTAGAAAAAGGATTACCGTAAAATCCGGCGTAAAACGCACAGTTTCGACACAAAAAATAAGATCGAAATTCAAGTGTCCACGTTATACGCCGGTTATGAAAATGAGATCTTTAAAAATAATTGGATTCCTAAATTCAAGGTCTCTGCATTCAGATTTTGACGGCCCCAACGTGAAAGTAGGTGTAGAGAGAGACGTCATTTAACTAGCTAATCACAGATAAATACATTTATTTATTAATTAGCTTAAATTTATGTTAAACTATCAAAAAATTAAAATGGTATACCCAGAAAGGGTTGAAGAGCAGAAATATCAAGAACGATTAGAACACGTTTCAAATAGACTGAAAAGAAGATCTTTTTAAAAACATAATCAAATGCTATCATAAATAATGTCGTTAAAAATGAAAAAAAAATGAGAAAATAGGGTAGTGAACTTTTCCAATTTTCATAATCCGAAGGAAAGTTGAATGACTGCATTTATTTAATTTTTTTAAAAAAAATTCTTCGGTTTTTTAAAAAAAAAACTTGTACCTATCTTTTCCCTATTTTTTCTATCTCTAGACGATGAACAAGACATTCCCAACGATGAAAAGCAAGAGCGATCAATTTTATATTTCTGGCAATTTTCAAAAACACGCGGGAAAAATTCATGAAAAATAAAACGATAAATTACAACGTTGGGATTAAAGAACTTTGTGATAGTGCCACTCGAAAATATTGTATTCCAAAAAAGATTTACGACATGTCATTTCACACTAATATTATTAAATAACATATACAGTTTAATAAAACAATCATTGTTTCTTTTAGTTTCGCAAATTGTATCTCATTCTCTCTCCTGTCCTCCCCTTCAAATAAAATCACAAAGGTATAATATCAACAACGAAAAGTCAACGATCTGTCAACTATGCAATTTTATTTTAATAAAATCGTGCCTAAAGGCAAATGAACAGAATTCTTCTTATAACACGGAGTAACATTTATGGGGTCTCTTCAACCCCGTGTATGTCCTGTCCCCGTCGCAATTCCATTACAAATAACAGAAGAGGTAAGTCAAACTAGAGATAAATAGGATTTATGTTTTTCAACATTACTTTCATGTCCAAAATTAAGGTAACAAACACACGTTTTTCGACATAATTCTAAATTGCCTCCAGTAAAACTGATATAATTTGTATTTTATATATTTTGAAGAACGGGTATATATATATATATATATATCAACTTACAATAATATCAACTTACAATATCAACTTACGGTTTAGGAAAAAAGTTGTTTAGCGTTAGTTTTTGCAGAAGTACCGGATTGAGAGTACTTAAGCATATGGGATCAGATGTGATTTTTGTCTGCAGTTTTTTGAATATTGCATTCAAACAAGTTAGCCTGTTTTTCTCATAATCATTCAGATGATTCCTCGAGATGGACAAACGTTAGCAGGCTTGAAGCTGGTCAGCCTCAAATGGAGGTGACTCAGCGGTTACAAAGGACACCGAAAACGGTCTCCCGGCCATGGTCACAACAGAGAAATTACATTTGCGCAGGACCGCTAATTGGCATTAAGGACACGACACTATAAGCGTACAAGGGTTCCTCTGCTTGCTGGTGACCTTTCTGCTGTGTCTGGAAGAAGAGTTTCAAGGAAAACAGTCTACAGACGTCTTGCAGAGACTGGTCTTTATGCTCAGCGTTCAGTCTTGTATGTCCCTTTGACTGCATCCAACAGAAAAGACCTGTTATCGAGGAGCCGAAAGCATCAGTCGTGGGAAGAATGGGGGCATGTTGTTTTCAGTGATGAGTCGAAATGTACCAGACGAAGAGATTCTCGTCGAGTTTTCACCTGGAGAGAAAATGAAGCTTGCTTTCATCTCTCCTACGTAACAAAAATTGACAGATTTGGTGCAAAAGTAATCCTTGTGTGTGATGGCATAATGTTGGGCAATCATATACCACTGTACGCCTTCAATGTTTGTACTTTCAATTTAAAGCGCTATAGGGATAAGGTCCTTGAAGCCTATGTGAAGTTGTTCTAGGTGCTATGAGCTAAAACTACATTTTTATCAACGATAATGCGCGGCAACGACAATGCAAATAATTAGCATTACCCGTCGCATGAAAAATAATGTGAGTAGCATCATGTAAATGGAGAACAGAAGGCTGCTTCTATACACTGAATCTGTGTTTTTCCACTGTTTTTTTCCTTAAAAATTTCACCATGCCAAAAATCAGTGGAACACATTTCTTGAATTGACTTAGGAAGAAATTAAACTTAGAAAGATTCCAAATTATCCGTGGAAGAAATCGGTGTTTGTGTTGATCGAAATAATATGGCAGTGATGTGAGTATGGATTCAGTAATTGCAGGCCGGAAAGATCGACCAACGATAACGATTACACCATTACGTCATCTTGCCAAGCGTGCGGACAGGCCTGTTGTATGCACAACAATAAACTGTTTTGCAAGATCAAGAGCCTTACCGGAAGGGCAAGGATGATGCACAACATCTGAGCCGGCCCATATCATCTGACATCGTCTACAGCAGCAATGCTATCATTGTTATGATTTCATAAGGCTATACACAACAGGCTCATACACTTTAAATGATGAACGAAGAAAGGTATATTATGTCTTTTAGGGCAAATCATAATTCTGTCTATAACAGGAGAATGGTCATGTATAAGTCTACGGCAGCGTGACGAGAAATTGCAAGAATCTTGCATTTCGTATCGTCAAACTTATTCTTCATCTCGTAGTTTGGTTTTCTGTGCCATTTGGTTTTACTTCCGACACCTTTCCCTAATACGTAGGGTTAATATACTCAACAACCACCCCTGTTTCTCTGAAGTTTTGGAGCTATTTTCATCTCTCGCAGCTAAACTTCAAAAGGATAATGAGAGTCTCCACGTGGCACAAATTCTTCATTCTACCACAGCGGTTTTTAAACTTTCGATCACCGTGAATCCTCTTTATATATCAGCACGACATCGTGGACCCCCAAGATTATGAAAATTCCTCCTCGACTTAATATTCTTTATCAAAATACAAGTTCTAATAGAGTTTTTTTCATTGGAGACAATTTAGTGATCTAGTCTAGTATGGCACATCTTCCAATTTTTGCACGAGGCCTTTCAAAGGCTGTAAAAAGGGGAAATTTTTTTTAACATTAAGAGACTCTGCTGATCCCATAGAGAGGCACTGAGGAGCTTTAGGGGCCCGTGGACCACTGTTTAAGAATTTTTGTCCTACCATGTTACATTATAACCTTGACACACAATCGTTCCTCTGATGATCGCCAATTGCGCACATGTAATCAATGAATGGTAAATGATTGACTTAGTACACCCCACTCGCTGCAACTCCAGATGAATTTGGGCAACGTGCGGAAGCAATAGCAAATAACATACCTCAAGAAAACACCAAAGTATCTTTCTTTCAAAGCCAAGATTCCTACTATTCGTAATAGCCGCACAAAACACCGATTTCTTCAAGGCTATTATTTCAAACAATTGTATATTTTGTGTTATTTATCCAATAAATGTATCTCTGATATCTGTTGTCCTTTATGATGTTGCAATCTGAATGTCCAGCAGCGTTATTGGAGACAGCCTTAAATTGTAATTGGTTAAACATACATCAATCCTGTTATTGGACAGTGTTTGGAAGCCTTCTATCTACACTCCTTGTATTCCATGTATCTACACTCAATTATTATTCGTTATGAGTCTAGCCTGGTATCAGGGCCTTAGTTTGCTTTTTGTAATGTTTATTATCATAAAAGCTACCATTTTTTTGTTTACTATAATGTATTTTTATCCAGTATTTTTCCCATTGTATTTGTAATAGTAAACAGAGATGGTCAGACAAATTTTTTACAGGTTATTGTGGTACTGAAATTTCTCCATTTGTTTTTGACATTATAAGTGACTTTAATATGTTACATTGGTAGCCTCATAGCATTTTTTCCATTGTGTTTTAATCGATTCTCTAACTAATCAGAAATGGTTTCTCTATTATTTAAATAAAATAAATTTCATGATAAGAATTTCTTATAAACTACATTGCAGCTCCTCTTCGACATGTCCAAGTTATTAGCATCGCTCTTAAGACGCTTTGAGGCATTTTCTAGTAAAATAGACTTCTTGAACAAAAGGACAAAGAAATAAGAAAAATGTATTATGGCTGAGAGTTTTCTATTAGGTAAAAAGTTTTTTACATATCCTCAAAGAAAAAGAAACGTTTGATGGAAAGCGCTAAAACTAGAATAATTCACTGCATTCATCCTGATATGAAGTTTAATTTATGAATATTTCACCGTTCTCTTTTGACGTTTTCAATTAAGAATCTAAGTCACAGCCACTTGTGGATATCAATAGCGTTGCAGGCGTGTATGGTATGTGTATAAGAAAATTGCCAACCAACCTTTTAATCGCCGCGGTTCGGTCAACTTTTAAAAATTTTACCGTGACCCGCTGAAAGGGGGAGATCATTTAGATTTTAGATTATTTTGATTTAATAATTTTAATTTATATAATTGTATTTAAATATACCTTCAGAATAAAATACAATTCCGTGGAAAAAATAATATAAAGTGATTTGCACGGAATGTCGCGCAAACCGAGAGAAATACCCATAGTAAAAAAAAAGAAAGAATTTAATATTCCTTAGACGCGGCGCGGTATCATTTGATACACGGACTGGTATCGGTCTGGGGGTCGGGTACCACTGTATTAGGGTATATACTACTGGCTTTAAAATTTGTTATTTAAAAGGCAAAAGCAGGAACAGGAAATTGATTTATTTTCTTAAGAATAGATTTTCCACAGTAAAAAAGTTTTTCTTCATACATAAACTTTGTTAAATATTTTGCATGGTAAAATTTAAAGGAATTTATTTGTTCGTTTTTTTCAAACTGAAATTGTAGAAGAATCTTAAAATTAATTTACTCATTTTTTATTTGTCAACGGGACTATAATTAAAAAAATTAATTGCTACTTAATATTTTGATTCTGTCATATGTATGTGTATATTTATATTAATTGTAATTATTTCATAAAAAGTAACTAAAATAACTTTTTTGTTGACCTAAGCAGGAATTCACTTAAAAATTTTTTTTATATATTACTTGTTTAAATAAATTTTGTGACAAAGCGACGAGGGAAAAATTTTTCAGGAACTATAGAAAGAGAAAAACTCGAAATTTTGGTACTTTGAATATCTTACAAACTTCAAAATTCCTCTCTTATATATACTTCCTTCATGTACACGATACTAAACTACTTTGAAATCTATTCAGAAGCTTATCGTTATCCGAAATAAATTATATTCAATTCCCTCCACAGTTAACTCACCGATTCACATCACAATTTAATTGGAAATGTAGTAGTTCATACCTCTTCATGTGTATTTCTTATAGGGTTGCATTAGAATTCATTATATGGCCCTTTTTTCTCACTTCTACTGCCAATGAATCGCATAAAGAAAACAAATTGGAGTCTACAGGTAGCCTGTTATTAGGCTAGAGAGAGGTATTCACCGGGGTCAAAACCACACCTGTGCCACCTGTATGTCAGTCTAAACGTGACACGGTTTGGGAATGCCGTTCCAGGCGGCAAGCAGTCTCGCTGCACCATCGAGTTCTTTTTCCGCCATTACATTTCTCCCTCCCTAACCCTTTTTTATCACCTCGAAAGGATTACAATTAAATGCTTCTCATTCCATCGATTATAAGAATACCAATAATAAAAAAAATGTCTCGTGAGAAAATGGTGTAGTGGCGTGGGTAAATGATGCCTGGAGGCGCGTGTAGTAGTACTATTAAGTGATAGTACCACGTGGGCTGGCAATGACCGTGAATCTGGTGTAGAGAGGTCAGGGTGGAAAAAAAGGGTAAATATGCTAAATGTAGAACACAATAGGTTCTATTTGATGATAAAAGAAAGAAAATGAAATTGTGTAAGAAAGAATAAAAAAGATACCAGAAATGTCTCTGTACTTGACACTAATTGGAAGATTGGGTTCTCCGAGTATTTAAATTACCCGCATCGTAGAATGAATGCTGTTGATTGTATAACACTTTTTTTAAAAAAATTATTATTTAGTATTCTTTTAGTTTCTTTAAATTAAATTAAGCTGGGTTTGTTTGATTTCACGCATTAAATAATTCGTGGAGATTTGTAAAAGACAATCTTGTACAACTCTTTGACGATTACCTGTAAATTTTAATATGTAAAGATAGAAGTCCAATTTGAGGAATCTTTCAATTATTATTTTGATTAAATATTTTTTCATCTCATTTTTACACATTATTTTTCAATTCCTACTATTAGTTCACTCTCTCTATACTGTATATCTCGTTCAAATTTTTAATCGTTGATAAAATATACTTCCTATCCATCCATTCAAGTTCAAATACATTTTTTTAAACTTGTAGTGGATGACACTTGATGTTAATACATTTTTTAAAAATATTAATTCATGAATAAAGTTCAAAAATGAATAAATAGTACAAGAATACTAGTCCAACAGCATATATAGAAAGGAAACTCGTTCGTTATGTTCCTGTAGCGCAATGGATAGCGCGTTGGACTTTTAATCCAAAGGTCGTGGGATCGAATCCCCCCTGGGATGGCATAATTTCTGAGAATGGGATTTCTTTTTTACTACACTATTATATTAGAATAATTAATGAATAAATAGTAGCAAACACAAAAAATAGTGTCCAACACCATATATAGAAAGGAAAATGAAAAATTGCAAGGAAAATCGCTTTCTCTATTTTGTCACTTAATATTGTGATTCTGTCATATGTACACACATTTATATTAACTGTAACTGTTTAATAAAAAGTAACTAATATAAAAATTTTCTTTGTTAGCCTATATAAGTAGGAATTGACTTAATTTTTTTTATATTACTTGTTTGAGTGCTATTTAAATTGTACACCCATTAAATACATTAGAACGCGGTGGTTCTGAAACTTTAGTTTATAAAACTCTTATAAAGGTACGTGGAAAGGTCTTTTAAAGGATATGCGAATAGCTTCTAAAAGAAAAAGCAACACCATTGAAAGAAAACCCTATACACATGGAATTGATGGTAAATCTTACCCCGGTGTTACATCAAATTTTAATTTTTCAATTAATCCAAAAATCATTTTTAATTAAAGAAAAGTTTGAAAGCCATACTGGATTAGAAGAATATATTTGAAATACTGACTTATTTACAAGAGCAATGAAATGATATGTGAAAAGATAAATTTTTAACTCTTTATTAAGATAATACTGAAATAATATTTTAAATTTAGGTATGTGAAAATAGTTTATATAATTAATTCTGTATAAAAATTTTTAGATTTGCTTTATCTTAAAAAATTCACGTTATATACTTATCGTAGTACATTTTTATATGAGTAGTGTCATCCATTCGTCTTTTAGGTATTGGTTTATTATTTTTATTTTTAGTTATTAATATGATAACTGAAAAGTTTAAGTGACAAAATATTAGGAATTTTAATGAGTAACATATGACGATTTGAAAGTGAAACTAATAAAAGAAGAAAGAAATAAACCTGAATAAAATATAGCTTATATATATATATATATATCACTTTAAATTATTTAGAGCAACAATAGGAATGTTACAAAAATTGAGTGTTTTTGAAATTGTAGTGAAAATTGTTTTTTTTTTTAGATTTTTAGACATATAATAAAATATTAATTTTATTTCAAACATAATTTCAGCATTGAATTTCCATATAACTTTCTTTATTTAATATTTTTAAAATGACAATAAATTATTTTAATTATCTTTACTTCGTTTTCGGACTGTGCTTTTATTTTTTCTCGCATTTGCGCATTTCTTTCCCAACATGTCTTCTCCCAAAAAGAAAACTTTTGCTAAATTAGTTATAACAGGATAATGATGTGAAAAACAGATAATTTGCTTGTGGCCATCTTAATAAAATAAATTCTATGCATATGACGTTTGTTTTGCTGCTTATTTTGGTACTTACGTATTATCGCAACCAATTGGCGACATTAGATGAAAGTTAGTACCTGGTTACCATTTCAGCGCTTACGACACATAAGAAATCGAGGTTGACAACTTGGCGAGTTATTAATAGAGTTGGCGATTGTTGCGATAATACGCAAGTACCCTTATTTTTCCGGTACGAGTTTCACTAACCATAGCCAACACATCTCGTAATTTTGAACTAAGGTCAGATGACGAAGTCAAAACCTGAACTGGCATCGCTCTCCCCAACCGCTCTATATTAACGTGAGGATTTCAAACCGGCAGATTTAACTATATTAGCCCCTTTGCACGACGAGTCTTGTAGTGTAGGGACTAAAATACGCAGTTTTACTAAAGCATCGCTGACTAAAGCTTAAAGTCAAAATCACTAGGTTATTGCGGTTATTTCTTCATATAATCTTCTCACCCTAAATCACAAAATTCATCAAAATACATTTCAAATTTTAAAAATATAAACTACTTTCAACAACTTGTTTGCTTTTCGACATTTGCCTACTTGTTGCATGAAACGCAGATAACGACGAGACATTTAAGAAATTGCAAAATAGATATTTCGAGGTAGATATCATTGCATTCACCGAATTAGATGAGGTTGTAAAATACAAGTTTGGAAAAGTAACTAATTCATAATCAACAGGTAGTGGGTTAATGTCGTAGTTCTCAAGTCAGTACAATAAAGGGCCCAATGGTGGATAATTTGGTCATTTTCTTAAGTGTTCAGTTTGGTGTAGCGTGGATGAAGGAAATCAAGTGTTCTCTTAGATGTCGATCTCATCATCTGGCCTTTGTAATGCAAAGTTACGAGAATACTGGAGGGAATTAGCGAATCTTTTTGATCAGTCAAGTTATGTCTGTACTTATAAGTTTCCTTGCTGATGCAGCGTGGATGTGGGGAGTTAGGTACGAGATGAGATGCTGACCTCGTCGTTTAATCATGGTTCAAAACTATGAGGTGCATTGGCTATCGTTGGCAGGCGTTTCATCTCGTACAGAATGATTCTCTCAGATAATATTTAATTAAACAAACAGAGAAGACCACGGTAGGTGAGCAATCACGGAATCATCTTCAGCCCGGAGATGTTTCGGTCGAGGAGCTGGTTTGAGCCCTGACTCCCATTAAAAATCCGTCGTGTAGCGGATCTACATCTATCGAAGGCGAATGCCTCCATTTTTGGCGTGACATGTAGAAGGTGGGGTTTCAGCTCAGATGCAGACCTCGTCTTCTGACCATGTTTTGAATTTTCCAGGCGTATTGGCTTCGTTTAGTGTACTAAGCAGATCAGATTGGCTATCTTAAACATTCAATGAACAAAGTAAGAAGAATTAGTTAATATTTACTGATTTAATTGTCTCATAAAAAGCTTTTATGTAGTGATAATCAATTAAGAAGAGAAGATTCAAGGATTTATCACCATAGTCTAATTATTTGAGATAAACGCAAACATATCCTTTCTCTGAGGATTTTTTCCTAAAAGAATTTTCAATCGCAGAAAAATGTTATCTCCCAGTCATCTGTGCTTATGATACAAAAACCACGAAGAATCGAAATAATCTGAGGTTAAGGTCATAAAAACTTCATGGCCTCGGTAGCTCATGTCGAACCGTGGGTTTTCTTGTTCGATCAAGATCTATATGAGAAATAAATTAGGTACGGAAAATCTTTCTGGGTTTCAAAGTCCACCCACGGAATGATGAAGAACGTTTACAAATGTGAGTTGTCAACCAATACATAAATTTTGTCGTTTTATTCAGGCTAAAAAAATCTTGAGGTTACATCTTTGGAACCCCACCACACAACTTTTCATCGGGACGTGAATTGAAACAACCGATACAAACGCGTGCTTGTTACTGTGAATTCGAATCTTGTGTATTGGTTTCAACTTATTTCGTTCTAGAGTTACACCAAATCTATTGGCGACGGATCACGTTATTCTGAACCTTTGGGTTGAGACGAGGATGACTCAAGTTGATACCTCATTTTATAAAGTTTCATACTGTTCCAAGTGAAGATTTTAAGGCCCCTTTCTGTTAAGAAAACAATCTCGGATAATCTGCAAAACGGATGAAATCAAGACTCCACGACGCAAAAAAAATATCTTCGTCCACAAAATTTCGTTGTCTTAACCCTTCCTCGGATGATCAAAGAAAACACGGTACTGAAAACAGCAAGCTGATGCATATTAAATATACTGCAGGCATATTTACGAAAAATTTTGTAACATTAAAATTTGGAGTTATTTTAAATGTAGACATGATTATATCTGAATAGTTCCTAGAAGATTCGTAAAAGAAGCAAGCTTCATGTTTGGAACGTACAAGTAGATTTATGAATTCGATTTCCAACTTGCTACTGGAGATTATCACATAAAATGATCAAGGCTGACGCATGTAAAATTAAACAACAGGGCTCACGGGTATGAAGTAATGAGAGTAATATACGCACAGTACAACAGAGATAATATTGTGAGATTCCTAGCTCGGATGGTGTTCTTGTCATCTTACTGTCGGTTCACAATTATACTATATATATATTCACCTTTTTCAATAGTCCTTGAATAGCGTCCTTCCGTTGTTAATTCAAATGAAACAAAATCAGATTTAAAACCTATTGATATTGTTTAGTGAACTTTCAGTCAAGAACAAAAAGACACATAGAAAATAAAACAAATGGTAAATATCTCAGCGAACATTTAAAAAACTACATGGAAAGTATCTGAAGGATTGAAAGAAATAAAAAAAAATATATCAAGGCTTCTTTTTAAAGTTTTCTCAACACTAGTTTGATATTGGTACGCGACGGATATTTTCTCTAAATAATTGAAAAATTTCGCCAATTTCCGGCGATAACGTTACAATCCTTCAATATTAAACTGGCAACCAAAGATCTGTTTGGCGCGATTTCAAAATCACGCCAAAAATAAGTAGCGTGCAGTAACAAATATTTCCAAAATAATCGTTGGAAATATTAATATACTTGTCCTCTCACATCAATAAGCTACAAATATTTAAGATATTTACCTGCATCATTTTGCGTTAGCCCTTGGCTTGCACGTCATTAATTGAAACAAAACGAATTTGAAAAGCCACGCGACGTATTAAAAATAAAAACTCACAATTTTACTAGCAGGATGTTAACGTTGGCAATGAAATCGCTATCCCCAAATAGTCAGCAGTTAGTCATATTTACAGACTTTTGAATCTAAAAAATAAAATTACTTTTATATATTTACTTCAAAATTAGTTCACCACGCATAAATTACAGAGAAGCAAAAATGGAGTAATAGCTTGCTAATCAATTAACTCATCCAGTACCTCAAGATATTCTGTAAATGAAATAATACATGGATCGGAATTTGTCTTCGTGAACCACCGCACATATGATTCATTGTAGAAGCTCTCATCGGGAAAGGAAGAAAGACGGTGGTAAGTGCATTTTTTCTTGTTATTGCTTATTGCTTTTTTTAAAAAAAACTATACGATCTGCTAAATGATAAACGAGGTATGCCTATCCAAAACAAATTGGACTCTTTCAGCTGCGCATGTATTTAATTGTTGAGTCATTTGGTAGTAATTTCTCCAGTTTTCATCAGGCTTAAAAATTCTAAATAATGACCAGTTATTTAAGACATTAAATATTTTTGATGAATTGTAAAATAAGAGCATCGTAATATGGTGAAAAACGCATAGGTAATGTTAAATTAAAATATGTTAAGCATGATCATGGCAAGTTGTTGAAAGGCACTTATTTTTTTTTTTTTTTTTGCACTAGTGAGTGAAAGATCTATTTCGAAGCAGTTATTTTTCATTTTTCTTACTCTGTTTTAACGTTTTGTTCTTCATTATTTTTGATGCTTTAGATTTTAGAATTCACGTTGCCGATATCCATGTTTTGCTTTATATTTACTGTATGTTAGATGTGGATGTATATATACATTTAGGGGCTTTTACGTACTATCAAATATTATAAAAATAAATTTATCACGGACAAACAAAATGTTTAGGAATTGAAATAAGTATCTTAGAAAAATGAGATGAAAAAACCCCCATTTGTGCATTTCCTGCTTTATACTTAAACGTTTCTTTCAATAAATAATTTTAAAATATCATTGAATTTTGTGAAATATTTATTGAATGTAAACTCATTGAATGTGAAATTTAACTGTCAAGTATCATGTTGATTCATTGTTGTTTTTGATGGATTGTGCCTTTATGAGTCTCTTTATCAACTTATCAAATATTGATTGATTGTTTTGATATCATTACTTACCGTAATAATTTAATTTTGCCTTGCTCTGTTCCGGGAAGCACCCAAGAGTAATCTTTATCTGATCTTTTGTGAGTTTTCCTGCAGATTTCCGAAAGGATTGTAATAAATTTTAAATATATTTGCAATAATTTAATCATATTCGAACCTGCTTTGAGCGCATATTTCCAATCTTACTGATATTGCAAGCAAGAGTCGAAATTTTTAGAATTCTGAAATGAAACTTAATTTAGTAAAATAAATATAATGCAGCAAAGGTTTCCACAGTTTAATTCTAAATTTATCTTCAATTTCAGTTCGGCAATTTTTTCATTTAAACAATTGTCAATTATTATTTTACTTAAAGCACGTAGAAATCGAAAGCTAAAATGAGAAATTAGGCTTATATGGGATGGAATGTTTTCATATTAACTTCAATTTAGTCCGAAAAAAGAAAGGGAGAAAAATATTTTCCCTTTCATCTTTATCGCACTGTTTACTTTTCCTGAAGGAATTTCGACAGTTTTTTTTCTTAAGCTTATTCCAAGATATTAATTATTCTATGTATAGCGACTAATATTAGTTACCTACACGAAATATACTTACTGACCCCTATAAATGCTTCCAAAAATGGAAAGAAGCTCCCATGAAATCATTGGCATCATGTCGAATCAAATTTATACAGAGCATGCCTACTTCACTAAATTTTGCTTCCAATTCTGAACCGCGCTTTGGCGAATATTTTGCTCATGATTAATGATCATATATTATTGAAAGTAGTAAAAATAACACCACGAAATTGTTACTTTGTATCAATCTTTTTATACACTGTTAAATTCGAAATGTATTGTGTTACTCATTAAGAACATACCTGTTACTTAATTCAATATATGGGCTTAATATGATCGAGGGAGCTGTATATATGCTAGTTTATCCTTGCTTAAATTCTTATTTAGAAATAATGCTGGTTAGTGAACGGTTATTTCCCTTCGCTACTGTTGTAATTGTCTTTTCTAGAAAAAGAATTGGTGTCATGGTTATAAATCCTTTCTTAGGTAAGCTCAAACCTTTTCAAATAAAATAATTATATGAATTCTGTTCTAAAAATAACCTCTACAGGTCTTATAGCTAGTCTTGAGTAACCCTTTATCTCCCGCATTACGATTTACTGTAGTTTTTTTCATGTAATATTTCCTTTTGAATCCCTACAGTGAAAATTAAGGGATATACATAAAAATACTCAACTTTGGGAAATTTAATCCGTTAGAGCTAATTAATTAATTAAAAATATTCAGCTGTAAAATTAATTATATACACTGTTTACTTAAAATAGTTAAATAATTTCCTAAGGTCTTCATTAACATGCAAAAAAAGACACCTTTTGACATTAACTACTTTTTGGGAACAAAAATGACAATTTTCGCAATCCGCTGAAAACGCAATTTCTGCTATGAAACTATTCGTCTTCTCCGCTAAAATACTCGTCATAGAACCTTAGCTGTCACATATCTAGGATGAGTGGATTTAAAAGAATATTCCTGCTAAGTATCGTCAGAGTATTCATAAAAATGGTTATTCTATGTAATTTTAAAGTGAGTGGTACTTATAAGTACCGTCGGTAGATAAAGGGTTAAACTAATAGATGACTAAATATTGTCACACTGTGGTAAACCTTTTTAGGCCCCTAATAACTTACTCAACAGTAATAAATTAAATAGTTTTACACTCAGTAACTAATGATGAAGAGGAGATACAGAAGGATGTAAATTAGAATATTTTACTTTTTATGACTAAAATTGTCAGTATCTTACATGTTTCAATTGATCTAATTATTTCATTAAAAAAACTGATATTAGAAAAACAGTACTTCTAGAAAAAAATGAGTTATTTGGTTAGTAAAAAGTGTGTTCTTCTGTGTTTTTTTATTAGTATAATAAAAATTCTTTAAATTGTATGTGTGTGTGGACTACAAAATATATTTGATGTTTGTATAAATTTCGTTTTCAATTTGCCAAATGATGGTGGTGTAATTCGAATAATATTGCTAATCATTACTTTTGAAGAAAATTTTGGTATTTGGCATCTTTTTTATTTAAATCTTGGTTTTAGAAACAGTTTTTAAAGTGTCTTTAGATTTATATCACTTTTGTATTTAAAATCTTATTCAATTGTACTTCATTTTTCTCTTGAATGTATTAAAAATCTTTTTGGAATAAAATTATATTTAAAATAATTCACACCAAATAACAATATATGGATTTGATATATTTAGGGCAATTATTATAAAGTGATCATCATATAATCTTCAAATCTGTTGAAATTTTGTATTGTGAATTTATATCAACCTGTTGCACACACACACACATGATGATTAAGGCTGTCTTCGGTTAATGTTAAAAAATAGCTCCAGAATTTGGAACATTTTTTCAGATATAAAAGAAATGAAACATTTCTGATATTCTGGCTTCACTATCTTTTAGAGAGCAGAATTTTTTTTTATCATACTTCCCGTTTTTAACCGAGTTTATTCATTTTTTTTCTGGTATAAAATGTGTTTCGCGCTTTTCTCCTATACCGTAATGTTAAATGGGCTATGCCTTCACGTGTTATATATAAAAAAGAAAGTATTCATGGAGTATTTTGACATTTTTAAAAACTCTATATTGTTAACAGAGGTATGAGTTATAATATTGCAAATTTCCATAGAAATTGAGGCATTTTTTTCTGTCTGAAAACGTGCTTTGCGTTTAGTTCAAGCTCTCGTACTTTTACCAAAGACAGCTTTAAGTTAGTAAAAAATATTATGACTCTGGTTACCTACCACACATTCTGAATTTGTAATGCTTCAAAAATGGAATATCGATTTGTTTTTATAAAACTAAATTAATATTTTTATGCTTATAATAATTTAAATGAGTCACTTTAAAAGTTTAATACTGAGTGAGATTCATTAAAAATGTTCATAAAACTAATCCCCAATGAATTGGCCGTGAACAATAATATTGTGATGCGGTATTCGCAATGTAGGATTATGGGTTCGAAATTTGATTTCTTTCTACTAAGGACATTTCTTCATGCGGGGAACGTTTTAAAGCAGGGGTACTCAAACTCTTTCCGTCGGGCCACACACATGTGACAACTAATTCACGCGGGCCGCAATATGAGGATTAAGGGGGGAAACGCTATAAGATCAAGGACATTCAAAATGCGGGAAAATGATCAAATTATTTGCTTATAAGTTTGGATTTTATTTTAAAACTAAATTATAAACTTCACAAATTCGTTTTAAGCATTTTTTACGCATTCATAATTTTGATTTTCTTTCATCAAAGATCACAACCCCCCTTCCCCCTCCCAAATATTTTGTTACTGTTGAAAAGTTTTGTTTAAGAAAGCCGCTTTCTCTCGCCTTAAAAGAGATTCTAAAGAAAATGATCCATTGAAAAGTTTGTGACGTAGTAAAAAATATTTTTTTTTATATCTGCCATTTTAACAACAAATTAAGTTACTGATCCCTGTTTGTTTTTCTCTAAGAAATAGTCAAGATCCCAATAGTCTTGAAGCACAACGTATATTCTATAGATATATTTTGCTTAAACGACGTGACGGTTAATTAAAAATTATATTCACCCATAAAATGGTTGCCACTCCAATGTTATTTGTTATCACTAATCGTTACACAATTACAAAAACAAAAAATCATCTCACAATTCGTACCAGCACGCCGTCGATACCAAAATAGATAAATTTGATTGCTTGATTGATAGAATTTCTCGCTAAATATTTAATGCATTGCTCTTACATAATTTAATTTGTTAATGCAACGGGCATGACTGGGCCTCTCAGAAAGGCCCGCGGGCCGCAAGTTGAGTACCGGTGTGGAGCAACTAAGCTGGGCCCTGGACATTGTCTCGTTCTCGATTCAGTCTCAATATAGTCACGATCCGAACAGTTTTAATCGTCAAATGTTATTCCTAGACTTATTCTCCCCAAACTGTGAATTTCAAACTATATGCCACCTGGTAACAGTGGCAAGATTGCTTTATTATAGTCTATGGCTACCATCATAGACCATTATTCATTCCTTTAGTCGAAAGCTAGTAGTCAGTCGAGCCAGAATGTATCAATGTTTGTGAGATTTTGAATCTCGCACATTTGTTACAGTTTACCGTTTGTCAGAGTATTGGACAGCGTACGCTGCATACTGTATTTAAAAGATTCACATTTGGGGCCTATTTCAGTGCAGGGCCCTGGAGCCTCACGAAGTCTTAAGACATCACTGTCTTTATGTAGCCTTTATTAGACAACATATCATTTCATTTGTCGTTCATATCTGTAACCGTGATTCAAAATTATAAGGTATGATGTCAACAGCTGGTTCTCAACCTGTTTAATTCCATTTAATTTATTCTGAAAAATCTGATGACTATCTTACGAAATTATTAGGAATTTTGGGTATTGATTCCTATCAAATCTTTCGGGAAGTCCAAGGCTTGTATTAACATGGCGCTCCAAATCTGCACGAGAACTGCTGGCTGCAGTTCTCGTAATTCTGAGCTGCAGTCAAATTATAAAAGTTCTATTAATATTCTAGTAATAAATTATTCGTGTTCTTTATTTTCTAATTTGCAATCTTGTCATAAGAGGATTGTAAGAGCAGTTACAGCATGAAGTGTCTCTCATTTTCGCTTATCCTTTATTTATTCATTTCCTCTTAATTTTTGTTATCGATATCATCTACTTTAGTAAATAGAAAAAACAATTACAATAAACAATTTCAATCTACAAAAGAAAAACTGTACGTTTATTTTATAAAATTTAATGTGGAAAAGAGAAATTTAAGAACATTTTCCCTAACGAGTCAACAAAAAATAATAAACTCGCTAATAGTTTAATTATTTTTCATGAATAGATGGCAGTATTTTATAGAGCTTTTTAACATAATTTGTATGTTTTAAATAAATTTTTTTCAGAAAATAAGAATAAATCATCTAAAGTAAAAATTTGAAAAGTTTATTTATTTATAATTCATCTTTTGATCCAAAATATTTTTGAACTCCTAAAATGATATATATTTAGATTAAGGCATAATAGAAGATTTTTGAAATAACTAAGTAAATCAAAGTTTTTTTATGCAAGTCAAATAAACATTCCATTTATGTGAAAACATTGTACTTCGTTATCCATGCTGTTTATCGTTTTTATTTAATGAATAAATCTGGAATGCTGAAGGTGCCCCCTGTGATAATCTCCTTAAACTATAGCTCAGAAATTCTCAATGAATTCTTCCGAACCCATTTATCACAGCTTCATAATGGTTATGAAACAATTTAACCTAGACAAAAATCTAACACAAGAAAAAGAAATAATAAAGGCATAAGGATTTGCAGAATTTTCATTCCGGCACGAAATCTTCCTGGAACAGATTCTTGGCATGTACTGCTGACAATCGCGTGACATCCAGTTTGATTCCTAAACGATATTTTACTTTTCCTGGAACAAATGAAGATTGTTGACAGACGAGAGAGAGAAGAATCGTCCGCGCTAAATGCATATTTGTAACAGAAAAATCAAAAGGTAGGCCACATGCAGGTAAGGTGTTGCGTTTTGCAGTTTCGTTTATGCTAATGATCAGTTAAAACGATAGTACTAGTTAGTGAAAAATAGCAAATGTGAATAATTTAAATTGTTGAATCGCATGGAAGAGAAAAATTTTGACATAAATTAACGGATGTTTATGTATTACATTTTGAGATTTGATGGATGGTAAATTTATTTTGGAGAAATTAAACTTGCTTTTACATTTAAATTTTTTTTAATCGAGTTACGTTATTTTATGTTATACTAAAAATTTTCACTGCAATTCTGAATGCTGTGAAAGCTGTGCTGTAACATTTTACTTGTCGTAATTATTCGTTTATTTTTAAAACAAATATATTTTACATTTCATATACTATTGCTTATGAATTTATAAATAATTGTGATTTTATGTGAATCATAAAGAAAACAATACAAGGCAGTTTTTCCGCTTTATTGAGTAAAACTAACTGCTGGTTAGCCCGGCGTATAACACCCACCTTTAACACAAAACTGAAATTGAAGTTTATAGTGCGCGTTATACGCCGGATATAAAAAAATTATAGCTTTAAAAATAATAAAAAAGATGTGTGTGTGTGTGGATGTGTAAGAATTAGATTTCTGAATATATCTAAATACTATTTTGTCATAAAGAAATCATACCTTATAAGCTTTCATTATTAGATAACATGAAAAATTCGTCATATTCGTCTTTTGTTATATCTCCTGGCACTTTATCGAATTCTGTTTCATCTTCAGCAGTTCTGTTACTCGGATCCAAAAATAATCATCTTTTGTTCCATCTAGATTGTTAGAAGTACTATATTTTAAAAGAACTTCTTAATTATATCAAATTTAATTTCATTCCAGGCTTTTATTGTGCCCTCACACTGTATTATAAATATATAGACTTCATAAGAGGAGAGTATTGCATAGATACATTTCAGGTTTCTTCGTAAAAAAAATATATGCGTGTTATTCAGCGAATAAACCTAAATGACTAAAAAAATTCTGTTTGTAAGTATAAATGAGCGTTATACGCCAGAATCAGTGGCGTAACGTACACCCCCGCAATCCCCGCATCGCGGGGGGCCCAGGGCTCTAGAGGGCCCACAGCCTGACTATCGCTAAGTACCTACCCTTTGTGAAATCCAACTTGGGGGCCCTAAATCTGACTTTGCAGGGGGGCTCAAGTGTTCTCCGTTACGCTATTGGCCAGAATATATTATAGTAGTTGTAATTTTAAGCATTGGAAATTCAAATAAGTATCTTTTTTGTTTGCATATTTCTGGAGTATAAATTTTGTATTTAAGCAGCGCGTGAAAACTTTTACTTGGAAAAGAAACAAGACCTTGTCCTAATTCAATTGGCTTGATTCGACTTTGATTTTCCTGAAAAGATACATCCTTCGAATGCATAACTATTACCTAATATTTCTTCTGCAAGTTATACCAGTACAAATAAGTTATCGTTTGATTAGCATTCTGCGAAATGTTTAAAGCTATATTTATTACTGTTTTATTGATCTTCACACACATATGAAACAGAACCACATTAGATTCATTTGGTACGTTTCACCACTTAAATTCAAAAGGGGGATTTCAACATGAATTCCAAAATAGCACGTAATAACGGATTGAAGATAAACCAAAGCAGTACTTTTCAGTCAAATGTATTTCCATATCCTTCTGCTTCAATCTTCCGTAACCTTCCATAGCTATCTAATCCTTTAATAGCTGCATCAGGATATTGCGAAAGAAGATGTTAGCGCCGATTTGATGCAGAACGAGAGTGCCGAGTTAATGGATTTGGAAAATCAAGGATTTCAATTTGAAAGATTCAAAATTAGAAAGCTTTCGAAATAAAATCATTGAAAATTAGGGGAGAGAAGAGGAGGGGGGATAAATTGTGAAAAAGCTATTTTTCTTAGTATTTCTTAAGATTTCTTTTTACTTATCCACCATTAAGTGATATACATTTCTCCCGGTGTTTCTGATATTTCGAAGGCCGCTACTGTAGAACTCTGCGGATTGCGTCGAGAATCATTGTTACACTTCTTGAATGACGTCATTTTTACTTTCAAATCTTCGATTTCTGTAAAGATTATTTGAGTTCTGAAATTAAGGACAAGCGCTCGGAAGAATAGGGAAAATTTCGAATTCATGTTGTTTTGATTCCTCAACCGCACCTCAAAATGATAGCAGCAAGACAATGAGCGCCTTTGGTAATCACACGGCGCCGTTTCTGAATCAAAGTATCACACAATTCATTCAGCAGTTGGCACTGGTGATTGTCTGATTCTGCTCCAGGTAGTCTGCAAGGGTGACTTTTGGACAGACTGAAAGAACAGGCAGCATGATCTTCCCTACAGACTCTTGCATCTTTGCCATTACCTCATGTATTTTTGAAATAGGATGTTATAAACCACATAGTCAATCAATCTGCACCTTAGAAGGAAGTGTGCTTCCACTCCTTACTCATCCCTTTGGCTCTGGATCATATTGATACTTAGAAGATTCATTCATTGTTAACAGGTGAGCCTCCACCCTCAAATCCACTTCGTTTTTTCCTCAAGATTCAAAATCTCCTTTGCCATGAGGTTGCTTCTCAAAAGGAGTCGGTCACCATGGGACCCAGCATGCTGGCACTTTTGTCATGTGCAGTTAGTTTTTCGTGAAGAATATTTTTCCACACACTCTAAAGATCACCATGATCATTTGGATGGTCTCTTCTGATAAAGTACTGCATTTTCACTGTGGCAGTGTTCTTCCACTTCTTGGAACGTATATGAAGGATATGTGTACATAGCAAGATTTAAAATTCCATTGGTACTTCACAACAGTAGCATATGACGAGTTGTCGTTTCTATTAGCAGCCATCATTTCATCATGGATTTGCCGGGCTCTGTAGCTTTGCAAATGAAGCAATTTAATCTCACTCCAAGGCTCTGTCATTTCCACTCTGCATTTTACGTCTATCTACGGTTTGACCGAGGCTCAAAATTACTAGCCAAAAGCCCTCGTGTTGCTTTTATAGCAGTGATCCCTCGGCCACCCCAAAAAAGAGCATTCAATTATTTCCATTTTTTTTTTTTGCTTTGGTGTATTTCTTTCGAGTTTGTGCAACTTTCCATGGAAATACTTCCATGTTAAATACCTTTATTCATTTTTTGGTGTAACAGTATTTTATTCTGAAGGCACATTTAAATAGAATTAAATTAAAATTATGAAATCAAAACAATCTGAAATATAAACTATCAAAGTCCCACCTCAGCGGGCCGCTAACCGGTCCGTGGTTATAAAAAGTTTGGGGAACACTGCTTTCAAGTGCGACGTTAACATACCACTAACCCCATAACTTAACCTTTTAAATGCCCACTTCTGGTGGATCAAAGACCCACTTCAGGTTTTTCTAACTTTATAAAATTGATTGTAGCCTGGCCTCTCTAGGTAGAATAGAAACAAAACAAAATCTGTTTTGTAAAGCCAAAAGATGGCTCTCTTCAATAAAAGAGAAGACAAAAATATCTGTCTTGACCGAATTTCGTCATTTTCAACGTGTTCGGATACCTTAACATTCTCTCACTCTATCCATACAGCTTCCTGAAACTAAACAAATGAGTATTCGTTGCTATAACTTACAATATTATGTACCTGTTTATTAATATTATCCGGAAATCTTGTTTATTTCTTAGTACTAATAATTGAAACTTTTAACGATATCCTATGATTAAAAATAGAGAAGGAAACCCAGAAAGATTTATTTTTAAGATTGTTAAGGGGAAACTCAAATAAAACTTAGTGGAAAGAAGGCTGATTGCCTGGATATTACGTTGCATTACTTTATGTAATACTAATCTCTTTTTCCTTAACTTATTAATTTTAATTCCAAAAAAAAATGATATCATTAATAGAATTCTTAAATGCGAATTTGATGAATCCCTTGAATAATTATTACCTGCCTCACCCTGTATATGTATTGATTAAAAATAAAAGTAAAATAAGTGACTATGGATAAAGTACATTAGACAAAGATGACTAATACGCGTTACTTAAAAAATGCATGACTATACTTAATTAGTCAGATGTCACGTTTATATGAATATAAAACCATGTAGCTTTAGGCAATCCATTTTTTAATTCTACACATTTAAAGCTTTATTTCTTTTTTTAAAAAATTAAAATTTTAATACACGTAAAAAGTTTTCCGCGAATTATTCGCATGGATTCAAACAAATCCTTTAACACTGGAATGTTGCGCAGAATGTCAATCACATTTACTTTGAGATGCGCTTCAGTGCGCGTATCTGTCAACTGTATTCTAATATATATGAGCCATAACTATACCATTAGTGAGCTTGCTTTGCATCCCTATTATAAAATCTGCGTTGTAATCCCAAGGTGTCAAACTCGGAAGCTAACTTGGGCCATACGAACAAGGCTTAACTTTAGGTGTGCCGAAAAAAATCGAAATTCTTAGAAAAGTACCGTAAAATACGGCGTATAACGCGCACTTTTAACACATACAAAAAAAACGAAACTTAAGGGTGTGCGTTATACGCCGGGTATAAAAACGATAGCTTAAAAATAAGAAAAGAAATGAGCATAAAAAAGTTACTTCTACATGTATCGAAATAGTGTTTATTTAAAACAAATGATTGGACTTACGAACTAAAAGGGTTGTAGTTCTAGAAGTATGCTATTTTGCTAGTTCTAGAACTATGCTTTTCTGGGATAATACCTCGAATAAAAGACTTCAAAACATAAGAGCAATGCATACTAATATTCCAGATTTCTTTGAAAAATAGGGATGCGCTTTATACGCCGAATATACCTAAAAATTAAAAAAATCAGCTTGAAAGTATGAATGCGCGTTATACGCCGGATTTTACGGTAATTTTATTTCGACATAATAAATATAAACATAAATAAACATTAAATAAAAGAACAAGAAAAGTTTTTAATATAATCCTGATACTCGACATATCTTTTCTGTTACTATCCTTCGTATTACGGTAGAAATTTTGATGTTTTATTATGCATTATTGTGTGCCGATATAATGGCTGGGCCACAAAAATGTTCGTTATAAGCCGCATGTGGCCCGCAGGCCGCGAGTTTGATACCCTTGTTGTAATCCATACCGTAAATTAAAAAGTATGACTAGATATTTGACAAATGAAATGCATAAAATATAAATTACTAACAAATACATAAACACATTATTACAAAGTCGCTGATACAGTAATCACATCATTTACGCCGAAATTAATTCGAACTTGACACTTTCAATTAAAACATTGACTTGAAGCTAATTGGAAAGGGCTAAAGTGCATAAATTCACTTTTCCTTTCGACAGGAAAAATAGAAAATAGTTATTTTTCCACTTTCGATTTACATTCCTCGGTTTTCTCCAAGTCGTGAGTCATGTGACCTTCATCAAGGCTACGATAATGGATGTTTTTGTGTGTGTATCAACCCCTTCTCTCTGCTGGCAGAGAATAATTGATTTTTGCGACCGTTAAACTTATGTAATTTTGATGCTTCGCGCTTCATTTCACCAGGCAAGTCGATTCTTTTTACTAGAGATAATGACCTTGGCCTACTAAGCATTACACGCGTTAAAGGTTGTCGATTTCAATGTCGGTGGATTACGATTTGAAGGATGATAGACTAGTGTCGGAAATCATCGCTTCAGTGAAATTATTTGTTTTTGCCCGTGAAAAATCCCCCCCCCCTCCTTTCTCGAGTGTTTTCGCTATGTCTTCTAATGTATGTTATGAGACCTTAGGGTCAGGTATTGTAAACAGCGCTGGAGTTACTCGTGCATAGCTTTTTACATGACTTTTTTTGCGGATTACGTAAATTATAATACTTTGAATTCAATTTCATGGAAATGAAGAAGGCAGAAGAAAATTTTTCTCTTAAGAAATAAAAAAAAAAGGAATTGGTTTCCTTCACAATAACTGATTGAATAACAAGATATGAATGCTGGATTTAGAGGTGTATGTATTTTTGAAATTCAAATACGTATTTTGCTTTGGATGTTTAGTAATGTAAACAAGGAATGTGTGTTAAATTTGATCACTTTCTGAGAAAATGGAGGGTTTTTTTTTTCGACGTTAGGTGAAGGTAGATTTTTTTTTAAATATCAGATGGACGGTATTTTTTTCCTGTAAAGTGAAACAAACAAGGGTTTTGAAATGATTTTTTCAAGAGACTGAAATTCTCTTAAAAATTTAATTTCAAGAATGCGAATTCTATCAACTCAATTATATTAAACTTAATAAAAGTTTCTAAAGATTATTTTTAACTTTTCATGAAAGAACTTTTAAACCATAAAATGGTCTGTGATTGGCTTAGCCCAGGGATACTCAGCCTTTTTTTCTCCCGGGCCGCATACATGTGTTATATATTTCATGAGGGCTATTTCACGCGGGCTGTTACGTGAGGATTAATGGAGAGGGGGAGAGAAATGCTTTTAGACAAAAAAAATATAGAAAATTTAAAATGTGGAAATTGATAAAAATCTACTTTTTTCTTTTTAATTATTTTAGTCAATGAATTTTTCTAAATTTAGAAGCGTTTAAGAATAACGCTTTTAAATTCCGCATCAGTAAACGGTTTCGTATAATTACCAATGATATAACAAATTTCATACGGTGCCTTTGTTAGCGTCCCCTCTCCCTTTAATCCTCGTGGCCGCGGTAGTCGAGTGGTCAAGGTATCGGATCGTGGCTGGCATTGTCACGAGTTCGAGCGTTAAATCTGTCGAGAGCTGAAACGTCTTCCCGTTAGTGTGGTGTGGTGTGGTACTTAGGAGAGGTGGGCAGTAGCGCACACAGGAATTTTTCAAAGGGGGCTTCGGGGTCAAAAGTTTACCATTTCTGTATCATGCTCCTTTTGATTTTGTTGATTTTCGGGAACAAAACACAGTAAAAAACTAATTATTGAATAAATAATTAGCATTAATTAATAAAATTAATCATTAATAACAAATATTTAATTAAATTTTTCGTACTATGTACTTAGAATTATAATCAATCGGGGAAAAAAATCGAGGGCCTTGGGGGTCCAGACACCCAGGACCCTTCCCTTATGTGCGCCACTGGAGGTGGGTGCCAGCTCATGTGTCGTCCATGTCACTTGACCATGGTTCAAAATTACGTGGTCCGTCGCCAAAAGCCCTCGTGTAGCTGAAAAGTGCGACGTTAATATTCAATCAATTGCGATTACATATGTGTAATTACGTTATGAGAAGCGATTATTAATATAACTATTCTTATACTCTAACTATATATCTCATCAAGCGTACATAACATGCAATTCACATTATTTTACCTGTGAGGTTAAATTTATTTAGAATTTTTTTTTATATCTAACTTATAAGGAAAAAAAAAAGAAACTTTGACACAATTTCGAAAATGAAAACTCGTTAAATATGCAACAGACCTTCGATCTAAGGTGCATAAACCTGAGCTGCCGCTCGATAATATGATAGATAGATGGGGGAAGTAGTAATAATAATAAAAAAATACTCTCGACTACGTAGACACGCGCGCAATATTCTGACTAGCTGCCAAAGTCTGATGGGGAAGTGTGTGTGTGAACGCGAGTCATTTTTTTTCAAACTAAAACATTAAGTACTACTCCTCAGTCAAGGCCACGCAATAAATTTCTAGGTCATCCACAGACGACCTTCACTTCTGCGACTTGGACGCTGTCCATTTTTCTACCTTCGTGTTTTGACCGCTTATTAATCTTATCTGTATTTTTTTTCTTGTACCTCATCACGAGTAGTAAAGAACGAGAGATATGGCTGTTGAGTAATCATTGGAATTTTCGGCTGAGTTTTATGAATGAAACAATTTGTATGCATACATATTAGGAAAATATTATTGTGTGATTTATTATGAAACACACTTAAAGTAACACATTTGATTGCTGGCATCAGTTGAATTAGAGTTTTTGAGGACTTTATTCACATTTTATGTCAATATAATTTCGAATTATAATTGCAACATTGTTACATGAAATGGTAAAATTTTAAAGAAACGAGAAATTGATGCTACTTACTGGTGTATATTTGTTTTTGATGCATAGAATATATCTATTAATCGCCATTTAATAATCAAAGAAATCTTTTATATTGTATTGTATTTAGAGCTACATTCATATTCCACAGACACACAAAATTAATTTTTCCCCAGAAGCAACTAGGACACTTCGAGCCGCTTACAAAAAATAGTCTACATTAAATAATTGAAAAGTATGGTGATTGATTAAATAACATTATATTTTCAGTGACAATTCTTGCGTATTAATATTTTTTAAAAAAGAAATACTGAATATATATTCTTTTAAAAAAGAAAGTTCATACACACACATTTCTCTTTTTGAAAACAACATTTAGTCAAAGGTTGAATTTTACCAGTTGCCTTGCTTACCAAGGCCATGTAGGGGGTTGAAACTATAGATCAGGGGTGTCAAACCCAAATGACCTTGCGGGCCACTTCGGAAAAGCATCATAGTCTCGCGGGCCGCACATAAAAATATGTACCTCCTTTATATCAGATTTGGAAACAAAAAAACATTTATTGGAGTGAAAATTTAAAACAATGAATTATTATTATTCTTTTCATTATTTTTCATGTATACAGACATAAATAAAATAATGTTTTTATAATACAATAATGCAATGATCCAATAATGTTTAAAATATTACAGTTGCCAATCTCTTGAAAATTCTCTCTTGAAAATCTCTTGAATTGATCCTTCGTTACTCATTGTTCAAATTTGATTGTGCTGTCATTTGCAAACGATCAAGTATGCATTGCCCTTTACCTTAAACGTCCTGAATATTTTTTAAAAACTTTATAAAACATATCTGGCTGCCTCTTGCTTTTGGGGCACTCCAAACAGAAAAGGAGGAGTAGAAATGAAAGTCGCACACAAAGAATCATGTACCATCCCAATTCGGAATTTTTTGAAAAAGTAATTTATTATAGTAAAATCAAATGTAACTGTTTAGTAAAATATAAATGTATTTAAATCTAAAGGACATTTCTATTATCAAAAAGGATTTATTTTAAAACAAGAACAGGTAACAGGCAAATTCATTGTAGATTTATATATATGTATAAATTTCGCCTCAAATAAATTTCAAAATGAAAAAACTTTAAAAACCAGATATATTTTTTTGAAAAAGAGTCGGCGGGCCGCATTTTACGTACTGACAAGCCACATGCGGCCCGCGTGTTCGACACCCCTGCTATAGATGTATTGTGATGGTAATGGCTAGTCCAAAAGCAACTAGAAAGCTGAGAAAAAAAAGATTTTTTTTTAAAAATACTGAACAGTTATCGAGTTCAGTTATTCCTGATGATTACTCTTTCAATGCAAACATCGTATTTTTCATTATAAAATATCTTTGACTTGTCGCTTTCTTTAGCTTTATTTTGTCGTTTCGGAGAGCTTGTTTGATGCATAGGTACTTGCAATGAATTTTGTCTGTTCGTGATCTATCGGACTATATTAAAATTGTTACATTAACCTCAAAATAAATCGATATTAATGACACGATTTCAGGTTTGTGAGACATAATGCAACAGTTATGTTTTGTCACACACAAAACTACATTTGCTTAGTGTGATTTGTTAGTTTTTATGTGAAATAAAAAAAGTCGTTTTCTTTAACGTAAAGTCAGATATTCATTAAAAATTTTTTTGGACAACAAGTATGTTTTATACAATGCAAGATTTAAATAGACTACTTGTATATACTGAATCGAGTTCAGCATATGTATTTTTTCCTTGTAAAAATATATTAATGACCTTGAAGAACCTGATGGTTACAAGTAGTTATACAACTTAAAATGAAAAGGGTGGGGTTCTCGTTTCTGACCATGAGCAGGATTTGCTCTCCATAAATTGGAAGAAATTTACTTATTGAAACAAGATGGAATTTTGAATCTTTTATGCATAATGGATACAATTGATCTCTTGCTTGGTTTATACAGAATCAATTAATTCTAACTTTCAACAAGATTCTACAAGGTCAACATCGCCAACTATGTAAAAGACAGCTTGGGACAAAGAATGAGTTCTGTTGAGCCTTTGTCCTACGAAAATTTATCAGACATCTTATGCGCGCTAGCCTGCCAATGTAGAGTAGAATTTTTAACAGGAAATTAATTGAGACTAGATAATTCTAAAAGTGTAGAAAAGCTTTTGATGTGATAAACTGCTTCGTTAATGGATTCAATATCAAAGTGTATATTCGATGCAATGCAATGCAATGCAATATCTAAGAGGTGAGACAAATATCAAGTAAGTTAAAAATTCTTTTTTAAAAAAATTAAATGAGGTTAAATTTGTGACATAATGGGTTTCTTTGTTCTCACAATTTTTTCGTAAAAGGATAGTTTTTAAATATTAGAAGTGTGTAAGAAATTATTTGTAGATATAATACATGGGATTTATTTTTATCATATAATTAATTGCGTATTTTTAAAATTCTATGTTATTTTTTTAATTTTATAAACTTTAAAATTGTCTAAAGCAAAATATGTGTGTATTAGTTCTCCAATCTATTAACTATTATGGATTTGTGAATGCAGTATTAACTTTATGGGATTTCCGATTGTTTCTTTAAATATAAATAGTTATTTTTTTTAATCCTAAGTCGTTTAAGAAAAGTAAAATTGCATAAAAATTAATTGAATACTCTATTCGTTAGGATTAACTGCCGCTCCAGTTATAAGTTAACTAATGTCAATAATGCTGCCAATCCAGGGCTGCGGTAGCCCAGTGGTTAAGGTATCCAACCATGGCAGGCACGTCATGAGTTCGATCCCAGTACCACTAAAGACCCGCCGTGTAGGGCAGCGATGCACGTTAAATCTGTCGAGAGCTGAAACGTCCTCCCATTGGTGTGGTGTGGTAGTTAGGAGAGGGGGGTGCCAGCTCAGGTGTCGTCCACGTCACTTGACCATGGTTCAAAATTACGTGGTCTGTCGCCAAAAGCCCTCGTGTAGCTGAACAGTGCGACGTTAATATTAACTCACTCACTCAATGCTGCCAATCCGGCAAAGCAAAAAAAAAAAAAAAAAAAATGTTACAAAGAAATTGTTGCCAGATTTAGAAGTATTACTTTAAATGTTAACTATAATTCTAAAAAATAACTATAAAATAATATTTACAAGTATAAAAAATATTAAAAAAATAAATTGTTAACAAAATAGCAGTATATTTGACAACAATTGTTAAATAAATTGTTGCTGTCAGTAGTTGCCGAAGAAGTGGCAATTATTTGTCCCAACTTATTCATTTCTATATTCTATATAAAGTATATACGAAAGAGCTAAAAGAATGAAAAAGCTTAACTGATATGGATTTTATCTTGAATTTTATGAAGTTCGTTAAGTTCCGAACTTTTCATGCTCCCATCAATAAAAAAAGACAAAACAGGATTTGATCTTTGACAAACTGCAATATATTAGCTGTAATAAAAATCGTAATTTAAAATCTGATCTTACGAACTGAATTTTGCAGCTTTTGATCACTTTCAAAGTGGTTCCTCCCCCTTTCCCCTTCAAATGTTTTTACCAGCCACTAGCATGTTTTCTGAAGTATCATCACTGGTTTCGCTGGTACGAATCGATTTTTCCAGAAAACACTTAAGTTCTGTTTCAGTGAGTGATGGGACATTGTTTGGGGGTGAAAAGTTGTTGCTTTTGTTCTTGAGAATGTTATCCTCACAATGATGAAGAATCTTCGAATTTTCTTTTCTCTCATTTACAGACTTATGGTAAATAAAATCACCATTTCGTACTAATACGGGGGACTTCGGAGAACAGGGTAAGGGTTTTTTCCAAGAGCAGATTGGTCGATAGTATGACTCGTCCCATTAAGATTATCGATTTGGCTAAAATGTGTGTGTGTGTCGGGCGCTCCCTAAAACTTTTACCCTCTTCTTTGAAGTGAGTGAAACTTTTCGGCCGCGCATGCGCACTCCCGCAACTTCCGCTTCTCGCGCACGATTTGTTTTGATTTCTGTTTTTTCTTTTGCCGCAACAAAACGGTAGTGACTGAGAATCTTTTCCGTTTTGTTTATGTATTACGAAGGGATATGTGATGGAATTTCGGGTATACATATTCTACGAAGGAATTTTTTTGTGCAGTAAGTTTCTTATTAATATTTCTATTTTTTTTTTAGTGAATAAGGCGAAAGTTTTTTTAATAAGAAAATTGCATGTTTAAATTTCTTTTTGTTGTGATTTTTTCTTCTTTTTATTGGTAGTGAATTTTTAAGTTCTTGTTGAGTGTGTGGTTGGTACAGTCCATCGATGTGCTCAACTTGGAAATTACCGTAGATGTCTAATTGTTTAGTGCTTCTTTATTTTATATTTGTAAATAACAGTGTATTTGAAATATTTTCTTTATTTTAAATTTTTAATATCAAGCAGATGATTTTTTTTATTTAAAGATTACTTTAAAACTGCATTTAATGTATAAAATTTTTTAGCGGTAGAATTTTTATCAATTTTTTTTAAAAATGATCCTATTTGAATTCCATGCTTCTTATTGTTATCTTTTTTCTTTGCCTGTATTTAAAATATTACACTGAAGAGTTACATCTATTAAATTTTATTTTTTAAAATTAAAAAAAATCCTTTTTGTTTCTAGAGTTATAAATTTCTTCATTTTTTGGAAAAAATTTATAGCATTATTTTAATGCATATCATGTAAATAAATGAAAAATGAGGCATCATTACATAAGTAAACGTTTTTTTTCTTTATTCACTTTATTTAATAATTATCACTACTTTTTACAACTTTTATGAAAGGAAAATCCATAAGAATGTGAATTCGTTTCTAAGTAGGAAATCAATTTTGTATAAAAGGAAAAGAATCGGAAGCTTTCAAATTTTTGAGTTAGAAAAGAAGGAAGGAAATAAGGATAGTGTCAAGTCAACGGAAATGTTATTTTCTTAAAGTTAGATCTGTTATTTTTAGTCCATGTTTGTGGAAATCTTTTATAATTTGTCGAATCGAAGGAAATTATAAGAATGAGCCATCTTGTGCTTATTAACGGTTTTCTGTTTTTGAAGCATAACATAAAGATAAAAATGTTTATGAACTGTAAACTGAAAAATATTTGTAAATGTTTAAGTATTATTGCTAGTATATGAACTATTAAAACGTCAATATTTACGATGATGTAAGAAAACTGGGGTTACATTGATTGTTACATAAAACTATTTAACAGCTATTACATCAACAACGGACAATTTTCATATTCTAAATGAGCGAAATACATATTTTTTGTCATATTTTACATTTTCTTCACTCAGGAGATCAGCAAAAATAACACTGATAAAAATAATATATATATTATTAATAAAAACAGAACAACTTTTAGCGTTCTCATTCTAAGCGGATTTTCAGTTATCCTCAACGCAATTTTTCTACATAATTTGAGTCACCGTATTAGTTGATCATAAAGAAACTTCTTGCATTTTTTTTATTCAGTTTCAATAAATATATTCTTATGGGATAATTTGAACCCAAAATATAGTAGGAGAATTATAAAAGTTCAATTTACTTTGTTTATAAATGATTCTTATACCCACTTCCATTGAAAAAAAAATACAATTTTATGACAGTTACGTACTTCAGCCCTTGTCTTAATTTTTTACTACATGATTTGTAGAAGTAAGAATTTAGATATTATGATCTACAAATACTGCTTCTTAATTCAAATTTTTTAATTACATATTCACATTTACTCATTGGGATGTCTCAACCCAAATGATCATGCAGCGAACTTTCCCTTAACTGTGCGGAACATAGGTCGACGATCATGTGCCAGATACAAATTTCCCTTCTATACTATTTTTCGTTAAAAAAGCGCAGAAAGTATGAATAGTTCAGGTATTGAGTAAGGTAACAAATAATTAAAAAACGTTAGTTTCTTGTAGGTATATAAAAATAGTATCGTTGACGTTTTTACGTTGTAGTAGTTAATTAGAAAATATTCCACCAATTTTACCCTCTAGGTAACATTTTCGTTCGCAAGGCGACATGTTTGAAATTTTCGGACTTTCCCCTTCTAATTTCAACTTATGAGTTTTGAATTTTGGGTACTTTTTTTAAAAAAAATAATGCACTTTTTCGGCTTATACACGGAAAGGTTCATGTTTGGAAGTATACGGTATGTAGCTAACAGACCATAATTTAAAAAAATGCATGGACTATTTTATTTCCTTTTTGTTCTAATACTATAATACTGACATAATTGGAATTCCAAATTGGTTGTTAGTATAAATGCAAATAAATACTATTATTCAATTATTGAAAACATAATCTGGGTTGTGAGTTTTATCACTAATTGTTTTTTAACTGTTATGCCTTCTTCGTACAGATGTGAGAAATTTGAAATTTATTGTCTTCGTTAATTTTGTTTCAATTGATTTACTAATAGGTTTGTTTTTCGGTCAGCCGTACTTGGAGTTTAAATCGCACACGACCATCTAATCCATCCAGTCAAATGCCCACTACTCACCTTAAATTAAAATAAGTCTAACCATGCACACATTGTTAAATTAACGCATTCAAATTGTGTTTTGTTTACTTAAAAAAATGTTTTAAGTACCCTAACAAAAAAAAAAAAATTTTAAAGTCTGTTTTACTTAGTCATCAATTATTTTTTCTTGGTTTATATTAGTTTTTTTGTGTGCATGTTTTGTTATTGGAAGGAGTTTCGTAAAAATTTATTTCCAAACCCTATAATCGAGCATTATAAATTATGGAAGTAGTTTATAATACCATTAATTATTATATCTTTTTAAAGATATTTTTACTTTCGTATCACAGATCTGTGACTCACACAAACCTTTTTAAAGAAATGAAGCGTTCGAA
This sequence comes from Trichonephila clavipes, assembly GCA_019973935.1. Taxonomy (NCBI): domain Eukaryota; kingdom Metazoa; phylum Arthropoda; class Arachnida; order Araneae; family Nephilidae; genus Trichonephila; species Trichonephila clavipes. Next base: position 168,530 of record BMAU01014840.1, read on the forward strand.
TTTGTATCGCAGTTACTTGTAAATTTAAGAAAATATATCCAGATAAATGTTTCTATTTTTTTTAAACGGAAAAAACCTCTATTCTCAGACAATAGATATATGATGTGTTTAACACTGGTTTGACAGGCAATTAATTAGGGAATTTCATTATTATCTTATTATTAAAGAAAAGTGATTTTACAGATTAGTGTTTTTGTTCAGTTTATTGAACGCTTCTAGCGTTCAGTCAACGCAGTTCAGTTATCTGAGCACACGCCTCATTTCTTTGAACCACAGTCAAATGACGAGGTCAACAACCATACGTGTGGGAAGAAAAAAAAAATGCCTCAATTTTTTTAAACGTAACTTTTTGTTTTTAGTTTCAGCGTTAATTGCTTTATTAATTACAACAAAAGTAGGATTTGTCTCGAAAATTGTGTTATGCAAAGATAAATTATTTATACAAGGCTGAGGAACTTTTTTGAGAAAAATTATCTATGGAATGAAATTTTGAAGCGGATAAAAATTGATTTAAAAAGGAGAAATTTTTTTTTTTGCCTAGGCTTTAAATTTAAAAAAACTACTGTATTCATAAGAAATTTTATTGTTTTATTTTTTTTTTCTGTTCAATTTAAAAAATAAAATTTAAAATTTTTGATTTTAAATCTTGTAAAATTTTTTTAACTTTATCCTTCCATAATAGAATGCAGAATAATATAATCCTATAATAAAGTAGTTTTTATATTTTTTTGAAATTTATGATCTTATCTAAAAATATTTTAACACCTTTATGTAAAACCCGTGACGCATTAAAAACCCCTTATCAATACTTTCACATGCACCGTGACGTATTAAATAGATGGCTATTAACTGCCATGTATTTTATAAGAATTAATCGTTCACATGTAGCGTATACTATGTGTGTGTGGCCTCCTTTTTTAAAAATAATTTTAATTACCCAAATAAACGTTGCTAAGTATCATACTTCTTACCGTCACGTGATTTTTCAAAAAAATCCCGAACCAAAGGTTTCTCTCTCTCTCTCTCTATATATATTAATATAGACCTATCAATACGAAATATATATAAAGTCATCGTGTACTTGAATAATACACACTCGTAACATAGACAAACGTGATCAAATAGATCATTAATAGATATTGAGGAAATTTATATTAAGACATGGAGCACATGCTCGCCGCATTCCATATTGCTTTTTTTAGACATTCATGTACTCTGGGATATCGCATACGTAACAGTATATCCAAGTATCAGTTTTATTTTGACATATACTGTCTTACTCCTATTCTTTAAAAGAAAAATTGTTATCTTTTTGAGTGGTACCGTTTAACATTTCCGTAGGATTGGCTTATTTTGGGATGAACAAATTATACGAATATATGTAATGGAAGGTTTTCTGTGGCAGTACTGAGAATCATCACGCTTTTCCAATTGAATCGTTTCGATGTCGGAATCTAAGTTAAACTTGGTGGTCGGATTTTTCCCCCATTACACCGATAGACTTATCGGGTGTGGTTTATATTTATATTTAATGACGTTATTTAGGATTGGAGTTCATTTGATACAGTGTACATTCGTTTCATCTCTGTTACCTACTTCATGTGATTTACTCTCAATTATGGATATTGCTTTGTAAAAAAAAGAAGGAAAAAAAAAAACGGTTTCAGTATTTGAAAATTTTACGTTCTTTTCTATTTGATTGAACCGGATTTCTGACAGATGTTAATTCGTTTAAAATATCTGTAGCTATTTTTAGACTCTTTTAAAGTTTAGAAAATGTAGTTTTTACTCTCGCATCATTTTCATCACCAGATAGTTATTTAAGTTAAGTCTGTGTAATTGCAAATAAAATAAAATAAATTTAAAAAAATTGCAAATAAAATGAAATGAAATAAAATAAAATAAATTTTTAAAAAATTGCAAATAAAATAAAATGAAATAAAATAAATTTTTTTTAAAAAAATTGCAAATAAAATAAAATGCAAATAAAATAAAATTAAAAGTTAAAAAATTAAATTAAAACAAGTTTTTTCTTAAAATTCCTGTTATTGTTTTTTAAATTGGATGAAAGCGGATAAAATTATACATACATTGTTTAAAACTTTTCTCAATTTTTAATTTTAAGAGTTATTAATTTTTTTTTAAAAGGGCAAGAAATTATACTGAAAATGTCTTTTTTTCTATCTTAATAAAATACACCTAGGTTTTTATGAAAATAAGTAAACAAAAATAAAACACATCTGGGGCTATATCCCCTTTTCATGTGTACAATTGGTCAACTATCACTGACTTTTAGAAAGTGTTTCTAAAATACCGTGTTAATCAGTAATAAAATTTACGTCCTACACAGAATACTCCTCGGGGGCTCACCTTCTTTAGTTGAGTACGGGTGTCACAATCCCGAGGTGCCCTAATGATCTTTTCCTTTTCCCAAGGAGTTTACTGTCTTTGGTAAACACGGGGGTCACGAACCCGGGGTACCCTAGTGATCCTTCTCTATTTTCGACCCTCTTGTCATCCCATTTCTCTTTCTTCTTTTCCCGTCTAGACCACAGACCTACCTATATTACAAAATGAGCATATTTAATTAAATTTCTCAGAATTTTTTTTTACTTTTAATGTTTTAAATGTATTTTAAAAACAAATCTCTTTTTTAACGAGTGTTTGGCGCAATTTGGCCAAAATTGGCCCTTGCGCCATTAAACCTCAAAATCACTCACTCATCCCTACACAGAATATCCAAAGTCACTTCAAAAGTCAATACCTGCATAACTCAGAATAAAACGTCTATAGATGGTTCAAAAAGATATTTACATTTGAAATAAATTGTCTTTAAATCCGTATAATAGAAGGAGAGGGGGCTGTATAAACCATATTTGATTTTTAAAGCAAAAATCCTTCTTAAATTATATATATGTATATTATATCGAGCAGCTTTCTACAAATTACAATTACTTTCTACAAAGCATGTTGTCTGTTAGAAACTTCGCGGTATCTCTCTAAAATTATTTTGAAACCTCCTCCCTGTAAAAAGGCTATATACGAAGTTATATAACTTATCAAAATCGTTTCAAGTCAACATATTGTACTTCAAGGCATTCGTCTTTCACAAGGAATTTTTTTCCTTCTCCATTTTGTTGAACCAGTTTCCTAAATAGCTCAAACACATAACACCGTTCTTTCACATTATCACGTAATATTTCACGTGTTTCGACGAAAACCGGTGGGCAATGACCAACATAAATCCGAGACGTCCGATGCTGGAATGAAGTGAGGGAGAGAGGGAGAGTATTTAGCGGACACGCACAGAACCAGGTAGGTCACGTGCGCTGACCACGCAGTGAGTCACTGGCGGTCAAGGTTGCATACCGACCGAATGAGAGTAGGGAAAGAGTAATGCGTTCGGCTTAACGATTTATTAAAATGATAAAGGGAAAAAAAATTTTTTGTCTGTGAAGACTGGAAGCTCCCTGAACAATTAAGGGATAATAAAAATAATAAATACTAGATAAGTTGGTATCGGGAGCGGTTTGATTTAATTAAACAAATAAGATAAATGAGATGGAATAGTAATAACCTTGAAAATAACAGCTTTTTGTTTGTGTGTTTCAAACACAGAGGCTCTGTGAATCCCAGACTCATAAAATAAGCCGTATTGGCCGAGATGGATGTTTTACGGACAGAAAGTGCTTTTTGTAAAATCAGTTTTTCACTTTAAAGTAACCATCTTCTGTTATCAACGAGGGGAGAATCATTAAATGGATTAAGTTAGTTGACTCAAAATAAATTCTTGCTCTCGTTGTGTCATTCTGAGCATGGTCTATTGGAGATAGATAATTTTGTATTATTCAAAATGAAATTAAAGTTTTAAGTGCTGTTTGATGTAATAGGTCATTGAATCTTATTGAGTGCTTTAATTACATATTAACTGAGGAATGAAACTTAAATGAAAATTGGAAAATTACATTCCGTCCATTCACGTTCCATTTCACCAGGGGTGGGTAAACTTTTCCCCGGTACGGGCTACTTCTAAATTTTTCAAGGTGTCGCGGTCCTTTCAGTGACTTAGGTGTAGTGAGCTAAAAGTAAAAGTCTGCAATGTTTGTTAGAACTTAAGTACATATTCAGTATTTATTATTATGTATTAAGTACAATAAAGTACATTTTTTAAGACCACGTTAAAAGCTTAACTCAAAATAAAAACATAATAATAATGATGCATTTGTTACAGTGGCGCACACAAGGGGAGGGTCCTGGGGGTCCGGGCCCCCCCAAAGGCCTCGATTTTTTCCCGATTGATTATAATTCTAGATATATAGTACGTAAAATTTAATTAAATATTTGTTATTTAATTATTAATTTTATTAATTAATGCTAATTATTTATTCAATAATTAGTTTTTTACTGTTTTTTGTTCCCGAAAATCGGCAAAATCAAAAGGAGCACGATACAAAAATAATGGACTTTCGACCCTGCCCCTCCCCCGTGAAAAATTCCTGTGTGCGCTACCGATTTGTTTCGAAACAATTCAAAATACATTAAAAAATGAAACATTTTCATCTAAAGTTAGTGCTTATAATTATAATCAGTAGAAGACTTAGTCAGAATATTATCGGAAAATCTTGAATATTTCTGTATGTATTAACTATATGCTAATCTTAGGCGGTAACTTCAAAATGTCTTGGCGGTCCATCGGTCGACCACGATCGACTTAATGCCCACCCCTGCATTACACAGATCTCTTTTATGGAAGGCGGAGAGGAGGTGCGGGGTTACATTATGAAAAACTCTAAGACGAGAAATAACCATGGGATAATTTCTGCGGTAAAAAAAAAAATGTTGGTCAATGAAAGCGTTTGAACGCCCGAACCTCACCTTGCCACTGCCCGATCACTAAGTATCAGTGGCGCAAGGGGGTTCCTGAGGGTCCGGACCCCCCAAAGCCCTTGATTTTTTTCCAATTGATTATAATTCTAAGTATATAGTACGTAAAATTTAATTAATTACTTGTTATTAATGATTAATTTTATTAATTAATGCTAATTATTTATTCAAAAATTAGTTTTTTTTATTGTGTTTTGTTCCCGAAAATCGACAAAATCAAAAGGAGCATGATTCATGAATGGTGAACTTTCGACCCCCGACTCCCCCAACCTTGAAAAATTCCTGTGTGAGCTACTGCTAACAATCATTGGGGGGTTTTCTTAATACTCCAATTCATTCAAAATACAATGTGATCTATATTAAAGAAAATTACTTCGATGATGCGAACATTTGTATGATTAAAATTAATCACTTTTTTTAAAAAGTCAATAATATTAATTTATATTGTATAGTAATATCATATTAGATAAATGCCACAAAACTAGAATATATTAAAAATCTTATATATAAATAAACTAATATAAATTTAATGTTCTCATTTTAAAAGGTTTTCTGAAACATTTTTGTGGGCAGTATAATATAAAAGGTGAAAGTCAGTAAATGAGTAATTTTATATGAAAAGTATCCCCTTATTCTAGATATTAATTAATTTTTCAGTTATGCAAGAAATTGAAATTCCATTTTAATTTTGCAGTATATTTATCAATGTCAATATTTGCGTGTAAAAAACACACACACTTCACTTGTTAAATGTTTTCTTTTTGTAAATCAAAACAATTTATCAAATAAATAAATATTAGAGAAGTATACCAGTGGCGGGACGTACAACCCCGCAACCCCCCGGATCGTGGCGTGTACCCGGGTTCGCCCCTGGGGAGCGACTTCTAGTGGGCCCAATGCTTATTTTATTATATGGTTTTGCAATCTTTTGTAAGATTTGGCTTGGGGCACAAACCTGACTTCGCAGGGGGCCCCTAATACTCTCCGTTACGCCACTGAAATATCCAGTAACTACTTATGGGTATTTAGTTTGTTGCATTGCTTATATTAGTTGCATTGTTTAAACAAAGGGACTGTAAAAATGCTCTCCTTTTATTCGTTATTCATTTAATAAAATTTTACTGTAACTATAGAAAGGTTTATTGTTTGTGTGTGTGTGTGTGTGTGTGTGTGAAGCTGGTCCAAAGATAATTTAAAATGTGGTATTAAAAGTTTCCGAAGCTTTTAACATATAGGTGCAAGCTTATTTTCTCATTTTATTTGCTAAGATGAAGTTTAAAAATGGTCAAACATACTTCAAACTGTATAATTGATGTCTTTGGAAGTTTTAAAACATTGTGTCATCAAAGTGCAAAACACACGTCTTGCTTGTAAATATTTATTTTTGGTCGTTGTTCCAGATGGTTCTTTAAGACTTCATTCAAATAAAATTACCGTAACTCATGCAATCTCACTTTCTGTTGTTGACAGAAAATTATGCCCACTTTCTTGCGACGACAGACTAATTATTATCTTCACTTGCAAGAAGATTGCCAAAAAATGAAACACAATGAAGATTTGGAAATGTTACAGTAAGTCTTCTTCACCTTTCTCATGAATGCTTGTAAGATTTATCTAAATTGACGATCTATAACTTTTTTAGAACCAACTGGATACATAGAAATAGAGGGGGGGGAGAGAGTTTTGGCGCGGAGTAACTTCCTCGTATTTTTTTTCAACTTAATTCACACGAAAGCGCTCCATTGCTTTCAAAATTAATTTACAATCTATTTTTGTACATAGAAAATTACCCCGTAACAATTTAGGAAATTAAAATGTATACTTAAATTTTGTTTTGAGAGTTTTGTTAGAATTGCTAGATGAATTTTATGCTTGAAATTGGAAAGATATTTTATTTTCCCCCCTACTTTGTTTCAACCCCCCTTCTATATCACTTCCTACATAGCCCCCCCCATCCCATTTTGCCTTAACACAAATATTCGTATGGGTAACTATTAGTTTCAAAAATGAACTTGACTACTTTTTAATAAACAAGTATCTTTTTAATTTGAAAGTTGCTTTTGTGAATTGTTAATATTTATCGAATGTGTTATCAATGGCTGTTAATATATTTATCAAATACATTTACAGGTAATTTATTTTAAATAAATCTCATTCACATCCCCAGCATTGAGATTTTAGATATGTCCTCTTTATGTAACCGATTTGTTTGTTTAGAAAAGATGAAAAGATGTTTATGATTCCTGCTTATTTTTCCATGCTTGTTGTACTTGTGTCAATGTTGGGATGGTCAGTGTTGGCTACGGATGATGCTGGAGTTGTCATCCAATAATATCCCACATGTGCTGAATTGAAGACAGATTAAGTGATCTCACAGGCCAAGGTAACATGTCAACACTCTGTAGAGCATGTTCCATTTCAATAACGGTATGAGAGCGAGCGTTCTCCTGTTGAAAAACTCTCCCTGGAATGCTGTTCATGAATGGCAGTACTATAGGTTGAATTACAAGACTGACGTACAAATTTGCGGTCATTGTGTTTGGGATAATCACGAGAGTGCTCCTGCCGTCATAGGAAATTGCTCCCCAAACCATGAGATCAGGTGTAGGGCCAGTGTGTCTATGCCGCAGGCGTTCTCCTGGGATCTTTCTGACCAACACACGGCCATCACTGGCATTAAGACTGAACCTGCTTTCATCAAAAAACATAACATATCTCCATTCCGTCTTTCAATGAGCCCTGGCTTGACACCACTAGTGTCTCAAACGGCAATGGCTTAGAGTCAGTGGAATACACCCTACAGGGCGCCTGGCTCGGAAGTGTCCTTGATGTCACCGATTTCTAACAATTCGTTGTATCACAGTGGTACCAATGCAGCTCGAATTTCTGCCACAGCCGGTGGTCCTAGTGGTGGTCTTCCCTCTCGGTAGTGCCACGTGGTCACCCGAGACCCGGTCTTGAAGCAGTACCATGCCTTGACCACTGCGTAGCCGCGGTAGTCGAGTGGTATAGGTATCGGATCGTGGCTGGCTTTGTCATGAGTTCGAGCCCAGTATCACTAAAGACCCACCGTGTAGGGCAGCGATGCATGCTAAATCTGTCGAGAGCTGAAACGTCCTCCCGTTGGTGTGGTGTGGTAGTTTGGAGAGGGGTTGCCAGCTCAGGTGTCGTCCACGTCACTTGACTATGGTTCAAATTTACGTGGTCCGTCGCCAAAAGCCCTCGTGTAGCTGAACAGTGCGACGTTAATATTCAATCAATCAAAGGAATTCTTGGTCAACATCAGCACAATTTGTTAAATTTCATAGACAAATAACGCCCACAAACTTTACAGCAAGCATTTAAAGCAACCCTGATTTGCAAGTTCTAAATAGCGCCACTAGCGCCACACGCGAAATTTGAATTGATGCCATCTTTCAGATGTATAAACACGCCTACAAAATTTCGTTTATATAACACAAGAATCTTTCTTGTTGGGGGATTTTTTCCCCGTCAGAGTATTATTTTCTTTCATAATAAACTGTAACAGAAACTTTTAACATATTCATGTTCTTGTACTCCTCTAACAAAAGAAACAACATTGAAAATAAATGCAAATTTGTCATCTCAGCATGGAGAAAGTGTATTTGTATTCGGAAGAGAATGGGGTGAGATGGGGCTTAATTATAATTTTACTTTGTAAAAAGAATGATTTAAAAGAAATTTTAAGAATGAGGCAAAACTTCAGTCCTCTCTCTATTCATCCATATCATGGATCAGAATTAAGAAATTTGCTATTATTAGTCTGTCATGTAGTTCAAATGTGATGACAGTTTAAGTGTGAAGCCACTTTTTTCCAAATTTCAACGAAAGACTTCACATTTAACATGTTTATTTTTTCACAACCAATTTGATGTCTATGCAAGAAGTTTTTAAGTTAAATTTATTGTAGTATATCAAAACTAATTGCTGCATATTTTCGTTTTAAACAATAAATAAAGAAGCTGAAACAGAGAAATTAATTTAAATAATTTCAAAATCATGACTCGAAAAAAGATTGCTTCATATTAATTTTTTAAAATCTGATTTTATTTTTGTTTAAATTTATTGGATTCTTATTACTTTTAACAAAAGTGGATTCTTCAATAGAGAAATTGACTATGTAATTTTCATAGGAATTCTAATATACCTAAAATTTAAAAAAATTTTATTTCCTGGGGGAATTATTTTTTACGCAACTAATATGTTACATCAAGCCATTGTACATTATGAAAAAAAATTCCTTTGGTGTCAATCATGCTAAAAACAGAGCATTTTTCAGATATTAATCAGGGAATGGTTAACTAGACACTCCTATTCAAAAAAAGTTTTATTTATTCACTTACGTTTGTTCCTGAAATTGTTCCTAGTTGCAAAAGAGCTTTAGCACAGAAGCTTATCTGGAGTTAGAAAACCATTTCGCGAAAATCTAAAGCTCCGTTTCTGCGAAATAATTTGCGAAAACGTTTCATCTTAACAGATCTAATCAATTATATTGTCCCAAAATAATTATACCATTCTCTATAACTTACGACTTCATGCTATCTTACGAATGTCATGATTTATGAAGAGGTCAATGCATAAGACATCTTTTTGAATAATAAAGACAGAGAAAAATTCTTCAAACATGCATTTCTGTGTTCGAACGCCTTGTGTCGAAATAAATTTATATTCTAAGAAAACAAGGCTTCATATATGACCATTAAAAACAAAATCGGGTAGGCGTCATTTCCAGATATGGATGAAAAAATGACACCTTAATAATATAGGGGATGAAACCGTTAGATCATGATAATTTGTCTTGGGCATTCCAATTTGTAAAAACAACTGTGAAAACATGCTTATTATTCTGTTTCTCGAATTGTGGGATGAATTGACAGATTATGTTCCTCTTTCAAAACAAAATGTCAATTGTGTTTTTCTCTTTAATCATTTTTGGCAAATGCTGTAATTAATCTGACACATCTAGATTACCAAATCAAGTCATTTTGAATTTATTCAAAAAAAAAATTTTTTTTTCTTTTACCTTTCAATCAAAAGTGATGGATAAAATGGATGAATTTATCTTAAGTCGCCACAACAAGGGGCTCCATTCATTCAGTTACACTCATATCATAATTTTTTCCACTGAGTCTTTAAATAACGTTTAAATACAAATATTCTATTTTAAATCTGTTTCAAAGTTATTCAATTCCTACAATTATAGCTCACACTCTCTCTCTCTATATTTATTTATTTATCTTGGTGGAATTTTCAATCGTTCATAAAATACATTTGAAAGCGCTCAATTGAGCTGAAATTTTATAAACATGATTATTTGGGATGACAATACAGTCATTTAATTATAATTAATAAAAATTTATTGATTAAAGCTAATTATTTAAAGAATTACAAATACAGCCACGATGGCATTTTTGGCGACTTAGCGATCCTTTTAGTGATTTGTGTCAAAATTTGAAAAAGTTTTTTTCTCACGTGTTAAAGCATTCAGTTGAACTGAAATTTTATAGACACAATTGTTTTGTATGACAATACGATATTTTAATGATAATGAATAAAAATTAATTATCACTTAATGTTGTGATTCTGTCATATGTATATACATATTTACATTAATTGTAACTATTTAATAAATGTAGCTAAAATAAAATTTTTCTTTGTTGACGTAAGTAGGAATTGACTTAAACTTTTTTTTTCATATTACTTGTTTTTTTAGTATAACTTCGTCAAATTTCACCCGAGAAGCTTTTTGTGAAAAGTATTCATTTCTCTATTTTGAGAGATTATCAACTAGATGTTATTTAACCTGGATGGATGTGCGTACTCGATACTAAAGTTAGAGGTTGTGTGGGGTGACGGAGTCACCCCAATCCTTTTTTTATAACTTTTTTATTGTACACGATAATAATCGTAGTTCCAGTGTATAATTTATTTAAGAGAAAGTATACTTATCTACTTTTAAAGACTTTTCAATTTTTCTTTGATAATATGAGAAAAAAATTCAATCAAACTGAACGAAAATGTTTCAAATGTGCGTGACTTTAATAAAGGATACAAATTATATATATATATATATACAGACACTTTTCTTTAACATTACAGGGATGATATTTTCAGGCAAAACTCTCATATTTAACTCAAGTTATTGAAGTTTTATTCTTTGATGATTGACAAATAGCATGCTAAGACTTTTTCTTGCTTGTGTCTTTTTGAAAGGTGCAGTGTGTCTTGTAGTACACTTGTGGCTTCATATCTTTCTTGAAATTTTTTTAGGTTGCCTTTGAAAATTTTTCTTTCAATTCAAAGGTTTCATGTTCATCGCTTTTGTGAAAATTATTTGTGTTGTGAAATTTTGAATTTTAGGTGTCCGCTGAACGATGGACCCGTTCCCCTATTGTACAAATTATACAACTGTGCGTACTCATTGCTCAAGTTGGCATTTCTGGCAACCATAGGAATCATCATGATATCATGATCCTTAACGTTGTGACGTTTGAAAAAAATTATGGTAGCGTGATATTTATTAATTTGAATATTTAGTTTATTTATATATACGTGAAAGCTATTAATTACAGTATATACACTGAAATTATTAAAAGGATTGCTTAGAGTTCAAATTCTGTTTTTTGTGAGGTAGGAGATTGCATCCGTTCTCGGTGAAGTTTTCAAACAGTCTTCTCTCTCTGCCCTCTCTAGGGTCTCGGGGGATGGTAGTGGGCAGCCTCTTTATCCTCGAGTTACATCCGGTTCGTGGGCGGAGGGGCTTTCATGGTGTCAAAGGTTGCCGGGGCGATGACTAAAGACAAGACCTCGCAATATTTTAAGGTAGGACGTGTTCATAGAAGCGTGGTTCTCTCTCCTGTCCACAAAAAGAAGCTGATTTACAGCTGAGGCGGGAAAACGTCACAAACGTAAGCGGATCTTTCGAGAAAACGTTGGAGGGTAGGGGGATTCCCTAGACCAGTCTGTCTTGGCGCTTCTGTTAAATTCAACTTTTTACGAGCTATTTTTACTAAATATACCTTATGTATAAATACATTTATTAAAACATCACGAAAAACCTTTTTGATATATTTAGAGGGTTAAAATAAAGTTTTAAACTCTAAAAATACAGTAAATTATAAATTAAAAAAATTAATGCAGATCTATTACTTCTTGAGCTTTGTAAGAAGAGAGAAAATCATGCAAATTCAAATAAGAGATTCGTAAGAGAATGAAATTTGAGAAAATGGTGAAAGTCCTAGTAATAAAATTACTTTTAACGGTAGTTGTTCAGTGACACAGAAGACACCCATTCGGCAACACCTACGTCATGAAGTAAAACAGGGTGGAATACAAAACAGAAGGGTTCACGCACGTGTTCATTCATTAATGAAGTAAATCAAATATGTATCGCTTGTACTCTTTCTCTAATTTCTGATTATTTCATTGATTCACAGTCTACGTTCTTCTGAAGTCTTCTTGATTTTCAGATGCTTTCACCACTGCTGATTTTCATTTAGATTTAAAAGGATCATTTTGTATTCGTGTGAAGTAATATGCGTTCCTTTGTGTGTGTGTGACTCTTTAAAAACTCTTATTGCATCAGGACCAGAAGTCGGGAAAAGGTCTGAAAAGAAAGAGCCAAATTTATGTGTTTTAAGATTCTAAAATTATGAACCGGTAGATTTAAAGCAATACTAAGTTATGAAACTTATATTTTTATTAATAGCAAAAGAAAAATGCAAATTGATCATATTGCTTTTAATGAACGAACTTGTATATTATAAGAAAATATTTGTCCCTTTGTGTGTAACATATCGTTTTTACACTATGACATGATTCCCAGTTGATGTGTGTGTGTGCCATGAACCTTAGTGTAGCTTTAATGAACAATCAATCAACTTAGTTGATATCAGTTAGTATCAGGAAACGCCTGTACTTTAAGAAATAAGTAAATCCCAAAATACTGGAGGCTAGGAATACCAATTTTTACCTCAGAAGTAGAGTAATCAGTCAATTACTTCGTATTCCAGATACGAAACAATTGCGATGTTCAAGTCGAATCATGTGCTCAAATCATGATTCCACTGAAGATGTGTCCCGAGAAATTATAGACACTGATACTCTTTAAATTAGGAATTAGCCCTCAAAGTCTTTTTATGAAGCTTGGAAGTTAGAGAGTGATGCTCCAACTTAGCTCCTCGTTTGTCGACCATGGTTTAAAATTATGAAATCAACCACTAATAGCCCACTATAGGACTACCAAAAATAGTGTAGAACGGCGTCGGTTCGAGCTAATCAATGAATTCATGATATGAGTACTCAATACTTCAAGCATTAAAACTCTCGTTCGGCTGTTTTGAAACACTTACAGTTGACTATGTCAATGAAAACATGGCTACGTAGCTCTCACTTTCCATTCTGTTTCACGAAGACAAATCATAAATTTTCAGCTTATAAAAATTTCAATTGCATTGTTTAAATATTAAACGAAGAGAAGTATTATCCTTTCACACTGATTTGAAAGAATCATTCCATCAATTTTTTTGAATTATTGAAAGTTTTGAAAAAAAAGTATCTTAAGCAGTGGGCGTAGCGTATAAGCTTGCATCTATGGGTGGCCCAGGATTATAGGGGACCCAAAGGTTATCGTTTTGCAGTCCTTTGTAAGATTCGACTTGGGGCCGAAACCTGACTTTGCAGGGGATCCCTAATATTCTCCGTTACGCCACTGATCTTAAGCAGTTTTTTTAAAATAATTTTGGATATATTATACAGCTACGCTGCCGAGCAATTACACCCATGTCCATAAATTAAGAATAATTCAGAATCACATGGAAATCGAACTCTGGACCAAAAATTTCACTTGTAGAATTATCACACACGTCTTGAACAATAATATGCAAATTACAGGAAGCCACCAGATGACACCGATAGTATGTCACAATGAGAGTATAAAAGAGAGGTATATAAGGAATTGCGGCAAAGAAGTAAAATTGTTCACAAGCATTTTGTAAGCCACTCAGTGGCATAAACGAACAGCTATCACACAGAGGAACGAAGATAACTTTTTTACGTTGTAAAATTATCGGTAGCATGGAATATAGCATACTCAGGTGGAAGTTTCAGATGAACTTGGAATTACCCAAAATGTCATCTCTAGGCTTTGGCAACAATTCCAAGATGGCGGAAATATCAGTAGATGTTACAATATAGATTGCCCCCGAGTTACAAGACGGAGTAGAGCACATCCGACCTCTCTCATCAACTATCTGCAGCCACAGGTATGGCAGTTTCAAAACAAATCGTGAACAAATGTGTATTTGGGACATATTGGTCTTTATGCTCACAAACTTCTCAGATGTGTTCCACTCAAGGCAACTCACTGTTTCCAATGGTTAGCCTGGAGTAGAGAACATGCACAATGTTTGCGTATGTGTGTGAACATCTTTACAGTAGGCATGTATAATGTTTTCCGACGAGTCTAGGTTTAGCTTGAAGCCTGATTCATGTCGGACTTTCATATGGAGAACGCCAAGAAGCTATCACCTCCAAGGCAATATCTTTGAACTGCACCGTTACGGGATGTAAGATGCTTGTTTGGATGAAATTTTACAAGGCTGCAGAATAGATCTACATGTTCAAATTGGAATCATTTACTGGGGCATAATTCTGAAACAATATTTACGTTTGCTTAGCGGTGCCATGAGCACAGAATTTGTGTTTATGGATGACAGCGTCTGTCTTCACCTAACAAACATCGTAAACGAGTGCCTTCAATCTGAGTTTATTACCCCAACAGAATGTCCAGAATTCTCACCTGGCTTGAATCCAGCGTAGCATGAGTGGCACATGTTTGGCCAACGAGTTTCAGCCCTTCAACTACGTTTATATGTGTATTGGAACTTCGAAGAGCATTACTTGTTGAGGGTAGGAATCTTCCCCAAGGTCAGCTCGATAATTTGATACTAGGTGCTGTACGGACAGTATTTAATCACATGGTAGACATTCAATGTAATAATTATTATATCAACAGCGTGTAATATTGAGTGTTTGTAAAGAGTATTTTTTTGTAATTGCTCCAGAGAGCCAAAATTGTTATTTCTATGAATGGTATCACACATGCGCCATCTTTTCCAGTCTATATCCGTGGCCGCGGTAGCCGAGTGGTATAGGTATCAGATCGTGGCTTGCCTGGTCACGAGTTCGATCCCAGTACCACACTAAAGACCCGCCGTGTAGGGCAGCGATGCACGTTAAATCTGTCGAGAGCTGAAACGTCCTCCCGTTGGTGTGGTATGGTAGTTAGGAGAGGGGGGTGCCATCTCAGGTGTCGTCCACGTCACTTGACCATGGTTCAAAATTACGTGGTCCGTCACCAAAAGCCCTCGTGTAGCTGAACAGTGCGACGTTAATATTAAATCAATCAATCCAGTCTATATCCTTTGTTTAATAAATAAGCTTAATGAATTAAGTCCCGTTTGTTTTGCTTCAGAACTATTGTGTTCTGGAGCTGGCATTATCCTTAATTTATGAACATGACTACATTTGATTGCATTTATGCGAAGTGAAAAATTTTATAAAATGGAATACATATATGATACTTTTATATTTTAATTTAATATTTTTATTTCTGGATCGCATCACTCATACGATAGTTCCATTTGGTTAACCCTTGACAATAGCCTATTGTATTTAATTTATTGCACCGGGAAGAATTGGCGAGAGTTATATGTTATACCTTAGATATCTAAATACATTTGAATTATGGTTTAAACAATTTGGTCGGGAGTTTTAAAATCGTTAATATAAATTTTAAAATACGTCTAGAAATCCAAGAGGCGAAGATAAGAAAGGAATTCTTTCGGATACGTTTTTCTTACACACGTATCCAAGTTATGTTCTTGATTTGGTAGAAATAAGTAAAAATTTTCGAAAAGGAATTAATATTATGTTCACGAGAATTCAAGAAACCTTAAGCAATTTTTCATTCTGACATCATTATCCAGTGCTTATTTGACAAGAGTTATATAACTTATAATAAATAATGATTCAAGTTATTACATCATTTAATTATTCATTTTTTAATATGCGAGAGGGCATGATTAAAAACTTGAGCTTTTGCCTTGGATGCAATGTCTTTGAACTGAATGGCCTTGAACGTGTAGCTGTCATAATATTGATCGCGTCTGAATGCGAAATGGTTTTCCCCCAAAGACTTCTGTAAAGTGTTTTTGCATGCGAATAAATGATCGTACTCGATGAAATGATAATAAGTTGAATGTAGCAATCAAAAGTGTCTTTTTGTAACTAACTTCATGCAGATTTTAAAGATGATTCTTCTCGATAGATTTAATGTCATATTAGCGTTTTGCAATCAAAAATATCTGTGACATAATGCTAAGTTCGCCTTATTTGACACTTGTTCTCTCCTAAAAACATGAGTAGGAGGGTGGATCGTGGTTGTATGCACGGACGTCTTACGGCAAGGGTCAACTGGACCTGGGCCCATGACCTTGGCTGCAATGGGGACCTCTTCTGGTTTTCGACTTGGCCTTAATAAGATCAAAATTCGAATAATTTCAACATATTTCCCGGCTGTATTCTCAAAAAAAAAAAAAAAAAAAAAACTGTTGATTTTGGACGATTTATCAACTACCTGCATGTGATGATCGTCGTCCACATACAGGCCTCAACCTTCCATTATACACCATCATTACGCACTCAATCGAAAGGCGGCAGTTGGTCGAGCCGATTTGTGTAATTGTAAGTAATATACATTTATTTGTTTCGGGTTGTTGTTTGTACGAGTAATTGACAATGTACGTTATGTTATGTACTGTCTACTTTTAAAGGTCATTGGGGTCGACATTTGTATAGAGGTCCAGGGCCTGTCTCTCTCTCTCTCTCAATAAGTTAGTTTCAAGACGTCCCTGGTTGTATGAAGAAAAAAACTTATCCATCGAAACGGAAGAGATGTTCTGCGGTATGGATATCGGGAGAAGAATAAAAGAAATATTTTCAAAATTTAATATTGCCACAAAAGGAATGAATTTTCGAGAAATTAGGGTTGGTCGCGATAGCCTAGTGGTCAAGGTCACGGACTCGTTGCTGGCATGTCATGAGTTCGAGCCCTGTACCGCTGAAAACCCGCCGTGTAGAGGGGACCGATGTACACCAAATCTTTCGGGACTCAAATGTCCCCCCGTTGGTGTGGTGTAGAAATGAAGAGAGGGGTTGCTATCTCACTCGCCTGTTGACCTTGGTTCAAAATTGCGAGGTTCATCACCAATAGCCCTCGTACATCTTTATAGTGCCACATTAACATAACTCTCAATCACTATAAAAAGTAATGAATAAGACTGTGGTGAGATGTTTTTTGACTCAAAATAACTATTTTTCTAGAATATAAATTAAATGTATATTAAGTTTCTGCAATACTGATGATTACTGATTAATGAGTGGTACAATGTACCTTATGGATATGAAACTCAAAAGATGACTTGGGTCAAATAAACAAGGTTTAACTTAAGGCGGGCCGCAAAAAAAAATTGATATTCATGGAAATGTAAGTTTATTTCGAATAATACATTGTAATAAACACATATAAAAGAACAAGAAATTTCATATTTACGCCCTGACACTTGACATCTCTTCTGTGCTTCTATCTTTTCTATTTTGGGAGAAATTTTGATATATTTTACATTATTGTATGCCAATATACTGACCGGGCCTCTCAGGGGCTCACCTTCTTTAGGTGAGTACGGGTGTCACAATCCCGACGTATCGTAGTGATCTTTACCTTTTCCCAAGGGGCTTACTATCTTTGGTAAACACGGCGGGTTTCACGAACCCTGGGTACCCTAGTGATCCTTCTCTATTTTCGACCCTCTTTTTGGTCATTCCAATTCATCTTTTCTTCTTTTCTCGTCTAGACCACAGATGAACAATAGTCTTTGACGCAGCTTAGCCAGATTTGGCTGTTGCGCCATAAACCCATACACTTACTCACTATACTGACCTGGCTGCAAAACTTCTCGTTATGGGTCGCGAGTTTGACACCCCTGATATACACTGCAACATTTCATACCAAGCTCTTTCTCATCATCGTCGAATCAGTCCGATCCAAGCTTTTCTCCGTCTTCATTTTTCTCGCGCACTATTCGACTGAAAGTGGGGCCGCAGTAGCCGAGTGGTCAAGGTATCGGATCGTGGCTGGCCTTGTCACGAGTTCGAGCCCAGTACCACTAAAGACCAGTCGTGTAGGGGCGCGATGCCCGTTAAATCTGTCGAGAGCTCAAACGTCCACCCGTTTGTGTTGTGTGGTAGTTAAGAGAGTGGGGTGCCAGTTCTGGTGTCGTCCATGTCATTTGACCATGGTTCAAAATTACGTGGTCCGTCGCCAAAAGCCCTCGTGTAGCTGAACAGTGCGACGTTAATATTCACTCACTCACCCTGGTTTGGAAATTAGAAGACTGAGATATATCAACTCGGATATTATTTTTATCACGTGGATAAAAGATGAAGTATCACACGTGGTATATAGATGAAGGAACCCCTTCATCTATATACCACAGCACAGGGAAAGGCGATTTCTTTTTCTTATTTGTTCACTGATACAAACTCTTGGGCTGTGATTAGAATTTTAATAAGTAATGCCACTCCAGATACCAAAATGAATTGTAGAAAAGTGATAAGTGTACTACGTTTGACTCATTAAACTGATAGAAAATAAATGTTCTTGCAACTATAGTTATGAAACTATCACAATAAACTGAATGTAACTGCCACTACTAAGGGTCTAAAGCCTGACTTTGAAGGGGGGGGGCCTAATATTTTCTGTTCTGCCACTGATCAGAATACTATATCACGACTAATGAAATGCTATATAGTATATAAATTGAATATTTAATTTTTAGGTAAGAATTTAATTTAAATCCATTTTATACTTAGAGGAAATTTTATTTGAAGCACACATGTACATGGTATGTTAGCATGACTTTACTATACGTCATCAGTGGCGTACACAGGGGGGTCCTGGGGGTCCAGACCCCCTAAGCCCTTGATTTTTTTTCCGATTGATTATAATTCTATGTATATAGTACGTAAAACTTAATTAAGTATTTGTTATTAATGATTAATTTTATTAATTAATGCTAATTATTTATTCAGTAATTAGTTTTTTACTGTGTTTTGTTCCCGAAAATCGACAAAATCAAAAGGAGCATGATACAAGAATGGTGAACTTTTGACCCCCCCCCCGCCCCCCTTGAAAAATTCCTGTGTGCGCTGCTGTACATCATTACTTCAAATCGTTGGACAAAACAATTATTTGTCTTTTATTCCATTTGGGAACAAATGTTCAAATGAAAATTCTGATTTCGAGTTATAAGTTAAGTAATTAATAAATAAAAATATACAGCATTTTTTTATTTGCCTATTATTTGGATTTTAAATTACTTCGGAGAGCTTTGAAAAAACGATCCCTCAAAATCTTCTTCATTCCTATTTGCATAAATTGTATTCATCCGAGTGAATTATACATTATCTCCGACATCCACTCAACGCGACAGCGGAAAAACACAATACTTCTATCAGTTTTACTTTTTATTTCCATCATTTCCAAAACTTGTTTACGGATGCTATGATTCAAACAACTTTACTTTCCACGCTACCTTGGTATGGAATCGCTCACTTCCATCAATGGAAGAATTGCGATACTCAACAAATATTTACACCTTATTTTTTATATGAAAAGAAAATATCAGTGAGAGAGCGCCGCATTAAAACATTTGATAACAAGAAGTGATACTGTAATCCAGGTCGGACACAACAGGAACAAAAGAAGCCAACGTAACTCGAGCAGTAAGAATTTTTAAAACCTGTATTTAGGTAAATGAATGCTTCCACGATTCCATGCTGTGGAACAGCGTCAAGTCGGTATGTTTATTTGATTCTTGTGAAAGCGGATCTCTCTCTAGAATAGGTTTCTATTTTTCTCTCTCGGTATTTGTGTCTGACATGAATGGTAATGTTGCTACAGAGAAAAAGGTGTGTTTTAGTTTCGATTTCTTGTAAAGTCGCGTTAGTAGGCAGTCTCGTTTCGGGAATAAAAGCATCGTGTTTAGTGTGCAATTTTGTGCAAGAGCATAGTAATTTGTGGATATAATTAAATGATTGTTTCTGTTTATGTGTCATTTTTGTGTAATTTAAGAAGTTTTTGTAATTAAGAAGATTAAATGGTTATTTTTGATATATTAATATTTTATTGATTTATGTATAGATTTCCCGTTATTGTTGGATAGTCTTAAAAATTTGGATATCTTTTTAATCATCTAAAAGGGATTTATTACGAGAATTAAAGACATTTTCCCCTTAATGTTAATTTTCTTAGGTTTGAATTATTTTTAAGTCTGTTTTAAACATTTTGATAGTTCAGACTATAATAAATAACTTTTATGCTTTCTATACTTATAGGTTTTGACTTAAAATTTTGTATGCAGTTTTTGAAATTTTTGCAGGTTACATATATATATATATATATATATATATATATATATATATATATATATATATATATATATATATATATACACGTACGCTTTTTGTTTTAAGTTTATCTCGATAAAATTTTGCGTCAGCACTAAATCAAAAACTCAAAATTTATTTTTTGGAATGGGTTCAATGATTATTTTGAAATTTCTTAAATTATAAGTAATTATGATTGCAAAAAATAAAATATAAGTAAATATTAATTATATTTTTATACAAACATCGTAAAAAAATCGTCAAACCTAGTATTTTTGTATACTTTTCTATTAGTAGGAAATAAGTTTTCAAAAGTTTATTGTACAGTTAATTTCAAAGATATAAAAGCTGTCGTATAAATAAGGGCTGTATTTTGGAAGAGGTGATTAATATTTTTGTGTAATATTTTCTCTTTCTAACGAGTTAACGATTAAATATTAAATCTGTTAGTTTTTCAACTGTTTTATTGTAATCTTTGTTTTGCTATATCTTAGCTTAAGAGAAATAGCACGAATTTCTCTAGAATTCAACTAATTTATTAATCGAAGATGAGAATTCTGTGTTGGTTTTAATGAGGGTCATTTTTTAAAAGTTCAGATCATCATACTTCAACAATTTCTCTTAAATCTTCTGAAATTGCGATGACTTGATGTACATCTTGACAGAGTTACTTTTGATATCTAAATGAAATTAAAAATCCAAAAAATAGTTTTAAAAATGGTTCTTTTAAGAGTTTCCTGTAAAAAAAAATCGCTTTTACTTTAAACAAATGTAAGCCCAATTTTCTTAAAGAATTTTAGTTCCGCATTTGTTCTTGGATGATTGTCTCCAAGGTATTTTTCACTGGAATGTTTTAGTAGTAAATATGATAAAATTCTAACATTAAATTTGAATGAAATCCGTTTTGTAAACTATTTACTGGTAGTAATTACTTAAAATATTTTTTACTTGCTTCTATTTAAAACAAAGCGCTTCTATATCAAGTCTTTATCTTTCTCTTAAATTAGTGTTTCTCAAACATTCTTTGTTTGCGACCCAATTTTCAATCATAATTTTCATCGCGCCCCCCCCCTCCATACAATAACAATGTATTGAATTCAGTAACAATGTAATTTGGTGCTAAGGCTACAATACGACTTTAATTGTAAATCGTACAAATTATCAAGATAAGTATTAAATTTTTTTTATAATTTTATATATGACAAGCCCATGGGTAAATTAACTTATATTAGCTTAGCCCATTAACTGAGTATTGATGAATTAATAATGAAATACACTACGCAGTACTGATATATTTATCAGTATATTATATTCGTGTAAATATGGACTTTATTATGTCACAGTGTATTTTTTTGCTTCTTTTCATTAAATTAATATTCCAAATCTTTTATTTTCGACTTTTCGATATGCTCGTGCCTCCTGGTGGGATTATCATGCCCCCCCTAGGGGGGCGCGTCCCACAGTTTGAGAAACGCTGTCTTAAATCATTCATTTTTTTTATCGAGCAATAATTCTCTAATCGTGTAAATTGGAAACTTATGACTAACGAAATCTGGTTTGAATTTGCATTGGAAGAAAAGAGCATTGTGGATATCTGCCTACAAATCATGAATATATTTCTAAATGAGAGAGAAAGAGGAAAAGAAACTGTGTAGGATATAAAATGCATAGTTATATTTTCCCCTGTAAGACATCATATAACTTGACACTATTTTTCTTTTTCCTAGCTGTCAATGAGTTGACCGCGAGAGAAATATACAGTAGATCCTGGATGTCCACAATATTCCCTAAAACAAAAGATTAATGGTGTAAGTCATAGTCTGTGCCATTGTGCATGATACACTCGCTTTTTGTACATAATTTTTCATGTACCCTTTCGGATTGAAATTATAGATCACGCGATAAAGAGTTTTATGTACAATTTACAAAAAATTCAAAGGTTTATCGGTATTAAAAAGCAGTTTAACGTGGGATTAAGCTCCTTTGTGAATTCTGCCCTAACTACTGAAGGGAAAAAGCAGAATATAATTTTAATAACTCATAACTTTAATAACTCATAACCCCTCTTTAAAAATTTTCGCCATATCCTTTTATAGATTTTCTTTTATTGCATAACATGTGCATCAGGCAGTTCAAGGATATTTTTATTTTTTTTATAGCAACGAATCTAAGTCGCACTTTAATCAGAGATCACAATAGTTTGGTTTGTAATGGACTACATTGGTCATATATTAATGTACATTTCCAAATAAGACCAAGGACGTCTTAAGACTCTTTGGGGCCCTGGGCCGCTAAGCAAAAGTAGGCCCTAACTAAGATCTTTAAAAGTAGACAGTAGCAGGCATTGTCAAATACTCGTTCAAACGGTAATTTGAAACATATATGCACGATTCACAATTTTTAAAACCGTCTCGACCGTCTAAATGAGTTGAATGGCTGCTTATGGTATTAGGCCTTTGCTTGAATAATAGCCATCAGATACTAATACAGTCTTATTAAAGGGTGTTTTTTTAGAGATATAGAACTTTCAATTGCAATAAAACAACGATGTATTATTCGATTGACATGAATTTTTTTTATTCGAAAGATAATCTTGTGGCATTACATTTTAAATATGATTTCTGGCATAGGACTGTCACGGCTGGCTCGGATGTAGTCCAATCTGGGCGTCCAATTTTCGATGACTTTTTCCAACATTTGTGGCCGTATATCGGCAATAACACGGCGAATGTTGTCTTCCAAAGGGTCAAGCGTTTGTTGGCTTATCCGCATAGAACAATGACTTTACATAGCTCCACAGAAAATAGTCTAGCGGTGTTAAATCACAAGATCTTGGAGGCCAATTCACAGGTCCAAAACGTGAAATTAGGCGGTCACTAAACGTGTCTTTCAATAAATCGATCGTGGCACGAGCTGTGTGACATGTTGCGCCGTCTTGTTGGAACCACAGCTCCTGGACATCATGATTGTTCAATTCAGGAATGAAAAAGTTAGTAATCATGGCTCTATACCGATCACCATTGACTGTAACGTTGTGGCCTTCATCGTTTTTGAAGAAGGATTCCACCAGCCCATAAAGCGCACCAAACAGTCAGTTTTTCTGGATGTAACGGTGTTTCGACATACACTTGTGGATTAGCTTCACTCCAAATGCGGCAGTTTTGTTTGTTGACGTAGCCATTCAACCAGAAGTGCGCTTCATCGCTAAACAAAATTCGCTTATGAAAATCGGGAACAACGGCAATCTCGTTTTGGGCCCATTCGACGAATCTACGCCTTGTTTAATGATCGTTTTGATGAATGGCCAAACCAAACTGAGAATAAATCACTTGACAGCTGTTAAATCGGTCGCCATTTTGGAAAGTAATGCCAACTTAAACTTCTATACCTGGAAAAAAACACTTTACTTTTTGTCAGTTGCCATTCAGTTTGAAATTCCCTGTTTTTCGGAGAATATGTACGATAATAATATTTGACCATTAAAATTATCTGGATCATGATCTTACTAAGACAGATTCGAGAATGAAACGAGGCCCCGGGACCAGTTGGCCCATGCGTTAAGACGTCCTTGAATAAGACAGTGTGAATTGCAAGTCCAGTTGCACGTTATATACTCAAATGGCATTGGAATTAAAAGGAATGAAAGGATTGGCTGAAATGGGGTGACTCAGAATTACGTAGTTGACGATATATCTTCAGGTGAAATTGCTGGACATATTGAGCAATTTCGTTACGATAGGCAGCATGTGTTGAAGATTTCAATACCTGTTTCGTTGCGGGGGAGGGGAGACAGGATATACTCTTGAATTAATAAGAATGATGAATAAAATTTAATTGAACGTGACAAGTTTTTCTTCATGTCATATTTAATATACATGTTTTTAAGAGTTTTATCTGTTTTTATTTTTGTGTTATACTATAAAATATCATCTGATGTTTTTGTGTTGAAACTTGTTTTTTTCGTAAATGCACTTTCAAAACACGAACAAGAGAAAATAAGCTATAAAAAGTCAAAAAGTCCGAGATAAAAAATATTATTAAAGCGTTGTTGGCAACATATCGCAAAATCATAAGACTGATGTTATTAAATCGCCCTGCCGCGGGGGTTCTTCATCATGATCTATCTGGACATTTATCGAGTCTTCATCACAGTCCGGAATGACCAAATAATCTCCGTGAGAGCTCCCAGATATCCGCTTATCTTCCCTCATCCAATAGTGGGTGCTCGAAAAAATCGTAATCCCTTTAGGAACAAAAAAAGTAATAATAAAGCATCTCTATTCGCTACCCACCTTCATAATGCGCCGCAGAGTCACGTGATCCTTGAATGTCCAATAAGAATCTGTAAACAGAATGTGAGAGAGCGCTTGGAAAATTTTCGATCGCGCCCGTCTTTTGTAATTCTTTACAACTATCAAGAGGCTCTCTTTTGGTCTGTACAATTGACCGATTTGACGTCATGCCGGACTCCCCCGCAACTGGTCTTGTTTGCGTAGGAGTGCAGGTAAATTTGTTGATAATCATAAATTCTACTCCATTCCCTCCCCCTTCTTACCCTTTTTAATAATTAGGTAACACACTGAGTAGGTGTGTTTATTGATTCTCTAATGCGTATTTGCTATACAACAACATTAATCAATTTATGTTAATTTATTTTTGCTATAAATAGTACCTATAGAATAAACAAAAGATTTTTCTCTTAAATGTCAAGTTGAAACACAGCAAAAAATATTAAACTTAACTATGAACTGCATTCTAATTAATTCTTGTAGACTTGTTTTATAAGCAACTAATTAGCTAACAAAATATCTCAAGCTGAAATTATAAAATTAATGAATGGAAAACTTGGTTTCTGTAAATAAAAAAAAACAAGTAACTTTTAAATAGCAGTTTATTTTTAAATTCTTGGGCAGTTTTTAAAATCAAGTCAACTTGAACTCTTGTACTCCTTCTGTTTTGTAAATAATTTGTGTTTAATCAAAAGATAGTGTATGTTGCATTAATTATTTTTAAGAAGTAATTTTAATGGAGGGTATTTTTTTTAAATGATAAAAATTTCTGTGGTCATATTAATTCACCTACTCTTCAAAAAAAATATTGCGAGACCTGTGTCTGAAATAATAGCTGACGGGAATTTTTTGAATTATTCCAGAAATTATTCCAACCCTTTATTAAAAGCAGAACTAGTTTTGCTCGCAATGATGGCGCACAATTTTTCAACAGAAACATACTACTTATTTCACCTCTCTGCACTATCCCATAGTTGTATTTTCCATAAAAAAAATGCTTTGAAACACCCAAATAAAATTGTAGTTGCATAGCATTTGGATAACAATATTACTTTTCAAATTTTCTTATAAATTATTCAATTTTATTTACTTTTTATGTTTGGAATCGATTTGGCTTAGTTCATAATTTATTGTTTCTCGTTTTATAGACTTTTATTATCTTTCTATCCATTTGTTTTTAATTTGTATATATTTTTTCGGTCTCACATTTTTTATGTCATGTAACTTATATCTATATATGTTTATATAAAATATATTTAGGTCAATAAT
The DNA here is from genome assembly GCA_019973935.1 of Trichonephila clavipes. Lineage (NCBI taxonomy): Eukaryota > Metazoa > Arthropoda > Arachnida > Araneae > Nephilidae > Trichonephila > Trichonephila clavipes. The sequence goes on from BMAU01014840.1 coordinate 194,500, forward strand.
CTAGCATCAATCTAGCATTTGAAACGGACTTGAGTGTGGATATTTTCTTATCACTAATTAATCAACTAGGAATGTGTGTAATTCTGAATATATGAAGAAACTCGAAGATTTTGCGCTTTCTTTAAAAAGTAGTAATTCCTCTTAATCTTTCGACAGTATAAATAGACCGAGGAAAATTAAGATCCTTTCATTAAACTCATGTATGAATAAATTAAATATAAACTCATGCTTTAAATATATCTTATAATATTCGTAATTGCTTCTCTCATTAATATATGGAATTTCAAACTATTTATCACGTAAATTATTAGTTATTAACTCTAATATGAAATCTTATTTTTTCCTTTTTTGAAGTTATAAAAATGAAGTTTTAAGTTTTCGTTAAATGACTTAAGTATGTATAATAAAATACTATATAGGAAGGAACAAAATGTTTACTAATTCTGATGAATATAAGAAATGTTACATAAATATTACATAAAAGGGTTTTTTAAGCAATTTTTTTTTAAAAAATTCATAAAATTATTTTTATTTATATAGAAAGCATTCTAGGTTGTAATCCCGAAATAGATAAAAAAATATCAATGTAATTTAACCATATATAATTTAATTACATCTATATATATAATTTAACCAAAACATTACACAAATTTTTTTAATAATTAAATAAGCTAAATTTAGTAAATAAATTCGCAAGATTTTTAAATCAGAGATTTATCCATAGAATTTTAGTTTGTGTGATTCTCTATTTTAAATGAATTTACTGTGTTTGTAACAAAATAAGTTTGTATTTTTGCTCCTTTATTTAAGGCAGCTCTTTCCTATTGTGAAACGATATATCTAAAAATAAATACTAAAGCTAAACAAAAAACAGAGGATTTTTTTTCTCCCAATACTTATAATCGTATATTTTTAGGCAATTTTTAAAAAATGAAATTCTTTTAAAAGCTTCTAGTGGACATCATACTTAAAAAATGTTTCAATTAAACTTCGAAAGAGTAAACCTCTTAATTTAATTTGACAAGCTAGTCTTAAGGATATATAATCGAACAGAGAATGAATACAAGTAAATGTGTATTTAACAGTGGTATATGGAATCGATAAAAATGAAATAGTCAAATATGGTTTTACGTCACAATGTATAGTGAAACGGTCAAATGTGATAATTATATAAGGTGTCCGAAGAGTATGACTACACTTTAAGAAAAGTAAATAAAAATAAACAAAAACAGATTTTTACTTAGGGTTTTTTGTTTCATAAAGAAAAAATTGAAGTTTCTATTTAATTAAATGCAAACTAGAGTTGGTAGAACGTTTACTTTTTACATTCTCGTTTCAAAATGACTTCATCTCAAGAACAAGTAACAGTTATGTAGAATTTAAATCTGTAACACACATGTACAACGAAAATGTAGCACCACCACACTGGAGTTTGAAAGTGAGAAAAAGTTCCCCAGGCGGTGGATGGAAAGAGGAAGTCCAGTACTATGGCCGCCTAGATCTCTAGACATAACAATTTTGGACTTTTCTTGTAGGGATAAGTGAAAAACATTGTTTACCAATCTTCTATTAGTGACAATGATGAAAAAAATGTTGAATTACAGTGACCATTTAGACTGTTGATCCTTTAATACTATCGCGGCTAAAAATATAGTATAGGCTCGATGTATTACGCACTTCTAATGGCACTCAAGTTCAAATTGTGCAATGAAGCATTGCAAAAAAACTTTGATGTTTTCTATATGGGAAGAATAAACCGCAAGTGAATACCTTTATTTGTTTTTACCTAAGTAATATCTGAAGGTGTAGTCATACTTTCCGGATACCCGGTGTTATAGTGTAGAACAGGGATCTGTGTGTGTGTGTAACCTTTGAGTTGCGGCATGCCAAACCAATCTACACAAATGATTCGGCGTACCACACAGTTGGACATTTTTTAAACAATTAGATTCCCGTGATAATACATGCAGGATTAGGTCAGTAATTTAGATTTACATTTTTATTATGTATTAATTCTGCATCATTTAAAGATATTTCTTTACATAAACATAAACAGCATAAAATACATAGCTATTTCTTCGACAAAAATAAATGATTAAAATTGGATATACATTATGTATTTTTTAAAAATATTTATATTAAAATAAGAAATAAACATAAAATATAAGTTTCGTTAAAGTTAAATAAAAAGATAAAAAAATTTTGATCAGAACCTAGTGCTTGCACCGTTCTACTTTCATATTTCAAAATCAGGGGTATAATGTGGGGCTTACAATTTGATACGATTCCGAGTATTCAATTGTTAAACAATTTCTTTGCGGACTTGAAATATTTTTCATATAAGGAAAGATTTTTATTTTACTTAGATATGTAGAACCAAAAGCGGAAAGCAGGATACAGGCAATTTTCTCAACAATTAAACAATTAAATCTTTCCAGCAATGACATTCTATAATTTACAAAATATTTGTAAATTTATCTTTAGAATTAATTATCTTTCAGATTTTTTGATAATTCTGAATATGTTTGTCAAATAAGGCGCATTACAAGTTGATAAACTTGTAATGCGCCTGTAATCTCTATCTACTGAAAAATTGACAAATTTGTTGAGTACTGCAGAGTGTCACTGGGAATCTTACCGCGTGCCACAGGTTGGTGTAGCATTACAAATACAATCGATGAGGTTTACAGGCGTAACATTGGATAAATCACAGTAAAATGCAGACACAAATTAGCATTTAAATTAAAAAACAAATGAGAAATATGAGACTTAAAAAACAACAACTTTAAACATTAAATTAGATCCAGAGTAGCTACAGTTATATTCTACATAAAATGCGTCATTGAATTTTAAATCTCGTGAACGTGACAAGACTCTGTATATCTTATAGGTGCCAAAGTTAATTTGCAATATATTTCTTTTAAAACTATCCTAATAAAACTTTTAAATGTAGTGACCTATATAGTATATCTGTTCCTTATTACCTTATCGTGTTTAATCAAAATCATAAACTCGTCTCTGAAACGAATTAAGAGTTTTTTTTTCTTTCCAGTGTTTAAAAACGCCGTAAAAAGCATCTGAAACTTTTTGAGCTGCATCATCACATACATAGTCGTTGTTGAACTTAATTATTTTTTCTTTTTTGCTGCTCTTTGATAATTATTTGATATTGCATCACACTATAATTCCATTTTTTTAAACCTTAAAAATGTTCCATTCTCTATAAGGACATAAATCTAAGATAGTGGTGGTTAACATTTAATTGCGGAGAAAGGGAACCCTATTGAGCAAAGAAGGAAATCCGGAAACTAGCTTTGGAATTGTAACAAAATATTGTTGCTATGGGTTGCTGTCACATGAAATAAATGTTTTCCAGTAAAATGGACAGGTTTATTTTATCCCACGTCTAATATTTTACGAAATCAGTGTTTTTTTCTCTTTTCCGCAGATATTTATACGGATTGAATTTCGTTGCCCAATCTGTAAGATGATATTGGCACTGTAAAAAGACGAAATGCGATTAGTTATTCAAGGGACAAAAGAAGCATTAATAGCCTAATTATATTAAATTTTTCGTTGTTTTTGTAGGTTGAATATTTCAAGTGTATCATTAAATCATAATGTTTATATTTTCAGAACTTTTATTTCGTTATTAATACAACCTGATTTCGTAATTTTATGTCTATTAAACATTACAAGGATAACGCAAAAATGTTTTTTCGCCACTGAACCTCAGGACTCGTCTTTTGAACTGAGTTATAATTTAAAATTTGAACGAAGATAAGCAGTGACATATCGCTTTTCATGAATAAATCATTTTCTTAGGAATGCGTGATTTCAATCGAATTTAATTACAATTTATTTATCTATAAGTAAAAAAATAATTATACTTTACATTTGGTTTAAAAATGGAATAACGTGAATACGAGCCAATTTGGTTTATTTAAGCTACTTTCACGCTACACCCCTACAAACGCCTCACAAAACTTATTATTAAACATCAATTGGCTTTGGAATTCCGTGACGAGTGCATCAGAGTGAGTAAAAATCAGTGAGTTTGCTCGCTTCCCCTCCTCTCCCGTTTTAGAATTTTTTTTATTAGCATGTAGCGAATAATTCAGGGGGAAAGCAAACTTCTATTTTGCTGTGTAAATAAAACGCACTTAAAAAAACTTAATTTTATTAAATATATATATTTTACAGTATCCTTTAACACACAAAATTCTTTTAACACGAAAAAATATTTGTCTCCCTTAGTTTTTTGTGTTAAAAGATTTTCAAACCAAAATGTCCTGCGATCGTGATTTAATTCAGATGCGAAATCTTTGAAATACCAAAGTTAAGAGATTTCAGAGGTTCAAGTACGAAATTTTTTTTGAATATTTCTTCCTGAAGTTTCTAGTTACCTGGAATCTGAACACAAAAAGGGCTTGACCACTATTCAAATTCAGATTCCGCTTAAGACTATTATGCGGAGTATTTGAGAGCGCAGGAGAAACTACTACATCTTACAAAATGTGGAAGTTTAAAGAAAGAGTTCAGATATCTCATTTTCATTATCAACTGCATTTTAAAATTATGAGCGTGGCCACAGTAACCAAGCAGTCATAGCAACGAACTCATGAACGGGGTTGACGAGTGGTTGGTTCGAAACTTAGTCCCACTGAAGACCCACCATGTAGATGCAGGCGCCTATGGCTCACGGTACAGTTCTTGTAATGGACCTTATTTGACAAACATCTTCAGAATTATCGACATTTAATGAATTGCGAAACAAACCGAAGGAAAACTCTAAAAGATAAATTTGCATCTATTTAGTAAATTATTGAATGCCACTTTTGGAGAGGTTTAACAGTTCGAAGAGAGAAAATTGCACGCGCTCTGCTTTCCGTTTACGTAAGAAATCTAAGTAAGAAATCATATCTAAGTAAGAAATCTTTCTTCACGTGAAAAATATTTCAAGCCCACAAAGAAATTGTTTAGCAACTAAATGCTTAGAATCGTGTCGAATTGAATTCACAAATTACACCCATGATTTTGTGATATGAAAGTAAATCGGTGCCAGCACTAGATTCGCATTAAAATTTTTTTTTATCTTTTTATTTAACTGTAATGAAGAGAAATACTTATATTTTTTGCTGTCTATATATTTCTTATTTTAACAATATGTTTGAAAATACATACTATACGTACAATTTTTATTTTTTTATATTTTTGTTGATGAAATAGTTATATTTCATGCTGTTTATTTTTATGTTAGGAAATATTTTTAAATGAAAACTGCATATCTATATTATGTATATATATATATATATATATATATGATCTCTATTCTGTAACTCTGCATGCATTATCGCGGGAATAGAATTGTTCAAAAATGCCCTACTGTGGCACGCTGAATCATATTGGTGTATTGGTGGGGCACACCACAGCTAAAACGTTGCCGACCCCTAGTGTAGAGGGTCTGATGTATGTTAAATATGTCAAGGCTCAAAGACTTCCCGTTGGTGTGGTGTGAAAGCTCGGGTGCCAGCTTAGGTAACGACCTAGCCACTTGACCTTGATTCAAATTACGAGGACCGTCTCCAATAGCTCTAGTGTTGCTTCAGAGTTCGACGTAAATTAAAATCAGATCAAATCGATGCTGTAAGAAATTGCTCCTTCTTAGTTCGATTGCAATAGTTTTAACTATATATATATATATAGCTCACATCACACTCACAGCAGATTAAAACACAGTCGCGGTACATTTTCACACTGAATAAGCAGCGGCATGTTGGAGGACACAAAGACAAAGAGATGCAGTTAATTACATTCGTACATGGTGAAGGCAAGCAGACAAAAAGAGCGCTATTACGCATGATTTTTGCTTTTATACCAGCAGTGCTTATGACGTTATAGTAGTTCTGATTTTATAGAATGGGCAGGACAGGGATTTCAGACTAGCCGATTACGATTAAGATTACAATGTTAATTTTAAACCAAAGAGTTTAAAGTTATTTTAAGTATTAGTACAAAGAGTTAATAAAAAAGGATACTAGAGGAAATTATTACACACACACACACACACACACATATATATATATATAATTTCGGAGCTAATATAAGTAAGATAAAATTTATCTGTATAATGTAGATGAATCAAATACAACAGACAAAATGCATGTGAAATAAATCAAAAAACAAATAGTTCTGTAATTATTTGAAAAATATTTTTCTATTGTGATTCAGCAAATGTTAAATTTTTAATTAATCTTCGATAAATAAAATTTGCTCGTGAGTAATTACTTCACTAACTTTCGAATCATAATAAAAATGCGTTTCACGTTTTTGACTTCATCCAAGCATTAAATACTATTTAATGGAAACAGAATTGCGAAATTTCATACAATTTCAATTCAATGAAAAAATAAACCCTTTCTGCAATGAAATAATAAACCGAAAAAATGTAGAAGGTTAATCAAGATATATAATCGCCATCATTTTTCTTTTTCAACTTGTTTCGTTTTTTTTTTCCAGTTCCGATCGCTCCACGTGTGCGCGTTTTCATACGATTATAGTAACACCGTGTCTTCTGTTTTATTGCATCTGTTTTGATGCCGTTTACAGATTTTCTAATTATGACATCCTTCCTCACGTTCCGTCAATCTGCTTGTTTGGAGCATTTCCACTATTGATTATCAACGGCTTCATTCAGGAAAAAGATGCCGAGAGTAAAAGGATACGATATTTTTCGTTACAGGAAATGAAGGGTTGATATTAAATAAAAATGCTTTTGTATAGTCAATGAATGTTTAAAATTACGTAGTTTTTTTATTTAAGTTTTTTTTAAAGGTGATTAAAATTTCATGCTGCGTTAACATTTATTAAGTTGTAAGTAAAAGATTTTATTTAAAGGAAATCAATGCTAAGTATCCGAATACGTTCGTAGTACTTTTTACCAAAATAACATTTAAACATTATGAATGCTTTTTTAGGACTCAATACCAATAAATACTACTATTTAACTATAATAATATACAAAATTACCTGAATTTTACAAAAATCACAATTATAAGTGAAATTTTAGCAATATTTTTAAAAAAACTTTAAAGCAGTCAGAGAAAAAAGTAATAAACATATATTAGTAGAAGTATTACTAAAAGAAATTAGATGCATTTATCTAGAAAATGTACTAAAATTTTAACGTTCTGTTAAATTCTGAAAACTTTAGAGTTGATTGAGTAAACATAAGAACTGTTACATTCTTTTATACCATTGTTTAAATAGGAAGCCATATCTCAAAAAGTATTCCTACAATAAGAAATATTTTAGTACACACATTCTCTAGAAAATAACATAAATATCAGGTTCAAAAAGTATTTTATAGAAATGCATTTGTAACAATTTGAGTGATCAGACTCGCCATGATGAATTTTGAGCAATTTAAATACCTACTTCTGGTACATGAAAGACCCCCCACTTATGGATTTTCTAACTTTGTAAAATTGATTGTAACTTGGACTAAATAGCGCAGAAAGAAAACAAAGTATGTTTTGTAAAGCCAAAAGATAGCTCTATTTGAGGTAACTGGGACGTGGAACTGTTTTAAACTTTGCATTTTTTATTTTACTTTTAAAAAATAGAGGGCACTTTTCTGCATCCATAGATGCATTATTGATGAAAATGCAATAAATAGAACGCTAGAAAATTGAATTTTAAAATTGTAAGCAATTGTGATGTATGATTCAGGTACACTTTCTTCAAAATCCATTTTGTATATAATATGTATTGTAGGAAACTAATTTTTCTGTACAAAGAATGTAATTTTTCTGTATTATATGTTCAAGTTTATTGAAAATTCTACATTTTTTTCTGCAAAAATTACGGAAAATTTAAATTGTTAGTTACAAAATTAAATTTTTTTTTCGGTTTTTGAAATGTTAATTATGTTTAGTTTTATGTTAATAAATACTCAGAGTAGTTCTTAAATCATAAATCAAGTGTATTTAGTACAAAGTGGATCTTCAGGATTATTCTAAATTAAATGCACAGCTTGTAAAACAAACATTTCGTTTTTCCTAACTGCTTATTGTTAACATTTAAATACTCATAAATAACTCTATATGTTTATAACTATTGGTTTTACTTTAAAATAAATATTCATGTTTGAGTAACAATAGATTCTTTTGTTATAATTTTTAAAAACAGTGCTCCATTTAAATAAGACATCAAATTAACTTTTTAAATCAATCATTTACATTTACTTTGTGTATTTATATAACAATAAAAATATGTATAAGGACTTCTGTAATATCCTGTAATAATGATGTTCAAAGTGAAGTAAAAATACTAAAACTTATAGACATAAATTTTGGGTATTTTAAACGGAAGAAGGTGTGAATCTCGTTGACAACACGTGTTGATGAAGTAAAGAAAGAGAAATTATAAAGACTTCTAAATAATCTAGAATTTTAAACTTACAATTTAAAAACTGAGAAAGGATGCAAAATAATCCAGTTAATTATGGTATGACTTTATATTACATTAAAAAATATTATTTTACAAATCATAGATGAAAATATCATTTGCGATTTTCTCAAAATGCATTTTTTGTTCATTCCGGTACACTTTTCTCAAAAAATCTACTTTACCTATATTGCTGATATTTTGCATATTATAAGATTCACAAATTTTCAAAAAAGTGAATGAATTCGTTTTCAAATAAACATTCATAAATTTTACATGTAGCACAATTTCTGCGTAAAATTTAAAGGAAATTTGAATCACTAAATTTTAAATTTTTTAAAATTTTTATAAAAAAATTTTTTAATTTAATTTTATTCATTTTATAGATTGTTATGCTTGCAAAAACTCTGTAAAATTTTATAGCTACATATGCAGTGGGTTTTATGCAAAGTGTACCTAAAGGTAGGAACATGTCTCGAAAATAAAAAAAAATAGTTGTTTATTGTTTTTTGCTGATACAGATTTATTTGTAAATTAAAATGGAATTTTCTTACAAGATAATTCAACTTAAAAATTTTTACTTCCGTTGCTTTTAATTTAAGTGAGTACCGCTTAAATTTGGTGTAAAAAAAGTTCATTTTTCTTTCTCGCAGACGTCCCAGCTACGTTTAATAAAATAATAAAAAAATATCTGTCTTGACCAAATTTGGTCATTTTCAACGCGCGTGTTTGGATACCTTAATTAAAAATTTTTTAAATGCTACACACATTTGTATAGGACATCGTTTTTCAAACTGTGGGGCGTTGTAGGAAACTGTGTAGGATTATCACGCCCCAAAAGGGGGCGTGATAATCCTACGTTGGAGCGCGTATTCTGAGAAGCCGAAGATAAAAGATTATTTCAAAAAATTATTAAATCATTGAAAGAGGAAGCAAAACAAAATACATTCTAAACTATAATAAGTAACATAATGCTTATCCTATTTACTAAAAAGTAACTTAACATATTTATTACTTAAAAGTAACATATATACAAAATTTAATGCTTATATTGATAATTTATTTGGTTTATAAATGAGGTATTGTGGCTTAAGCGTAAGAGTTCATTAATTGTTGCATTCAATACCTTGACATTGTATGAGGGGGCGTGATAAAATTATGATTGAAAATTGGGTCATCATTACTGATAATCTGAGAAGCATTGGTGTAGGATATTAAACTATCACAATGTAAATGAAAGTAAAATTCTAAATATTTTAAGATGCATAAGTGTTTTTGATTCTTAAACTTTTTTATATTCGAATATTATGATCTTATCTGATATCTTAATGTTTTATATTAGACTAATTAAAAAGTATAAAAGTTTGCATTGGGTAATTTTTCAACATAAATCATCATTCAGATAACGTTGAATTTTAATATTGGTGGAAATATGCTCATGAAAAAAAAATAGGAATTTTTTTTTCTATAAAATAACAGTAGCCTGTGCTCACAATGTAATCTTCGCTATGCCTGAAAAGAATATAACAAAGTGAAAACCTAATTTCATTGAAGACTAATTGATAACTAAATAATGTGAAGCAGGGTAATTCATAATTCCCTCCAAGATTTCGGAACTCTGCAGTAAAAAGACTAAGACGAATGCATCCCAAAAGAACACACGAAAAAATTCAGAAAAAAAAATTCAAGTTTTATATACATACTTTACAGGTGTTCTACATTAGAATCCTTGGTCACACGGCATACATGAATGAGATTAGTCCAATTCCTGCATCACTCTTGTAACATGGCAGTATTAACGTTATTTACAGCACATGCTATCCTTTCCTTGTTATCCATGGTATCCGAAAACTTGATCTTTTTACATATGATCCAAGTCTTTGTATCCCCTTTGCCAAGTGATGTAGCAGAACTACATGAAAGGGTAACGCGTGTTGTAAATGACGTTGATAGAACCATGTTGACTACAGCGAGGCAGGAACAGGACAATTGCATTGAGGAATGCCGTGCGACCAAAGATTCACATTAGAACCCCTGTAAAGTATGTAAATAAAACTTGAATTTTTTTCTGAAGTCCTTGAAGTGTGTTCTTTTCTGCTGTAGCGCTCCGAAATTTTGGAGGGAATTATGAATATCTGTCACGTTTGGGGAAATTGATGGGTAGCATGAGAGCTAAGGAATTAAATAATTGATTCATTACGTCCACAGCTAGTAATTACAATATGTACAGTTGGTTACAAGTTATTCAAACTATTGACTATTCCCATTCTACAGAGTGTTACCTGTAAAGGAGGTGTTTAATGCAACCGTTCTTTCCAGCGTTTCAACACAGACTGTCTCTCCACACACTTAGGGCGGGGGAGGTTGCCTCTTACACCTCGAATTACTCTCGGGGTTCCGGCTTGCAGAAAGCGTTGTTTTCTCACGGCCTTCGATTGTCGGTGCAATTTCAGATGGAGGGATCCCGCAATATTTTTGGGGGTGCGGTGTGAACATGGACGGCGTAATGCTATCTGTATAGGGAAACTGATTTTGCAGCTGCGAAGCAGAAAACGTTACACCCTGTATTATTTAAAGCTCACTATTTTTTCCACTACTAATGTGATGCGATTGTTAAGAGAATGTATTGGATCAAAACTTGTTTTATTATCTCAAATCCAAAGGTCAGCTCTGATTGTTACATCAAACTGTTGTAAAGGTTTTGGGTAAATGCAGGATATATAGGTGATCTTTTTCCTTGAGGTATAAACACAATTGAAGCCGCCCCCCTCTGGATCCCTCAGCGGGGTTTCCCTACTTTCAACTGTTCACTTTATTTTTTGTGGTAACGGTAGTTGAGTGGTTATGGTTGCGAAATGTTAGCCACCGTTATCGAGTCATGGGTTTGAGTTCTTTTGCTTCTGAAGACCCGCCGTATAGAGCATTTAAAGCACATTAAATCTGTCGAGATTCAAAATCCTTACTTTGATATGGTGTGGAAATTTAGAGAGATACTATATAACTTAAATGTCTCTCTTGTTACTCAACAAAGGTTCAAAGCTACGTGGGGCTCTCGGAAGAAACTGTGGAATTTCTATTTAAATAGATTCTAATAAAATTTGCCTTTTTCTTTAGAAAAAATTGTTTTTGCTAAATACAGGCTAAATGTACAGAGTGTTTCCTGTGGAGTGGAAGGACTTGCTCTAAACCTTTTTTGGATAAGCTCGACCTGTTTGGGATGCCCCCCTACTCCCATGTCCCTGGTGTAGCTTCGGAGTGCGAAGTTAATCAAAAATTAAATAAAACTTTGTAAGCCTTTCCTTCCTTTATTTTGCGCCTGGGTCAAATGCACAATTCTTTGTGTAATGCATTTGTTGTTGTTGCACGCCCCCATTGATCAGCAGTGCTAAACCAGGTCCGTGACATCGTACACTCCAAAAGTCCAACACCTGCAAGGGAACGTCTGCTAAGTACTGCTTGGTGAGCCCTAGGCACTCGAGGATGTGAGCAGGCGTGATCGGCCCAGAACAGTTCGTGCACATTTCAAAGTTTTTGCGTCCTTCGGAAAATTTCATTGTTTTAATATGGCCACATCGAAATCGGGCTAGAAGAGTTTGATCCTGTCTTGTAAAACCGTGAGCCAGAGAGCCTCCAGGACGAGAACACTGATACCAATGGTGCTCTGGGGGGAGGTACTCCAAGTGGTCTTATTCTGCTGTTTAGTTCTAGAGAAAATCTCCAAAAAGGTGAGGGGTGCTGACGGCTCTGGTACCTGCCTTGGCCAAAGTGGCTGCAATCTCATTTCCCTCTAGATCTATGTGAGAGGGAATCCACTGCAGATGAATTTGATGCGATGTGGAAAGTCGTTTTAACTTGGTGAGTATTGACACTCCAACATTATATCTCACACTATGCCAATTGGACAAGTGCTGTATTGCACTTTTACTATCAGACAGTATTCAAATCTCTTTTCCATTTGGAAGTGATGCAAAAGAACCAAGGGCCTCGTCAATGGCTATTAGCTTACTGCGAAAAACCGAGCAACCGTCTGGATTTCTGGAACATCTGGATTCTTAAGATATGGTCTTGCGATTTGATGTAAATTCCGCTGCCAGATCGATAATAATCGTCTGAACGGTCAATTGGTATATCTCCAATTTTCTCTAGAGCTAATTGCTTTAGATAGGCAGGAAGGTCTGCTTGTTTATTCACGTGTGTTGGTAATTCTGGATGGAAGAAGACCCCGACAATATCCTCCTCTGGGTTGTGAACAGTAATGCATTTTGTTGAGTAAATTAACAAAATTTTTGGAGCACTTTAGGTAACAATAGTCCTTTTTGCTCCAATATAACCAGCCTTCTTGATATTTATTGCTAAGTTACTTTTCTATTCCAAAGCGCGCAACATTAATTTTCCCTAATCTTTTCTATAAAAATAATATTTAGCTCATCCTTAAAACTTAATTAAGAGAATTAAATATATTAAAGTATACAGATAATTTTAACTATTCAATTGTCAATTTTTATCGCGTTAAATTTACAAAGTACACAGACCATATCATGAGTTAAAAAAGTTTAGCATGGAATCATTCATCAGTTTTTAATCTCCATTGTCAGTTTAACCCTGCACGTGACTAGAATGATAGTTCCCCTTATAAAAATGATGAAATGCCGGTGGAATGAAAGCAACAAATCTTGTTTATAGTTTCTTTTTAAATTGCTTTACAGGATGCTTACTCGAACAGAATGCACATTTTACTTAATAATATTCTAATCTGTTAAGAGGTAACCAGGACATTTCAACAATTGTACGTTTCAAGCCACCAGAATGGAATGTCGTGTTTTATATTAATATTTCTGTATATGTATATACATATATTTTCACATTTTAATGTTGACTGTGAGGGATTTTGAAAGATTACAACAAAAACTTTTATAGCTAAAAAGTTTCAAAAATTTGTATTTTATGCATATGCTCTAAATATTAATATTTTTAAATAAAATTCGTTAAACATGAATATTTTTCATTTAAAACATTTTTCCCAAAATAATACATTTTTGTTCAATGCAAATGATTCGAAAAATGTATGAAAATAAATTTTTGCGCAGACTTTTGGCGTAATTTTTAGTATTTTATTATTAATTTTTTTGAAAATCATAATTATATTATGTCTTAAAAATTGGTTGCTATTCCATTAAGAACAAGTTGCAGATATCATAAAAAACTTCTATTCTTATATATTAATTTTTATTAGTCGAAAACATTAAACATTATAGAAAATTGCAAGCGTTCGAACACTTTTGTGGTCCACTATATATTAAAACAAAAAATCATATTTATTCGCCTTTTAAAATTTTTAAAAAAATAATCAAACAACTTCGAAATGTTAAGTGTATTTTCCAGTATTTCTTTTTAGCAAATATATGTATCTTTTGTATAATATTTTACAGAATATATGTATAAACTATTTTCAATAATTGGCAGAGAGAATACAGTTTTAATCTTTTTTATATATTGAAATTTGGAATTTTATATTTTATGAATTTTTTTTAATGAAATGCTGCGAAATAATTGTCTATTTGTAACACAAAGGATTAATTACTAAAGAATAATACATACAGGTTTTACAAAAGCAAAATAAATGCAAATTATTATAGTTTTCCAGTCTTCAGTGTCCGATTTCAGTAACTCAATAATAGTTAAAATGTAATGTATTTGAAATCAAAGTAGCTAAAATCGGAAGATAAAGATAATTTTAAAGATCTTATATCAATAATTTATTTCTTTATTTTTGAAACTGGTTTTTGTCAGAATCGTTCTTTTACTGCTGATATTTCGACAGCAGTCCCTTTAATCGAAGATAAATGCTTCTCAAGGTGAAAAAAAAATAAGAAAGATGTATAAGAAAAAAGGTGTCATTAAGATGCTCGAATTTAATTTGCATTGATTAAAATGTTTTTATTTTTATGTTTTATTGAAGCGTGTAACAAATTATTGCAAAACAAATTAATGGAATAATTGTCTTCACAACTTTCTGGTCTTGTTTTTATTGAAATCGCTAGAGTTAGTTTGAAACGACTGGTTTAACTTTGATCAGTTCTAATATAAACGTCTTTAAACTAGCGTATTTCTTGACAGCAAAACTTGCAATTTTTTTCTTTGCTTCAAAAGTGTTAGAGAGCATTCACAAAACATTTAAACTAATTACAGCTTACATTCGTCATTTTGAATTTTGTAGCTACATATTTAGGTTATAATGGTAGGGATTCACAAAAATAAGAACAAATGTAATTCTCCTGTTTTTCTTTCCTTATCTTAAAAAAAAATTGTGTGTGTATCTAATAGTTTTCCCCCCTTCACATTTCTTCAGCTGGTGAAATGTAATTACTTTTCTGATTTTTACGTGAAAAAATCTCCTTTAAATTCTAGAGTTATTAGGTGTTTTTATTTGATAAAACAAATCTATTTTGTTAAATTTGTCATTTTTGACTTGAGATTTTTCAATTAGAGGGTATATTTCAAAATAATATTAATTTATATCTTTGAGAAAAAATACCTGCAAAATACCATTTTAAGATACTATCTAGATACCGGCTGGTTCATGATAGATGAGGACTTCTGGACAGTAGTCGGCATCTCAATCATTAACACGTGATTTTAAAAATATCCGAAACTTTTAAATATAAATAAAGTACATCCCAACATACACACACAAACAACATTCCTATTCAAAGTACAGGAAATTTCGAGTATAATTCCACTCTACGTTTTAGTAGACCTTTAAAATGTCTTAATTGCTTCTGTTTTTTTTGTGAATTCCGTAAATTCTAAAAATTTTCTTTATTTTGACTTTTGATTCGCCAGAGCAATTGACCCGCTTGGTATATTTCTGTAAATGTTGTAACAAAATATAACAGCGGCTAACTGCCAATCAGAAAGCTCGCGCTCTCAGCATTACTGTAGAATTGTAATTTATACTAAAAAATGTTTTTTTCATATTCAGGTTTTGCTTGGCGATGATTAGTTAACAGATACTTACCCTCCCAATCTATTAAATTTTTCAAATTGTCATGAAATATTTATTATTAATATTTAAACTTATTAATTTAATACGAATATTTTTATTAATTATCATCAATTATTATTATTTAGTGTTACTCATTATTTATTATTTTAATATTTAATGGTAATTGTTGATTGTCTCTTAAATTCTAATTTTAATTCTCACGTAAGCTTAATTTTTCTGTAAGTATGTATAAAATCTATTTTGACAATAAGCAATTGTAAAAACATGCATAAGTCCTTTTTTAATGAAAAGGTCTATTTTGTTCAAAATTTATAATTAAAAATATTGGGAAACCTTCCAAAACGACGTCTTTTCCGATATACAAATTCTGTCCCACGCAATGTTAATGGATTTTTTGCATCAAATGAAACTACATTGGAAACTTTTGATGGTGTCGAGAAAGAAGTACGAAAGAACATAATGTATCCGAGTAATGCTTTAAAATAATCTACAAGATTTTCTTAGAGGATAATAAATTTATTTAATGGGAAATTTTTATGCGGATATTGCATAATTTTTTGTTTCTTAGATAGAATAAATTACAGAACTAAATAAAATCGCTTTACAGAGATCTACTATTATGTTAAAAAATTAAATAACGCAACTATTGTAAAAATTGTTCCTTACAGACTATATAATATAATGTAATAAATGAACGGGACCAAACTGAAAAACGTCTTGAGATATTTTTAAAAAAGTAATGAATTTTAAGTAAAAGGTGAAAGTAGTATTTTAAAAATTTTAACCCAGTTCTTTTCACTTTTAACAATTTCTTACTTCCAGCATTTGTTTTCCGAAGCTGGTGGTTTTTAAAAACTTTTATTTATAAATATGAATTTGTGTCATTACTAGGGGGGTGATGCAATATCTAAATTAAATCTATAAAATAATGTGTGCGTATAAACATGGTTTTAAAGATTTTATGTGAGATCGAGTGGTTTATTATACAGAAAATCTGCACTGTATTTTTTGATAACTGAAATCAAAATTTTTGAACAATTTTTAATCAAAATGAGGCATTTCTTATCGGAATTCTATGCTAAAATAATTTTACTGTTTAAGGTTGTAACAGTGATGGCACGACTAGGTAGCATAAATTAGGATTTATTTACAGACTTCACAGCACAAGGAAAAAAGTAGGAAAAGTAATACGTATCATGTTACATTACTATATATAAACAGATTAGTTGCTGCTACTAATATCATCAATATGCTTAATTTAAAGGAATATAATCCTAATATAAGTACTCAAAGACAGAAGAATACTTCTCAGTTCATATAATCCTTCTTAATTTTTATTTTTATCAGTGCAATTTTATTTATTGCACTTTTATTTGCTAATTTTTTAACTTTCTAATTTTTGTATATTGTATCTCACACTACTGGACAAGCCACGCTCTACCTGTCTCATACTGCTTTCTTAGACTCATGAGCAGCCAATGAGAGTCAGTTTTCTCACGTACTAAGACCCAATCAGAGAGCAATCACTCAGCTCTCTCCCAAGCACCCAAAATCACACCAACAAAATTAACTTTTTCGAACGATTGGCTCGTCCAATTAGGAGTTTCACTCTTCCAGCATGAAGAAATCAGCTTCCGATTCAACATTTATAGTACCAGATATGCAAATGGAGGGCCGCGAGTGGCATAAATTGCCCAGTGATATCACCGTAGTTGCTACTTCAGCTAGGATTAGGGTTAGACTGATAGTCTCTGAGTCGGCTAGGGGGCGTTATTAAATCCGTTACAAAGTTAATATCCTCCAGCACTATTTAGACTTGTAGAAAAGAAAACGAAATAGTTTTACAATATTTTACACAGTTCTTTCTATATTCAATTTGAGAAGTTCTTTTATTCTAAGCCAAACATGTTACTGATGCGATTAGAATCTAGTAACACTGCTGTGGAGGAATGACAAGGTTACTATAAATGTAAACAATTGTATCATTCTTAATACTATACAATGTTATAAAATACTCAGTAAAATCATTTGAATAGACCAACCAGAAAATGGACAAAGTAACATTAATCTGTAAGCCGGATAGTATCTTGAAGCCTCTGTCATGGGTCACTGAAAAAACCACATTGAAACAGTTGTGATGGTAATGAAATTTTTTTTGGACTCATTAAGGCCAAGTAACCCTTTCTTAATTGCAGAATTTTTAGCTAAAAATACATCTAACGATACTTAAGAAATATCGTCAGAATCGCTAAAAATAACATTTTGTAACATTTTTTTTCTCCTGGGCCGTTTCATATCCTTTACTTTGATACAAACTGTTTTCAAGAACTTTGACCCTGAGTCTGGCTGTGTGTACAGTTGCTGGCAAGCTTCTTAATTGAATAATCATGTAATTAAAATGCTTTGACAGTGACAGTACCTTGGATCTAGTGTTTTTATTAAGTTTAACCACATATCAAACCGGTTATGAATTTGCTAATTAGTTGCCAAGTGGTATATTTAGCGAAGATAAATTGTTAGAATTGTCTGTCATTACTTTACAAACACAAGTCATCTCTTCAAACTCAGTTAAATGTTTATTATTTTTATAATGAGGATATTTTTAAGGTATCCGACTACACTCGGAGCCGTGATTTTGCAAAAGTGTGTAAATGGATAATATTTTGGTATTTAGTGTCACTTAGATTAGAAAGTGTATATGAAAGTGTTTTAAGAATAGTATTACAATAAAAAATTATTTAAATACAACATTTTGACAAAAAATGACGATAGAATGACCAATTTTCAAAATATTCTCCTTTTCTGAAAAATGCTTGTATTATAATAATATTTTGCATGTATATAACTCAGACCTCTGTACATAGGCTCAACTAGAATTTTTGAAATATATAACTTAGAAGTAGATTTACACCTATTTTACGACAACAGGAGAAATTTTAAGGTAAAAACGCCGATAAAATTATTTCAATGGGTTGTAACTCTGAAAATGTGATTTTTTCAAAAATCATAGTTGAGCTTCTGTACAGAGGTCTGAGCTATATACAGGCAAAATATTATTATAATAAAAGCATTTTTTACAAAAGGAGAACATTTTGAAGAACATTCTAAGTGAATTTTTTTGCCGAAATATTGTATTTAAATAAATTTTTTGTCAAAATGTCCTTAAAACAATTTTATACATGTATTCTAATCTAAGTGACACTAAATATCGTGAAAATTATCCATTTATGCGCTCTTTTAAAATCACGGTTCCGAACGTAGTCGGATATTTTAAAAAGGAAAAAAGTAACATTGAGTAATTTCTATTGTGTCATGTAAAATTTAAATTGAAACTTATATAAAATTTGAATGGTATTTCAATATTCTATAAAGAAAATGTTTTATATTTAGAGAAATTAAAACTAAACTTAAATGATAATCTACTGAGAGAGAGAGAAACTGAAGTATTTAAAAATTATTTGAATAGCTTCAGCTTGTGTGTGTAGCACTAAGCTCGGTGCTGCTGCTCTTTTTCTTATTGTTTTTCTATCCCATTGGGAAGCTGATTATAATGTTAGAAATTTGTTACGTAGTATGATTTTATCTAGGAATTTTACTATACAGTCAAACCTCTATATTACGAATTTTTCTATATAGCGAACTTTTTCCTGGAACCAAGAACATTTCAAGATTTTCTATATAAAATAACCTCCCAATAGCGAAGTGCATTTTCTATATAATAAGGTAACCAGATTTTTTACCATGGAAAGGGCGCTTGCGAAAAATTTAGGACAAAGTTATAACGTAAATATATGTAACATTTTATTAAAAAAAAAAATACGCCAACTATGCTTGCGCTTACGCTTTCCCATTGAATAATTTTTTGTCAATGTATCATTTTCTAATACATCGGAAATTTCGGACAAAAATATCCTTTATATTGAACTTTACATTAAATGCTACGGCTAAAGTATCAACATTCAATCTTGATTTCTCACTTGTCCAAAAATCATTACCAATTGAAAAAACTTCCAATTTCTGCATTAGTTCCAGGTCAGTATACCGTAAATTCAACAAGAATAACTAAATTATCATATAGAAAGTGTTCATTTTTGAAATGGTTAAGTATTTCCACCCATCTTTTATCAAGTTCAGCATGATGATTTACCAGTTGTTCCAATTTATTAGAATTTAAGTATACATTCAGTCTTCTAATTTATTCAGATAGACAATTGTAATCGATTTTTTATATAAGGCATTTCTTTCGATAAAAACTCAATACAGTTTTCTATATCTGCCCAGGTTACTTGCGATGAAGTGAAAAAACACCATTGAAAATTTGATTCCTGTGATATTTGTTTCAGACCATTCTTCGACATATTGGAAACATATTTGTGATTCATCTCTGAATAGAGATTAACACATCAGAGTTTTTTAAAATATTGAAAAGGAGGACAAGTTGGAGGACACTTTTCGAGGAAGTACAGATCCTACAAAAGGAGGATTGTCCTCCCTGAAGGAGACCATGTAGGGCAGCGAAGCTCTTTAAATCTGTCGAGAGCTGAAACGTCCTCCCGTTGGTGTGGTGTGGTAGTTAGGACAGGAGGTGCCAGCTCAGATGTCGTTCACGTCACTTGACCATGGTTCAAAATTACGTGGTCCGTCACCAAAAGCCCTCGTGCAGCTGAACTGTGCGACGTTAATATTCACTCACTCACCCTCTCTAAAGGACGTCACCTCATATATAATGAACTTTTTCTCTTGTGAAGGGATTTTTAGTGCATTGCAAAGGTGTGAGGCGTATATTATGAAACAAAGCATTTTTTCAAACAAAAACTCAAAGAAAATTAACAGGTTTTATGAGTAAATTTATGGACTCGTGTGGTAATGTATATGTTTAGAATTTCTAGTTATAAAATATAATAAGTTTGAAATTGCTTGTATGCTTTAAATTAGAAAATGTCCTTAAAATTCATTAGTTTTAATAAAAAAAAATTTATTTTCTTAATGTTGAAAATAAATTGTATTTCTCGACATGCTTTTTTCTTGATTTCCTTGCAGTTTTTTATGGGTATAAGGTATATAAAATAAATAGAGCTATTAATTTACAAAGAGGTATGAATAATTATACTTTTTTAATATATAGTATTGTGGTGAATTTAAATTTGTTTTTTATGTGGTTTTTCTAAAGTGTATTGAAAGATGAACCTGTATATAACTAATCTTTCATATAGCGAACTTTTTTTTCGGGATTTAGAGACTTTTTTAAACAGAGGTCCGACTATACGAGTACTTCGGCTTTTTAATATTTTAAAATTTTGCAGCAATAACTTGAAAAAAGTCGAGTTATATTTTTGTTCCATAATTTGTGTAAAGATGAATGCAAATCTAGTGTATTTCTCATTTTTAAATATTATTCCTAGTTAATATAAAATAAAGGAACTCTATTATTCATGCTACTAACATAGATGATTACGTATTTGTGTCATGTTACATCAGGAGCAATCTTCTACTCATTTTTTGTGTTTAGTGTTCTTAAATATGTAATTCTTTTTCGATTTGTTACTAAATCTTTATTTTAATGAGAAGAGTAAAGTTCTGTATACATGTTACATAATTAGGTTTTTGTTTGAATATATAAAGGACAATATTTGCGTAATTAACTGGTTACTTAACCTAAATTAAAATCTCTTCATGAACGTCATAATTTGAAAGTGTGAGAAATGAATTAAAAAAAAGTGGTGCTTAACAATTGACGCACTAGAGATTGTTATCTCTCCGTGTAAATTTGCATTCAAAGTCTGGACGCGCATTTGCTGCTTCCATGAAAAAGTTTTTTAAGGCTTGTATTAGAAGTTTGACGTGTTTATTGCAGTATTTTGACCATACTTAAATTGTTAAACATTACAATGACAACTTATTCATAAAAAGCTTAAAAAAATATTGCATTAAACAAATTTAATGACGGACTAATTTTCCGAATAGAGTATTCGCAACGTTATTGCTAGATCTACATTTTAATAAACTAAAATTTTTAACAGAGGAATTTTCAGCGTTAATGAACTTGTATATTTAACCTGATGATAAAAATTCCTACTTTAGGAATGAATGTGTACTGAGCTATTTTATGAAATTTTACAAATTTTTTCGTAAGAAAATTGGTGAACGAGGTAAACTAGTCGTTACGGGGATGAATTCGTCACCGGCATGTCAAGAGTTCGAATCTAAGTGCCTCTAAAGATTTACCATGTGGAGGGACTGATGCACTTTAAATCCTTCGTTGTTCAAAGTCCTCTCTTTGTCGTGGTGTGGTAGTTTTTAGAGAGGGAGGGGGTCTAGCTCAGAGATTACCCTCGTCACTTGACGGATGGTCAGAATTATGAGGTCCGTTATCCAATAGTCCTCGCGTTGCTTTATAATCGCGTTGATTAAACACTCACTCATTCGTAAAAAATTGTGTTGTTATTCTTGGAGCTTATGTTTTTTTGTTTGTTTTTGCATAAGAAAGCGTCATAACTTTTTGATATATTTTAAAACATTCTGGTATCAGAAAAAAAAACTGGTTGAATAAGTTTGAGTAAATATTCTGCCTTGTTAAAGTATTGAGAAGGTTTGATAATTCAATTCATTTTATATGAAAGACATCTTTTCGTAATTTTAAAACATGTTTAAAGTTTTTTAAGTCTGTTAGACCGTTTGAGTTTTACATATCCAATTTACTTAGGTTATAACCGATCAAGGGCTTTGGCTCCTTGTGAGAGGAATCAGAATATGCATGTGCATGACTTTTGAAATTCCCACATTTACTTTTGTGAAATATGGCGAGGCCAAAGACAACAATCTGCACAATCACTAGGACCAGATCGAAATCGATTGCCCTCCTAAAATAACAAAAAACAAAAGACACCGACGTCATCGTGAGACATCACAGAACATGTCATAATCACATAATTAATTTATTGAAGGAACTCGGCATAATAACGCTTTGTGGGCATTGCAAAGTGTTCTAGATAACGTCTTTGCTCCTCAAAGATTACGCATCTGAGGGATGTATTAAGTGGATGTGACGTCACACGCCTTGAAGTGTAGCTTACAAAGGAGTTGCAGTACTCTTCATTACTTCCGTATCGACATCAAGTGCTACTCATTACAGTAATAAAGAAGCTGGACAAGAAATAATTGTCGAGTTTACTGTATTTCAGATGTTTTCGGGCGAACAAATTGATTTGATTCGTTTTTTAAAGATTTTCGTTTAAAGTCACGCTTTCGGGGCTTTATAATCTGTTTGTAACAAAACACTTTTTTAATGTTTAAAACTTTTGCATCCATTGAGCTTTTTCTATCATACAAATTCTATAGAATTTGTTAAAATTTAAGCAGTGAATTTGAGATATTCTTCAATAAAAAAAATTGTAATTCAATTCCTTTCCTGTTTTATAGACCCTAAAATTCTATAGAATAAATATAGTATTGATATTATAAAGAAATATTTAAAGTTTAATTTATGGGGGGATCGTATATTTCTGAAACTCCTTGATATTAGAATGATATATTTTAATTAGAAGATTTTATCCCTGTAGGAAAACTTAATTCTTCTGATATTCTAGAAGAAACCAAGCGTATTCAAAAATTTCCTAGCAATGTATTTCATTTTAATATTATATCTAATATTTATTCATTGTGACGTGTTTCTGGAGATATTTAATAATTAGTTTCTGAAAAGCATGTTAAAAATTTAACGTCTTTAATTTTATTTCCTGTAAACATGTCTGATTTTATGATCACGCAAGAAAGCTATGAGTTTAGTATTATAATTGGGATCTAATACTAAGAATCAACAAATTTTTTTATGCAGTTTTTATGCTACTTAAATAATTTTTCATTTATAAAACATTCGATAGTTTACTCTGCTCATCCATAAAAATACCGATAATTTACAAGTAATCAATATTATGGTCTTGACCTTATAACGAAGTAAAGCGCTTTTTTGCAATCAATGTAACAAAAGAAATCTGAATGCAAGGGTGATACAATGATCAAGATCATGACGTCATGGAAGAGGGCTGGTGAACCCTTATGGATTCGCGTGCTATTTTTTCTCAAGAAAAGCTTAATGAGGTATAGACGGGTCATCAAATAATTTCGACTTATGATTGTTGGGACAATAATAAAACTAAACACTGGCAACTCAAAAATCTTTATTTACTGCAAAAGAATACATTTGTGCAGTGTGTTGTTGTAAATGTTTTCGTTATACGTGTAATTTAAATTGAAGTAACATTAGTGTGATTTCTGTTATTTCAGATTAGATGACAAAAATAACTTATATTAGGATTGTAAGACTAACAAACGCGTCTGCTCCCCCCGCACCGCGACCGTTTTTTCTTAGTACTTCATAGTGAGCCTTGTTATTTTGAACTAAAATGCAAACTGTTTTGATCGGTAGCGTGCCCAAAATATTGTGTCGCGGGCCATTGGTTCGCCATCCCAGTCATAGAATATTAGACGGCAAGAAAAACGCGTAAAATGGGCTCGTGCGGAAACTTAAAGGAAAAGAGAAAAGGTGCATTTTTTCAGGACATTCGCTGCAAGCGAATATGAGATTGTATATTAAATATGGCTATCCGGATGCTTTATAAAATTCGGTAAGATTCTGGTGGGAGATAATTTGAGACGAATGTTGCACGAGTGTTGACAAAAGTGTTAGAACAAGAATTTGGAAAGTTTTCCAAAGCCACATGTAAAGGTTCGTTAAGCAAAGTTGATGATGGTTGACCAAAAAAATAAGGAAAAATGATGACCGATGTATGGTAAAACAGACGACCAAAGCCCAGACAAATGTGTGTGTGACATTGTGCTGAGCAGCTGAGTATAGCAACCGAATGACTAATGTCTCGGTAGTCTATTCGGACTTAGTTTTATGGAGGATAATGCTCAGTCTTCCAGATTCCAAGTCGTTAAAGAACTTTTAGACAAGAAAATATCCGTAGAATGGATTGACCTGCGTGTTTCCGGGATTTGAATATCCAGGATCATGTGCGAGGATTTTGGAGAGACACCTGGTAGTACCACCGTGTTCCCTCTGGAGAACACCAGCGATTGACACATGCTCATTAAGGAATATGTAAATTCCTTCATTGAGAATTATTGGATAATATATTGGGTATGAACACAGATGATGTTCGCATCTGTTGCAGTTAGGGAAAGTCATGTCTCTTACTATGGGCGTTTGTTATTCTCCTATTTGGTCAGACATTACTTTGTGTCAGTGCCTTTTTGTCATTATAGCTTTTTCCTGTTTCCTTTTATTTTTCATTAATATGCTTTATTCATACTTTGAGTACGAATTGAGCCTCTGTAATATTAATTTCATGTCTCACAGTTGATTTTTTTGTGGAACTATGACAAAATAAAAAGCGACTTAATCAT
Organism: Trichonephila clavipes; assembly: GCA_019973935.1. Lineage (NCBI taxonomy): Eukaryota > Metazoa > Arthropoda > Arachnida > Araneae > Nephilidae > Trichonephila > Trichonephila clavipes. Next base: position 219,362 of record BMAU01014840.1, read on the forward strand.
TTTAATTAAAATGAAGTCTTGGACACACACACCTTTCATTTTACGTGCAATTGCAGACTTTGACGTCTCCGAGACGTTAACAACTGACCTTTCCTAGAATCGTGCTTCGAATACTCAGGGCTCTCTCCCTTCTTAACGGGACAGATATTCGACCTTCCGGGAAAGGGAAAGTGTGCATCAAATTCCACTTTATTGCTATGTCGAGGGGTTCAAGTTTGCTCGCAAGCGTATAGCAAAGAAAAATTTGATACTTTGATGTTTTTATTTATTACTGCAGATAATATCATTACTGTTGTCTTATTTTATGCAATAAGTTTTTATTATAATATGCGGGAAATGTAATTGTATTAGTAACTTATCTATATTTAAGAAATACTACTTTAATTTCAATTAAATTCAAATTAAGAGGCACTTATTTAGTTTCATCATGTACTCTCTCTTAATTCATTTATTTTCTAAATTAAATGAATTAAGTACATAACATTGAATCATGTTTTCAGACTAATTAGAGGAAAAACTGAACCTAATAGAGATATTTTCAATGGAATTTAAATTTTCAATAATTTGTATTCGAAAATGTGTTGTTTCGTATCTATCGTGTTGTAAAATAATTAAAAATATATAGATAGAAATTCTGATGTAAAGTTGCTCTTAAGCCGGAATAAATTGAGATTCGTCTTGACGGATTAATGGACTGCGTTATAAATTTGCTTTGAAACAAAACTAAATTTGAATAATTTGTAAATGTTAATACTTATGCTACTTTAAATCTACTAAAATCGTTAAATGAAAATATCAATTTAAAAGGAAACATTAGCTTGCTTGAACTTGAAACATTATTCTAGTGATGTTGCAGTGATTTATAGGGCAGTTTTTTAAATTTCTTTTTCAATTCCTACTATTAGCTCACAATCTCTATATATTTATTTATCTTGGTGGAATTTTCAATTGTTAATAAAATACACTTTAAAGCGCTCCACTGAGCTGAAATTTTATATACATGATTATTTTGGATGACAATACAGTAATTTATTTATAATTAATAAAAATTAATTGATTAAAACTAATTATTTAAAGAATTACAAATACAGCCACGTTGGCATCATTTATGGCGACTTAGCGACCATTTTGGCGTCGTGTGTTAAAACTTGAAAAGGTTTTTTTTCTCACGTTTTAAAGCATTCAGTTGAACTGAAATTTTATAGACACGATTGTTTTGGATGACAAAACGATACTTTAACGATATTGAATAAAAATTAATTACCACTTAATGTTGTGATTCTGTCGTATGTATATACATACTTATATTAATTGTAACTATTTAATAAAAAGTAGCTAAAATAAAATAATCTAAGTAGGAATTAACTTAATATTTTTTTATATTACTTGTGTGTGTGTGTGTGTGTGTTTAAAAAAGCATCACTTACGTATATCAACAAACATTACTTCAGAATACCCCAATTTAAAAGCAACTGTTTTATATTTCCTTTTTCCTGAAGAGGGAGGAAAATTTAACTAGTTATTAAAAAATTAAGATGTTAAGTTTGCTTTCCTGCAGTATGAGTAGCAAGCAAGTATGAATTGTTTTACACTTTTGCTTGCTTTTAAGTGATTATTTAACCGAAATGGAAAGTTTTTAAGTCGTGACATATAAAATACCTCTTGGACTTATTTGAACCTTTACGTATTGAATGCGCATCGATGAAATAAACTCTTTATTGAGTTTTATACTCATTAAATATAAAGTTTATTCAATATCTATAAAACTTAACTATGCTCTTGAGATGAAAAACATTTTACATTTTCTACCAAATGCAGATTCTTGGATATGGTGTTGAAATTATCTAATTGTTCATTAATAAAATCATAAATAGGCTGATAAAACTGTATTTCTTTTTTCCAGAAAAGTAACATGAAATCCTCCACATATTGAATATCTGGAGACATTTTTTGTACGCAACTTCTATTAAATTTATAGCACTATTTTTGATGAAAGATTACAGCTACAAAAATGAAAAAATATGTGCTTTGAAAGTATTTTTTAAAAATCTTTTTTGGCTGTTTCTATTTACAATTAAAATTCGTTCATTTTCCTGTTTGAATTAATTGCTCTCCCATTAAAAGATCATTGCACAATCTGACGAAATTGACATCTGATGTGTTTCACTTTCAAACCTTCATGCTACGCCTACATGAGAATTTTATGTCCACTCCAGAAGTAATACAAACCATTCATTCTTTATAGTCATAGTTGTCAAAATGTAATACGCGTTATTCAAGGTACATAGACCCAGGAAACGTAGCTTGTGTATTTTTAAGATGCGTATGCTAGAATCGTTGAAAAGAAGTTGAAGGAATATTTATGACAGCCAAGACATCTACTATATATACATCATTAGCAAAAATTGTTTTATGATGCGACTGAATTCTTTCTACCTACTCAGAAAAGCCACAAATAAAAAAAAATTACAATTTGCATATTTTTTCATGTTAAGCAAATATACTATCAACTTTTAATTAAACTTTTTCCTATTTGTAGGAAATTTCGACAACTGTTTCCCTTGTCTGCATACCCTACCGCGTAGATTTCTAATCATATATCTTATCATATGTGCGATTACATTTCTGGAATAGGAACCAAATTCCATTCATTATTGTCCACCAGTAGACAGAAGCAAATATAACTGCTTCATTCATCAAACATGGCATATTTAAATACAGTATCTTATTTTTCTGTATGTGTCTTCTTAGGATTATTTAAGGGGAGTTGGAATCCTCTCTCTATACTGACAGTGTTAAATTAGATGTTTTCGATGTACCTTTTCTCAAAATCTGTTATATGTATATACTTGAAATTTTTCATACAATTAAAGTTTATATTTCTCATTATACTGAAATAAGCTTTTAGATAATTTTGAATTTTTCCTTAATTTTAAAAATATTTTATCAAACATAATGAAATTTGACCCATTTTTCACATAAAAAAATTGTAAAAAATAAATTTTTGAGTTTTTCACAAGAAACTCATTTTAGTATATATTAGACATTATAAATATATCATAAAACATTTACATATCTGTGAACAGTAGTTTCTCAGAAAAGGTACATCGAACATCAAAATTTACATTTTGAAATAAATTGATTTTAATATGCATAGTGAGACTTCTAATAGGCTAGGAAATAAAAAAATAAAAGGCTCAATTTACAATAAAAGATACATGTTTTGGTTTATATCAGACGTTCAACTTGTAAGCGAAAACGAAGCACTTTGTTTATATTTTTCACCATTCATATGGTCGTGGCTCAGTTTCAACGATTATTTAAAAACAGGTTTTAAAGGATTCTAATTACCCTAGAGGTTTAAGTAAGGTATTTTTACAAGGGTTAAAATCTATACAATTTGAAAATGTAAAAATCTCAAATTGACAAAAAAATAAGATTTTAGCTTTTCAACACTCCTTAATATCTTGCATTATAGGGTTGTATCCAAATTAAAAAAAATCTACAACTTTTATACTTTAAAGTTAATTCAAGTTTTCTTAGATTTTCCAAACTATATTAAATATGCAGTGGACATTAGATACTTTGTAATTGCTTTATAAAAGTGTGTTCCTTCTATATCCAATTCTTCCAATTTAGTCACAATACTTGAACGTATAATTATTCTTTCCTTTCTTGAATATAGTCTTTTTTACGTACGTTTATATCTCCGTTTATACAGTAGGTGATCGGTTAACGAACATAATCTGTTCCAAGACCATGTTCGCTATCCGAATTGTCCGTTAACCGATCATCGATTCACCATAGACTTCTATGTGAAATCGATTAATTCGTACTGGAGACCCTAAAAATTAAATTTTAAAAGATGTATTATTTCTTAGTAAGTTTTTAAAAAAGTAATACATGCATATCGTCTTGCATATTAATCAGTCCTTTTCATTTTTTGCTTATGGGGCGTTGAAGAACATGTCCAATGTCGATTGCGTTTCGCTCTTTTTCAGAATTTTCCGGAAGTAATTAATAGCATTGTCGTTGTAAAGATCCCCAACCCCATTGACATCAGCTTGGTTTGGGTATCCATTCTAAGACCATTGCTCTGACATCCGCCCACTTTTTCAAAAGATCTTTAATGGCAGTTGTCGGCATTGGTCTTCTTTCGTCTTTCTCTTGTTCAGAAGGAGACACATTTCTCTGTGTTTCTTGGTGTTCTTCATTCAAAATTGCTTGGAGTTCTTCTGTCGTCAGTTCATTTTCATGTCCCATTATGAGCTCTTCTATGTCATCCTCGTTCACCTCCAATTCCAGATCTCGAGCAATTATTAAAATTTCATCCATAATTTCAGGGGTGTATCCCTGATCACCTCCGAATATGTGTTCGTTGTCCAAACACAAAAAAAAAATCTTTCTTGAAAGTGTTCGTTATCCGAATGTGTTCGGTATCCGATCTGTTCTTTAACCAATCACCCACTGTATTTATATCTCCAATTTTATAAACAGGTTGTTCATTAGGGTGGTTTCTATTTCCACCATCAATTACAATACCATAGAAAAGTTTTTTCCCACCTAGTTCAGGGGAGGGCCAAAACAGCCAGAAAAACAAGTAGAAGAAAAGTTTTGTATATTTGGGTCGACATATATTTGGGAACCAAGTCATCCTTGCATGAAGAGCATCAAGTGAAGATAGATGCAATGACATTAACTCGCAGGCTGAGATAAGAATTTCGACTAGCTACCTCACTCCTGATTTTAAAAAAAATTGCGATGGGGTACATTTGTATCATTATAGTATCCGACTACGTTCGGAACCGTGATTTTGCAAAAGCGTATAAATGGATAATATTTATGATATTTAGTGTCACTTAGATTAGAAAACGTATATAAAACTGTTTTAAGAATAGTATTACAATAAAAAAATTATTTAAGTATAATATTTTAACAAAGAATGACCAATTTTCAAAATGTTCTCCTTTTGTGAAAAATGCTTCTATTATTATAATATTTTGCCTGTATATAGCTCAGACCTCTATACAGAGGTTCAACTAGAATTTTTGAAACATATAACTCAGAAGTGAGTTTATCCATGTTTTACGACATCAGAGGGGAGAACTTTTAAGAAAAAAACGCCGATAACTATTTCAATGGGTTGCAACTCTGAAAATAATGTGAATTTTTCAAAACTCATAGTTGAGCCTCTATACAGAGGTATGAGGTATATACAGGCAAAATATTATTATAATAGAAGCATTTTTCTCAAAAGGAGAACATTTTGAAAAAAGGTTATTCTAAGTTAATTTTTTGCCGAAATATTGTATTTAAATAATTTTTTTTTGTCAAAATGTCCTTAAAACAATTTTAAACATGTATTCTAATCTAATTGACACTAAATATCATGAAAATTATCCATTTATGCGCTTTTTTAAAATCACGGTTCCGAACGTAGTCGGATACCTTAAACTGATTCTAAATTAAACTGAAGTTAGCGTAATAAATAAATTGAATAAAACTGACACTGCAGTCGGACCTCTATATTATGAAATCGCTAAATCCCGGAAAAAAGTGCGATATATGGAAAATTCGTTATACAGAAATTCATCTTTTAATATACTTTATAAATCACATAAAACAAATTTTAAATTCATAAACACTATATATATATATATATATATAAAAATAATTATTCACGCCTGTTTTTAAATTAATATGCTTATTTTATATATAAAAAATAATTATTCACGCCTGTTTTTAAAATAATATGTTTATTTTATGTATCTTACCCATAAAAAAAGAAAGAAAGAAAGAAAGAAACTGCAGTGAAAACAACAAAAAGAATGTCGAAGAATTCACTGTATTTTTCAGTATTAAGAAAATAATTTTATACTAAAATTAATGAATTTTAAGGAATTTTATAATTTAAAGCATGCAAGTAATATTAAACACATTATTTTACAATTAGAACATGGGGGCACGGGGCAACTCCACTGAGGGTCAAAGAGGATATCGAAGATGTTTCTAGTGAATTATGCAATGGGGGTTAAGGGTTGCGCTTCTTGGATGGAACGTCTGTAACTTTATTACTCTAGGCGAGTTAGGACCTAATAAAACCAGTTCAAGATTTATGACCACCATAAAATGTGTTAAAGAGAGAATAACTTGAAATTTTTTCAAAAATACTTTAAAAAAAGGGAGAACAAACATTGAATTACAAAAGAAAAAGTTCGTTATATAGAAAATGCACTTCGCTATAGAGAGGTTATTTTACGAAGAAAATCGTGGAATGTTCAAGGTTCCAGGAAAAAGTTCGTTATATAGAAAAATTCGCAATATAGAGGTTCGTTATATAGAGGTTGGACTGTATTTTATTTCACTTTTGATTGATTTTTATGGTACATTTTCTGAGATGCAAAGTAAACTAATGAATACAGTCATTTTAAAAAAGTGCATCCTTCTGGTATCCTCGACTTTCACAATGTCGCCCTTGAGCCAAAACAATTTAACACCCCTGGTCGAGTTTAGTAAAAAAGCAAAAGGAAAAAAATCAAATAAAAAGTATTTTTTGCGTCGTATTTTAAGTTCTAAAACCTTGAGAAATTCTACTATTTTTTCGTCATTTTTTCAAAAATCATTGAACATTCCAGTATCATTTTAAATGTTGAAGTTAAGATGTGAGGAGAAAAAAAATTTTAGACCTCATATTTTTCAATAAAATTAACAATATTTTGTAATTTTATGTGACTTAATTTTTCCCCTTTAGTAAATAAAGTAAATGATAAACATAATTTGAATATTATTTGAATGTGTGTATGTAAATTTTTTTCATCGTGAATTTAATAATTTTTCAAATAAAAGTATCGGGTATTTTCAGCTTAACTAAGTTTAGCTGTAGTTAGGATAAACATATTTTTCCACAATTAAAATAAATTTTAGTGGGTAAAATAACTTAAATATTTGAATAATTTATTTAGAATCTAATGCTGGAGCTTTGTTCTTGAGTACAGTTACATATATCCAGAAAGAGTTATGTGGTTTAATTCAATGTTTTTTTCTCTTTCTATTGGTTATAATAGTATTGATTTGAAAAAAAATTGTTCTATTCCATTTATATAGGCAATATAAACATATTTAACGAAATCTTCTTTAAGGTATCCGACTACGTTCGGAACTGTGATTTTGGAAAAGCTTATAAATGGATAATATTTATAATTATTTAGATTAGAAAACATATATAAATTTTTTTTAAGAATATCATTACAATAAAAAATTATTTAAGTACAATATTTTGACGAAAAATGAACATAGAAGGACCCATTTTCAAAACATTCTCATTTTATGAAAAATGCTTCTAATGTAATAATACTTTGTGTCTGTATATAGCTCAGACCTCTGTACAGAGGCTGAACTAGAAATTTTGATGTATGTATAACTTAGAAGTGGGTTTATCCACATATTTTACTTCAATAGAGGGGAGAAATTTTAAGAAAAAAATGCTGATAAAAAATCATTTCAATTGGAGGTAACTCTGAAAATGTGAATTTTTCAAAACTCCTAGTTCAGACTCTCTAGAGAATTCTTTACTTTACAATAGCCAAATGTTATTATTATAGAAGCTTCTTTTATAAAAGGAGAATGTTTTGAAAAAAAGGTTATTCTAAGTTAATTTTTTGCCAAAATATTGTATTTAAATAATTTTTTTCGTCATAATGTCCTTAAAACTATTTTATGCATGTATTCTAATCTAAACGACACTAATAATCATGGAAATTATCCATTTGTGCGCTTTTTCAAAATCACGGTCCCGAACGTAGTCGGATACCTTAAAAGGAAGAAGTGGACTTGAACATTTATAGTATTTTGTCAGTTGAACACGCAAAGCTGAAAGTTGACAAGACATTTCCGGATGTATAAATGTTGGGAGGAATTAGTATTAAGAATGCGTCAAAGCTCGAAAATAGATTTTCTTCCTAATACTACTTCCTTTTAAGTTTTTTCTCCTATTATGTGAAAAATGTTTATTGTTCATCACATGTCCGCCGTGTAAGTCGATAATTATTCCCATTGTGATAATTTTCAAACTAATACACAAAAATTGGGGATTCTTAAAATTCACTTTTCTCAGTTTTATTTCTAAATAAATTTTTCTATAAATTATTTAAATCTTTATTGAATGAAAACAAAATCAATTGTTTCCTAAAAAAAGTTTTAAATTTTAAAATCGCATGATTCGGAAGAAAGGGATTAATTTTAACATTTCAGCAAAATGCAAAAATATAATAATCTAAATAAAATTCATGTTATCGAAACTTTTTGAATTAGGAATACACAAATTTATCATAAGTATTATTTCATGCTCTATAAATAATTAAAATATGAGAAATTAAAATTTGCTATGCATATAGTTTATGTACCGTGAAATAAACCATTAACATTTTTAATTTTATTTCGTTCTTGGTCAGACTAAGTTTAGCATTTGCGTGTTATTCTACAAATATTTATTTAAAATGTGAGATTGTTAAGAGGACTTGGTACCCTAAAAATCACAAACCTATCGTTTTTTTTATTTTCATTTAATCTTATTCTTTGTATTATCTTTCGATTGATATATCACTTGTGCTTGTCGGAAAGTTAGAAGTTGACTAAAACTTCATTTGAAAACAAATTAGGCAATTCAGCCACACCCCCTTTTTAGAAAGAAAAGGTAAAAAATGCTTTATGATAAAAAAATCTATTTTAGAAATAGAAATAATAACTATAAAAAAGAATGTGTAGTATTAAAAGCAGAATATTTCCGAGGCAATACAATAATGTACTTTTTCTTCCTTGTGAAATGTGTGCATGTAAAATTTTTAAATTAAGGCATTTTATATTAATAATTTTAGAATTTCAGTTCTTATTCCTGATATATTTTTCATACTAATGTAATACTTTAATATTATAAGAAGAAAAACAGCTAAAATTTCTGTCGTGACAGAAAAAAATTTTTTTTTAACATTTTTCTTGAATTTTCATGGGCAATTAGTACTCTCTAAAAGTTAATCATTTATAAAAATGTGTAGGTTGAAAACATATGAAAATGCAATTATTTTAAAGAAAAACGTATAACTAATATCTTAAAGTGGTATTTTATAAGTTTAATTAAGCTTATAATAATTATTTTTTCAGAATTATAAACTTTAAACCTGTTTTTCTCAGTTTATGTTTTTCGAAACCTTAGTGCATTCAAAATGCTACTCCTTCGACAATTATTTACCAATCACTTCCATTTTTTTCTTGCGTGTTGAAAATAAAGCATGTAATAAAATTAGGGATCCGTTTTGCTATAAACTGAATACTTTTTTTTAAAAAAAATAAAATGTAAGACATGTTGGCTTTTTCGTTGATTTGTAGCTTGTATATCAACATTTTATCTTTTTTCTCGAAAACGAATGAAGTTATTCTAAAGTCGATCCCTAAAGTTGTTAAGAACATCCATAAGAGTATTATAAAAAAAATTCAGGTCAAAAAATTAATTTTTACAAAAGGAGTAGAATTTTAAAATTTTCCCAATTTTCTTCAAAAAATTAAAATTTTTAAAATTGTGTGAATAATATATGAAAATTTTCATCTGGTAACATTTTCTTGAATAGAAACATTGTATAAAATGCTAAAATATAATTTTTAAATACGTAAATAAAGAAGTTTGCTCAAAGGGTGCCAAGTCCGCTTAAGTTATCTATAAATTAAGTATCTCATTAATGCTTAAGAAAACTCCTAATTTTGTATTTAATCATAAATACATTCAGCGTTTGCTTAGATTTATCTATCCTTCTGATTTGTCTAAGTTCTTGAAAAAGATTTCAGTTTCAGGATCAATGAAGTTTTTTTCATAATTTTGATTTTGCGGCGGTTGAATATTTTTTCTTATATATTTCGTGATTGTATTCAAAGGATTTGAATATTTTAACTTGCTTCATATTTGAATTGTTTCTGAAAAGAATTAAATAAACTTTCACATTTATTAACGAATTTTATATAATTAAGTGTAACACATGCAGTGTCTCATATGATTGGAATTTGAAAATGTTTGCTGACTTCCACATGAAGGTTTCTGCACTAGATTGATTTTGCCGCATGTTATGAAAATTAGTCAAATAATAACATTAATATAAACTACCGTAAATTCCGGCGTATAACGCGCTCTTTTAACACAAAAAATAAGATCGAAATTTATAAAAATGAGAGCTTGAAAAATGAAAATAAAAGAGCATATAGGAAAAGAGATTAGACTTCTACATATATCAAAATACTGTTTTTTTTAAGAACATGACATCTCTTATGAACTTAAAGGGTTATGTTCCTAAAAGTATACCATTTTTTCAAAAGCCTGCAATAATACTTCGAATAAAGGACTTCAAAACATACGAGAATTGTATACATACATTTCAAGTTTCTTCGTAAAAAGAGGGTGCGGGTTATACGGCAAATATGTGTTCAAATAAAAAGTTGCATCTCTAAAGTGTGGGTGTGCATTATACGCCGGAATTAACTGTATTTTAAGTTTTTTAAAATTTAAATTCATTTAGTTTTCATACTATTGACAGAAAAATGGAATATATATATATTGAATAAAATGCTTTCATTTATTTTGCTAATTTATTTAAACATTGCTATGTAAATCCTGTGCTAACGGTTCTTTAAATTTCTGAAGTAATTAATGAAGCATTTTTATGTGAATATATGCTTTTTTGTTTAAATGGAGCTGCCTTTTGGCAGCTAAGCCATTTGCAGATGCGGCAAGTCCTCAAGAGTGGAAGACATTTCTCTGGTGGCAACATCTTGTGGCGGCTTTCATTACCAAATTGTGAGACGTTTGAATTTTTTATTCAATTCAAACTCGTCAGATGCTAAATATTGGCGGGATTTATGTGAATATTTAAAAGAAAATTCATAATAAATTCATGGTATAATAAATGTATAAGTTAAATAATACGGAAAAACTGTTTCAAAATGTGTAGATGAATTGTTAAAACATTAATAAGCAAAGTTACTCATCGTTTTGATTTATTAAGAATATCATTGTTCATTATGACAAACAAAATTCTGAATTTAATCTCCGAAAAGTATTCTGAAAAATATTTTGAATTTAATCTCTGAAATATATTCTCGAAACAAATTTCCTTTATTTACTTAAGAAATATTTCCGAGTCTATAAATATTAAAATCAACAATGTACCGAATTCAAGAAAGATTATCCTTAAAGGAATTTTGGGTGCGTATAGGGGCCTTAGAAGTAAAAGCTCTCGCCATATGCTCAGCTGGTGATATCTATAGGTTATCTTAGTTTACTTACTGTTTCCATCAATCTTGAATAAAAGGAGAAATGACAATATAGTTGAAAGTCCTTTTTTGAATAATATTCTTTAGAAAAGTGTTAGCACCCCCAAGATAATTTAAATAAACATTTTATTTAATCTTAAGACCACTTTGGAAGAATATATCGCCGGTTAAAAGTGATTCTTAAGTTAATCCGAAGATCAAGAAAGGAATTTTATTAGTGTGATACCCACGTTTCCTAATTATCTTTTGAAAACGTTTTAATAATATGTATGAATACTTAAACATTTATTTTATGCTATGAAGAGAATATGATAAATAAAATTCGATTATTGAGATTGTTGTAAAATTTAAAATTTAAATATTGTCTAAAATAGAGTATTAATTGATATCATTTAATTTCTTGCTGCAGTAATTTGAGTTTTAATAAATGTGACTTTAAATATGTTTTAAAATTTTAAAAATGTTCAATGGAACCTCATGAATACGGATTAATTTTAAACTCTTGGTCGTTGGATTAAACAAACCCATAAAATTAGCCAAGGTACAAAGCTGATCATGCATATCAGTAAATGGAATATGCATTTTGAAATAAGACAAAATAGTTAAATATTTTACTAGGGAAAATGCAAATAAATACATTTCTTACATGATATGTATTTGGTTCAAAAAAATTAAAGTTTGACGGTTTTTAGTTTATTAGTTGACTTTTATTTAAATGACTTCAAACGTATTAAGTGACGTCCTGTTTAATGGAATCTGGTTTAATTGTGCCTTTCTTTACTATAATTATAGAGATTTAATTGAAAATAATGCACAGATATATGGTTTACAGTGGTGATCTTGAAACTTTTTCAACTGACGGAACACTTGTGACTATAAGGTGTTTTCGTGGAATCCCATTTCCCTCTCCCTTGGCAGAATATTTCTTTAAATAATATTTAAAGTAGATCAACATGTTATAGGTAATTTATGGAAAGACAAATTTAAAAATACTGTATTTTTTTAACATAGTGTTAATGTAATTTACTCGCACATAAACAACATTAGTTAGTGATTCAAGTATTACCATCACCATTCTTGTATCATGCTCCTTTTGATTTTGTTGATTTTCGGGAACAAAACACAGTAAAAAACTAATTATTGAATAAATAATTATCATTAATTAATAAAATTAATCATTAATAACAAATACTTACTTAAATTTTACGTACTATATACTTAGAATTATAATCAATCGGAAAAAAATCAAGGGTTTTTGGGGGGGTGTCCGGAACCCCAGGACTCCGCCTTGTGTGAGCCACTGGCCATATGTTTTTTCTAACGTTAAATAGAAGTATTCGTTACAATGTTGGGTGGAATCTGTCTAGATATTTAATGAAACTAATTGTTACGGAATCAAATATATTTTGCTCTATTTTTAATATGGATTAAAACTGGATTATGGATTGGGAAATTATCCATGAAGTTAATCAGCTTAAAAGGCTTATGTCATGTAGTTATAAGTTTCAAATGTGTTCGTCTTTTTCATTAATTTCATTGACACCTTTGTAAATAACACAGTCTGCGGAAGCTCATAAAATACTTCCGGAAAAAAGCTCACAATTTTTCTTCCGTTTGTCACAAAAAAAGCTACTATCAAGACTGATAAAAGCCGCGGAAATCGTAAATTTTGTAGTTTCTGTGAAAAGACGCAAGAAGTGACATTTTGAATAACACTAAGAATGACTAACGATGCCAAGAAATACGATATAAAAATGAGTAAGAAACTGTCATGGATAACTCACATTCTTGTTTTCAAAAAGTATTTCAGGTACTCGAACGTATCTTTATGATTCCTGGGATCTAAGACAATTTTGTTAACTCTCCTACCGAGGAATTTTCTGAAAATTTAGATAAAAATATGATTTATGCCCGTCGAAGCTTTCAAAAAAGTTACCATTTTTATTAGAGAGTGATTTTTTTTAAAGGTGACTAATAGGGATGAATTTTATTTTTATCAGTTAAAACTTAAGTTGGAAAAATATCTCGTATCAAACATCAAACACATTGCCTTTAACGTCTTCAATCACTCCTGTTGCTTTTTATAACGATTATCACAAATATGTATTAATATAACTAATTAACTATATTGAAAATTATTACGAATATAGAATTTTATTTTTCTTGCATATCTTACAAAATTTTAAAGTTAATTTTTTTAATGTTTTTCTATTTAGGGTATAAAATTGTTAAGCCAACGGTAATATTTTATACGTACATATGTAGCGGCTAAAGAGAATGATAACATAATAGAATATATTTTTGATTATAAAAGGATTGGCAAATTTTTTTTTAACTTGGATATTTAAAAATGACTCAATTTTTAAATTCCTTCATTTTTTATAAATTAACTTTACACGAGCTTCAGTTAAACGGAAATAATTCACATTTTTTTAAAAGTGACATCCTTAATACTGCACGATTTTTAATAAAATAATTCCTTTTGTTTCCAAATTTTTCTAATTATTTTCTCTCTTTGTAATGTCCTTTTAAAGAGTGTTTTTTTTTCCATGTATAGAAGTTTAAGTTGGCATTGCTTTCCAAGATGGAGACCGATTTAACAGCTGTCAAGTGATTTATTCTCAGTTTGGTTTGGCAATTCATCATGAATAGACTCACGCCTGAACAACGCTTTCAAATTGTGCAATTTTATTTCAAAAATAATGGTCGATTTTCATAAGCGAATTTTGTTTAGCGATGAAGCGCACTTCTGATTGAATGGCTACGTCAACAAACAAAACTGCCGCATTTGGAGTGAAGCTAATCCACAAGTGTATGTCGAAACACCGTTACATCCAGAAAAACTGACTGTTTGGTGCACTTTATGGGCTGATGGAATCCTTCAAAAACGATGAAGGCCACAACGTTACAGTCAATGGTGATCGGTATAGAGCCATGATTACTAACTTTTTCATTCCTGAATTGAACAATCATGATGTCCAGGAGCTGTGGTTCCAACAAGACGGCGCAACATGTCACACAGCTCGTGCCACAATCGATTTATTGAAAGACACGTTTGGTGACCGCCTCATTTCACGTTTTGGACCTGTGAATTGGCCTCCAAGATCTTGTGATTTAACACCGCTAGACTATTTTCTGTGGAGCTATGTAAAGTCATTGGTCTATGCGGATAAGCCACAAACGCTTGACGATTTGGAAGACAACATTCGCCGTGTTATTGCCGATATACGGCCACAAATGTTGGAAAAAGTCATCGAAAATTGGACGTCCAGATTGGACTACATCCCAGCCAGCCGTGGCAGTCCTATGCCAGAAATCATATTTAAAATGTAATGCCACAAGATTATCCTTCGAATAAAAAAAATTCATGTCAATCGAATAATACATCATTGTTTTATTGCAATTTAAAGTTCTATACCTCTAAAAAAACACCTTTTAGAATAAAAATTTACTAAAATTCTTTGAGCTATCTACAAGTACAAAGCTTCAACATCCATCAGACCAATCGTAACTGAAGTTCGACCAATCTTTTCTTTCATGTATAAGATATTAAGATTAATTTAAACAGGAGAGTCCTAATTTCTCCATACATATATACACTATTGTGATCTATCAACTAAAATCTCGACATTCAAACATACTTTCTGAAAAGTGATAACATGGATAAGGTATTAAACCAACGTGTGATATATATTAATATTAATTGAAAAATTGCTACAGGAAAAAAATAGAAAGCAGGGAATGATTTTTATTTCTTTTGTACATTATATATGAAGATACCAATTATGATAAATATATACAGCCAAAACAAAAAGTAGATATATTGGCTACATTTAGTGATATTGAAATATACATTTCTGGACTGAAATGTACCCAAAAGTCTGTCAAGTTCTTTGCCTTGTAACGAGAGATGTTACAGAACTTAGTTTCATTTTTCAGCGTTGGTTTTTCAGTATTAAACGTATCAAATT
Source organism: Trichonephila clavipes (assembly GCA_019973935.1). NCBI lineage: Eukaryota > Metazoa > Arthropoda > Arachnida > Araneae > Nephilidae > Trichonephila > Trichonephila clavipes. Next base: position 234,643 of record BMAU01014840.1, read on the forward strand.
TTTGCGGCTCTATATTTTATATTAAAATCCTTTTCAGTGAAAAAAATACACTGCTCAATAACTTGTGACTGTTTCAAAATCCTGAAGTTTAAGAAGTAGAAGACTCATCCTAGACATACCATTAGAAGAATAAAAGATTTTAATCCAATAGAAGTTTAAGAAAGACCGATCATTTTGTAGCGTTAGCATCTAAGAAAGCAATATCTGAAATGTATGTATGTCAGTATTGCTAATAATATATATATATATATATATATCCAAACAATTCATTTATATGGAAATAGTACTGAATTTTAATCTGTAGTAAATCACTGTATCTTACGCTAATTTTCTGGGTGTGTATTTACGAGAAGATGGTTTTATTATTGGGTAAACAGATCTTTACTGTTCATTTCCCCCCACCCCATGCAATTGAGTTACAACGCATCTATGAAAGAAAGTTTTTCAAAAAGAATATACAAACATAACCGATGTATATTATTTATAGTAATTTATGCCATTCAGTTTTTTTTATTTAAAATAAGGATTTTAAGTAATGACCTTTATACTTTAACTACAAACAAACTTTTAACAATTAAGAAACGTCACTATATTTTTAAAAATCTTAAATCCACTGTTTAAAAATATTTTTTTACGCTAAATCTTTTGCTATGCTCAAGAAAGAAAGTGATATATCAAATTTAAGATTATGACAAAAGGGATTAGCGTATCAGAGGAATGTTTAGTATATGGGTGGGGGGCCACTAAAGACTCCATTTAGAGGGGCTGAATGCATATTTAATTTTTCCAGGCTCAACGTCTCTTTTGCACTCTGCGCTACTCTACAAATTTGTCAATTTTTGAGTGAATGGAAGCTGATAAATTTATTATTGGCCTTATTTAATATACATTTTCAGAATTATGGACATTTACGGAACTACGAAAAAATCTGAAAGATAAATTTATAGCTATTTTTGTAAATTTTTTTATTGAGTGTAATTCCTGGAGAGATTTAATTGTTTGAAGAGAGAAAATTACTTGTGTACTCTGCTGTCCGCTTTTGGTTTTATATATTTAAGTAAAAAAAAATCTTTCCTCATATGAAAAATATTTCGAATCCGCAAAGAAATTGTTTAACAGAATATACTCAGAATTGTGTCAAATTGAAAAACACAAATTATGCCCCTGGTTCTGTGGTATGAAAGTAAAGCGGTGAAGCACTAGATTTGCATTAACATTTTTATCTTTTTATTTAACTTTAATGAAAGGAAATACTTACCGTAAAATCAGGCGTATAACGAGTACTTTTAACAACAACAAAAAAGAAGATCGAAATTTACGGGTGCGTGATATACGTCGGGTATAAAGATGATAGCTTCAAAAATGAAAAAAAGATATATATATATATATATATATATATATTGCTTAAAAAAACTTTATAAAACTCCGAATGCAGTTTATTTAAAATGTCTAATCTCGTGAATTCCAATGGTTATTTTTCTAGAAATATACTATTTTTTCAAAATCCTTGGATAATACTTCGAACAAATGCTTTAAAACATACTAGCATTGCTAACGTACATTGCATGTTCGTTTGCGTTATTCGGCGAATCTACCTCAAAATTAAAAAATGCAGCTTCAAATTATGGGAGCGCGTTATGCGCAGAATTTTACGGTATACCTTATTTTGATTTCTTATTTCAATAAATGTGTTTAAAAATGCATAATACATATACAGTTTTAATTATTTTTATTTTTGTTGAAGAAATAGTTATATGTTATGCTGTTTATGCTAAGAAGTATCTTTAAAAGATGCAAAATTACAATATAATAAAATGCAAATATCTAAATTATTGACATCTATTCTCTAATTCTGCATGCATTATCATGGGAATCCAATTGTTTCAAAAGTGTCATTATGCGTAGCACACTGAATCATATTGGTAGATTGGTTTGTCACAGTAGCGCACACAGGAATTTTTCAAGGGGGGATCCGGGGTCGAAAGTTCACCATTCTCGTATCATGCTCCTTTTGATTTTGTCGATCTTCGGGAACAAATCACAGTAAAAAACTAATTATTGAATAAATAATTAGCATTAATTAATAAAATTAATCATTAATAACAAATACTTAATTAAGTTTTACGTACTATATACTTAGAATTATAATCAATCGGGAAAAAATCAAGGGCTTTGGGGGGCGTCCGGACCCCCAGGAGCCCCCCTTTGCGCCACTGGTTTGGCACGCCACAACTGAAAGGTTGCCGATACCTGGTGTAGTGTATCAGCTTGGGGAAGTTAGGGTGCCTGTTCTGTTCTCCCACTCTCCTTGCCGAGGTTCAATAATACGAGATTCGTAACCAATATCCCTTGAACTGCTTCAGCGTGCAGATATAACATAACAATCAATCCTCGCAAGAATATTCATATACGTCAATGCTAACAGATATTAAATGTTTATATTTTTATTATTCATAAAGTTTTAAAAAAATTTGCTCAATTCAGTGTTTTACAAAGTATATATATATTATTTGTATATGCAATAAAATTTTTAGGTTGAATTCGTATAGAATAATATGCACGTTAACTATCATGTGAAATCTTCATTAACAGAAATATATTGTATACAATTTTAAAATTGCACTAAAATTTCTTAAAAATTGAATGTCTTGAAGCCGTAATGGCCTTTTGATCTTTTAACTCTTAAATCTTAGCCGTTGGTAGGAAATAACAGCAACTACACCCCCTACTTTTGTTACCCGCCGCTACGATTTTCGTTCACATTTCTTATCGTATGTCTGATCACGCACACCTGGTGTAAGTAACAAATTCCATTCATTGTCCACAAGTGGACAGAATCAATCTATCTCTGCTTCATTCATCAAACATGGCATATTTCAATTACGTGTCTTTGTTCTTTTTGCTTACCATTTGAACTGGATTAAGTCTTTCGTTAGGGATTAGTCGAAATTTTGAAAAAACAAAATTCAACAATGCTACTTTTGTACTTAAGAGTGAATACAACTTTTTTTTTTTTTTAGATTTTCGAAAAATGTTTAGTGAATTTTTAAATGCACACTTGACACCAAAAATTCTGTTTTGATTGAATAATTAATGATGATTGTTCTTTGTTAAAATGAATAAATACAAACTTTTAAGAATGTACCATTCTAGAATAACGTATAAATAGAGCGTATATATAGTGTGATGAAAGTCAAAGGAATAATTAAAACCAAAATGTCATTTTTCTATTTGTAATTACGGGATAGGTAGAAATATGCTTTAGGAATGGTTTTACTGCATTTGGAGTGGAAATTCAGAGTCTACAGAAAGTCTTATGAATCAACATAGATAAATAGAAATTCTAAATGAAAGCATCAAGTAATCTACGGGAAAATTTGAAATACTAAACGATATTATTTTCTAGATGGATAATTTTCAGCATACTGCATTAAACGTTTGAATAGCTCTGGTGGAACTTCGTAGTGGGGGGTATTAATAAATAGTAGATTAGTCAATGAATTAAACGTTAGATTATGGCTGTTGTACGATTATTCAAGAGTTATGGGATATTTTCAATATTTTTCCCCATTTGAATACATCCAAAAAGTATGAATAAGAAATTCCATGCTTCCTTCGATGTCAATTAAAACATCGCTGTCAGGAAAATTCGAACATTTTCTGACAAATAATTCCTTGAATCTTATGCCAAAATGAACAAGAAAGAAAATATCCAATAAAAACAATTAAAGGTTTAATTACCGTAAAATCCGTCGTATAATGCATACTTTTAATACAAAAAATAAGATCGAAACTTAAGTGTGCGCGTTATACGACGGTTATAAAAACAATAGCTTTAAAAATCACAAAAAAAAAAGTTAAGCAGAAAAAAATTACTTCTATATGTATTGAAATACTGTTTGTTTTAAAGAAACGACTTGCCTTATGAACTAAATTATTGAAGTTTAATTATTCACTTCATTCATCAATAATTATACAATATATTTTTCTGCTTTCAATACATTATAGCTTCAAAAAATCTTTTTAAATAGTTTATTTGTGGATTCTTATGTAATAAATGGATTATTAAAAACTACATCTTTTTTAGTCCTGATTTTTTTAACTACTTAAATATTAATTTTTAAACTCTCAAATGGATAGTATTCCGCATACTTCTGAACTGACTATGACTATTTGATGCAAATTGAGGGAAAATGCAAACCACGATTGCAGAGTTCAATCCATGTTGAGAAATGGTGAGGAAGTGGGTGGGTGGGTGGGTGGGTTTTATGGAAAAACTGTCCAATCGCAATATTTCGTGAAGTTATAATCTATCAAAGCACCCATTCAAATACATCTTCACCTATTTGGGTTAGTTTCAACGTCAGAATTTTAGAGGGCCAATTATATGTGTGGAATGTACCACCATCTGATTGGTTGAACACTTTGAGAATCTTATCATAAATCTTTAAAAGCAGCTACATTTTTTTTTCAAAGTTACTTTTAACTTCTTTTCAAAGTTACTTTTAACTTCTTTTCAAAGTTACTTTTAACTTCTTTTCAAAGTTACTTTTAACTTCTTTTCAAAGTTACTTTTAACTTCTTTTCAAAGTTACTTTTAACAGTTGAAACTGACTTCTTAACTTTCTTCTTCGTCTTAACTTCTGGACATAATAAAAAGATTACGATGAATCTTTCCAATGAAGGTAAGCGTATTTGAATTTTATTTACTGGTCTTGTTTTAGTATTGAAGATTCAAAAATATGTTTTTAAGAAAATTATGTTAAGTACTGGTTTTTAGCAAATGTTTGAAATTTAATTAGACTTTAAAAAAATCTTACTGTTAGAACTATTTGTGAAAGTGAAAAATGGAAAGGTTGCTTCCTAATTCTAATTTTTGAATTAATACATCCTTTGTGAATATTAATTCTTGGTAAGAAGAATCAATCGAAGGAAACGAGAAATCATTCCTTATATTGTATTCGTTGAAAGAAATGTAGTTTTTGTGTTAAATATTTTTTCATTTGTTCCAACAAATTCTTTTAATTTCATTCATTAATAAAATGGCAAAGTAATAGGATAGAGGTGATAAATTCAATACTCCTGAGATAAATAATTGTTTATTATAAATATAGAAGACACAGAATCCTTAATGTACAATTGTCACATTAAATTTTACTCTAAAATTTAAAAATTATTTAGATATTAGTAATGAAACATTTCTATTTTATCATATATTTAAAATAATTCTAAATTATGCATATCGCAAATGTATATAAATTTAATTATGTATCAGTTAAAAGAAATGAAGTTATACTAATTAAAAACATTTCGCTTTTATTATGATTTATTTATTGTGTATAGTAAAGGGTGTTTTTTAGAGGTATAGAACTTTAAATTGCAATAAAACAACGATGTATTATTAGATTCACATGAATTTTTTTTATTCGACAGATAATCTTGTGGCATTACATTTTAAATGATTTCTGGCATAGGACTGCCACGGCTGGCTCGGATGTAGTCCAATCTGGACGTCCAATTTTCGATGACTTTTTCCAACATTTGTGGCCGTATATCGGCAATAACACAGCGAATGTTGTCTTCCAAATGGTCAAGCGTTTGTGGCTTATCCGCATAGACCAATGACTTTACATAGCCCCACAGAAAATAGTCTAGCGGTGTTAAATCACAAGATCTTGGAGGCCAATTCACAGGTCCAAAACGTGAAATGAGGCGGTCACCAAACGTGTCTTTCAATAAATCGATTGTGGCACGAGCTGTGTGACATGTTGCGCCATCTTGTTGGAACCACAGCTCCTGGACATCATAATTGTTCAATTCAGGAATGAAAAAGTTAGTAATCATGTCTCTATACCGATCACCATTGACTGTAACGTTGTGGCCTTCATCGTTTTTGAAGAAGGATTCCATCAGCCCATAAAGCGCACCAAACAGTCAGTTTTTCTGGATGTAACGGTGTTTCGACATACACTTGTGGATTAGCTTCACTCCAAATGCGGCAGTTTTGTTTGTTGACGTAGCCATTCAACCAGAAGTGCGCTTCATCGCTAAACAAAATTCGTTTATGAAAATCAGGAACAACGGCAATCTTGTTTTGGGACCATTCGACGAATCTACGCCTTGCTTGATGATCGTTTTGATGAATTGCCAAACCAAACTGAGAATAAATCACTTGCTAGCTGTTAAATCGGTCGCCATCTTGGAAAGTAATGCCAACTTAAACTTCTATACCTAGGAAAAAAAACACTCTTTACAAATTATTTGTTTTTCTTCCTTTCGCTCAAATTTAAAGAATAGGATTTAAAATTGAATAATTTTCCCAATAAAAAAAACATGCTTGAAAAATAATACTGCATTCTAATTTCGTTATCCTTTAGAAGGTCACCGAGATACAGAGCCTTGGTCGCGCACTTGTTGCCGGTATTGTTCGTGACTTTATTGGTTCGAATCGTGTTCCCACTAAAGCAGGGTTTCTAAAACTTTCAATATTTGCGACCCAATATTCAATCATAATTTTCATCCCACCCTCCCCTTCTCACCATTTAATAACAATGCATTGCATTTAATAATACTATGCTTTGACGCTAAGCTACTTTAACCTTTAAGTGTCACTGGCGTATGTAAACGTCCCTCTCAGTCAAAGCGTTAATTACCTCGGACGTACTTTTACTTTCTGAAGTATGATCTTTTATGTGCACTGCTATCCATAACTATTTCGAAGGCTTTGGAATGCTGTAAAAGGACCTTGACATTGTTTGCAAAGGATTTACTTTTTTCAGAGAAAAAATTGCATATTTTTATTCCTTTTCTCCCCCCCAATACATCACTTACGAGGAGAAGGGTGACATTGGGAAGCGAATCGCGTAACTTTTAATCGGCAGTTGAGGGATTAATTATAAACCGCACAAATTATCCAAAAACGTGTTACTTTTTGTATATAATTTTATATATTTCAAACCCATGGGGTCAATGGTAATTATTAAACTTGTTCTTAATTTAGTATTGTTAAATTAATTATAAAATTCACACTGTGCACTACCTATACATTTATAAGTGTATAATATCAGTGTAAATGTGTATTTTTTTAATTGTCAGAATGCATTTTGTTTGTTTACTTTCAGTAAATTAATATTTTTAAAATTAATTTTTGTTCTTGACTCTTCAATATGCTCGTGACCCACTTCGTAAATTTATCACGCCCCCCAGGGGGGCGCCCCACAATTTGAGAAACGCTGCTCTAAAGACCGGCCACGTAGATTAATGCGCGTTAAGGCTGTTTTCGGCAAAAGTACGAGAGCCTGAACTAAACGCGGAGCACATTTTCACACATCTATTAACAATATGGCGTTTCTAAAATTTCGAAATATTCTTTGAGTACTTTTTTTTCATTTTAACACGCGAAAGGACAGATAATTTAACATTACGGTATAGGAGAAAAAACGCGAAACACATTTTATACCAGAAGAAATGTCTCAGATCTGTCAAAAAAAAGTGAAGAATGATAAAATATATATATGTTCTCTAAGGGATAGTGAAGCCAGAATATATATAATAATTTTTCATTTCTTTTATATCTGAAAAAATGTAGTGGCCGCAGTAGCCGAGTGGTATAGGTATCGGATCGTGGCTGGCTTTGCACGAGTTCGAGCCCAACAGCAAGCACTAAAGACCCACCGTGTAGGGCAGCGATGCACGCTAAATCTATCGAGAGCTGAAACGTCCTGAAGAATTTTAATTTAATTTTCATTTTTTTAGTTTTCACGTTATTTTGGAACACAAAACCTTCTAAATGTTTGCTTTTTATCAGCTCACTCTGCATGCTATGAAGAATGTTTCATATATCTTAAAAGAATTTCTCTCATACTTACAAAAAAGTTTCACGTTCGTGCCTCTATTTGAAACGGTTGAGGATTTTGTGTGTGTGTATGCACACAATTTGAAGCATGGTGGAGGGCTGCGGGTATCGGATCATGGCAGGCATGTCATGAGTTCGATCCCAGTACAACTAAAGACCCGCCGTGTAGGGCAGCGATGCACGTTAAATCTGTAGAGAGCTGAAACGTCCTCCCGTTGGTGTGGTAGTTAGGAGAGGGGGTGCCAGCTCAGGTGTCGTCCACGTCACTTGACCATGGTTCAAAATTACGTGGTCCGTCGCCAAAAACCTCGTGTAGCTAAACAGTTCGACGTTAATCTTCACTCACTCACTGAAAAAATGCTCCTAATTCGGGTTCTGTTCTTTAACATTACCCGAAAACAGCCTTAAGTCTGTTGAGACCCAGGATCTTATTTTGACGTGTAGGTGTCAACTCAAGTGCAGTCCTCGCTATTTGACGACGGGTCAAAATTACGAAGATCGCGGTCAATAGCCTTCATGCAACTAAGTTCGACTTGGATAAACAATCTATCGCTCTCCTTCAGAGCAGCGTTTCCTGACCAGAATTCCACGAAATGTTGTAAAAATTTCCACAAGAAATAGGGAAATTACACGTACGTCATAAAATGAAAAAATATTTTTTTCTGATTTGGTTTTGTATTCGGGTAACTTCTGTGGTGCGACTGTGTATGTATTAGGAATGCGAGAAGTGTAGGATCTTGGGCTTGGTTAAACAGAGTATTTGTACTCTATTTCCCAAACTTCTTGGTTAAATATAACACTTTATTCGATTGTGTTTCTAGTTTCTTAAAATTTTTCTGTAACTTTTGACGGTAATAATATTGCGAGATTTGAAGGCTGCCTATAAAGATAATTTTTTAGAGACTAATGAACTTTAAAATCTGCTGTAAAATTTAAAATTAACGAACTGCGATGCAAAAAAGTTACATAGTGACAATGCAAGTTCAAAGACCTCGATTAGAATATTTATGCTCCAAAAAGTAGGGAGATATTTCATGTTGTTTATTATAAATTATTATAGTAAAGAAATCTATAGTATTTATCTATATACCTAATTACATTTAGAATCAATGAAATAAACGATTAAAACTAATTTTTCTGTGTCCGTTACTGACCATTAATTAAAAATACTGATAAATGCATAGACCGCTAAGATTCTTTTGAATATTGTCTCAAAAGTTGCGTAGTAGTGCAAAGGTTAGAAAACGGTGCCTCTGTAAGAACCTTGTATTTTATATTATTATTTCGTGTATGAAATAAATTTAATTCGTATTTATTCTGCGGTAGTGTAAAATTAAATAAGTTTGCGCACTCTCAAGTAATGCGCATTTTTGGATGTTTTTAAAATTTCAGACTCTCACGAAGTCGAAAATCTGTATAAAAATCGGAGTAATTTTTTTTTCTGAAAATATATATCCTAAGTTTGTTCATACTAAGCTCTATGGAATGAGAGGATGACACTCATCTAAAATTATTGCGCATTGAAAATTATTAAACTGTAAAATGTAACTTATATTTGAAACTGAATAAGAAAATCTGTTTATTTGCAAAGAAATGATTTATATATAAGCAAACATTTTTGTAATAATGAAATTATTTTTTTTTACTTCACTATTTAAGAATGCCTCATACATGCTGTTGAAAGAATCGAACGGATTTCTTATCGTAACCATATTTTAGTAAACATTGCATAAATTAATTATTTATTCTTATTTTTAATGAATCTTGACTTAACTGTGAAAGTGGAAATATTATTCAAAAAAGATTTTTATAGTGATATTTTCAATTTTGTTTTGCTGTTTAACCTATCTTAAAACTAAAAGCTAGCAATTGCTTGGTTGCAAATATATGGTTTCTTAAATTTTTTGTAATATTTATATATAGTCAATATTTTAAAAACATGTGTAACAACTGGCAGCTGACGAAATGAATGTTTAAAACAAAGTATGCAGAGTCTATCAAAAGGAAATGAATACCTAAGCGGTAAAATAAAAATATTTAGACCATTAAATACTTTTATTTACACATAAATGTGTTCTTCAACTGTTCAAAAATTAAAGTTGATCGAGATAATTAATCGATTTTAGGCTTAATGTCGCCAATCATCAAATATTTAGAGAAATGAAACAAATATATCTTTAAAAATCTATCTTGCACCAGGATATTTTTTAAAATATTTAGACCCTCGAAAACAAGGAAATTTATCTAGACAAAACTCGCGTGCTTAATGATAATTTTCTTCTTTGGAAGTGCATCAAGTTTTAAGGAAATGTTTTAATAAACACTTCGAGAGATAAATTTATTTTTTTAAAAAAAAATTTCAACTCCCAAACAGACAGTCTTGTGTTTTTGTTTTTATAGCCGTCAACACACATGCAAAGGTAGAAAAAACCGCAACCCTATTGTCCCGTTACTGCATCCAATGTCAACCGATATTTCATTGAGTGACGCCACCTGAAGGACAATGTTCGTGGAACTCGAATCGGGAGCATTCGGCGTCTCAATGAATAAGTGACGACCCATTTTGTGACGTAACCACCACCACACCTTCGCGCCCGATTACGCTTTTCTACTACGAACCGCAGGGATGGACGTGCCTCTCATCACTTAAATGAGTTTCTTCATTGTACAGTTAACATGTAGCTAATGGGGTTCGTGGGTGGAATGTGGTAGGATCAATTGTGTGTCGTGGAGGGTCCGCAACAAGTGCCTTCTTTTACTGAAAGTATTGCTTTGTTTCTTCCGCGCGTGTGCATTGCAAATATTGTGACATTTCTCTCGGAAAGGACCTCAAAGCGTGCAATTAACTCAATATTATGTTACAATATTTATTTTCCATATTTGATGAAAAAGTGGTTCTGCTTATGTTTTTATTACTATTATTTATGTATTGTTGTGTACTAGCCAAAGAATCTAAATAATTAATCCTGCGTATTTTGTTTTTATATTTTTCTCTTTGGCATAATTTAGAAAATGGAGAGAAAAAGTGTAAGCTAAATTTCTAGCTCATTTCCTCCGTCAGACTTTGACCCGCGTGTCACGGGTTTTAGCCCTTGTGCCATTGAAGAATGTAAAGATGCTCGTACACGTTAAATCTATCGAGGCTCAAATCCTACCATTGGCGTGGTGTGGTATTTTGAAGAGTGAAGAGTACCCAGTTCTGGTGTCATCCTCTTCACTTGACCATGGTTCAAAATTACGAGGTCCGTTGCCAATAGCACTCTGTGTCGTTTTCGTGTCACACAGCAAAAAAATCGACTTCTTTTTGTGGATAGGATAACAGCGTTCCTATGCATACGTGCATTCCTAAACATTGCGGGGACCTTTGAACTGACATCGCCCCGGAAACCTATGATAGGGAGAAAACCCGACGGCTGGACACACGTGCCAGCCGAAAACTCCGAGTGTAATTCGAGGTGTCAGAAAGAAACCTCCCCCATCTCAAGACCAGGGAGTGGAGAGAGATTCCCTTATAAAAATCAAAGAGAACGGTTGTGTTGCCTCCTCCCTCACAAATAACATATAATGAACTCTAATGAAATAATATAAATAACTCTTCAATGTAAATGTACATACTGTAATTAATGGCTGTGACGTAAAAAAACCAATTATTTAAATTCCTAATTCTCACGCTGCCATTAATTTTCTCAAACGGCACACCTCGTATTGATTTACAGAACGATGTAAATAAACACTCTCTTTTTCAGTATATAACAATTCAAATTATGGACTTTTATGTTCCACAAAATATTTAATAATTATCAATTTCTATTAAAAGGATGATTTTTGTTTTGGAATTTACGAGCTGCTATCATAAGCTGTAATTTGCTTGTCACTCACTGACTGTTGAAAGAAGCCCATAAAGAGAAAAAACTATTTTCTTTTAGATCAAATATTTTGATAGACGAAGTGATAATCTCACATTTTTTTGAGTGCGTAAATTTAATCTAATTTTTTATTAAAATATTTTTAACTTTTATGCAACTCATACATTCTCAAGAGTTATATTTGATTATGAAGGACATTGCTGGATCGTTACAAGAAATAATGCATTTGAAAAAAAACGTAAATTGTGTGAAAAGCAACTTTATTAACGAATCCTTTTTACAGAAAAAAAAACATTTACAAATATGAAGTAAATCCCCAATAGCATTGTGTTCATGACCGCATTGAAGAACCACAGTGAAGGTAAATCCCAGGGCGCAATGTTTCGACCCTTCGGTGGTAAAATTGATGAAGATCTGCTCGTGCAATATGGATAGACTGAGAGTTAGGTCACACTCAAGCTACGTGCGGTGGTTCACGTGTTTGAACCTGGACTGCTTCCAAACCTGACGTAGGATCGCTCCTTCTATGTCAAGAGGCCGCGTAACATAACGCCAACCGGTGTTCATTCATGTTTTTGTGGGATATCCCAGTTTCTCGCAATGGTCGGTGCAAGTACGATGAGTTTTAAACGCGTTTGTTTGGATAATAGAGGTGTCTTGTTACTCTGGCTGTGATTTTTCCACTCGTGCTTTTCTGCTTATCTTTCACAAGTGTTAACGGAATTCGTACTTCGGCCGATTTTTCCCATTCTTGTTTTTTCCTCTCTTTCCTTATTATTAAGGCTGTCTTCGACTAATGTTAAAAAGTAGGACCTAAATTCGGAATATTTTTTTAGATATAAAAGTACTCAAACATTAATATTATATTCTGGCTTCACTATCCTGTAGAGAATCTCTTATTTTATCATGCTACTCATTTTTATCAGAGTTGACACATTTTTTCTTTTATAAAATGTGTTTAGTAATTTTTCTCCTATACCGTAATGCTAAATGAGCTATCTCTTTACATGTTAAAAGGAAAAACGGACTATTTATGAAATATTTTGAAATTTTAAAAAGATTATATTGTAAACAAATGCATGAGTTATTTCATGAATTTTTATAAAAATTGAGGTATTTTTTCTGTCCGAAAATGTGCTCCGCGTTAAGTACACACTGTTGCACATAAGACGGAAACAACCTCAACGGAATTTATTAACTTTAAATAAACAAACCTGAAACTTTTTTTCAAAGATTAAAGAATGAGGGAACTATTGCTAATTTTATATTGTTATTCCCAGTATTATTTATGCATGTATAGCTTACAAAACAAAACTTGTAATAAATATCAGAATACAGACAGTCATTAATGTTTGCCCTTAGATTCTTATAAAAGATAAATACGACAGATCTGATATATTTTAAGACAATACTGAGATAAGAAATGGTGTATATTTAGAAAATGTAGTGCCGCACAATATTAAAATATTATAGCTTTTGTTCAAGTATTTAATTCTTAATATTGTATTGAAGTTATAAACAATTAGTTATAATTGTTTAAAAATAGTTAAATGTATAGAGGATTTTCATTCCGAAAGTGTGTAAATTCACCTGCTTTTAGTCCTGTTGGAAATTTATACAGTATTGGTCTTGGTCTTGATTGAATCCATGCCACTAACCCATTTATGTCGGTGGTTGAAATATAGACCAACTTTCACAACCTCTTTGAAGGCAAATATCTGCAAGCGTGACTAACTGAGTGTTTAAGACAAGATTTTTTTGCTATGCCCCTACAAAGCAGGTTAAATTCACAAATCCAACCACAAACGCTATCTTGAACTCCTAAGCTACAAAAAACTTTCACTCGACTGCTGTTCCAAAAATGGAACACTGGGCATAAATGGAATAGACCCTCCGTGTAGAGGGATTCATGCACGTTAAACCTGTAATTTGCCTGATGGAAAGTGGGGATCCCCCCAGCTCTGGTGTCGTCATTGTCTCTTGCCTGTGTCGCCAAATAGTCCTTGTGTTTCTTTACTCTGCAACATTAATAAACATTCATTCACTCTCTTGACTGAATCTAACGTTTAATTTACTCATCCTTCACGATAGGTTCAATCAATATCTCTAGAATAGTCTGGAGCTTTCCAGGTTTTGAAATATGTAAATTGACAATAAATGAAGCTTCGGTGGCGTTTTTCATTATGGAGTTCTCTCCATCTTCAATGGCGCTGCCTGAAGAGATCAAGTGGTCCATGTGAAGATCCCTTCCCTTTATATACTAAATCAAAATTATTGCATCCCAGATGTCTTTTTAATTTGGATGGAACCAAGCAGCCATTAGCAGCAATTTTATGACAGCTAAAGAAAGCATTGCCCTTCCGGTCCCTGTTCGTTTTCAACCAGAACAAAAACAAAAATGGGAGGTTGCTAGGATTATGTTTCTTCTTTTTCTTCAGATTTGCTTTTATATTACCTTTCTGCGAACTGTGGGCAGACCAACTTGGATGGATGAGTCTCGCAGATGTCTGCTGGTATATTTCGTCTCCTCCAATATTGCTGGTTGTCATTGAATTAGTCGTTTCAGTAGCTTCAATGACATTAACAACTTTTTGTTTTATAAGGCTTAATTTTTGCCAATTGCCTATAATTCTGCGATAAAAGTAGGAATGAATATACGTATTTTCATTCCCCAGAATTTATAGCTAACTAAATTTAAATTCTTCACAACAATATTTACTTACTCTGTTATTAGCACTTTATTCCATGCACACTTTGTTTAACAAGCCATAAATTAAATAACTATTAGTATCAAAATAAAGAATGTTGTCTATGTAAGGTAATTAGTGCTTTTAATGGTGAATGTTTGACAAATAAAAAAATAGAACCTTATTTGCATCTAAAAATACTAAGCATTGTTGCGGTTGAGAAAAGACAAACGTTTGTGGCCTTGAACTTGAACGGATTTCTAAGGCTTTTGCAATATTTCTATGATTCAAACTACAAGTATTTTATTCCACATTTTTTTCTTTCAACAGGAATAAGTGGAAACCGAACTTGACAAATATTTTTGATTCAAACTCAATAGCGCACGAGATATATGTAAACCAAAATTATTTTCAAATGAAATATTGTCAATGTAAAACTGCTGTTTAACAAAATGAATTTTGTAACTATTTAGGGAGCGGGGGGGGAGGGAGGAAGATTAAAGGCGAAAACTTTTTTTATTAATGGAGTACTTTGCAATAGCATTTGTGTCATGAAAACCAGTAAATTGCTTAATATGTGCTGTAATGAAATGCAATGGTCGGAAGAACCCCATTGAACTACCATACCTACAAATTAACATTTAGCGAGTGCTAAATATGGCGATTCTTCAATATCGGACGTTTCAAAAGAGCTTTCTTGGAACTCGCGTGATGACGGAAGCGAATTAACGATAGAACGTTAGTGTGGATGAGGAAACCTTATTTCCATACGTGCGGAAGCGCAAATACTGCATTTCTGTGTTTGGTTTATCCGAAAAAAAAATCACATTAATATTTTTACTGCACTTGCGAAAAGGATTCAGTTGGGGCTATTTGTTTCATCAGTGAGCTAGCTCTTTAACAAAATATTTTACCAATGACTTGCGGTAAAGTTTTTCCATTGATGGACAACAATGATGAAAAACTTTGTAAATATGAATGTTCAATTGTATGAAAACTTAAAATTGAAGGACATTCAAAACTATTCTCAGTTGAACTGATGATAGTACAATTTTTTTATAGGGATCATTGCCTCCAAATGTAATTTATAGTGTTTTTTTTATTTAATCTAACAATTAATTTGAGGAACCGAGTACAGTATAAGACATTAGGAAGTATAATGTATGACATAATACTGCATATGACGGGATTTAATCTAATAATCAACAATTTTGTAGTTGAGAAAGTGTTTGGATGGATATTTAGATGTCATTTACGATCACTGCATGAAGCCTTGGATAATATAAATAATCTTTCACCAAGAGGATATGAAATACACTTGAACTTTTTCAAATGTCTGCTTTCACCACAAAACAAACTTAATTTCCAAATTTTTGTAGTTATAAATTTATCTTATAGTTTGTATTGTGTGGATTCACAAGAAATCTCGTACATAAATAAGGCAATTTTTTATCAATCTTTCGATGTATTTTGTTAGTTTGTATGTAATCAGGAATTCTCAAGAAATAACTGAAATATAAAATCAAATTATTAAGAATTTTAGGGCAGTCAAGAGGCTTCCATTTTTAACTTGAGAACCGTGTCTTAATCATTTGGCTTTAAGCTTGACATTTTTGGATCGCACACAATTTTAACACTTAAAATTTTTGCCCAAGACATCGCGGTTTTAGCTAAAACTATTTGTTGAGATCGCCAATGTAAAAACTTCATAGCAGCACAAACATAATCATATTGGATTGTCTTTAATAACCAGAACAAGAAAAAGTAATATATTGTTTTACATTTTATTTAAATTTGAATTCCCTTTTCAAAATATTATTGCATAAATTTGATTTTTTAAAAACCCTGAGTAAATGTATTGTAATCATCTTATGCATAAAATTGCAAAAAAATTTTAATTATGTGTTTGGCTACTACTATAAATTACGAGTGACATTTAACCAATAGTTCCTTGTTTAATTTGAATTTACACGTAGAAGTAATATATGTGCGAAGGTATTGATGTGATGTACGTAAACAGTTCAAGGAAGAGGATAAGTTCACATGCAAATGTTAAAATTCATTTGAATTTATTCATTAGCACGCAAATGATATTGAAAGAATAAGGAAGCATTTGATAAAAATTTTAAATTTTAGTATAATTTCAATTTAGTGATTTTTTTCCTGAATTTTTCAAGGAAATCTGTATTGATATATCTGTAAAATTATTTTGAGATTCAAGTATGAAATATACTCAGATCATAGAGACTTTCAGTTTATACCGCAGCATCTATAGAATAAGTATTAAATTTTTGTTTTTCTAGAAATAACGAAAATTAAAATTTTGTTTGATTATACAAAATCTTTGTAATTATTACATCAGTATAATATTCTTTACAGTGTTTCAAAACTCATATTTGTTTATAACATTTTATAATGTAAGAATTCATTTGAATTTTAAAGTGATTTTATAGCTATGTAGTTTTTAAAATTGTAAATTGGTTAGTTCAAAAATAGTTTTCTTCAAAATTAGTAAATACATTTTGAGAAAATAAAAGAAAATATTATATAATCGAGAATTTGAAGTTAATTTAATTTGTTCAAGTGAGAGAGAAGTGCTATATAACCTTTTTTGCATCTAAAGCCTTCGTGTATTTTAAAGGATATGGATAAAGAAAGTCTATATAGAAAATTTCATTAGGACTATATTCTTAATAAATTTTAATTCCGAGAAAAGCATTCCTTTTATTATAATTTATGTTCTATAACTTATTAATAATGATTTGTAAACCAGAGAATTACTTTGGAAAGAAATCTAATTTTACAAGCAGACCTTCATTTATTTATACAGATTTTGTTATTTATCATTCAGAATAAATAAAAAAAATTCTCTTGCGTGGGAACATTTTGATATACCAAAATATTTTGAAAAATAAATGCAAAACCTTCCAACAAATGTATTTCTCATCAAGTATACATATAAAAATAAAAATAAAAAATGTAAAGAATGCATAAGAATTGATTCTTTTAAATAATAATCTATTGAATAATTACTGTAGTGCTTATTCATTGTTATATATATATACGATCATGATAAATTATCATGATCAATCTATCACAATCGTGATTAATTTCTGATAATCACGATTGCTATTAATTATTCTAATTATTACTATTTACAATTGTAATAGTTATTAATCATTAATATTATCAAGATTAATTATGATACAAGTTATAAAAATACTTATATACTTATATAATTGTTTATACACTGCTGGACAATTGCTAAGGACGGATAACACTATCATCCATAGCAACCACAAAATGAAAGGAAGCAAAATGTGGAAAATTAGAATAAGTGCGGGATATTAGTAAGAAGTATGAGTATGCAAATTTTTTTTCCACGTCTGTTCATCACGTGATAGCGTTCATAAGAGCTTTAAAGGTTTTGACGCGTGTGGACAGTTGTTGTTTCAAGTCAAAGTTTTACAGGAAAGATTTAATAGACGAACTTAATTTGTGGCATGTCTTCCCAACATCACATAGATGATTTTATGTGTGGCCGAATTATTGGAAAGATCGAAGAAGGGCGAAAAATAACAGATGTTGCCAGGTAGTTCGACATCGCTCACAGCGTTGTTTCACGGCTGTGGAAGTCATTTAAAACTACTGGAATGTGTAGTAGACGGCACGGGGGAGGTCGTGTTAGAAGTACGACGCCTGCAGAAGACAGATATATCGTCTTATCAGCAAAAAGGAACAGGCGCACCACAGCTCAGCAGGTGGCAAATCAGTTTCTTGCTGCCTCAGGAAAGCAGATCTCCCGAAAAACTGTTGCCAGAAGTTTGAGCGGAGGACTATAAGCACGCAGACCTGTTGTGTGTGTCCCATTGACCAGACATCACCGTACTTCCCGTTTGCAATGGTGTCGTGAGCATCGCAATTGGACTGAACAGGACTGGGCATGCGTACTATTCTCAGATGAGAGTAGGTTCAGTCTGTCATCGGATTGTAGACGCCAACTGATCTGGCGCGAGAGTGGTACTGCTTATCGTCCAGAAAATATCCAGGAAAAGGACCGATATCCGACATGCAGTATCATGGTGTGGGCCGGCATCATGATCAATGGCCGCACGCGCCTACAAGTGGTTGCGAATGGGACTATGACGGGCCAACGATACATTGAAGTTCTACTTCCTCATGTTTGTCTTTTCCGTGGTGCTGTCGGTGATAAATTTGTTTTTATGGACGACAACGCAACATGTCATCGAACACTCGCTGTTCAGGATTGTCTAGACAGCGAGGGTATTCAACGTCTCGTATGGCCAGCGCGTTCTCCAGATCTAAACCCCATTGAAAATGTGTGGGATGCTTTGGGGAGGCAAGTTGCTGGTCGAAACTATCCTCCGACAATCAAGAACACCCTCATCCGTGCACTCACAGAGGAATGGGATAAATTGCCTCAACAGCTGCTGGATAATGTTGTGCAAAGTATGGTACGACGTGTGGAATGTTGCATCACACTCCACGGTGGACATATCCCGTACTGATACCTTTCTTTAAGGTGCCTGCTGACTTTTAGATGCATTGTTCCATTTCTCCGTACGCAGATCAAATGAACATTTTTTTTTCTTTCAGATGTGTCACAGCTTTTGCACTTTCCAGAACAATAAATATTCTTTATTCTAATGTCTCAACAGTGTGGCAACTATATTTTATCCTACTAGGCCTCATGTCTCGCTTAATGTTATGCTACATAGCAATTTGTGATCCGTCCTTAGCAATTGTCCAGCAGTGTATTTAGACAGCAAAAAAAAAACCGCTTTAATTAATGATACTTTTGTAACATTCAAAATAAAACAATCAGGGAAATTGTTTTAAGTAATTTTATACCTAAGCGCGTACTGAAACATTAACTTAAAGAAATGGGAAGTTTGATATAAATTTGTTCTTAAAGTAAACGAAAAGATTAAGACTTATGCTTAATATTATTTTTAAAAAGAAACGTTCAAAAGTCGACCTTATAGAATAATCTTTCTTGAACATATTTATATGTTTACAATAATTTGAGAAACATTTATTTTTATGAGTGGTTTTATTTTACTTAATTGTAAATCTTAATTTCGTAGAATTTAAAAAACATATTAATACTTTGTAAACTTACCTGTTTCTAGTAATATTTCTATATAACTTCCCCATTTTAATCATTGAGTAAAGACTTTTGGCGTTAGTTTGTACTTAATTGATGGAATTATAAACCTGAAATATAATTAAAAAGTAATATAGAATATGATATATTTTTTGTAAATTGTTTTTGAAAATTGTATTGAAAATAATGTTTCACAACGGGAACATTTTCAATAAATAACTACAGATTTGTCAAGGGTAAATCAAATTTCCGATATTTACATCTTCGATTAATAAGAATTACAATATTAAAAAAAACCCTTTTTTATTTACTTTCTTGTATTTTTTTTACCGCAAGTTTTCTTTTTTATGTTTGTCAAAGATGAGTTGTTTTAAGTTTTCTCTTTAACACTGTCTAAAGAATTCATTTATAATTTAATTTAGGCGAAGAAAACCATTGTTAATTCATATTTGTCCTAGTTAAAATTCTGGGTTTTGTCAAAATCTTATAGATTTAATATACATTTATAATCATTATTTTTAAAATGAAAAAAAAATCTAAGTAAATTTAATATATATTCAAGTTGTTTGATTCTGCAGAACGCAAATTCATTTTTCATTTCTGGAATCGTTTGTTCTCTTCTCCAAAATACAAACGATATTTTTGGTGGATTTAAATTTCTAGTTATTTTCGTAAATAGATGTATTTTTTTAATTTTTTGTGTAATTATGATATGTCGGTTAACAGCAAACGATATCAATAAGTTCAAATTCTAATAATTTGTTTTTTTAACAAATTTCTGTTTGTAATGTTGGCAGTTCATTCGTATATTCTCCATCTTTATCATATATTCTATTGAGAAAGTTGATAATATTAAGCCTAATAAAACCGAAGAAAATACTGACAGTAGAAGATAATATAAGAAAGATTTGGTAAGTAAATTTTTACAAAGAATAGTTAATTTTAATGTAAGAACTTTCATATTAAATACTTTCCCTTTCTGCAATCTGCAAATGAAAAAAATGCAGGGAACTGATGTGTTAAAAGATTATCTTTATTAAAATAATATCTTTAGAAGTTCCTTTTACTTGATTTTTTTCTTCTTCCTAGTAAAGATGCATGACTTCCTCGCCAATTAATTTTCATATTTCATTCGGCAAAAAAAAACCCCATTTATCATACAAAACTGAAATTAGTTTGGTTATACCCTTTCAACAATTATAGATGTTGAGATAAAAAAAAATCTTCATTATTCCGAATGATTTTTTGTGTATGACTTCCTTTTAAATTTTGAAAATACTCCGTGTAGTTGTATTGATAATTAAGTTTCGATATGCACATTTAGATTATTATGTTAAAATGTTAAATCCTCTGATAATTTGTTTTAAAACTAAGGATAATATCATTCTTAAAATGTTTAATAATGTTAAACGTTAAGATAATTTTAACCCTTAATCTCAAGTTTTGTTTTGCTACACTCACTCATTATTCAATATGCTACAAAAGATTATAGAATATGCATGTGCCATTGGTTTTCCTCATTTTTCCTAATTACTTGGACTAAATTTAGAAATACGTGATCTTATTTACAGTAGCTCGTTGTGTATAGATCTAAAACAACGTTAATTTAATATTTCCCCCTTTTTACTTTCTTTCTTTTTTTTTGTCTAATGTACATATAAAAGTTTAAATAACTTTGTTAAATATTTAAGTTCTTACGTATTATACTGCGCCGAAAAATTTCACTAAATAAAAAACATCACCAAATCAAAAGACGTCGCCAAATGTTTTCATCGTATGCACGAACAGCATCATTGTGTTTTCACTTGCGTGAGAGCAGTTTTCCACTATCGGCTACATATTGTAGCATTTGGTGACGTTTTTATTTGACGAACTGATCGATGGTATAATACGTAAGCACCTTTATTTAACGTGAAACTTGTACTTAGTGAAACCAGGCTTGTATATATATAATACGAAAAATATTAATTGAGATTAGAGCCCTTATTTTATAAAAATTCTCTTTTAAAGCCGTTATTTTTTAAAACTATGCGAATAAATAAAAATAAAACTTGAAAATTTTTTTAGCTTGTTTTTAAAATTGTTAATGTATTCTTATCTGTATACAAAAAGATAAGAAAATAGAGTGAAATTACAAACAGATTTCATGCAAAGGGATCCTATCCTTTTTGTTTTTAAATATACCCATTTAAGTCCAGCTTGTTTGGATGTAAAATCTACTCGTACGGCTTTGACATTTGCCATAAAGTATTCCTTTCATACTCCTCTCTCACCCCTTGCCTCCATTCGAAATTTTTAGACGTTGAATTTGAGGAATACCCAAATGCATTCCATTTTGGATATTTTCATCAAAATTTAACCTATTTCATTATATTATGGCGTCGTTTATTTAAATTGTGGATAATAACATCATAGATATTTTTAACGTTAATGCTTAACCTTTGTAGAAATTATTACGTAATAGTAACAAATTAATCATCAGATTAACATTATTTTGATTCACTGTTCAATAACCATTGCTAAAATCGCCGAGATGAATAAGGCAAGTCTAATCAAAATTCTTGTCGCGAATTTCCAAAACCAAACTTCCGCCGCAAGATGAAAGAACTAAGCAAAAAATCAAAAGGAAAAAAAAGGACGAAAAGGGGAGGGGAAATTTTCGGATGCAGTCTGTAACCTTGCCGACGCAGCGTGGAATAAATTTGTTCAATCTTACTCGAATCTTGTAATTTCATCTTGTCGCTAAAACTAGTGATAAGTATCTATATCTCAAAAAACAATTTTCGACCTCATTTCTATTGTACACTGCTACAACCCTTAATCCCAATGTTTATCTTCGTCTACACGTAATTGAATGTAGTCGCAGAAAATGAGTTTTATGTGCTGTTTAGTCACTTTTGGCACACTTTAAAATGAAAAACGACTTTCGGGAATAAAATGATTGGCGATTGTTTTCCCTTGCGTGAAGATGCTTTCATTATTAATAAACGTTTTTCCAGTTGTCAAAAATAAAGTTTGCTTTTTGAAAATACATTTATATATATATATTTATGTTTAAAATTGGGATCTCTTAAATTATGATGATGTATAGTTTTAGAAAGACAAAAAGAAAAACACATATGTAAATAATTTTATTATAAAGATTTGCGCTTTTGCGAAACTTAAATTTTTTTGAGGTTTTTAAGTTTTAAAATTACAAATGAATAGATTTCAATCAATTTGAAGATTTTATTTCTTTGGATATTCATAATTTTTTCGAAATTATCATCTGAAAACTATAACTGTTCTATTTGATAATATAAAAAAAATTAATCTTATTACGAAACACTGTTAGTTTTGTGTGTTGCATAAGAATTTTCATTATGAATTGTGTAAATATTAAATTTTTAGGTTATCAGTTATTTTAATAATTTAAAATTAACATTTATCATTCCTTCTGCAAATTTCAAAGCTGTCACTTTTTAGCAGTTAATGCGTTTGAATAATATATATTACCCCAAAACCTCGATAAATATAGCTGGAGTAATAATAGTAATCTAATGCTGTTAGATTGAACAGAAGAGAACGTATTGTAATCAAACAGCAGTATTTTTTTTAAATTTGAGCGAGACACTCACACTCTTTATATATTAAACACAACTCATTAGCACTCAGTATAGTTTTTCTACAGATAATATTCTTTATTTCTAAGGAAAATACTTATGTAATACTAAACGTGGGATTTTTTTTTATATCCGAGCAATTGTTCTTTAGTTATACAGTAAATTGACCTTTCTTAAAAAAAGAAACTTGTTTATACAATTTTTGAAGGTATTAGTATCTTTGTCCTCATCTTATAAAAATCATCATTTGTATGATCAAAAAAGTTTAATGTATCCAAAAGGGGTAGATTTACATGTTTTGATACATGTATGCCACTAATTAGTTTTCTCCCTGTTTTCTTTTTTTTTATCTCAGTTTGTGCTTTTATTTTTATTTTCGAGTTAGATCAATGATTGGAAAATAAGATATACTTTTTGAGGGTGTCTCTTGTTAAGAAAACTAAAAGAAAAATGATCTGTTTATTATCTAATTCAGTCTGAGAACGTTATATAATTAAATTATGTAAGCATTTTCTAATGGGGTTATCCGTGAAACTCTAGTTGGGTTTCTGATCTATTTACTGTTTAATAGAATTAAATATTTAATACTTATTTTTTTATCTTTGTTTAAAAATTAAGCTTTAATACTAAAATATATTGACTAAATCATGAAATTGCATAAAACTCTTAATTATTGCTTGTAATTATATTTGTCAATTGTCACTATTCTTAAAAGAAATTCAAGAGTTAATGAGTAATAATTAAAATAATAAATATTATAAATTAAACAAGGCCTTGGAAGTGCTATGCGAGAAACTGAGCTGTAAGTGCAAGGCGACTTATTGAATACTCTAATGGGAAAAATGTGGCCATAGTCTATTTCAAATCCTTAAGTTACCTTTAAATCCGATTTCTAAGCCAATGGGCGATAAGCTTGCCAATAAAAACTTCTTGAAAATAGAAAAACAATCAACCAGTAATTTTTTTTTTTTTTGTTTATTACTATCGTCTTATTTTTTTTTTTTTTTTTTTTTTTTGTCCGTTTGATAAATCTTAAATCAGGTCTCATTTGGTGTTGATAAGTATCGAATGATCGGCTTGTGCGCGTCGCTTCCTTTGAATGGCTTTTTCCCACGCACAGAAACGGATTATTAGAAAGACAAAACTAAGAAAAGATTAGGGGAGGATAGAGAATCCTTGAAATATTGTGGCCCTCCCCTACTTCGCTTTTATACATTTTCTTATTTTTTTTATTTTATTGAATGGTTTGTCTTTTTCTTATTTCCTTTTAGGCTGTAATCCAGAACTGCAAAATCAGTTGTATGTATACTCATACCGTTTATGATTTAGCTTTCACTTAAATTGTGTTCTTTTGTAAAAATAAATCAAATATATATACACACAGTGAATTTAAAAAGTTCAAATTGCACTTTTTGAATAAAATTAAAACGGAGCTCAAATTAAAAGAAATATTTTTAACAAATCGAGCTGTATTTGTGATGCTTTTAGTTGACTTATTTTCTGGAATGCAGTTTAACGCATAAACAATGGTGTAACGTACACCCCCGCACTGCGGGGGCCCCAGGGATTCTAGGAGACCCAAAGCCTGACTGACGCCAAGTACATATTTGGGTTTGGGGGCCAAAATCTGACTTAGCAGGAGGGTACTAATATTCTCCGTTACGCCGCTGTGCATAAAAGTACCAATTTGTTTTCTGCTTTCCTGCTGCAATTTTATTTCAGAAAATACCTTTTCTGTATTTTCTAAGCCGTCTTCTAAATTTCTGATACCTTCGTGTATTAATTTAGTTGAAATGCTTGACACACACAAATTGCTATTTACTGAAAATCATATTTCAACAGTCTTGAAATAAAAAACTATTTAAAAAAAAATTTCTCGATTATTCAGTTAATTGTGAACATATAATTTTGTAATAATATAAATAAAAGAAAGATGGAAAAGTAACAAAGCCATATGATGTTTAAATTAGTGTGAATTACCTCTTCATATGTTTTATTTATTTATTTTTTTTTGAAAAGGCTTACTTTTTTTTTTTTTTTGTATATTTTTGAAATGTTTTCTGTTATAAATATTTCTCTTGATTTAATGATAATTTCTGCTGTAACATTGTATTTGTTCGAATATATATGAAAGATTTGTCTAATTTTAAATTCTCTGGATGTTATTCACAGTTACAAGACTTGATTTGCTGAAAAATATGATTTTTTTGGGTTACTTCTACAATTTTCATATTTCCTTTTTTGATGACCAGGACAGAAAGTGTTTTTTCTTCTTAAAGTAATTCATACCCTTACTTTGAAGGAAAAAATGTTTTAAAACAGGAAACTTCACATTTATTTGAATAATTTTTTCTAACTTAAATATTAGATAACAGATCATGGTAATTTATTTACAGAGTAGAAGCTAGATTCAAATTCGAAATTTAATCTTGTGAAAACCATTCATGAGAAGAACATGTAGATTTGTTTCAAATAAACTATTTTGGGAGCTGCATTTCTATGTTAAAAGTTTTCAACCCTTTGAAGGTTTTGTTAAGGATGTTGAACTTTTTTTGTAGCATGGAAATCAATCAAATTTCTTAAATATAATAAATACCGATGCTTTCGAGACTATATTTAAGTAACATTAATGATGTAGGTTTAGTAAAGGTAAATTTTAATATTTGTATTACTGTGTGTTATATGCACTATTTCACTGAATGAAATTAAACAATTCGTAAATACGGAGCTATGTTTCAAACCAGAAATTTCTGTAAATATGTATTTTGAAATTTAACTTTTTGTAAGATGTCACTTAATTTTAAATCTTTGCTAATTGAAAGTTATCTTTCAAAATTTTACTTCTAGTGAATAAAAATTAGATGAAATATGTTTCAAAATAACTAACAATTAATACAAATATTCTACGTATTTGTTTGTAATGTTAAAAATCATAATTAAAATGTGTGTGTGTGTGTGGTGATTCTGGAAGCAGTAAGTGAAGTATTACCGAATAAATGCTGTGTGTGTGTGTTCTGCAGCGCCAATGACCTTCCAAGATGCCGTCTTGCCACGCTTTTGATTCATAAACATGCGTGTTAAGATTTTCCTTCCGATATTTGAGCAGTGTTTTCATTCTATTCAGAATGAAAGACCTAATGACTGATAAGCCAAAGAGCAAAAATTCTGATCTCCCTTCTTACATTTGAGAGGCGTCCAAACAAACAGTTCGCAGTGACATTCTTCTAACCCGACACATGTTCTACATTTTCAGTTTATACCATCGACACTGCGAAGCGTCACGCAGAGGCCTTTTTGAATGAACTCGATAATTCTGTACTCGCAGGGCGCTTTCTGACGGTAATCAGCGAAAGGAAAAGCGATTTACGGGGATTATAAGTTCAATGAAATTTCACTGAGGATAGAAATCTTCACTTCTAATCGCGAGATAGTTCAGTCGTTTCCGGTTGGCTATCGTGCTCTCTGTTTGTCCCAAAGAGGTTGTTAGAGGTCGTTAAGCCTTAAGGAAAGGTAAAAAAAAAGTGCACTTTTGTTTTTTGAGGTCCACTGCTCTGTTTCTTCCACTGGAAGATTTAAGCACCAACGATAGAAAGTAAATAAGGCGCTTGTGTTATTAAGCGTATTGATGTGTTTTAGCCGTATCTCTCTGTTTCTGCATGACATTGAATTTCTTTTTTACTCATCTCTTGATACACAAATCATACATCTCGATGGGAATAAAACAGGTTAAAGTAAATAAAAAGAATAATAATGCTAAAATAGGTTATTTCGAAATTTCAATACAATTACATAGAGTATTTCATGTAAGTTTTGAATAATCTGAAATAATAATAAGTCATTCCTTAATTTGAAGTTAAGCCGCTCATTTTGAATTTTTGTAGTACTCTTCTTTACTGCTTATAGTGATTTGAATGGTACATTTAATGACATTTAATGAGTTCCATTTTCTCAGTGACACTTATGGATAAATCTATATTTATATAAAGGAGAAAAGCGACTCACTCACTGACTGACTAATCACTATATCTCCGGAACTATTAAAGCTACAGACTTGAAAATCAATAGGCAGGTTCCTTTCATGGAGTAGACATCCGCTAAGAACGGGTTTCGCAAAGATCGAACCCCAAGGGGCATTACAGGGCTTAAGGGGTGTTATAGATAATTAGTTCCATTATTAAACTATTAGATGTATAGTCTTAAAATGTGCTACGCAGATTCCTTTTATAGAGTAGCGATCTCCTACAAAATGGGTTTTGTGAAAATCGAACTCCAAGGGGCGCTGCAGGGTGTCTAAGGGGCGTTATTCATTTTTAAACTATTAGATTTACAGTCTTGAAATGAGATTTGAAGACATGTCTTTTGATGTTATTTGTTTTTTGAAAAATAATTGATGAATCAATTTTAACGTTTATTGTTTAACTCATATTTCAGTTCATTTTATTTTTAAGATTTCATTTCCATCTAGATAATTTGGGATGAGAAAAAAGCTGACATAAATGTTTGTTTGGACCAACATTTCTTCTAAAATTCCTTTCTTAATTCATTGCTTTTGCCGTTATTGAATTAAACCTTTCACAGAGATACTAATTTCGATATAATCGCTATTCTCAATGAATTAGACTCTGAATTATCTATTCTTAAGGAAAGGAAATGTTGAACCAAGTAGCTGATTTAATATATAATTTTATCCGTTAAAAGGTAAGAAGCTTTAATACTCGATTACAATCTATATAATCATTAAATAATAAATCGATATCGATGTATAAAATTCCCCCCTGGTTCCAATTGAGTAACTTGAGAAGAATCCAAACTTAACGTTGATTTGTCGACGGGATCCTGTTAGCAGTTGCATGCATCGCCAATGGAGCGGTGTCTATTAATTTTCTACTCCTTAAGAGGTAAAATGATAAGTTAGGGATGTTATAATAGACAAAGAGGACAACGTATAAGATTCATTGCGCTTGTTGAAGGGTGCTAACTTTTACCTTTAAACAGACACTAGTTAAGTTTCAAGGTCTTTTGACGATCTGTTTTATACATTTCCTGTAATGACTCTTGTAAATATTCCTTTTAAGGCTGCTTTTTTATTAAACTAAATTTACTTGCTTGTGTATTCCTCTTCACCCGTTTTGTTATAATTTATTCGAGAGTTCATTAAGATAATCCCTACATTTTATCAATAAAAGAAGCTTTTTCTACCCACATGTTATATTTGATAAGTACTGAAACATTTTGCCATCTCTTACGAACACTCCCTGACTTTTTCTTTTTAGAATAAGTTAATATTTTAAATATCTTAGTTCTTCGTAAAGAGATCCGTGTTAAAGGGCAGATGCAGTCGATGTTTGAAGTATTTCAGTGTGAATTTTGTCATGGAGCAGAAATTTGGAGAGTAGTGTACCAGCTCAGGCGTCAACCCCTTGCTTCAAAATTATGACATCCATCTTCTGTAACGTTGCATTATGTTTATGTCGTTAATAAACTATTAACTAATCGTACTTTGTAATATACTTTTGATAATCTTGCTATCTAACTGAATTTAAATTATATTACTTCGACATTTTTAGAAAATTTTATAATTCTAAATTAGTGAAAGGACGAATTCTGATAACAGAATTAGTTCCAGAATTATTTATATTTTAGTCACTGGCATAGCTAGTTCTGAGTAGCCCTTGTATCAAAGTCTCTTGAGGGGCCCTTTCTAGAGCTCCCTTAACATTTTGAGAATTTTTGCTTGCACTTTTGGGGGCCCTATACCATTGATACGGTGGTGTCCATCCTTAGGTGTCCATTGTTATTAGCGATGTCTCAAACACAAATTCCCTTTAAAAACAAGTGATACTTACATTCTTATTTTTTGCCACAGCACTTTCGTATCCCTTACAAAAAACGATACACAGCTCTCATGGCTAACATAAGATTATATACATACTGAGAATTCTACAAGTAATATCACCTTTAAAGCACGGACTTCCCATGATGTTATTGAGAAAAACATTAGAATGTGACTGAAACAATAGGAAATTCGTCGTGAACATTACATGCTAGGAGGGGAGGCCCTATGTAGTGGAATAACCTGAACACACTCTTATTTGTTCTGCGCTTGTTTAGGAGGGCGGGATAATGTCTGGCCCAGTCGGCAGTCTTAAAAGGTATCTCTAAATGATAGTGCAGGTGATTATCGTTGACGTGTAGACATCTTCGTTAGTTTGAGGACGAGAAATTCCGAGCAAATTACAGGCCGCTACTCACTACAGTTGGTTTAAGGCATGGGTGGGGATGTGAACTTTTTTATTTACTTTCTTTTAGGGGGACATGAATGGTGGGGAAGAAAATCTTTTCTTCATACCTCCCAATAGAGTTGGGCAGACCCTTCCTGTTCTGATAGTTCCGTATCAGGCGGTTTGATTATCGTAAAAATGAGTGGAGAGGAGGTCCGGCTTTTTCTTTTTTTGTGGTTGATGCAATGCATTGGTTGTCACTTGTGAATGAACGCCGAGTAGTTTCCCAGCCTTGGGAAATTCTCCAAAAAACCGCGTTTTTCACACGTACTTTGTCTTTGTTATTTTTTTTCGTTTTGGTTTTCATCGCTAATCATGGACTCGTGTCGAAGAAGTGATCCTACCATCAGTGGATTCCCGTTTTCATCAAGACCCAATGTGTAGAATAAGGTTTACTATTTCTTACGAAACCAATAATAGATTTCAAAATCCTCATTTGATTTTGTTAGGAAATGGGGCTAAATTCATGATGGCCACATGATAGATGCAATCACGTGATATACATTGAATTCAAAACTGATATTAGACTTGTACATGATACTCTACTTCTACAGTTTAGATACAATACCAAGTTTGATAATTGAGCAAAACTGTTAAAGTATTAATATTTTTGAAAATTCTTTCCAAATTAAAAATGTTTAATTCTATGTGTACTTTTTTTTAAGTCAAATGCATTATACTTACCTATGGGCTTTATTATTGTTGACAAATATGTAATTTTAAAAGAAAGGTTCTCTGTGTAAAAAGCAAAAGATGGCAATAGTGGAGCGTATAAATTGATCGCTCCTAAACATGCGGTTTAATTTATAACGTGATTATGACGTCACATGAATTTCGCCCATTTAGAGAATGACTGTTCTTTTTTCGTAAGTCGAGAAATAAGGAAATCTAGCAAAGTTTGTTCAAAACAAATTCTGCTTTTAAATTTCATCAAAGTACTTTTCCGACTTGATAACCTGATATACATTATTAAATTATTTTGAATGGCAAAAAAATCTAGATTACTACCAATATCACAAATATTAAAACTGTTTAATTTTTTCTGCTTTTGAATGTTTTTTAAACTTTGAATTTCCTGTTATCCACAACACATTTAATCATATATAGCAAAGTTCAGAACACTATTTAAGAAATTTTTCTGAAATTTCTTAATTTTCGCGCATTTTGTGTAGTTGAAGATTAGATGCCACACAAAGAGATTGTCGTCAAACTTCTGAAATAATTTTTCAGACAGTTCACGGTGAATGAAAATCTGAGTTCTGGTTACAAATATTTATTTTCAATTTACACGTTTTCAGGTGTCAAATCATTTAGCTCAGAAGTAATGCGCTGCTTATACCTGTCAGAATAATTTCTTTATATGCAGTTTACCTTTCATCTTCTCACACCCAAACCTGTTTATTGTGTATGTGAACAAATTGCAAGGATTGTAAGCATTCTTAAAAAACATTTTTTAATTTTGATAAATTTGTTTAAAGAGGGTATCAAATAAGAATTTTTTTTTTTTACATTTCGATTTAATAAATTTTATGAAAAATAAGGCAGTGCAGAAATGGTTAGTAATTTCTAATGTAAGCAAACTTTCTTTTTCAATATTAAATTATGTGAAGGAACAGATTCTTAAATATTTATGTAATTTAAGTTATCGCTCATTTATTAATTTCCTTTTAAGCAAACGACTGACAAACTTAAGATTTTGAATGCAAAAAGGACTTATATTATCTCTGAAAGTTTAAAAATAAACTTTAATAAAACAAATAAGTTTTAAAAACTATTTGTTGCTTTTAAAGACTTCTTAATTATTTTTGTTTTTGATTGGGAATAAAACACAAATTGATTAACACGTACCTAAATAAATTTCAGTTTTCAATTATGACAATATTTTAATTTCTTCTTTTCAGAATTAATGTTTCGTTAAATAAAAAACTTCATTTTGCATTAATTTCAAATGCATTTTCTCCAGTGTCATCCCTTTCCGTATCTGTTCCTTATGCCAGATATGAAATAGATCCGTTTTGGTTTCCGTTTTGCAAGACTTCATTCATCTCAAGAAAATGCGATCTTATCTCTGTTGTCATTTGTAGTTGCTAGGTAAATTACGTTGCTATCCGTCTATCAGCATTTTGATTACCAAAGAAGGAAGAAAAATATACAATTCAAGATATTTCGAAAGCGGCCGACTATTTTAAGTCTGAAATCATATCATGACCATTAAAAATAAATATTTTTTTACAACTTTCGATTTCATATCCATTTTCATTCTCTAATTTTTAATGTAAATCAAATTCACATTCTTGTTAAATTAAACTTTTATCGCTGCTTCTGAAAATGGGGAAGTATGTTATCTTATTGTATATAAAGGTGTATGAAGTAAACTATGCATGAATTTAGAAACGAAAGAAATGTTAAAAATTTTTATTTCTGCATAAATATTTTGGGCTTTCGAAAATTGTATTAGTATATTAAAGGTCTATAAAGTGTATATATATATATATATATATTCATTTGCAACATAATCTAAAAATTTCAGAACACCATTCCAAATTTTTCTTTTGATTTTTATTTCAAAATTTTCGTTTAAACGAAAACCGATTTTTTTAAAAAAAGTTTTTGAGAAAGGATTATCCGTATTATATATTTCATTTTAATTTTCAGTAGCTTAGTCGAAAGATAATTTTTGATTCATAATGTAAAATTTGTAATATTGCGGTGAAAAATTGCTTTAAATTTTTAATTTACCTTTTTCTTAAAAAAAAACTACGATTTAATTTTTTTTCTAATAGCAAAATATCTCAAATAAATGTAATAATAAAGTTCCATAAATGTATTTTTAAAGTCTTTTAATAGATGATGCAGCCTTAAGAGTTAAATATACTAATATGAAAGATAACATCTACACACACATACAAAAATTTTAAGATAACGTTACAGAGTAAAGATAGATGTTTGGTACGATACCTTCATACAGAAAAATATAGATTGTAAAAGAGTATAGAAATTTAAGAGAATTGACATTTTTTTAGGAATAAGAACTGGCCATTACTTTTAGATTTTACTTAATTATGCCCATTTTATTAATGTTTGTATTTCACACATTAAAAATGCATGTTTAACTTTTTTTTTGTATACACATCTAAATATTTGTAGTATTCCTATAGTATCATTTTGTTTCATTTGCATATGAAGCAATTTTATTGGAAGTAGAATGTATCATACATTACTATATTATATTCAAGTATAGAAAGTGAAGACATTAAAATATAAATAAAAAAGAAATAGTTCTTAATAAAAAGTGAAAAATATTGAAATCTGAGTTGTTAAACCAATTAAAAATTTTAAAAATTTTGAATTTTGTAAAATTTCTTTTAGATTATATTTAGTTCTTCTGTTAAAATCTAAATCTAAAATCTAGTGTTCTTTACTATTGTTCCACTACTAGAGAAACCCACACATTTTATTCAATAGATAATTCCGGGTTATTTTTCATTCATCACATTAAAAATACATCAAAGTTATAATTTAAACACAGTTTTTGAAAACAGAATCAAATTTTAAAAGTGTTCTTCTAACGTTTTTTAAAATAAAACTGAAGTGTTTGTCAATGTTTTGATTATACTTAAAATTTTTCACAAAACGTATGTAGAATTTGAATTTCTATGATTATTTTATGTATTATATCTCGACTGAAAAGATAATTTTCTTTTTCTTTCCTTTGAATGGTGGTGGTCTTACGTTCCCCAGTTATTTATTACACATTAGTAAGATGTATACGCGTCATTCGCTTTTTGTTTTTTACTTTGATTCTTTCCTATTTCTGTTTTAGAATTGAATGATATGTATCATCTATATTTACTTTCCTATAAAAAGCGTTTTATTGTTTAATAAACACAGTGTAATATTCTTGTTTTTAAAATCTTTTTCTTTGAGTTTCTTGTGTTGTGAAGAAAAGAACAATGGATTTTCTAGAATCCTAGAAAGGTCTTCATAGAAAAATAAAAAAAAAATTCTTTTGAACCCGATCACCGAAAGTGTAAAGGATAATTATTTCTACACTCTACAGATATCCATCGGGTTTTAGCTGTTAAATTGACTGTAATTCATCGCTTGAAAATATATGCGGTGTGTTCCCTCATTTTCCAAAGCTATAATTCATCAATTCTTGCACGTATAAACTAGAATTATTTATTATAAAGAACGGCTTGGGGCTTCGAAAGAAAAATATATTGCCTTCTATGTCTTTTTTTTTTAGTTTCATGTTTTTTTTTTAATATAGCGATTATGCAGTCCCAAACTCCTTCTCACTTACATTACATTCCAAAATTATTTCTCTTGTAGAAAAAAAAATAGTCGTGTTTCAAATGACCTTCACGTGGCAGGAAAAGAACAATGGGTGTATATGGCAATGACTTAAAAGTAATGTTTAGATTTTGGGGAATTGCTTATGTGTGTGTGTGTTTATTTTGGAAACAAAAGAAAGATCCTACACATATGAAACATCTTTTCTGTAGATTTTACATCTCCTTAATTGTTTTTACTAATGTTATTGGTACAAAATCTTATAATTTTTCTTAAAGTATAATTAATGAAGTTCATTTTTATAATTCACAGATGTATAATTAAAATGATTTATAGAACTGATATATAAAGTTAAGAAGTTCAGTCAAAATTATATATTTGTTTTTATGTATGAAAAATAGCAAACATTTATTTTTATAAAACATTCATTTTTTTACAAAAATAAAGTTGTTTTCATTGATAAACTTTGAATTTACCTTTTCTTCTTCTTCTAGTACTTTTTGTTTTACTTTGTTCAAGCTTTTTTTCCCCTTTTAATTCTAAAATTGGTAGCTTTTAGAGATAAATACAAGGCTTGATATCTTTCGAACTCTATTCATGCAATTTTAAGTGATGTACATTTTTATTAATCTTTATTTGAAAATATCCATTTACTATTTTTCCTAATGATTACCGTAGTACCCAACTGTATTTTGTTCCCAACGTTTCAAGTCTTTTCTAAAATTTTTCACTTACAAATATTTTTATAAATTAATGTGTTTTAGATATTTTTTTAAAAAATGCTTCTTGAGTATATGTAAGATATATTTGTACTAAATAATTTTTTCGCACGAAGGGGCTTTTTAAACCTTATACACGAAATCATTATAATATTTTATAGTTTAAAAGATTTTAATTTTCTTTTAGAAGAAAGTCACCTGTCTGGACTTTTTTTACTTGCTTCTGTTAATGTGTTGTGTGTTCTAGTACTTTTAAATTTATTTATTTTCTACATAGATAAAATGCCCTTTCATGTCCAATTAAGGGGACTTGGCACCCTTTGAGCAAACTTCTTTATTTACGTATTTAAAAATTATATTTTAACATTTTATACAATGTTTCTATTCAAGAAAATGTTACCAGATGAAAATTTTCATATATTATTCACACAATTTTAAAAATTTAAATTTTTTGAAGAAAATTGGGAAAAATTTAAAATCCTACTCCTTTTGTAAAAATTAATTTTTTATAATATTCTTATGGATGTTCTTAACAACTTTAGGGATCGATTTTAGAATAACTTCATTCGTTTTCGAGAAAAAAATAAAATGTTGATATACAGGCTAAAAATCAACGAAAAAGCCAACATGTCTTACATTTTATTTTTTTAAAAAAAAGTATTCAGTTTATAGCAAAACGGATCCCTAATTTTATTACATGCTTTATTTTTAACCGACAGGAAAAAAAATTGAAGTGATTGGTAAATAATTGTCGAAGGAGTAGCATTTTGAATGCACTAAGGTTTCGAAAAACACAAACTGAGAAAAACCAGTTTAAAGTTTATAATTCTGAAAAAATAATTATTATAAGCTTAATTAAACTTAAAATACCACTTTAAGATATTACTTATACGTTTTTTTCTTTAAAAAAATTGCATTTTCATATTTTTTCAACCCACACATTTTTATAAAGGATCAACTTTTAGAGAGTACTAATTGCACAAGAAAACTCAAGAAAAACTTTAAAAAAATTTTTTTTCTGTCACGACAGAAATTTTAGACGTTTTTCTTATAATATTAAAGTATTACATTTGTATGAAAAATATATCAGGAATAAGAACTGAAATTCTCTCTCTAAAATTATTAATATAAAATGCCTTAATTTAAAAATTTTACATGCACACATTTCACAAGGAAGAAAAAGTACATTATTGTATTGCCTCGGAAATATTCTGCTTTTAATACTACACATTCTTTTTTATAGTTATTATTTCTATTTATAAAATAGATTTCTTTTATCATAACGCATTTTTTAGCTTTTTTTTCTAAAAAGGGGGTGTGGCTGAATTGCCTAATTTGTTTTCAAATGAAGTTTTATTCAACTTCTAACTTTCCGACATGCACAAGTGATATATCAATCGAAAGATAATAATGCAAAGAATAAGATTAAATGAAAATAAAAAAAAACGATAGGTTTGTGATTTTTAGGGTACCAAGTCATCTTAATCTTGTTGTATCTATGATATTTAAACCAAATTTTTTCAATAGGCAGACTCGTCCTCCATGTACTGATTATTTAAAATTATATTTTTATCGACTTCTTTTTGCAATCGATAAAATCACAGTTTAAATCACTCTTTTCATTGTCAGTGTTTGCTTAAAACAATCAATTCAAAAATAGAATTTATGAACTGCTAACATTTTATTCATTTTAGATGAGTGTTGTGTAACTATGTGTCGATATATATACATTACATAAAAATGCAGTATTTCTGAAGATTGAACACAAACACATTCGAGTACTCATTGTACTCCATGCTAATGAATATATTAGCATGGGAATGATATGCTCACAAGATTTTAGAAAAATATATTTATAAATAATTAAAGAATATTGTAAGGTAAATTCTGTCGTATTTTTAAGTAAAATTTAAATGTATGTCAACAAATTGAAGCATGCATATGTGAACGAAGTTTTTAATATAATACCGTTAATTTTATTCTAGTTTTGTTTTCTTCTAAGTTTTCAATATATGCATCAAAATTCATAAAATACAAGTCATATTTCATCAGGTGAATTTTGAATCAAGTTTTGAAAATTATTTTTAAACATGTTTTAAACTTAAAATGTCTCAATTTTAGGTAATAGTTCTTTTTTGTTACTTTGTTCTCGATATTAAATCGTCAAGTTGCATTTTACATTGCTGGCTATTAAAATTCCATCACTTGGAAGGTAAACAACTAACAAAACTTTACTTATACGTATACAGCATAGCAGGAAAAGAACATGATTGAAATTTTGACAAATTGGGGGTATATGAAGCCCGAAATTACTAAACACAACTACAGCATCTGGCCCCTAAAATGACTCCAAACTGGTTAGTTATCGATTCGAACTGGACTTAGTTGACCGATACGGGCAAGTCACTCCTTGCTGCTTAATGTCTATGCAATACTTTTTTCAATCGTAGTGTATGGAGATTGATAGGGGCACAGTATCTCGGTAACCAATGTTTTTAACAGGTGCTAGGTCTGGAAAATATGCTGGCGAAAAGGTTTTTTGTTGAAGTTGGTCAGAACATGAAAGTGTCTTGCATTATCTTGTCGGAAGATGACATCTCCGACACTTTGAAGATACGGCACAACCGCCGGAATTATAATCTGAGACACAAAACGCAAGATTCTTTGGTGAGAAAATATTTTGAGTGAAATAGAAAGATATACACACAAAACCGATTTCAATGGGTGCGACATAAATATATTGATAAGAATGCATACTTCAGCCTTGTCTATTTATAAACGGTAGAAAAATGTTTTGCATTTTTAGGTAAAAAATTTAGTTATCTTTACAAATTGGACGAGGGAAAAAGAATTATTACATGTTGTTCTTTTCATTAATAACACATTATTTGAATAATAATTGAAAGCCTACCAATATTATTTATTAAAATTTGAACATAATAAAGTATAAAAAAAGATTTCCATGAAAGAGCTTATTTCTGTGTCGTTTAAAATTTAGTTTCATCGCCAATAGATTTCGTGTAGCTTCAACCGTAGTTCATTAACAACGTCTTCAAATTAAACCACAAGCCCAATATAACTGCATAATGAAAAAAATAGATTTTAATAATTCAATTTGAAAATTATTTCATAAAAGTATTTTTTAATGAAACAAATATATTATAAATTCCTGAATTGCTGTAGAATTACACAATGGGAGGCTATCATTTATATAATTTAATATTCCATTTTCAAACTTTTCTTTCTCCTTTTACATATTACCTGAAGAATCAGTTAAAATAATTTTGATTAGTTTCATTTTTTATTTAATCATACGTAAAATAAAATAAATTTTTTGAAGTGTATTGCAATCGTTTGATGTATGCACCTTTTAAATGATTAACAGATATATGTAAAAATATTTCACGTAAAATTTAAAAGCGATAAATTCGGACATGTATAAACCTGTTTCCGTGTAAATATAGTGATAGTTGAAAATGGCTTTAACCCAGTTAGACATAGACTTGAGCCGGGCTTGTATGAGTGATACAAGTAAATCATTCCATTCTGCTTCAAACATGTAAGCCTGATAAATGATCTAGTCCCTCAGCAACCCAAGATGGATATATTCAGTGGATGAGAAATATGGAGAACATGCTGGCTATATATATATATATATATATATATATATATATATATATATATATATATATATATATATATATATATATATATATATATAGACCAGCTGAGGTAGGTAGGATGGCCAACATGCGGTGTTGCGATTTGTTGTTGAAGAATGACGTTTCCGAGGCCTCGAAGATAGGACACAGCCAAGCGCTTTAAGAACCCAGAAATTTAATTCTCAATGGTCAGATAAACGACGGCGCGAACAAGAGGTATCTGTGTCGTTTACCCAATCGCTGCTTAAACAATCACACCAGGTGCAGGCTTGTATTACCATATCGAATGCAAGTAGGTTACGTGCGTTCTCCTCAGTGCCTCTAGACCTGAAAACGTTGGATAGGTTGCTGCATGACGAGTCGGGATTCGTCTGAAAAGACAAGATACCACACATGTATCCAGTTTTGTGGTCATGTGTACCACTGCCGCCACGCGTCTCTATGCTGTTGTCAAGGGCAGCCGCAGTAATGTATACGTGAAGACAGTCCGCGCTGCCCCAGACGTCGTCACACTGTCCGTGCGGTTACTTGTCGTGCTTCAAAAAACTCCACTTCCTGACTCGACGTCTTTGATGTGGCTGTATGATCTTGCTAAATCGACAACACGTCTATACTCTCAATTGATGATCCTACATGGAGTATCCATGGAGGGTCCTACATTAGTATGACCTTCTTGAACTCACCGATTCCCTAGCCGCATGACAGTCTTTGGACTCTAACAAATGCGAGTAGCAATAAATACCTCGAAGAACCACATTCTCGGTAAACCGCGATCCTACTACTGTCGGATTCCGAAAAATGCTAGTAGCTATTTCGCCTTAAACTAGGCGTAATACGACTTCTCATAAGCAAACAATATTTAAAAGCGATTTCTGAATGAGAAGCCAGCAGTGTAACGTTTCTTTCACACATATTTTAAGATGCCGTTTCTTCTTCCCGAGTCGTTCAATTTTATTTAATTGCTTAACATTTTTATCCTAGTTTCTTCTTTTCACGCGAATTTGACGTTTGTATCATTCCTCCATCATGTTGCTCTTATTTTAATAGCCAGTAATGTGCATACTCGTCTTAATATTTTTACAATAAAACATTTTTAAATTTTAAATGCAAATACTTTTAATAAATTTTTAAAAATCAAATAAATTTATTAGATTTAAATAAGGAATTAAAAAGATACATGGGCAGTTTTATTATAGGCATATTTTTATATCATTCAGTATTTTATCTATGCAGTTAGTTACTTTGCCATTTATAAATCATAGAATTCAGCACAACTTTTATTTAGCTCGAGTTGTCAAAGAACTTGACCTCTTATCGCAGAAGGAAAACGAGTTTATTTCTTTTTCGGATATTCACGCAGTACGTTTTATTTAATACTGTCTTATAATTCATAGGGTCTCTTAATACGACTTTAGAAAGCCCCACATTCCATTTTTTACTATTTTTTCTCTTTTCTGCAATTTGTGAATTCGTCTTCAAAATATAGAGATTAAAAATTACCCCATTCTACTTAAATTAATTTCATAGGTAAATTCTTTTAACAAGAAAAAAGAAAACATTAAACTAAGAAACAGATTGTATTATGTTATAAATCAATTTTTTTTACTGTTTGTGTTAAAAATGTCGAGTTCTTAGCTACTTAGAAATATGAAATAATAATTAGAAATTAGAAATATGAAAAAATTTAATTTTTAAACTAAGCAGGGAAATGAGTATACATTCTTTATTAAAAAAAACTATTTATTAAACTAAATAAATTTTCTCGGGAAAAAATATTTGAATATCTTGCTCTTTTTGAGGTGCGCCATTTTAATACTATCGGGTAATATTCTGAAAATAGCATCATTTTTCCTTTAAAAAAACAAATGTATAAACAACGTGTATAAATACATGAACCAAGTAAAAAAATGACAGATAAAGTCTACTATATTATCAGTTCAAACAGGATAATTGCTACTGGTTTTTCCATTTTTTAAAAGCATTGACAAATAAACTCCCTTTCCTTTTGTATCTTTTCTCCCTCAATATCCCTTTACTCAAGACATCGCTCCATCTGAAGAGTGATTATCTCTGTCCGGAATCGGCAAGTATATATATATCGGTATTTGAATGGGCGTACCTTTTTCAAATATCAGGTAGGTGGCGAAACCCCTAAATTTTCAACCCCCATTTTCTGTCTACCTCTTGTGAATTATGTTGCACATCTTCGTGTCATTTTTCAAACGGTCTATTTGAACTGCACCGAAAAAGAAAGTTGCCCTCCTGTCCCTTTATTTGATTGTATTTTCTTTTGCACTTCCCCTTCCAATCGTTTGGGTGGCCCGCGTTGCTCACTATCAGCACTCGCTACTACCGCAGGGCGTATTTTGTTGTGCGTAATACCAATTGTCCTGTGAGCCGATAAATTATCCAATCGTTAATACCAATCGTGGAGCCTTTTCTTTTTACGTCCACTCATATGGCTAGTTGTTCTTACGTTGTGTGTAGGAAACCTCACTGCAATCGATTTCAATGTTTTGAATGAAAGAAATTGAGGTGGAACGTTAATTATTTTAACAGGATTTCCTTTATTTTTCATATCCTCGAAAGTGGCATTGTATTTTATTGCTTAGAATTTAAGATCAATTTATATGTTAATGAGGATCGAAATAAATTCAAATGCTGTTGAGATTACCGAATGTTTAAATAGCAGCACACACAAAATTTCGTAGCTATAATTTTAGAAAACTTTTTACGTATCTAAAACTAAAATCGATCTCTTAAACTATGTCTAAAATGTTTTGTTGTTTTGGGATTGATTTAAATTTACTAATTTGTTTTTGTTTTTGAAATTTTACTCAAGTCAAAATGTTACCGTGTTCGAAGGATTTATCTTTTAAAATTTCAATTAAGGTGATATTTATTATAAAATTAAATTGATAAAAAAAAGTCAGGTTTTTTTTCACTCACACATAAAATATGTCTTCGTTATTATATCAAATTCTATTACTCAACAGTATTTATGCATATTAAACAACAACACACAAAATATTATCGATAGGTAAGAAAAGTATTATTTAAATTTATTTCTATAGCAAACATGTTAACTTTTTTATGCAATAAACAATATCTGTAAATTGCCATTTGAACTTGGCTCAGAATTGTAAGGTTCATCGACAATTTTTGAGGTGGCTCAATATCAGATTGGTAAACAAGGTAATAAATTACCCTAGTGGCTTCTTATAATTTATTCTATTCCTTTATCATGACTCATTTCCTTTCATACAATTTTTAAGCATCTAATTTTACGTATATATGTTTTTTTCTGTATTTAAAATCCCTACGAGTTTAATAACAATTATGACTTGAAAAAACTTTCGAATATCGAAAAGATTTACCATAAACAAAAGGGTTGCTTAGCGTTCAAAAATAAGTACGTCCGATTCTGGGATCTCTGACGGAGGATCTCACAAGGAAATAAACGTTTGGGTGCACATTATAATCAGCTTCTGAAAAATTGCATGATTGAGATAAACATCCAAATACCGGCCCACTTCTAATATTTTTGCCCCATATTTATCCAAAGAAATGACGAAAGTAGGTATTGGTAAAAGAACATCCCGACCTACGCTCTAGATCTCAGCTCTGGTAACCTTCCAAAAGTACCGGAAATAGTAATGACAGAATTCGGCCTACGATGTTGATATTTTTTCCCCATCCTGTCAATAAACTAAAGGATCTGTTTTTCCATTCTTCCACCCCATTAGCTTTAATTACACTGTGTGGTTGAAGAACTGACGTTTAATACCCATCCAGATGAGACTTCGGTTTATCACCCGAGTGGAAATGATCTATCGTTTATCTGCGAAGGAATCGCGTTGGTTAAGATTATCGGATCAACAGTGTGACGTAGGTGTAGGTCTTCTTCGAGAATACTATCAGTCTTTCCTATCGGATGAAT
The DNA here is from genome assembly GCA_019973935.1 of Trichonephila clavipes. Lineage (NCBI taxonomy): Eukaryota > Metazoa > Arthropoda > Arachnida > Araneae > Nephilidae > Trichonephila > Trichonephila clavipes. Next base: position 276,679 of record BMAU01014840.1, read on the forward strand.
GTCGTCCTAGTTAGTTTCACATGTGTTTATGATAAATTAAACATTAGCTCTGAATCGTGACCAGTAGGAATGAAGTTCAAGGGCAAATGTATAGGACAGGAGTGGGCAGATATTAATTGATGCCTGATTGTACATATGCTGATATGTGTTTACATCAGAATGTTGATTTTGAAAACAAGTAGATTTGTAAATAGCACAGGAAAGGGAAAAGTGGCGTAAACAAGAGAGGGGAGATTCAAATCCTGCCCCATAGATAGGGGCGTAGCTACCCCGTTTCAGCCGTATCAATGATACGGGGCCCCAACATAGATCATGAAGTCTTAAAGGAACCCAAAAAGGTCCTTCAAGAAATTTTTGATACAGGGCCCACTTAGGACTAGCTACGCCAGTGCTCATAGACCAACATATTTTAAATTTTTAACATAGAAATTATCCCTCGTCTCTTTCATCTACGTGTTTTGTAGTTTTTAACATCTTCCCTCTCATAAGAGAGGTCTATGTACGCCACTGAAGGGAAGCATGCTTTTTGAAATAATTGCATTTTTATGAGAGAAAAAGATTGTCTATAAGTGAAATTTCGCTATAATCCTATAAAAGTCGCCTACATAACTTGTGAAAAGATCAAGGGAAACTCGAAAATTACAGCATTTTGAGAACTAAGAATAATGTATTTCAGAATCAACAAAAATTATAATCGAGCAATTGTGTAAGCAGCCCAGTGACTGTTTCTATAATTGATTATAATCATCCCGACTTCATCGAAGACCTCTATGTAGAAAAATGATGCTATTGCAAATTAAATTGAATTGCATTTCAAAGCCTTTATATAAACTCAGGTAGAAATTAACCAACTGATGTAATGGTTTCAGTGTCAATCTCATCTCTTCAAAGCAGCTCAACAAGGTACATCACCAAAATCGTTCGTGTAGCTCAAAAGCGACGCTCATGTAAATTAACTGGTCAAATAGTAATCATTAAAACTCTCTTTTAAATCATCTGATCATTGATGATTACAGTTCAGAATACAGGAAGATCTCTTCCTGTCTGAATTAGATACGACCACTCCCTTCTTTCATTTGATAAACTGGTCATTAGAGTCAAATCTAATTTTCAGACTAACGCGTTGCAATTTTGTATTATAGGCAAGTAATGTGCTGATTTTTGTCACGGCATTAATCGAAACTTCTGCTAATTTGTGCGCTTTTCAATCCAACGAATGTTTTGAAAGTACCAGATTTTCATTCGATTTAAATGTATCATATAATAAAGTGTTTGCAAAGTTACAAAAACTTCGTATTATCCCCTTAATTTTCAAAATAGAATTTTTAATTTATATGTTGTAGCTTCTTAAATTTAAATCAATTATTACTTAAAGATAATTTTTCCTGCTGTTAGAACGGTATAGTGTTATTTAGTGATCGTTTTTATTTGATTAAATATTACTATCATTAATAACCGTTAAAAAGCATTTCTTCAGAAAGCGTGATAGAACTTAACATAAGTTATACTTGCTTTCAGTTCTTTATATGCATTTATTTTCCTCGCTTTTTTTTAAAGGAAGCAATGGGGGAAAAAACTACTACCTGTGTGCTTCTTTTCTCTGCACTTACAAAGTATACTTGAACAAACAAGCTGTTTGACAACCTGTCATGCAATGTTTTACACTCTGCAGTTATTCACGATGTTCTTAGTTTTCTAAACCCACTCCTGAACACATCTCTTGTTTCATCTTCCAGCTTTTTTTCCTCCTCAAGGAAGGAAGACGGATGTGTTGAATAGTTTTATTATTGTTTTCTTCTTGCAAAAAATAGTAGAACCTTGATTCGTCGCAACCAAATAATCATTACTTCGGTGTCTGTGGTATATGGCGCTTTTATCTCATAAGTTGAATGAAATTTCGTTTTTCCTTTAGAGGTGTTTTATTTTTTTATTTTAAGAATTACTATATTTAGTTCCCCCCCCCCTCGGAAAATATTTCGTTCTTAAGTTTTTAATTTTGTTCTCCCACACATTTTCCTATTCAGTTTTAAAAATTTTGTTTTTTTCCATATAAGTTGTGATACAAAGAAATTCTTCGGATTTCTCGAAATAGAATACTTTTTATTTGGAAAACATTGTTTAAACTCCTACTCACTTCCATATAATCTTAATGCCATTTCTTCGTATTCTGAAGAAAACACATTTACCGTATTTACTCTAAACCGCACTTTTTTTCTATGTAATGCTGCTGCTGAAAATCAGGTGCGACTTAGAATCGAAGTAAAAAAATTCATTCGATGGGGGCCATTAGAGCAATTACAGGTTCATGCATGTATTTAAAAGTTTATAATATTGGTAAAATAAGCAATTATTCACGTCTAAAAGTTCTCATTTTGAATTTATTTTAATTTCCTAAAATTGGATGCCGATAAACCATTTTACACTCTTTTTCATTCTTCGCAAAAACTTGTTGAGAATTTGGGGTGCGGCTTAGAAACGATGGTGGATTTGATTCGAATAAATATGGTACTTAGCAAATTAGTGTTTAAACATCATTTTGTTATTATAAAACAGTTATATTTCATTTAGTAAAGTAAAACAATTAAAGGGTTGTAGGCATTTCATACACACCTATTCAAAAATGTGCAATATTTTTGAAAGTAAAGAAACAATTCATTTATGTGTGAGCTACAGAAGTATAAATTTATAAGTATATTATCATAACATATTAATCGTAATGAAATAATTCCATTTGAAAACGCTAGGGTGACGTAGCTCAGTGGTTAAGATGGCAATTGTCAAGTCGATTGAAGGTTCAAGTCCAGAATATGCAAAAATTTCGATGTAAGGGAAGGATGGAAGCAGATATCTAAGCTAAGCGGAACAGAAAGTATTTAAAATCTCGGGTGTACGAGTTTAGAAAAATTAAGTCCAATTTATAGATCTCGTCCGCATTTGATTGCGGTTCAGGATTACTCTGCCAAATGCAATGTATTCTACAGTTACATAAAAATTGTTACATAATTGAAACGCTTGAAAAATATTTCCTCTTTAATCGAAATATTTTGGAGAATATTATATGACTTTTGTGTTTGTATGTATATATTCAGATTACTTCCTAAAAAAATCTCTTACTTTACTGTTTAATTTTGATTCGAGGATGTACTTTTGTTAATTCGTAGCAATTTTCTGTGCATGTGATCAATATTTTATATGTACGTTTATAATGAAAGTTTAGAGCATTTGAGAAAAAGATAAAAGGCTTAAAAGGAATGCTAAGCCAAAGAATAATAGTAGTCATTCAAATTTTGTAACTTAATTAAAAATTTGAATTGTATAATTTCTATCATTAAATGCTTGTTGAAATAATTACTATTGCCAGTCTTTTCATATCATGACGATAAAGAACGTACGAAAAATGATTATGTATACTTTATTAGTATTAATTTCATAGCAATAATGCACACACCATTTAAATAACTTACAAATTAACACATGCTCATAAAGATTATTTAATTTTTTAATACTTTGCACCATAGATATTAAATAAAAGTACGAAATAATATTTTTAATAAATAATTGTTTAATAAGCTTTCTTACAAAATTAAGCATTGATTTATATAATAGGTCAAATATATTTATATCATATTCAACGGAGTCTAAAGGGGGCGTAGTGTTACTGGAGGTAAATGACATTCATAAAGGGTGCCCGGGGGGGTACCTTGCTGTTTCGGAAAATAATATAATAAATTTCTTTGAAAATACCTGCTGTAGCCATGTAAAATTTTATCTTATGGTTATCGCGCAGTTAAATTTTAATAACTTAATTTGAATTGAATATGCGCATAGGTTTGGTGTAGTACAGCCGGTGTAAGTTGGTTAGCATAGACGCGATTTATGTGATCAAGCATGTTTGGACAAAAATATATATATAAGCGCGTAATGACTTGCTTACGGAATTAATCACCTGATATCTCAAAGCAAAGACATTAAAGCTGTTGCGTGAACAAAACCAAATCTATAAAAGAAAAAGATAGCTCTAGGAATGTTTTATATAACTTTAGAGAGCTTCACCAATGTGAAAATTAAATAAATATAAATAACACGAGGTTAAGCATCATACAATATCTCTTTAGAGGTGTCGTAGATTCAGATACGATCATCGAGCAGTTGTAGGCAGAATCACGATTAGTCGGTTTGATTTGATTTATTATTAACGTCGCACTGTTTAGCTACACGAGGGCTTTTGGTGACGGACCAAGTAATTTTGAACCATGGTCAAGTGACGTGGACGACACCTGAGCTGGCACCCCTCTCTCCTAACTACCACACCACACCAACGGGAGGACGTTTCAGCTCTCGACAGATTTAACGTGCATCGCTGCCCTACACGGCGGGTCTTTAGTGGTACTGGGCTCGAATTCGTGACAAGGCAAGCCACGGTCCGATACCTATACCACTCGGCTACCGCGGCCACACCGCGATTAGTCGGAAAAGCCGTACCATTTGTATGCCCATTTTCGGTGCTGAACGTATCACTTCAACCACATGCGCTCGTAGAATACAGTCAAAAGTAATCACAGCAATGGCTGCCTTTTGGAGAATGTCTTCTGCTGTTGATGACTTTGAATACAACAGGCTAACATCGGTTGTTTTGCAACAAACCCTAATTCTTTTGCTCTAAGTTCTTGGTTTTGAAGCGTGATCCGTCATTTCTCTCAACAAATGACGAAACTGGTCTAATCTTAACCATCGGTCGATCCTCCTTCCTTCATGCTTCCGATTCTATATTCTTCTCACATTGGCTTGATTTCGCTTAACACGAGCATCGATTTATCTCGGAAGGATAACCCTTAATCCCTGAAAACCACAAGATTTTGTCAAATTCAGAAGTGTATTCGGCTTACTTCCTGTGTTTTTCAATACAATGTGATACTTCACACGTAAATACAACTTCAGCACTTGCAATTACCTTCTGTTCTCCCTTATATAGCACTTGCAGGGGGCGTTACTTGCGAATCAGTTCATTACCCTTTAAGGCAATGGCGTAACGAAGAATATTAAGGCCCTCCTGCAAAGTCAGGTTTCGGGCCCCAAGCCGGATCTTACAAAGGGTACATACTTGGCGTGAGTCAGACTTTGAACTCCCTTGCAGGGGTATACGTCACGCCACTGCTTTGAGGTACATGGATGTAGGAAATTTCACGATTGTTTGAATGCTTTCTCATGAGATTGCAATTTGGTTGACTAACAATCTAATTATAGCAATAATAACTTTCCAAAAAAAAAGATTCTTAATGTCTAGAAAATTAAATTTATTATCATATGTAAATTTTAAAAAATCCATTTAACCGTTTAAAAAACCCAGTATGAAATTGGAACATTACTTAAGATAAGGCAAATAATCATTTCAAAGGGTTTAAAAACATACTCCTTTTGATTTTGACACTAAATTTTGGAGTAATTTTTAGTTAAACAAATAAGGCATGTTCTTGACATAAGCCTCCTCCCAGTGCCCTTCTTGGTGATGATTTGGTAGTTAAACCTTGAGACCAAGAAATGTTTTTTTAAAAATTGGCGTTGAACATTAAATACTTTATTTTTACTGCACCTGTTACCTGTTTTTTTAAAAAAAATCTTTACCTTTCGTATTAAATTATTGCTTCGCAGGTTTGATGCATTTGAATTTTAATTATCTTGCAGATAAAAACTTTTGACCTCAATTCATTTTTAGTATACTATGTACAGTTGTAGAAGCCCAGTGGATGAGTGGTAGCGTATCGCGTTTCCATCCCACAGGTCCGGATTTGAAATCCCGAGCTGGGAAAGTTCGACTCAGCTTTTCATTCCTTCACAATGTGTTGATAAATGAGTACCAAGCTTGTGCCTGGGAACTAAACGCTGGGGGTTTGCGTCATACTGATCACCTGACCTGGAAATCTGCTCATGCACCTCAGCGCCCAAGGTCATGAAAACTGAGATGCGCGCAGTAGGCCTTGACCCTCATGGGCTGTTACGCCATTGAGTTTAGTTTAATTATGAGCAATTATTTGGAAATAAAAAAAATTTTAATTGTAACCTGTCTATTATTTTCTATATAATTGACATACTCTCTAGACGATTTAATATTTTAGAATACAACGTTTTTGAAAAAGTATCACTACATATTACTTACAAAAATAGCTGGATTTTCTTTTTTTTTTTTTTTTTATAAAAATAGACGAAAATAGTAAAACGATATGTTGAAAAATTCCTACCTTATCGAGATTCTTACATTAATCTAAATACTGTAAAGAAGGGAAAAAATGAGTACACTCTGAATATTTATCTCTTTAGATCAATGATTGTGAGAATAGCAGTCAGTTGACTTCTACAATCTTTTTATTTATTATAACCATCAAATGTAAGTCCTAATAAACATTCTAAACTAATTAAGAAATGAGTTAATTTTTCTTATTTATAAATATTTTGATGTAAAATTATGGAACTTTTATCGATGAGCTCTTTTTTGAAGTAAAATAAAATGATTTCTTATTTTGATGAAATTTGAGATGTTTATAAAATATATTGAGAAGAATATTGTAACTAATGTGTGACATATCAGAGAAGCAAATTTGTTGTAATTCTCTATTGTGCTTCAACAAGTATATATGTTAACCATTGTTTTAATAATTTTCTTATTAATAAAATAAAATAAAGCAGATACAAATTATTAAATAAAACTAGGATTTGCATACCAGTTAACTGGTTTTTTTATTAGAATTAAATTAATCATATAAATCAGGTTTTTCCGAAAAACCGAAAGTAAATTAAAAAAAAAATTTCAAGTCATAATTTTATTTTTCTACTATTATTCAGGAAGTAATTATGGTCTAGTTTATTTAAGTCCGATCTAAAAAAAGCCATATTGTGTGCATAAACGGGAAATGCTTGATTAGTAAATAAAAAATCTTGCAACAAAGTCGGTGCAGAGTTTGAGAGGCAGAAAAAAAATATTTTTACACCATGATATAGATTTTGTGTTGTAACAATTGCGAAATCATTAAATTTCTTAAATGATCTGTGTATATAATATATTTTATATTGAAATTTAAGTGCCGTAAAATCCGGCGTATAATGCGCACCCTCTTTTCTACGAAGAAACCTGAAATGTACGTGCGGAATACTGTTATGTTTTGCAGTCATTTATTCGATGTAATATTCAGAGCTTCAGAAAAAAATAGTGTACTTCTAAAACTACAACCCCTTAAGTTTATAAGGAATATTATTTATTTTAAATAAACTCTGAATTTCGATCTATGTAGAAGTCTAATTTTTGTCTATGCTCATATCTATTTTTTATTTTTAAGGCACTCTTTTTTTATATCTGGCGTATAACACGCACCCGTACATTTCGATCTTATTTTTTATGTAAAAAGTGCGCTTTATACGCCGGATTTTACGGTAAGTACTCAATGCATTTGCATCTATTCAACCCATGTCAACAGACTGGCATTTGTTTTCGATCGGCGGTAATATCTGTTGGAATAACGTTCGTCCAGTTCAGTTCAGGTTTTGTGGGATATGGAGCAACAAAGGCTATATATGATCCCCTAAAAGACAGATGTTTCTTAAAAATTAGTAGATGTCAAAATATTTCAGTTTCTGGATAAAAAATCTGAATGTTAATCTGTTAGACATAGCTTTCTCCAATAATTCTTTGAAAGTCAGGTTGTGATGTGGATCGATTTTGAGAAAATGTTTTAGATGATTTCGAGAGAGGATGAATATATCTATTGCAGTTTAACAAGATGTGGTCCAAATCGTTTAAGCAATTACAAGATCTACAATTTGCGTTATCCGATAAATTGAATTTATGCAGAAGTCCTGGAGTGATGATCATTTTGCTGAAGATTCGAGTACATAGGATTTCTTCTCTTCTGTTTCTTGTCCATTTAGAGATGGTGCTTATGTTAGGAATATTTTCCAAGTTTACAAAATATTTGCTTGAATAGAAATTATCATTGGCTTTTTTAAAACTCTCTTGATATATTTTTTATTTATGTCTTCTGAGGAAATCCAGTCGATGTAAACATTAGACTCTGTGACAGTTCTTGCGAGATTATCCGCCTGTTCATTCCACAATATATTTGAGTGTCCCGGAGTCCAAATTAAAATCAACTGGTTATTATAAAGTGATAGAATGTAAATCTTGCTAGCTAATTTATGGATGACACTATGGGATTTAATTGAGTAATTTTGAAGAGCAGAGAGAACAGAGAGACTATCAGACAAAATTAACAAATTCTTGTTTATAATAGATTGATCATCTAGAGCTTGGCAAATAGCCAGAGCTTCAGCTGTAAAAATAGAATTGTGATTTATTCTATAAGCAAAATGGGAATTTGCCGTAATACCTGCAATAGATGTAATTTGCTCATTTTTTGAGGCATCAGTAGCTATTATATAAAAGTCCTGGAAGTTACGGTTTACCGTTTCATCAAATAAGCCCCTTATAATTTGAACTGGTAAGCTTTTATCCTGAAATGCGAAATTATTGATATATATATTGCATGGGAGAATTGAAAACGATGTTATTCTGGGGATTGAGATAATGTGACTACTAACGGCATTCAAAGGGTTTAGTATATTTATAATAGAATTTTTATCTTCTTCCATAATATTGAGATTCAGAAACTCAGGGTTATTGCTATATAATGGAGAAAAGGTTTGGCTAGAAATTTGAGAAAGGAAAAACTTATTTGCCAATCTTCGTATTTTGTCCGACAGAATTTCTTGTCCAGCCAATTTTAAAAGTACGATGTTTGGGGTCCATTGTGGAAGTCCCAGTGCAATTCGAAGTGCTTATAACGTTCGTCAATGATATATGACGAGTTGGGCGTTCAATAGTTTTCCTTATTTTTTTAAAAAAAACAAACACAATTCATAAGTTGTGTCTTATGCTACTTTCTCTATTCTTTTTACACAGCGAAGTATAAATTTGTTATTCCCTTTTTATTCTGTATAATTCTTAAGTAAAAAAAAAGGTCCAAATGCTGATTTGTGTTGCATATTTTTATTTAACTTTTTTGGTTTATAGCTCACTATAATATAAGGTACGCTTTATTTTATATTTTAAAGTAGCATCCTATTTATTTTTTAACTTTATTAAAAAAAAAACTACTAAAAATCGGTTAACTTGGCTTTTTTTCTGTTTTTTTTTTTTTTTTTTTTTTAACATTATGAAAAACCGAAATCCAGGCCCTAAAATTTTATCAGAGGGATTTCTTCTAGCTCTATATGACATGTGATCCAAATATGAATTTTTTGTTTGATTATAAGAAATAAAGATTTAAATTATGCGTGTATAGAGAATAATTGATTTGTTTTAAAGTTGTAATTTCATTAATTCGTAAATAGCAATACGCCATTATAAAGACATTGTTTCTCATTTCTATGTTTTTGACATTAATGCATGAATGATTATTCAAATAAGGAAGTGACATTTTAAAGAGCAGAATGAAGCGCAAGAAAAAGCATTAACTGTCAGTAATTTATACTAAAAAATAGATTATCCAAAATTTTCAGATACCTGACTTAGTTAGCAACTTCTTTTCATTTTGTTAGGTGTTAAAAGATTATAAGAATTTTCTAGTCTGCCATGAGAGTTTCTGATAAATATCTTAATTCAGAACTCCCTTTCGTACTGAATGTTTCTACTGCGAGGTTATTTGTAAAGCCCTCGTGTAGCTGAACAGTGCGACGTTAATATTAACTCACTCGCGAGGTTATTTGTGTGTATTTATAGACCTATACTTTTGAATATATATATATATATATATATATATATATATTATATGATTGTATCATACACTCTTTAAAAGCTGAGAGCATTCGATGAGCCCAGAATTTCATTATGTCCTAAAGTTAAATAAGCATATTTACAAAAATGCCTACAAACTTTGGTGCTTGAATTCTTTGTAATTTTCTCGGAGGTATTCAAAGCTTCAATTTCCTTTAAGTTTTTATCGGACACAGAGGTTTTTCTCCTCCCCCTTCCTTAGATGCATATAAAAAAATCCAGAAGGCACTTGGAAGAGATAAAAAAAATATTAGCAAGAGAGGAAAAAATCTTAAACGGTGATTATGTCGCGCCGCAGTTTACACGTACGTTCCTCGAACATAATCTGCAACCGACAACAATTTGACCTATTGTTTTCCACGAACGTACTCAATTATGCAGATGCGAGAAGGTCGCACCATTTACCCACATTTTAAGCCTGTCTGACAACAATAATTGTCGTGGGCTCAGATTCTCCGTAGATCGGAAATATTCCTCTCAAGGAAAGGAAGTGTTGGTTCGAACTGACATCAGGTACAGGACCAACGCCCTCATTTGTGAACTTCTCAGAAAGTGGATCCGATGAAAATGCTCAGGTGAAGATTTCGCGGAAATACAATTTTTCAAAGGTAATAGCCTACGCGTATCCCCCGCGCATTTGCTTTTCCTCTCCTTCTCGTAAATGGGGAATCTTCTTGGTGAAGGAGACAAGACTGAGTTGGTTAAGGAATTGTTTGATTCTCTTTCATGCTTTTTTGTGTGAGAAAAGGATTTTTGTCTCCTGGTGTAAATGAAAGTTTTGAAAGTTAACCAATGTTAATATGTATTTTGAAATGTTCAAAAACTTGAGTTCATTTTGTTTTACTGAAGAGGTGTTTTTGACAAATGTTTCTGATGGTACAACGTTTTAATTATTTAGAAACTACTACTTTAATTGGGAATTTCTGTATTAAATTAATAATTTATAATACGGCTTTGCAATAAAGTTATGAGTTTAATTATATTTTCTTCCGTAGAAAGTTAATGACCTACAAGTAATGAAGCCCTGTTCAAAAATAGTTAAAGAAACAGAAAAAGTGAAAGCAATAGTTTAAAAATGCCGTAATTATATTTAAATCTTGTTTTCTATTCAAAGTAATCCCATTGAAAGTTTGAATTGTTTAAACTAGATCAACTAATTTATTACGAAGTTAAAATACCGTAAAATCCCCATCGTATAACGCGCACTTTTAGCATAAAAAATAAGATCGAAACTTAAGGGTGTGTGTTGTTGTGTTTTTTTTTATCCTGGGAGCCTATGAAATACAAGTGAAGAAGAGCAGAAAGCATACAATACAACGGAAGAATATACACATTTATTACAGATGATGATCCCAGCATATAACAAGAAGAGGTGCGCTGCTTTCCTTTCCTTTCGAGACGGGACTCCATTATAGGTGAAAGACTGACTTCTTTTTCCCGAAGAAGATACTGCCATGTCTTACTCGGGATTCGAACCTGAACTCACTCGGTTACAAACCGAGGGTCACAGCCACCATACTGGCTGGACAACAGGGTGTGCGTTATACGCTGGATATAGAAACGATAGTTTTAAAAATAGCAAAAAAAAAAAAAAAAAAAAAATTTGCGTAAAAAAATTTACTTATATGTATCGAAATATTGTTCATTTAAAAAAATGACTTGCCTTATGAACCAAAAGATTTGTAGTTCTAGAAGAAAACCCTTTTGTCAAAATTCTGGGATAACATCTCGAATAAATGAATTCGAAACCTAAAAGCAATGCATTCTAATATTTCAGACATCTTTTGTAAAAAGGGGGTGCGCGTTATACGGCGAATATATCTAGAAATAAAAAAATTTAAGCTTAAAAGTATAGGTGCGCGTTATACGCCGGATTTTACGGTCCATCTAAAAAGTTTTAGCGTTTTTTTCCCCCACAGAATTTATAAAATGATTTTTAAATAAATTAGGTAACATAAAAAATGATTCGCCTAGAAAAAGAAGGCAAAATTTACTGTATTTAAAAATGTCATAAGAAGGATGAAAATTAAATTTCTTTTGTACATCTTTCTTATTTAAATATTTTTCGCACGGAATTTATAAGCAAATGATTTGAGAAACCATATATAAGGAACAGAATGCTAAGATAGTAAAATAAAGATACCGATTCATTCTTAGGCTATAATAAGTTCTATTCTCTCCTTAAGAATCTCTGAATTCCGAAAGTTAAAATAGTTTTGTACGTCTTTCTTGTTTAAATATTTTTCTCGTGGAATTTAAAAAAGAATAGTTTTTGAAACTAGATAAGATGTGCCAAATGATAATATGCTAAAACTAAGGTACCAAATGATAAGATGCTAGAATTGTGTCTAAGAATGACGAAGATTAAATTTGCTTTATAAATTTTTCTTTTCGAATATCGATTTTCAGTGAGTAAGTTTTATCCAAATCGCCCCTTGTTTCTGTTATGTCATTATTCTGTATGTGGATATTAAAAATAACGAAGCAAACTAAAGATTGAATTACTAATAAAACTGTAGATTGTGCGGTAGTTAATTATATGTTATGAAGTAGCTGGAGTACTTGTTCTTCGCACGGGTGAATTTTCAAAATATAACTATCTCTTCATTAAGCAATTTCAAATATTTGAATGAATCCTGCCAAGTTGAAAGCTTATTTTTTTAGTAGAAAATGTTCTTGTAATAACTCATTCGCGAAAAAGTATTATAATTCTGATTCAAAGAATATACAAATGAATAGTTATAAAGATACCTACAAAAATTGTCGGAAGCAAAGACAAACCCTGACGTCATGTGACGTAATATTCAAGACGTTGTTTGAGAACTAAGCTGCGAAATATATCAAAATACGCTTAAAGGTTGTGATTTGAATTTTTTTCAAATATTTTAAACTATTTCTAGAAGATGCTCACCATCACATCATCCACAGTTCAAGGCACTGAGTTTCAAGCTTCTGTATCTTTCCATTTTTGCTCTACGCCCTTTTCCATACGCTGTTCCTTTCATTAAATAAATTAATAATTACCATAACCACAACTTATGAATTTAGATAATGGAGAACAAATATCAGTATGTACGCAACAAATATTTTCTTGTTAATGACTGCAGTATTATTACAACAATTAATAAAATGATTAATTATTAGCATAATTTTTTTTTGATTAGGTAAACATTGTAGAGAGGATTGTACTGCCCCTTTATTAAACATTTGATAACTTTATAATCTGAAAGAATTGTTCTACTTACTGAGATTCTTTGTATTGATGGGTTATATAGACAAAGAAAGTGTTTTTGTGAATTGTAGTCGTTAGTTATACTTAAAAGTCATCAATTGATGAATATTTTTTCTACAAGAATGAATTTAATCGCCCTTTTCGTACTTTCATTTTACTTTTTTTAATCAACTTGAATAATAAATTTTTGTTTCCGAGACTGCTTGTTTAGAATAACTGTGAATAACATTTTAACTAAAATTATTTCAGAAATTTCTTAAATTCAGAGATTTTTTAGGAATTATGTATTAATTTTATATATTGCTTGTCAATAGCCGTTTCGTGTTTCATTGAATACTGTTGTTAATAAAACATTATGTATATTTATTTACTAGTAAAGGTTAGATTTTCAATTGATTGATGTTTTTAAAAGAAGGCATCACATAAAATTAAAATGTTCCGTAGAGTATAAAAAACACACTAGAAGGATTTCAGGAGTGAGTTCGATCTATATACATATTTTCAATTAGTTAATATAAAAATTTATTAATTTGTTCTTGCAATTTATCATTTTTAAAAAATTTTCATCTTTCATTCATTTATTTTAGAAACTTCAACAGATAAAATATGCACATCATGAGTCTTTTAAGTAAGCGGATATTTTCATTTAAAAATAGCACACATGAATCAGATAAAAAATGCTGGTAAATTTTCTTCAAAATATTTTCTCATGGAATCAGCAAATTTTAAACAACGTAAATGAGAGACTGTAAATCAATTTCTTCTTTTTCAAGCAAGTTATTGATAATGTTTTTATGAAAATAGTTTTTTTAATAGCTTTTGAAAAGGATTTTTTTGCGATTAATAACATACCCCCATTTCTTTTTAATAGCATATTTTTTATATATTTTATAATATGGTAAAATTTACAAAATATTTCTTGTATTGAAGTGGTTTCCAAATTTTCTATAAAGTATCTGACATAAAAGAAATGAACATTGAATAGATGGATGATTTGTGAATAGTTTTTAAAATTCTGCTTTTCATTTTTTAACTGATTATCATATAAAATACTGTACTCAATTATGGCCTAGAGTTCTTTTTTATATTCATGTAAAAAATTCACAAAAAAGCTAAACACTTACAATAGCATTTAATATTAGTAATGGGAAAATGATGCAAATATTAAGAAACATACTGAGTGTTTAGTTTTCTTTTTATCTTTCGGTTTGAATATCTTTTCTAAAAAGTACACAGTGTTAGAGAAGTCAATTGTAAAATAGATGTGAAGTTTTTGTGTTTTCTTGTGTGACGTCATACGGTTGTCGATAACAATCAGCAACGTAGATTCATACTTCAACTAGTGTTTCCACCACTTAGTAAATTACGCCATTTTTGGTCAAGAAGGAAATTCGCTGCATTAAATACGGTTTTTCTGTACTGCAAGCGACGTTTTTTGCATTAATTCTTTTTCTACAAAACCATGTATAAAAACAAAACTTGCTTCTCTGTCAATGTGGGAACTCTTATCTTTTGTATTAGTTTTATAAGAAATTTGGAACGTAATGTTCTAAATTATTAAACATGCTATTTCAACAGTGACATCTTAAGATTTCTTGAGACCCTGGGCCCTTATTTAAAAGTAGGCTTGTTATCCTTTTAAGTGGACAGTTATATGTCATACGTTGTCAAATACTTTTACAAATGATTACCCGTAACAAATAAATGTGCGTGATTCATAATCTCACAAATCTATGCACAAATTGACTCGATTGGCTTTCACCTCAACGGTGGTATATGATAGGTCTAGGCAAAACGATGGATTTACTCCCTGTTGCCAATTAGAATATAGTTCGAAATGTGCAGTTTTTCGGAAAAATATGCCCGGAAATAACATTAGACTTTTAAAATTATTCGGAATATGATTTTATTCAAGATAAGACGAGGTTCAGGGCTCGGGCCTATTTAGACCATGCCTTAAGACGTTCCTGTGGAACAATCATCATATTTGAATTTATTTATTAAAATAACACATTGGTTTCTTTATTGGCTTAAGCTAATTGATCCATCATCCTAAATAGGTTTTTTTAAGTCTGAAATAAATACTGCAATAAAAAAACTCATTAATATTTCCTTCAGAATGTGGGCAATAATGGAGAGCATCAGATCAAGACGATTTCATCTGAACAGTGCCGAAGGGGTTGTGCTGGATTATCAGCCATCGTTACGTGCTGCTTCGTGCGTAACCCTTTCGTATGCCCGACCAAAATAATATAGCTATTCTGACTCTGATGTGACTGGAGACACTGACATCTTTCAGTATGCACGCAGGCGTGAAATAGTTCAGGAAGATAAGATCATGTATGGGTTTAGGAACAACTAGCATGAATAAATTGATTGTAATGACCCAAACTCGCAATTGATTTGCCTCGTGCCGGCGCAGGCTCTTACTCTCCGATGTTAAATGGTTGGATTACAAAAAAAAATTTCTCATTGAGATGGTTATCAGTCAGACATGGCAAGTGGTGGCAATTTCTGAAGAAAAGTGTCAATGGGACACTTTTGTAGAGGAAAAAGTGCTTGTTTCAAGGTATTGAGCATTTCACTTCAGGAAACTAGATTCTTAAAACTGCAAAGTGTTGCAACTTATAATTTTCCTTAAAAAAATTTCTTAAAAAAATTTCTTTAAAAATATATCCACATTCTCATTATGAATTTGAAAATGTAGAAGCTGCAGTGGCGCACACAAGATGGGGGGTCCTGGGGTCCGGACCCCTCCCCCCCAAAACCCTTAATTTTTTTCCGATTGATTATAACTCTAAGTATATAGAACGTAAAATTTAATTAAGTATTTGTTATTAATGATTATTTTTACTAATTAATGCTAATTATTTATTCAATAATTAGTTTTTTACTGTGCTTTGTTCCCGAAAATCGACAAAATCAAAAGAAGTATGATATAAGAAGGTGAACTTTCGACCCCGGACCCCCCCTTGAAAAATTCCTGTGTGCGCCACTGAGAAGCTGTATATATATATATATATATATATATATATATATTTAAATTATATATATATATATATATATATTTAAATTCTCTATATTAAGAAGAAATGGCGATAGAGTTTTATAAATACCATTTTAAAATATTTAAACTTGATTTGACATTTATGATTATATTTTGGATTTTCTATGTTTTATTAAAAGAGAATTTCACGATTTTTTTTCTTGTAATGTTTTATATTCCATGGTACTATACTCTGCGATTGTTTTAATACAGCTCCTTTCATGTAACTTTTCCCTTATTTCCGTGTTTTAAAAATTTCAAGTTTAAGGAGCGATTTTTAAAATTACTAGCCGTACAGCTACCAGTTTTTTTTGTGAGCCTTTTTTGGATTACAATTTTAATATGACAGGTTTTTTTAAAGACTATTTTTTCCAAAAAATTTTATTTATATGCGAAACTTTTTTAAATGGTAACCAATTCGTGTTAATTTTAACTGATGAATTTTTATTTGTAAAACTTTTCCCCCCACAAATTATATTATCAAACTACGTAAGCAAAGTTCAAAACTATAAAAGTTTTTTTAATGTTCTTTTTGTGAAGAAATTAATACTTTTTTGAGAAATTGTGAAATTCAATGTAAGAATTATCATTAACTGATGCAAGCCAGCTAAATTATGTCTAATTACTAAAGTACTTCTAATTTTTTCAATCAAAAACTTAAACTGCGTTATAAGCAGAAGAAATTGAAGATTTTCCGTCAAAAAGTGAAAAATTCTTTTTTTCACTGATAATTTGAGAAGTGACCCCCTTAATATGTTCAAGACTCACTAAGTACCTCAAAGAAGAATTCTCAAATGCAGGTGTTTTTGTTTTAATTATAAATATATTGGAATGTCCGCTCCGAATTCTGTTGTTCAGTAGTAGCAACCGGAAAACGAACAACCCGTTGGTTATACAAGGGGACATTCCAAACATTCTGGCCGAAGATCCTGCTACCTGATAAAACCGCGATTTATGTTTATCAAAGGGAATCTACTTTATCCTATTATAGTGCCTGTGATGCCGGTAAAGCCTCCTTTTACTCTCCCTCTTGTCTTATCAATGGCGTTGTTGAAATAGCACCTTTTTCATTCCGACTTAAGTGGGGAAAGGAAAAAACGGAGTGTAAACAGCTTTTCTGAAGTTTTAAGTGAGTGGTTGTGTTATCAAGACATACCTGACACTTCGGTGTTTTAACCTTTGCTTACTTAAATCACTTTCATACTTCCGGTTTATTTTCCCTTTCTCCCGTCATTTGAATCGTGTTTGAGTGACTCACTGTGCGAGGCAAAACGATGAATGTATTTGGATGGTAGTGAGGGGTAAATACGCTCGTTAGGCCAAAAAAATGTGGAGGAAAAAAACTTCCAGTGTTTAAGAAATGCTGATAATGACACATCTGCTAATTTTTAAATATTATATTTGTAGGTAGTCACATTGTGGTCTCGATATTCCTTCAAATGCTATTTAATTGAATTATGAGATGATTTGTTAGATATTATTAGTTTTCATGTTAAATAAGAAAAAGTATGGATGTGCATGCTATATAAATCAAATAAGTCGTTACATAGTTAAATTAATCTCAAAATTTTTACTGAACTTGAATTTTTGGATCGTCTAAATGTGCGGGAATATTTACACATCCCATTATTATCAATACTTAAGTTGCTTTAAGGTGTAACGTTGAACATCTATATAAATCTATTTCAACAGCATATTCTAAACATTATTGTATTTTTTAAAAAAGTTAAGGGGTGTTATAAAAATAAATAGTTAAAGTATAAATAGTATAAAGTATAAATAGTTAATATATATAAATATAGTTTTTGAACAATTAATTCATGAAAGGAACTTGCCTACGAAATTTCAAGTCTACCGGCCTAAGAGATCCGTTATAAACGGCTTTCGTGAAAATTGACTATCCAAGGGAGGTTAAAGGATAAGCGGGCGTTATGGCTGAAAATTAATGTTTTTGTACTGTTAAACCCACATACTTGAAATTTGGTAAAACTGTTTTTAGTTGTTGTTGCTGTTGAATAAAGATCCGCTAAGAACGGATTTTTCGGAAATCGAGTCCTATGGGGAGTACTTAGACGTATAGATAAAAGATTCTCCTTTTCGAACTACTAGAACTATGGTAATGAAATTTGGTATGCATGCTTCTTTTGTTGAGTTGAAATCCGTTAAGAACGGGTCTTACGGAACTAGGCTATAAAGGAAAGGGGGGGTTGCGGGGCATACTATTAAAAAAAATTCCGTCTTGGAACCATTAGACTTAGACTCGAAATTTCGCAAGCTGTTTATTCCATTTCGGTGGAGGGGGTTACAGGTACGTAAAAAGCAATTCTACATCAATTTTTGAAATGAAATCCTGTTTTCTTTAAATCAAGAGGTGAGGGCTTATAAGAATATTTTTAATACAATCAAATTCTTGAGGCTACGGCTTACATATCAGTAATTTATGAATATAAACGGTATATATAGATTTACAACATCATGAAATACCCAGCAAAACGAACGGGCAAGGCTAGTATCTGTATAAACCAATCTACTTAATAGCAATTTCTAAATAGTTATATGTATTTAAAAAAGTTATTTTTTAATATTATTGCCATATAACAATGAGTTATGCATATAAATATTGTTCAAAAACTATACTTGTCGATGAAACGAATTTTTGTATTTTTGTTGATAAATTTCGGTTTGTTGCAAACAACCTTGATTCCTAATATGAAAAATTTAAATTACAATGCACATAAACAATCTTAGTTTACCTTTTAATGTATTGCTAACAAGCTCATTAGCATTAATTAATGCCAATTACCATTCAGAAATTTTTGCATCACTTGTAATTTAATAATCATTAACTGCTATAAAAGACGACACTTGAATAATGTGTTCAGAATGACCTATTGCACTCGATTAACATGCTTTTTTAAGCTGAATCTAAAAGAAAATTAGTGATGAAAGTGGATTTTCTTGTTACGTTTTATGTATGTTAATTTAAAACATTCCTTGATCCGTTTCTCAGGAAATGCGTGCTTCTGATATCTTAATTACTGAATGTGTTTTATACATAATAAATCATAGTAATCTTCCTCAATGATGACGTGTTAAATGTACACTAAAAGGACCTTTTTCTAAGCAAACTAATTTTCTTTTAATGGCAAAATAATAATTATTTTGTAATGCTATTATCATTTTTTAAGAATTTAACTTTAAAAATGTAATATTCATTAATGCATTTTGTGGTTAAAGAGTTGCTGCAATAAGTATTCTATCAAATTAAATCACTTGCATGATAATGTTATAGTTTTCCATCGGCCACAAATATTGCTATGACTAAGTTTTTAAGAGATATGAAGCAAAGTCTTAAACAGTCTCAATCTTAAGTCTCTTTATATGTAACGAAGAAGTGGCCGCGGTAGCCGAGTGGTATAGGTATCGGACCGTGGCTTGCTTTGTCAGGGGTTCGAGCCCAGTACCACTAAAGACCCGCCGTGTAGGGCAGCGATGCACGTTAAATCTGTCGAGAGCTGAAACGTCCTCCCGTTGGTGTGGTGTGGTAGTTAGGAGAGGGGGGTGCCAGCTCAGGTGTCGTCCACGTCACTTCACCATGGTTCAAAATTACGTGGTCCGTCGCCAAAAGCCCTCGTGTAGCTGAACAGTGCGACGTTAATATTCAATCAATCAATCATGTAACGAAGAAACAGATTTCACCAGGCTTGAAAATTTAGTGAAATTATAAATGTAGATATTTATTTTTTTAACACTGCAAAAATCACATTATTATTCATTTTTTAATAAGGTTGGCGCGTTAATATATTAAATTAGTTTTTACTTCTAGATCTTAAAGTAAACTATTAATTTTTTTTCACAAGTTTGGTTATGTTAACTTCTAGATAAGCCGTTCTTAAACAGCGGTTCGCAGAACCCCTGGGAGTCCCCAGAGTTTTTCTAGAGGGTCCGTGAAGTTTCTCGTTTAATGTTAAGGTTTTCCTCTTTTACAGACTTTGAAAGCCCTTGTGGACAAATTGAAAGATGTACCATCTTAGTCTAGATCTCTAAATTGCCCCTAAGGAAAAACTCTACTAGAACCTGTATTTCGATCAAGAATATTTTTTTTAATTGTTTACAACTTTACATAGTACTACTCATACAATTCCTTCAACGTGATATCGTCAAAAAATGGTAGAAAGATAAGTAGCAGAGGCGGTCTTAGAATTATTAAGAAACTTTTACATCAATCAGCCTGTTTGAGGAGTCAGGGAGGGGTGTTCAAAATCTTGGGAGTCCGGGATGTTAGGTTGGTACACAAAAGGGGGCCGAGGTGATTGGAAGTTTAAGAACCGCTAATCTAGAATACTATCCATCATTAAAAATCGATATTGGAATATTATCTGCTAACTCCAGATGATTTGTAAAAAAATTGAGTTACTTGTGCAACTCAGTCATGCTTAAATTTCATTAATTACTTAAAATTTAACAAATATATTTTGCATCTCTAGGGTTTAAAATGTAATTTTTTTGTCTCTTTTCCCAATGTTAACGAATAGAACTCAAACTTCGAACACTTGTTTAGACACTGAAACTAGTCTTCTCGCATTTTAAATTTTGTGAGCAGATATTTGAATTTTAATAATTAGATTGATTAATATGATAACTTTCGCTGAAATCACTCAATTTTTACAACGTATTCCATATTTCATCTCCTTACGATTGATTACTGATAAATGAATTTTTGAGTAGTTTGCAAGCGAAGCATTATTTTTATATTCTATAATTTAATGATTTTTTTTTAAAAAAGGCTTAGTTAGTGAGCGTTAAGTGAAGATAGTTTTTTTTAAAGTAACTTTTCAATTACTCTCCGTAATAGTCTGGAAAGTGGCTACAGTTATTGTTTTATTTTTTGCGACTTGTCTTCGTGTTCCACTTGTAGTTTCGACTTAAAAATAACTATTCTTTAGTATTTACATAATTTTTGTCTAGTTCTGGTTGCGAATTTCAATTAGTATTTCATTCACGTGGGACCTTTTTGTAGTGACTTCACGTAGAGCCCGAATCACCGCTTTTGCATGTGAATAGTGATCATCAACTTTCGGCATCGCTTTAGTGATTGATATCTGATTGTATATATTACAGAGAGTACTTGTGGTGCGATAAGCAAATCAGTCCTCTTTATGTCAAAACTCGCCATTTTTGATCATTCCATTCAAAAGGTGTTACTTTTATGACTTTAAATTTGTCACCACAAACGTAGTTTTTGATTCATAATTTTTTTCTACCGCTATAATTTTTATTGTTTTTTGGGGGGGATTTTTTTATCTCCATTAAACTATTAAATATATGTTTAGGGCTTACACTTTTAAGCTAAAAAAGACTCTTGAGCTTAAGGAAAAGAGAAATTTTAAAGGTTTATTTTTTCATTTACTGTACACATTTCTACATTTGTTTGAATCTCAGCTACATGCACTCTCTCACACACACATACATGTGTGTGAATGCATGTATTTGAACTCATCCACTTGTATTAACATTCACACAGAAAAAAACTAACATTCACACATGTACTCACACACACACACACACACACACATATATACTCACTCTCTCTCACACACACAAAGAGTATATAATCCCTCTCACACACATAGTATATACTCACACTCGTACATATGTACTCACACACATATATATACTCACTCTCACACACATATATATACTCACTCTCACACACATATATATACTCACTCTCACACACATATATATACTCACTCTCACACACATATATATACTCACTCTCACACACATATATATACTCACTCTCACACACATATATATACTCACTCTCACACACATATATATACTCACTCTCACACACATATATATACTCACTCTCACACACATATATATCACTCTCTCACACACATATATACTCACTCTCTCACACACATATATACTCACTCTCACACACATATATACTCACTCTCTCACACACATATATACTCACTCTCTCACACACATATATACTCACTCTCTCACACATATATACTCACACAAAGAGTATCTCATGTGAATATCTTGTGTGAATATCTCACACAAAGAGTATATACTCACACTCTCACATGTACTCACACACACATATATATACTCACTCTCTCTCACACACATATATTACTCACTCTCTCTCACACACATATATTACTCACTCTCTCTCACACACACAAAGAGTATATACTCACACTCTCACATGTACTCACACACACATATATATACTCACTCTCACACACACATATATATACTTACTCTCACACGCACATATATATACTTACTCTCACACGCACATATATATATACTACTCTCACACGCACATATATATACTTACTCTCACACGCACATATATATACTTACTCTCACACGCACATATATATACTTACTCTCACACACATATATATTACTCACTCTCACACACATAGTATATATTCACACTCTCACACATAGTATATATTTACACTCTCACACACATAGTATATATTTACACTCTCACACACATAGTATATATTCACACTCTCACACATAGTATATATTCACACTCTCACACACATAGTATATATTTACACTCTCACACACATAGTATATATTTACACTCTCACACACATAGTATATATTCACACTCTCACACACATAGTATATATTCACACTCTCACACATAGTATATATTTACACTCTCACACACATAGTATATATTTACACTCTCACACACATAGTATATATTTACACTCTCACACACATAGTATATATTTACACTCTCACACACATAGTATATATTTACACTCACACACATAGTATATATTCACACTCTCACACACATAGTATATATTCACACTCTCACACATAGTATATATTTACATTCTCACACATAGTATATATTTACACTCACACATAGTATATATTCACGCTCTCGCACATAGTATATATTCACGCTCTCGCACATAGTATATATTCACGCTCTCGCACATAGTATATATTCACACTCTCACACATAGTATATATTCACACTCTCACACATAGTATATATTCACACTCTCACACATAGTAGTATATATTCACACTCTCACACATAGTATATATTCACACTCTCACACATAGTATATATTCACACTCTCACACATAGTATATATTCACACTCTCACACATAGTATATATTCACACTCTCACACATAGTATATATTCACACTCTCACACATAGTATATATTCACACTCTCACACATAGTATATATTCACACTCTCACACATAGTATATATTCACACTCTCACACATAGTATATATTCACACTCTCACACATAGTATATATTCACACTCTCACACATAGTATATATTCACACTCTCACACATAGTATATATTCACACTCTCACACATAGTATATATTTCACACATAGTATATATTCGCACTCACACATAGTATATATTCGCACTCTCACACATAGTATATATTCGCACTCTCACACATAGTATATATTCGCACTCTCACACATAGTATATATTCGCACTCTCACACATAGTATATATTCGCACTCTCACACATAGTATATATTCGCACTCTCACACATAGTATATATTCGCACTCTCTCACATAGTATATATTCGCACTCTCTCACACATAGTATATATTCACACTTTCACACATAGTATATATTCACACTCTCACACATTCATATAAACTTACACTCACACTTTCACACATTCATATATACTTACACTCACACTTTCACACATTCATATATACTTACACTCACACTCTCACACATTCATATATACTTACACTCACACACAAATATATGTACTCACATTCATGTGCAAATATATATATACTCACATTCACACATATATACTCACATTCATACACATATAAACTCACATTCACACACACATATATATACTCTCACACACACATATATATACTCGCAATCCCACATACATATATATATTCGCATTCACATACATATATACATACTCATACTCACTCATACTCACTCTTACATATACAGTACAGTCCCGCTAATCCGAACATCCGGTTAATCCGAACGACGCCGCGGAAATTTTTTTTATAATTTTAAGGACGAAAAAATCGGTGAATATTTCAATATAAAACAGTGTAAACCTTAATTCAAAATAGTTCTTTATTTAATATTCACGCACTGTACATCAAGTTATGGTACAAATTTTAAAATGGAATAAACTACAGAACAGAACACTAATGTTTAGTATGAAAAATTGTACAACAGAACCTCTTTAGAACCTCTAGTTTGTCTTTAAGAGTAAGTGTTGAGTGTTTACGCTTACTCGCCATAACAATCTGTTTACGTACACTGTATCACAGATAAATGTCCAAAACACAGAACAAACTGTTTTCACTGTAGAATATCACACTGTTATTAACACAGAGAAAAAAGCAGACGAGTATAGAACGAGCGCGGAACGACTGACGGCCAACAGTACGGGCACACGCACACGCAGTCACACTGACACACTAAGTTAGGAGTGGTGGAGGGAGGACACACGCGTCGAGGATTGGGAGTACAGTCCACGCGGCAAAAAAGCGGGCGCGTACGCTCACATTACGACAAAATACATAGACACAATAGACCCGTACTCCCGGTTCAAATAGTGATTTCGCTGTTACTCCGGCTAATCCGAACAATCACGTAATCCGAACAGGGGTCGGTCCGATATTGTTCGGATTATCGGGACTGTACTGTATACTTAAGACACCACGGGACTAACTACCCCTGTATCATCCATATGAATGATACAGAACCCCCAACACGCGAACATTTTTACACTTTAAAATAAGTTTTATTAACGTAATCATTTTTATTTTCCAAAAAAAGAAACCTCAAAAATGTTGATACAGGGACTACTCAACACAGGCAAATATGTATAAGTCGTTTCATTATGACTATTTACTTCCTCTCCTTTGAAAGATTTGTAAATGTCCATTGAATCATTTATGATTTTGTTTGTACTTTAACCTAAAATAACTATATTTCAAAAGTGGACAGATATGGCGGCAAGTGTTGACAGCATAGAATTCGCTCATGCGATATAACTCAAATATTAAATTTTGGTTACTTTTTGCTTCTTGTATAGGGTCTTTTCACTTTTGAGAAACGATATGTTTTGATGCTATCTCATTCGTAGAACTAAAGCGGTGTCGAGCACTTAATTTTGTATCCAGACAATTGATGTCTATCTTCCATGTATTAGGAATCAAAGCGGTCTACTTTGTTTTCTAACGTAGTTATGTTATCTTTTCGTGATTTGGAAGTCTTAAGATATTGTAAATGAAATTTTATTTTAATCTTACTTTATGAAAATTGTTTTCCAAGTAATTAATCTCGCGGATTATATAGAAATACCATTAAATAGTCAACGACTATACAGCATTTCTATATTTAAACTTTATTCAGGGAAATAATTTAATAGGTTTAAAAAGACAAGCGTTCTCTCTCTATATATATTTAGGATTATTTATTGTGCCTTTTGAATAGTGCATAAGTTTTATTTTAAGCTAAGATTTTCAGATAATTGAAAAAACAAAAAAATTGCATAGGTTTGTACAATACTAATCTGAGTATTGCACAAGTGTGGGTGGTAATTTTTTAAAGTACTTCAATGGCTGAAAATTAATATAAATTTTTAACTTTTGCCGTATAGTAATTTGTTTGAAATTTTATTCTAAAGAAATATATTTACAAAATGAATAAATCTCTAGAAAAAGTAGGCAAGGAAAACAATAAATTGTATATAATTCGTATGTAACAAAATACTTTTAAAAATATTCTCACCAACGAAAAACATTAATTGATAGTAAACTAAATTACTTACAGTTTGATATTTCAAAATAATTCAGTATAACTACCTGCCATGTATTTTTAGACTTTTTTTTCTGAAAACTTTTGATTTTTTTTTTTTAAATCTTTTGAAACTGGTTTACATTTGTGCTCGCCTAGTTAAAATAATCCATAATCTATGTTACTGATGAGTTAATTTTACAAGATATTTTAGGTTTGTACACACATTGTGATAGTCTCTAAAAATATTCTCTTAGAAGCACAAATCCTGTACAAATCTGAAATATTTTTGAGAAATATGTTATTTATATTTTTTTTATAAGTGTGTCTGCAAATAATATAAAATGCAAGCTTTCCCCTTTCTTTTTAAATAATCTATTAATTAATGTCACCTCATTTCGTTATCAGATTTTCTGTCTTCGCTTTTAATAGGTGATTACTACAAACGAGTGATTACATAATCTTTCGTTGAGAAATAAACCTCAAATTGAATTTTATCATCTTTACCATTATCTATGTCTGTCAATTGTTAACTGAAAATGGTAATTGTCCTTCTTTGAAACTTGCATTACTTATTTATTATTATCATTATTGTTGCATTTTAAATTGCCGCTTTTTTACGCACCGTAAACTGCTCTTGTATGTAGTTTACAAGTCTGAATGCTTTCCCATCTAAGTTAATTATCAAAAATTAATTAAATTAAAAAAATAAATCACAATCAAATAATCACATAATTATTCCAATTGGTATTTGAGGTTTTAGAATTTCTGTTGACATTTCGAAAATTTTCCAAAATTTTGAATCTTTACAGTCTGATT
Organism: Trichonephila clavipes; assembly: GCA_019973935.1. Classification (NCBI taxonomy): domain Eukaryota; kingdom Metazoa; phylum Arthropoda; class Arachnida; order Araneae; family Nephilidae; genus Trichonephila; species Trichonephila clavipes. The sequence goes on from BMAU01014840.1 coordinate 303,432, forward strand.
ATGAATTACCAATATTTTTGGGAACAAAAAAATCTTTAAAATTTTAAAATGGCAATTATAATGTCTAAAATTTGTGTAACTAAAAATATTACCACACACAGAGAGGTTAATTAATAGCTAATTTTCAGAAAAACATTTTTTCTTTTATTGTACATGTATGTTTATAAAGTATTTGTACATTTTTTTAAATGTAAATATATGTATGGATTCCTCAATTTTAGAAATCACATTAAACTTAATTTCAATTAAATAAATAAAAAAAACTCCTCTATTTTATGAAAAGTTCAAACTTTGAGTTAAGATCAAATATTGTAACATATAAATAACAATTTCATTTCAACGCTATGAACTATTTTTTTGGAATTATCATGGATGCGACGTTTTGTAGTAATATTATGAATTTCACAAAATTAGGGGGCAGCTCATCTGAATTTATTGAGATTTGCAATCAAGATGCCATGCAATATCCATTTATAAAATTATAATAATTAGATCATCAAAGGGGTAAAAAATATTTACATAAGTAATAGGTCTAACTTTAAACAATGGTAACTCTTCATTATTTGAACAATAATTCGAATCTTTGTTTGGACACAATATTATTGAGCCCTACACCCTATGATTACAATTATATTCTTGTGAATTATGACATACGTCCTCCAATGCGTGTAGTTCTCCCTTTGTTTCAGTACTTTTCTCAGTTTTTTTAAATCTACTTAAAACACACACAGAAAATGATAAAGCTTTCTGAAGATATTGTTTTTATCGGAAGAAAAAAAAATCTTTAACACTTCCTCTATTTACATATCTTAATTGTGTTGCTACTTTTTTATTTCTTTGATTAGACTGATACATTGTTGTGTGAGTATATTTATACGATTCGACGTTTGACTCTAAAATTTAATTCTTTATTTCATTCATTGTAAGGAAAAGACAATAGATTCTTTTTTTTTTAAAGTACAAAAAGATGTTTCGGGCTTAACAGTATGCGCATTTTTAACATTTTTTTTCAATTTCTACTACTAACTCACACTCTCCATATATTTATTAATTTATTTATCTTGGTGGAATTTTCAATCGTTGATAAAATACATTTTAAAGCGCTCCAATGAGCTGAAATTTTATATACATGATTATTTTGGATGACAATACAATAATTTCATTATAATTAATAAAAATTAATTGATTAAAACTAATTATTTACAGAATTGCAAATACAGCCACGTTGGCGACCCTTTTGGCGACTTAGCGACCATTTTGGCGTCGTGTGTCAAAACTTGAAAAGGTTTTTTTTCTCACGTTTTAAAGCATTCAGTTGAACTGAAATTTTATAGACACGATTGTTTTGGATGACAAAACGATACTTTAACGATATTGAATAAAAATTAATTACCACTTAATGTTGTGATTCTGTCAAATGTATATACATATTTATATTAATTGTAACTATTTAATAAAAAGTGGCTAAAATAAAATGTTTCTTTTTTTTATCTAAGTAGGAATTGACTTAAAAAGATTTTTGTTATATTACTTAATATTTTTTTCCCTTGTTGAATGATGCACTGTAAAGTCGTAACGTGCGTTGATTCTTGTGGAAAAATCATGTTTAGCTATTCTAGAGCATAAGTGTATCGTTTATTCAAAGGAAAGTATCGCTTGGTTGAACACTGCGGAATCTAGCAGCAGGTTTGCGGTGAGACTCGGGATATGGTCAAGCCCAGAAACCACAAACTTTTGTTTACTGAAAAAACCATACAAAGTGAAGTCGCTACACAGCTGTTGCAAAAGACCTTGTAAAAATTGAATCTGCGTAACATTTCTAACTATAAAGACATAATGAACGAGATGTAAAATATTCTTTCAAGTTATATAATAATAAACAATAATTCCGCAAGGCACACACAATTCGCAAATATTGATTTTATTGCGATCAAATACTTTCAATTTATGATAAATTACCTTATCTGAATTATTGGTTAAATGTTTTATCGGTTTAATGTTATGAGAAAAAAGTTTAGCAATTTTTTTAAAACTATTTTATGAAAAAGACCGATTTCTTATTAGAGTAAAATTTTTTTAATTTAATGTTTTGTGCTTTTCTCCAAATTGTTTAACATAATAAACTAATTTTATTTTATGTGTTATTTAATTTTATTTTATGTTACGTTAAGAAACTCCCCAAACTGTTAATCCTGATCTGATAATATGGTCTGACATTTTTCAGTTTAATGTCGTATTTATTGTAGCTTTAAAAAAAAATGATTAAAAATTTTTAAGAACAACTGGTCTAAAATTCTATAAGAAAAAATAAATAAATTTCAATATTATAAGCATAAATGCATATTTTTAAGAACTATGCTTGTTTTATTTATAATTATATCTATTTTTAATTGAAACTTATGAAATAATTCTCAAATTAACTTATGAGTAAGATTTCTTTCGAAATGCAATGAAAAAGTTGGCCTTATGGGAGTTGTTAGTTCAGTATTAATACACGCTATATGTATTATCAATAAAGCTCTTATGAATAACGGCGTATGACACCTAAAATAAATGCCGTCTAACCTTTCAGATTTTTGAGAAGGCAATCTTAGACATTTATTGTATGATTAATGCATATAATCTACAAAAAAATTTTATTGTCTTTACGGGTTAGAAAGACGTAAATGTAAAATTAAATTCCATGAAATGAAAAAGAAAATGAATTGAATATCGTTAATTTTAAAGTGAAATATGTGTGGATGTATTTAATTTGTTTTCCATACATACTTTATCAATACTAGTATATTATATTTTATTAAAAACATTTATTATCCCCCCCTTTCTTCTATAATGCATGCATGCTTTTGTTATAGCCAACATATAATGGCGTGCATACTTTTAATTCAAATATATTGTTGTTTTTAATTAAGGAGTTTATTTTAGAGGCTATTGGCTATACTAATGCTTAAAATAAGTACAGATTTGTTTGTAAATTTGATTCGCCATGCAATATTAAATATGTTATTCATTTCTTTTTTTCCTCAATAATTTGAGGGAATTTTTTTTTATTTTCTAAAATGCTTATTTTTATTTTATAAACCAGGGAACCTGTAGAAGACACTCCGTTTGCTCTCAAAAATTGTTTTCATTGTTTAGATTCTAATTTTGCATTACATTCTTTCACATAATTGACTTTCATCATGAAACTTATCATAAAATCCGGCGTATAACGTGCACTTTTAACACAAAAAATAAGATCGATATTTACAGGTTCGCGTTAAACGCCGGGGATAAAAAAAAATAATAGTTTTGAAAATTAAAAAAAGAAATGAACATAAGAAAATTTAGACTTCTACATGGATCAGAATACTGTTTCTTTGAAAAGAAATAACATACCTTATGGAATTAAGGGATTCTGATTCTAAAAGTATGTTATTTTTCCAAAATCCTGAGATAATACCTCGAATTAAATGGTTTGAAAACATACCATCACTGTACACGCACATGTGTTCCTTTGTAAAAAAGGGAGTGCGCGTTACCCGCTTTTTTCGGTATATTTTCCATTATCTTTAAAGGGAAAAAAATCTTCAGAAATAATAGTTTTCTCAGTTCTATCAGATTATGCTTTTTTCCTTGATATTTATGGGTTTTATTTGCAGAAGACAGCATTTTTTTTTATTTGCAGAAATGCGTGCCACCCACACTTTAAAGAAATATGATGTATTTCGAGAATTTACTCTTTCCCCCCTCTTGTTTCTTATTTTCAAGTACCCCGCTCCTTCCTTTGTGGTGTTTTCTAATTATCTAAAATTAGATACTGTTCAGTCGATATTAGGCAATCCCACTTAAAAAGAAAAGTGCTACACAACGAAATTTGGAAGTTTGGGACTTAATCATACATTTTTCCTACATGCAGACCGTGAACGTTAAATTAAAAAATGTATAAAAAAAAACAATTTTTCTATTTTCAATCAATAACTGTAAATACTTTGATATTCTTAAGCTTTCCGAAATCAAGATATTTTTTTCAATATATGTATAATATAATGGAAGCTACAATTTCGAATCCTTGCAATAAAACAAGAGCTTAAAAATGTTTGTGGAGAAAATACTGATTAATATTTTCAATTTATATAAACTCGGAAAGAAGAGGGGATATGTCTACTGCCATACATATATTTATATATATTCATTTATGCTATTGCTATTCATGCTAATTATTTTAGAAATAAACAATCGTAGAGCATTTTTCTCTCGATTTTTCGATGACGTAATTCTCTTCCTTTGAAATAAATTCCATGAAATACATGAAAAGAGGAGAAAATTTTTTTTTCCATGTATTTGCTCAATTTGTCTGACTTTTGCTGAGAAAATCATAAAATGATATGTTAACTGATGATGATACATGATAATCTCTTAAGAATTCATGCCGATAAAGTACGCTTTATTTTCTTTGAGAAAATGATGGGGGGATTTCTTCTTCACTTATGGGGAATTAATTTTAAATTTTAGGGGATAATTCTTTTGGATCCAAGAATCATAAATGCATGTTTAAATTATAAATTATATTTATCTTTATCTTTATTGGTATTTTAAATAAAAATCTCAATGAATTATTTTCACCTTAACCAGGCGCGTAGCTAACGCCATATCAATGACACGGGGCCCCCAAACAACAGGGCCCAACATGTGTACAGTACCGCTAACACGGCTTTCATTTCTATAAAAGACCCCGAAGGAGTTTTGATACGGGGCCCATTCAAAACTAGCTATGCCAGTGGCCTTAACCTTTCATTATTATTTTCGAGGATATTAACAAGAATATTATTTAGAGAGCATTTTGAAGAATGTTCTGAAAAACTGTTTAGTTTTTTTCTTATAATTTGAAAGAAAAAATATAAATATTAATATTAATTTGATACATCATTCACTTCACTGTCATGAAGTTAAATTTAACCTGAAACTTTTGAGTATTTGTATTTAAATTAAATTAAAGTTTATCTCAAATCCAGTTCCTTTTCCCCTTTTTTCATGATTTTTAAATCATGAATATTAATGATCATAATATTTATTAAATACGGGAGCTCTGAAAGCCAAATAAATTTTACAAAAATGTTCCATTAAGATAAGTATTTACTTTTAAGCATTTTTTTTATTTTAAGGTAATCGTTTTCTTTTTTAAAATTTTTTTATTTTTCATAGACCCGTGATTAAGAGGCTTTTGTTGATAAAACAGAGGTCTGATGTTTCAAAAAATCTTTTTGATAAATTAAAATTTTAATATGTTAAAGAATGAGATACATAACTTTTGCTTATATTATGTAATGTAATAAAAGAGGAAGTAAGGTAAGGGTGGGAAGGACTGAAATAACCACCATTAATGCGCCTTTATATGGAAGCACTGATTTTATGTTATCCATGAAACTAGATGAAACTCTTGCTGGGACTTTTTTTTTTTGTCTTCATCCTAAGTAAAAGCCAAGAGAAATACGTATAAAAAAATCGTTCAAAATGTCTGGAAAACATTAGTTTTTTCTTGGGGGGGGGGAGGAAGGAAAGGGATATTTTGAATTTTAACACAAATTACTTAACAAACTTTATTATTTCAAATTTGTTTTCTACTGGAATAAGATAAAAAAAAAGAAAATCATTGGATAACCATCCTGGGGTTTCAAATGATGACGTGATACGAAAAAAAATGTTGCTTTGCGAAACCAAAATCCGTTATTTACCTCTATCAATTGAAAAAATTGGCTATGCACTTTTGAAACAATATATAATGCTAAAAAATGTATTTAAAGTTATAGGTATGTGTTTCAAATTTCAATTTTTCAAAATTTTAAACATGACTCATTTGAAATATTTTCTTGCTTTGTATGAAGATATTAGTGAAAAAACTACAAATGAATAAAATTTTGTTCAGTTATTTTTTACCGTTAAATTTAACGGAGAAAAAGGAAAGAGAGAAGGGAAATGGCGAATTAAAGTATTTTAATTGAAGTATAAACACACAGTATAGCTCTATTTTTATTGCAATATATATAAGAAAACATTTAATAATAAAGTAATGGAAAATTACTACATTAGACTATTTATAAATTTGTTTTTGATGTCAAAAACTTATGTCATTTTAATTGTCACGAAATATTTTTTTCTTTCTCATAAATTTGTCTGCCTTAAATTATATTTAAGCTATAAGAAATAATATATCAGAATTAAGTATTTTGCCCAGTGGGACAAACAGACTTTTCTTTTTGTGTGCATATGTTTTTGTTTTAAAGGTGGATCAATTTTATTTACGTTTTGGCGAGAAATCCTTTAAAATATTTCTTTTTATTGTAGTTATTCTAAGATATCTTGCATAAGCTTATGGTTAAGATAAGGAAGTTATCAATAGTTTAAAATTACCTTGCGAAAAATTTACAAAACTGCCTGCTTATCATAAAAACTTCAGGATTTTCGGGTAAATGGGTAACCAAATCACGCGCACATTTTTAGCATACCAACTTATGAATGGATACTGGCCATTCATGACGTCATTACTATAGAGTCTGCTGTCTTCTCCAATGAGAAGCTTTCATCTTGCGCGCCTTGCTTATCGACCCTTCTTCAATGCGCTCCGACCCTTCAACGTCATTCATGCCGGCCAATCGTGAAGTACCGAAGTTCTCTTCCGAACATGACGTCACCTGTCCACTTGATAGCTCAGGTGAAGACAGAGTACGTTATTTGGCGAAGAATCGCTTTTTATTTGAATGTTTTAACTTTTTCAAGTAAAAATCACCTAATTGTACAATGTATTATTGTTCATCACAGTTAATTATAAGGACATTTAGAATAATTATCAAATATTATTCAAAGTCAGTAATTTGGTTAAATTTTGAAAAAAGAACTTTGATTAGAAAATAGATTTATGGTACGCTTATTAATTATAGATTTAATTATATATACACTGTGTCATAAATATGAACAATTGTCATATGCTTAATAATTTTTTTCCATCTTTTTTAAAACTTACAAGTATTTAGATGTTTTTGCATAAAATTTTAAAGAATTAGACGATTTCGAGTAATTTTGTTGGAAACACGACTAATAAAAATTTAATAAAGGATTCCCCCTCCCCCTTATTGTGAAATATCAATAAAAATTACTTTTCAAAACAATTTGAAGGATAAATTTTGTTTGTGTCTTTTTTTAACATTGGCACAATCGACGTTTAAGGAGGTAAATTTAATTTGATAAAATAAATAAATATGTTTTAAGAACTTTATTAGAGCTCAAAAAATTATTGTCTTATTTTTACAATTTGCTTAAGCTTGATTTTTTAATTAAACAAATTAGTTTGATTTTTTTTTTCAGTTGTGAATTTGGAAGAGTCTCACCCTTTCAAAATCATTTGTAATCATTTTAATTTCTCTCTTGTCTGAATTTAATAGCCGTTTAATCTTATTTTTGAAATAAATCCACCTGTTCTTTTCTTTACACTTGAAAGAAAAGAACTGGATATAAAAAGAGTGTGAATTATATGAAATTCATTCTTAATTCATGTCCATGTAAAGTTTCATTTATTGCGAATATAATATAACAATGTTACAGTGAGCTCTTTTAAAATGGAGGTAAAACAGCAATTTTTTTTAAGAATATCAGTTATCCAACTGTTATTTCTGGGATGTAGTGGCCTGGTAATTAAGTCGCGAAATTTATGACAGCAATTACTGATTCAAGACTCAATGCACCCAAACTAATTGAATATCTAAATGAAATTTGCGACAGGGTATATTCAACAGGTAAGTATTGTAGAGTGATACGCCAGTTCGGGTAGCGAATTCGATTCTATATCAGGAATTTTTCATCCTGAACTGTAATAAACGAAGAGTTTTTTTCTTTAAAACTATTACGTTTCAAAATTGAAATTTAATTAAAAATGATTTGTACAGTTTTCATTATTTGTATTATTATGTGCTAGTGAATATTATGATATGTAATTTTCATTATTTTTATTATTATGTGCTAGTGAATATTATGAAATGTAATTTTTTTTATCTGTGGGAACTCTGCAATTGGCATTTTTGAAGGCATAATGAGACATTTCATCGTGTTTTTTTAAAATTACGGATTAATGATCCAAAGAGATGTATCCTTATATCCCTAATTTTTAAACATAAAAACTACTGAATTTCACTTGTCGGAAGAAAAATTTCTTTTTTGTGCTGGACTAATATTTCAAGTTTTTGCTTTCCACCTTGCTCCTGGCGGGTACATTTTTGTTTCTATAATGAGCACTGGACTCGCCAAATCGTAGTGGCGAGTTATCAAAAGGATTGAAGCGATCGATTTGGCGAGGTAGTGTTTCAGAAATGTATCATCCTCGTGGCGGCGCAGTTGGCAACCCTTCTATTCACAAACCCACGTGCTTCTATGTTTTCACTATCCCGAATCCGGAATACCAAAGATAAAAAAGAAAACAATAAAAACAATTGGTTAGGGTAAAAAAAAAAAAAAAAAAATCGAAACCATTGCTCCTCCCATTTTTTTCCGCCACTAATCGTGCTTTTCGTGAATGGGCTATATAAGAGGCGCGTGGTCGCGGTTTTCATTCAAAACAGCTATCTCCTGGAGAGCGCGACCAGTCACTTTCGGAATCACTTTCAGACAGAGAGAGAGAGAGCAAAGAAGAAACAAAACAACACACACCGCACACTCACTCGAGTGACCTCGCCTAGTAAGTTGTTCCGAAGCAACCATGAAAACGGTAGTTCCAGAGTTTTGCTCTTGTCCCAGTAGTAGTTCATGCAGCGCCGGTCGAGCCTGGTTTAACGGACGGCGCTGAGTCGTTCACAGATGTGAAAAAAATTGAGCTTTGCATTCTCTCTTGCCAAATCCGGATCGTCTCTCTTCCGAAGATCAACAGGTTGTTTCTCACTGCGTTTAAATGAACTGCAGCCTGACCTTAATTTCTGTTGACTTTTTTCGCCAGCCAGTGCTTTTTTTCAATGCGCGTTTGTGTGTGCACTTAGAATCTGAACAGGATAAAATAAGACTTCTTGTCAGCTGAGAGTGCGAAAGAAGAATTAGAAAAAAAAAAAAATCTATCAAAAAGTGTGTGGTAAAGAGAAATTGCCAATATCCGCGAACACTGATGCCTAAAATCATTAATGCCAACTGCAGATCCGTTCCCAGGCACATTTCTCGAGTTCACTGCAGTGGTTTTGTTGCAGGAAACTTTCGACTGTGGAAAAGCCTATTTTGTAATTTTCCCTTCATCTTACTCATCTGCGATGCCTTCAGTCGCACCGAGGGTCGGCCGATGCAGAATCTTTCAGAGGCCCGATGGATCAACCCTTGTGATTTACCGGGACACTTGTTTGACCCAAAGTATGATATGGTCGACGCGCCTAAAGCGGACCATCTCGAGATCACACGGAACATCGTGGCGAGGATCAAGACAAGCCGCGATCAAGCAACTGAAATTCTTGAATCCTACGTGAGTACCCTTCTATTTCTCTCTACTTACTTGATATTGTATTTTTCTGTTTTGTGTACCTTTCCCCTTCATTAGTGGAGTTTATCATTAGGGATTTATTATTCACATTTTAAAATTATATGCATTCGCGTTTTTTTTTCTTTATTTTCTTCAAAATTAATTATCTCTCATTCTGAGAATTAATGTGATTCTTTCGTCTTGGTAACAGGTAGAAAATTAAAGCGTCATATTTATAATTTTAATTGCGCCTTTGAAGACATTTGAATATTCGATTCTGGATTTCTATAAAATCTAGTTTAAACTCTAATTCTTTTTTTCTTTTCTCAGTTGCGATAATGATTCTTTTTCAGAGCTGATTATAATGCCTCATCATAAATCAAATACAAAATAAATGTGTTTGTTAATTGAATTTTTGGAAAAACATCACGTTTAATGATGGTAGTACCTGAAAAAGTGATATATTTATAAAACATTGTGAAGTAATTAATGGATCAAATTTTTTTTAAAAAATTTGTTCGTATTATGAACTATGAAAATTTTTTATCTTAAGTTCTAAAAAAGTGACATTATTTCCCTTCTGAGAGTTCCGAGTTTGTATTTTAACTAGAAAATATTTCATTTTTAATCATGCGAATAGAATAACTTTTTTTTCAAAATTAGTTTTATCTGAAATTTTAAATATCCATTATGAGAGAATGCAGTCTTATAATTTATTTGAACATCTTTTTTCTGTAATTTAGGCTCGTGCATGTTATTTGCAACAAGACTTTCCTAGCATTTTCTCCCCTGTTTTTATGGAATTTCTATAACATCAGATCAAATTCAAGACAAACATTCTGTCATTTAAGAAAAAAAAAAGACTTTCTTACATTTATTTATATAGCGGTATAGTTTTTTCCCTTTTGCCTTTGAAAAGTAAAAATAAAGAAAAAATCGCATTGCTGAAAAAAGATAAATCGAATGTATCAATTATATAAAGTTAAATGCATCTCGTATTACAATACTGAATTTATCAAAAAAAATTAATAAATGAATTATTAGATATAATCTTATTATTTTTAATGTGTTTCTTATTCATAGTCGCTTTCAAATATTTTTACCTTGATTTATTTTTAAGGTTTGGAGTTTCTCTTCATACATTTCCTTTTAAGTAAATTACTCGCGAACGAGATGCCACTCATCAGATTTCTTAGAATGTGGGGTTTTCCCATGCATGATACGAAAACATCGTTTTTAAGACTTAGTAATCTGATTTGAATCGTAAATGACACCATTATTTTCCTTCATTCTTGTATCTTTATCCCTGTTATTAATAATTAGCCAAATTATCTTCAGGAAATATGAGAATGTTTTGAAAATTCTCCTCTTCGTAATCCTTTTATTGCTGAAATTCATAGTATCCAATGGCAGGATAGGAAATTATTGTATACTTTGTAGCTCATATACACAGCCGAATTGTATAGTACTCTCTTATATTTAACTAACATTTCTTTAAAGAAAATTCACATAATGAAACTTTTTAGAGGCATTATAATTTAACAATTTTTCTTTTAAAATTTTTTTCGCTGATTTCCGTATTGTACTTCTCTGCCACGTGCAATCGGACTCGTTCTACACTGAGAGTAAAATGAATAAAAATCGTGTTTCTGTGAGTTTTGCTAATTTGCTACTAACAATCGCATCTCCACCGGATTAATACTTCGCCCAGCAGTGAGCCGTCCATTGGAAACTTTCTTTATGAGTCCGATTACCGAAAGGCCTTGATTAAAAGTGACTCCGAGTCCAGTAATGGCTACAAATTTAGTGGAATTTTATTGATTTATTCGAGCGCGTGTTCGAGGGGGGCTGATGAAGTTTATGCAGCTACGTGATTGTAACGAGAGGGACCGTGGAAGTCAGACATAAAAAGAAATCAAACTTTTATTTTTGTTATTTTACTGAAATGTTTTTAAGAACATCGTTTGTGCACTTGAGGATGTTGATTAATCCAGCGAATGTTTGTAAGATTATTAATTTATTATCTTTCATTGCTAAATGTTTAAGCAATAGTTAAAAATAATAATTACGTTGTCATGTTTATATAAATCGTTAACATATATAATTTGGTATATGTACAAAAAATTAACGAAATTTAAGGCTGTCATCGGATAATGTTAAAGAATAGGACCCAAATTCGGAATATTTTTTCAGATATAAAAGTACTCAAACATTAATATTATATATTCTGGCTTCACTATCCTGTAGAGAATCCCTTATTTTTTATCATACTATTTATTTTTATCCTAGTTGACACATTTTTTCTTTTATATAAAATGTTTCTCATTTTTCCCCCTATACCTTAATGCTAAATGAGGTATCCTTTTACATGTTAAAAGGAAAAACTGATTATTTATGAAATATTTTGAAATTTTAAAAACACTGTATTATGAGCAAATGTATGAGTTAGAATGTCACACACAAATTTTTACAAAAATTGAGATCTTTTTTCCTGTCCGAAAATGTGCTCCCGCGGTAAGTCCACATTGTCGTATACATGGCGAAAACAACCTTTAACTGATAGATATACTTGCGTGTATTTCGAATTACATTTAAAGAATTTATTTTAAAATTTCCGTCAAATTTCTTTGTCTTATATCATAAAGTTGTAAATGTAAAAATAAAAAAAATATTTTTTATGTCTTCATAACATTAGAATTTTAGTATTCTGTGTACGTTTTTAATGAAATTCGTAATTTTTGACCATTGACGAACTTGTTAATGAATTTGTTAAATAAGTATCTGTACTTTCATTTAATCGAATGGATTAAGTAACCTATGTGTATATATATATTGCTGCTATTTCACGATTTTAGAATTTTTCATCCGTGGCTTTATACCTTTTTGTATTTTGTTCAGAAGTATGAAGAATATTTTCTCATCTATATATATATAGTGAGCTATTGAGATATATTGATGATTTTTCTGTTTAGGATTAAATACAAATTTCACTTTCATTTTATTTTTTTCTGTCATATTTTTAGTTTTTTTTTCAATGTAAGTTTAAAGTAAAAATATAAAACATTTCTTTTGTTATGAAATGGATATTTCAATTAAATACGTACTGCTAAAAAAATAATAATCTGCAAATCTATTTTTAAATTAGTGCTCTTACTGCATTGTTATTGCTATTATTATTTTGTAAAATATTTTGTAGCCAATTAAATGTCGGTACAAGTAACCGAACTGAGGGATTGTAAAAATGAAGCAGATTTTCCTTTTCCCGAAATATTCCCAGTAAAAGAACAAATGTAATGAACATTGTCTCATTTATATTTTTAAACTACAAGAAAAAATATTTAGAAATTTATTTTAGCTTTTTCCTAAAATAATATGGTAGTTAGTATTACAGTATTCTTGGTTATTTGCAGCAATTTTTCAGGAATTTATTGATATGATACAGCATGTATAAAAGGATAATTTGGAAAAATTCTAGTACTTGTCAATAAAAAAAATCGAACGCTAAAGGCTAAAAACGTACGATAGCTAAACTTTGTAGTTATAAATTTAAAAAATCGTGAGAAAATACCATCCAGTGCTTTTTCTTGCACAATCTTTTTTAAAAATTATTTGCTCCAGAGATATATATTTAACTTGGCTTGCGTGTGGCTAGAGCCTGTTCCAAAGCTACAACTACCGCCTTGAATAGTCCAACATTCTGGGGAAAAATGTATAAAAAATATTTCCCTCTTCGTGATGGGATAGGCCGGTGTGAGAGGGAAGGCACAACTGTTTAAGTGAATTAAAAAATATCAGTGGTAAAGATCTAAAATGATTGAGTGCTGCCTTTGTGTCTGCTGTGTTTCGCTAATATAACGCACAAGCAAGAAAAAAAACCCACACAGACAAAAATGAACATAAAACGAAGGGAGGGCAGAAATGGATATAGTAGTACATTAAGGGTTAATGTGAGAAATAATTGTGATGTCATTCCTAGCCCGAAGCTATGCACCTGACTTAGATGATGTTTCCTCCTTCTACATTGGAGCGAGAATGAAAGTGAAGTAAAAATAACAATAAAAAGATGATATAAAATAATGAGAGTTCGATCAGCGCTGTCAGAAGGGGAGAGAGAGGGAAAAAATGCTGACAGTTTAGTGGTATGTGCGTGCAGATGACCGGACTTTCCGAGGGCATTCGAAGGATGTGGACCACTTATTATGATTTTTATTTTACTTCGTGTAAAAGCACTTATTTAATACAACGGAATTCCATCAGTCTTCAATTTTATTTCCCGATTATTTTTTCTCTCTCTGGTGTTCTGATGTGGGTTTTTCTTTCAGAAATTAGCCGGTAAAGTAAAGAACTATATCCGCCTTATTATTGTTGAATTTCGGTATCATCACCCGAACGGTTTTACCCTACGTCTCTCCGTCATCATTATTTCCTAAGAAAAGTTGTTTAAAATTACTGCCTGCTTCAAATGATGTAGTGCTGATAGGGTGTAATGAAATTTTTAGCTGTGATATTGTTATATTAATTTGAAAGGATCGCTTTTCTTTTGAAGTGTTGTTACCTCTAGTTATAAGGTGAAAAATGCTTGTTACATCGATGTGTATTATGTTGCAATTTTCTAGGGTTTTGAAGATACTTTTGCCAATGCTGAATTTTATTATCGCTTGTTTTCAGTCGATATGTGTTGAAAATATTCGAGGAAACTAATTCAAAATATCATTCCACTAAGAAATGAATATTCTCGTATTAATGCTCTATTTTCCAGAATAGCAAATCAAATAAAACCCGATACCTGTGTAAGGAGAGAGAAAAAAGAAAACACTTTTGGGTATTTACCGCCGGGAAGTGGCGATGTGTTGCTTGCGTCAAGCGTAACGTTATTATTTAATAATACAATAGAGTCGGTCTTGTGATGTCACATCAAAATTCAATCGCTACCGTGCATCCCGACCTTCCCTCTTCCTCCTCAATGCGACCAACCTCGGAGGACTCTGTCCGTCGCACACACGCTCTCCCTCACACACTCATACAAAAAAAAAATAAAATCCGCATGTTGAACAGGTAGTTAGATTGCTTTGTTTAAAGGGTATTTAGATTCACAAGAAGATCGATTGTTCCGAAAACACTTCATTTGGTCATTCTCGCATAACATTGGACTGTAACGTCTCTCGAAGACCGCTCAGGAATTTAGTTCCCGTGAATCATACTAGTGTTAGAATTAAAAGGCGAGGGAAAAACATTGCAAAATTTTCGTGTGTAGCTCAAATAACAATATAAATAAATGTAATGCATCACACACACGTAATATTGTTTCTCATTAAAGTAAAATACAATTAATATATATATATATATATGACTGAAGAAAAAATAATGCGCACTACAGACTAAAGATAACATTTTAAATATAATCGTCTCTTTATTAAAAAAAAAATCTGAATTAGTTTTTGGATTTGTAGCCACCGTTAAAAAATAGCCGCGGTAGCTTAGTGGTAATGGTCACGGACTCGTGTCTGGCGTGTCACGAGTTCGGGCCCTGGAGCATTATATTTGTGAATAGTCACATTGGCGCCTGGTTAGTTTAAATTACGACTTAATGACCAATGCACCCACTTATAGCCCAACATTTCTTCAAAAGCCAGCGACGGTAATCTGTTGAAGGACGGTCATCTAGTCGGCCACAGACTCGTGGCCGATGTGTCAAGAGTTTGAACCTAGTGCCACTCTGAAGATTCGTCGTGTAGAAGAGTTGATGCACGTTAAATTCGTCGTGGCTCAAAATCCTCTCATTGATGTGATGTGGAAGTTCGGAGAGAGATGGGTTGCCAGCTCAGATGTCATCCATGTCACTTGTCAATGGTTCAAAATGACGAGGTCCGTCTCCAATAGCCTCCGTGTTGCTTTATACTGCGACATTAATATGCACTCACTCACACTACCGTAATTAAAATGAATAACATAAAGTCAAGTTCTCAATATTTTCGTTTCGATAATCGAATAGTGAATAAATTAAAGGAAGAAAGGGGATAATTCTCTCTCTTAAAGTGTTGCAGTCTATTGTAAGTCTGCATGTAAAAAGATATACGTTCCTCAGATGAAGACTTTTTTTTTAAAGAAAATAAGAAACGGCTACTGAATTTTTCAATCAACTTACCATATTGATTCCACCTGTATATTTTTTCTCTTTTTGGAGATCGGGCGGTATCCAGTCATGAATAATGAATGCAGCCGAATTTGGTCGGTAAGAGCTCAACACATGAATTGACAAAAACAGAGAAACGCAGTAGTCCGAAAGAATAGAGGGAGATATTTCGAAGAGTTTTGTGTTATATTGCTAGACGGCTATTAGTTCCGAGTGCCTAGTCTCTCCAACTACTATATTACGCATGTAAAGACGATCGTAAATTTCTGACAAGTGTCATAGCAGCCCAGCCGTGAACTCGCACCTAGAGCGTAGTTGGCCTTTCAACCCTCTCCGGGTTGGATTGTCCTTCTGAGATGGGGTATATTTTTCAAAGCGAATTCCTTGTTTCTTCAGTTTTAAAATAACGGTCGGGAAGGAATTCCTTCTTCGAGGAACATTTTGTTTTCATACGCCAGTGTTTTACTACCAAAATTGTCGATGACAAGGTTTGTTGGAATTGTGCAAAACAACTGTTTATGCTCTTGTGTACACTGTTGGAAATAACGTCCATAGATTTAGGCAAAAATTTCTGTTGATGTTTAGGTATTTTGTACCAAAAAGTTGTTTTGAAAAACCTCGTGAATAGCTGTAATGTATTTAGTAAAATGTCAAATGTAACTTTTTCTCGTACTGAATGTGACAAATTAAATGCATACTGTAATTTCTATTTTACAATATTAGTATTCAGTACAAGTTCATAAAAGTTTTAAAATGTTTCAATATTTTAAAAATAAGTATAAAGTATATGTAATCATTATATGTAATAAATATGTCTATAATAACTTGTAAACCGTAGAAAAATAAGTTCCCTGAAAATCTTAAAAAAAGAATTTAAGCTTTTGATTCCTACTATTGTTACACTTGATAATTGTGTGTATGTATGCTAAATAATTTTATACCATTTATCTGTTGGTTGTACGTTTTTTAAAAAAGAGTTTTAAGTAATTAAAGTAACATCATACTTAGCTATTGAATTAACAATTCATCTCGGTAAATATGTGCATAAAAAAATCTAGAATTTATTTTGATTATAAAGTTCAAACTATGCATTTTTAAACGGACTATTTACGGAGATGTATATTGCATTTAAATTTATACTCACGATTAATGCAAATTCATTTTAGAGTAACGTTCTTAAGCTAGATTAAAACAGTTTTTCCTGTTAAAAGAATTTATGATTATAGAATTTAATCTCTATAAATTGAATTTAAAGAGTATATAATATAAAATTGTTGTGAAGGTAATTGACCAACATTTAATAAATCGTAAACTACTGGAAGAAAATAAAACGAATTCTATCAAGTTGCTACAAAAATAATGAGCATTGATTCCTTATTTCACGAAAGTAATTGATTGCTTATTAACGTAGCATTCGGAAGCAATACGACGGCTATTGGTGACAGACCTCATCATTTTGAACCACGTCAAATGACGAACACCTGAATTGGCACCCCATTCACCAAGCTTCCACACGACAACGTGCTGACTTAAAGCACGATCATAGTCGCTCGGCTTCTGTCACCACATTTCGAAACATAGTGTTGAGTTTAAAAATGAATTTAGAAAGACTTGTCGATTTAAAGATATAATTTTAGGCTTAGAAAGCGATATCTAAGAGTATATTATCAACTTTATATTGAGTTTGGAATTACAAATAATCGATAGCAGATTAGATTATAGTTTAGCATATAGTTTTAGATATAGCAATATATAGATTAGCAGATAGTTTTAGATTTCATTTCATTCCTGAAGTTTAATCTCAGTGTTGGAATAAAAAAAATAAATACTAAGATTTAGTGTTTCCTATTATATATATATATATATATATTTCTCTGATAAAATATAAGAGTCGTATATGAATAAATAAATATTATTGCTAATATTATGCTAGTGAAATTTTGTATCCCTCCCAAGTATTATGTCAATAGTTAATTGTAATGTTCAGTAATCCTTTATTGCTTTTAGAGAAAATTGTATTGATGTTTTTTCCCCCCGTGTGAATTGAATTGATTGAAAGCGTGTAATTTTGAAGCCCTTCATGTACGGTCATTTCGCACATTATGTAATAAGTTCTAAGTACCTCCTACTCCTTTTTCTGCATTACATGTAATATCAAGCTCCGCGTATTTAATAACTCCCATTCTCGGAAGTGATGCGTTTCACGATATGACAGCGATAGCGTGATTTGTGGCCAAGAGATGACATTTTCAAAAAGTCCTATTGTGGGCCACTTTTCTCTACCTGAGGGTGGGGTTCGTATCCGATTTATGGCACTCTGTTTTGCATTAAATGGTCCGAACCAGGAATAGACGGTGGAAAAGCATAAACTTTTGCTTTTAGACTCGACACATGGATGGGATTATTTTTGACAGGCCGGATGGCAGAGGTAATGCAGTAAATACGGGATTATTTGTCATCGTCTCTAGATACTCACCGAGGTTTTATGGTTATAAAGTGCTTAGAATCTGGGCACACTTAATATTTTTATAAAGAAATTACTTCCAAAGACCCTTTCTTTTGAAAAATTTCCATGTTTTGAAGCCCACTTCATCTCGACAATTAAACATAAATTGCAACTTGACTTAAGATTATTTTCTCTAAATTTAGTACGTTTATTGAAAATGGTAGCCATATGAATTTCAGCATGACTAAATTTTATGTTAAAGTATTAATCTTCTCAACTTTCCCATTGTTTTGGAATCGCTCGGAAAAATACGAACTCTGTTTTACTTTATTATTTTGCTACTTTTGTCTCGGACTGTATGCAGTCATTCAAGTGTAAAAATGTTACTGTAATTTTTTGACAAAAACTGAGTTATACCATCAGTACATAAATTATTTTTGTTCAATTTTTTAAATCTAGGTTTGGTATTAGTTTTTGGCGAGGTAAAGTTTAAAAAAAATTTTTTATGTAGCTTTCCTGCTCTTATGCAAGGAGTATAATAAATAACACTTGAGTTACAAAGAAATTACCTAAAATCCGGCGTCAACGCGCATTTTTAACAAAAAATAAATATGATCGAAAAGTACGGGTGTGCGTTATCCACCGGGTGTAAAAATGAGATTTTTTAAAAATAAAAAAAAGATCAACATGGAAAAAAATTCGACTTCTACTTAGATTGTAATACTGCTTATTTAAAAGAAATAACATTCCTTATGAACTTAAAGCGTTGCAATTCTAAAAATACGTATTTTTTTTAAAGCTTGGAATAACACCTCGAATTAATGACTTCAAACATAAAAGCATTACTCATGTACACTTTGTAAAAAAAAGGGTGCGCGTTATACGCCGGATTTTACAGTAAATTGTAAAGTACTTCCAATTTTCCTTGATTATATTCTTGTATGCCTCCTCCTAGAATTAGTTTTATCACAATTTTCATTGATTCAAATTATATAAATTTCTCATAGACAATCAATGTAATATGAAAGGTAGTTTATTATTAAGGGAAATATTAGAGGTATTAAAAAATGAATTATTCACGTTTAAATTTTAGGCGAAATTAACCATATTCCATGCTGTCAATTTTTAATGTACCAGTGTTATAATCCAGTAAGAATTTCTGTAAAATATCGATTTCTAAACAATATCAAATAAATATTTCGCACAATAATTGTTTAGTTCGTACTGATATTCAAGGCTGAGAGAGAAGATGGGGAAATTTTTTTAAAAAAAACTTCGAGTTCCTTCTGAGTGATAATTCATTGCTTGCACATAATTTAATTTGTGAAATTTTTAAATTCAATTGATATCAAAGTTGAAGAATGTGAGGCTAAGATTGCCCGTTTAATCGGCAATGATCTGGGCAATGGGGAAGTAAAAAACAGTCACCGAGTGACATGGTGAGAAGAAAACGAGCGTAGGTTTGGAAGATGAGCAATGATTTTTTGAGTAGGTGTCAAATCAGAGGTGGGAAACTTTTCTTTTTTTCTTCTTAATTTCGTGAAAGACCGTTTGAGAGTGCTATTAAAATGATGTTACGTATATCTTATCATCATTTAAGTAGAGTTCTATCTCTTCCACGCCATATACATTTATGTAGGCGAACGATAATGGAGGAGGGCAAATATTCAGATTGTTAAAAATGGATCTGAAAACAAAAACGTGTTTATTTTTCACTGATCGCACCTTGAAAAATTTGCACGCATTTTTGGCTGTGCTCACCAAATAAATTAGACCATGCGCGTTTTTTTTCTGTCAAATGTTTTATTTGATTTTTTATTAATATTCTGTTAAGTATTTTATCAATTCATCACAAATTGAATGACAAGTTACTTTTTTGTAAGGAGGGAAAATATTTCAAATGAAGCAAGACAAATTATACTTTTAATATATTTTAAGTATAATATATGTTGGGGTATATGTGTTCAATATAATGATTCACAAGTATGGTGCGTTAATTAGTGTGTTTTAAATACACTTACTCGCGCTCTAATTTTTGTTTCAATTTAATTTAAATTCACTGCGAATATAAAAATTATAGCATTCTCGATTTGAAAGGGATATAAATAAAATTCATATTTATTTGAATAACAGTGTAAAAGAATTTTACATACTTTAACTAATTAATGCTAATGTTGACAATCATCATTTTCTAATAACAAATTTGATGTTTTATAACTAATAAATAAAATGTTCCGGACTATGTTTGGTATTTTATATATATATAATCCATTTCAACAAAAAAAATTTTGATGTTTATTTTTATAAATTAAAGAAGTAATTTTTTTGCTCGTGTAATTTTTCAATAACTACAAACTTTCTAAGCAGATTTTTTTAAAAACAAAAATAAATTACCTTTCAAAATTTAAAGTGGCCGGTTCATATATTATTTAGATAAAATTAGAGATCTATTTAATAGAAATATCTGTTATAACCTTGCATTTTCAGTTATTCTTTCTGAAGAAATAAATATCCTCTCAAATTTAGATGAATGATTTGGCAAAATTATGAAGGAAAAGTAACTTGGAATTTATATTGCCTATTCATGTAAGAATGAACTTGAGTGTCAGTTATAGAAACTTAGTCTTTTGTTAGCCTTTACTTCTGACCACGAAGATGTTGAAAAAAAATTGTGTATTGGTTAGGTCAAGGTCAGACTCTTGTACAGAACATGAATCAACGTAGAACAAACGCTGCCACAAACACGCAAGTCTCTTTCCGGTGAAAGCTTAGTAAATCACCTAACCCGCGCGCGATGCTTAAGCCAAACAAGGAAAAAAAAGTGCGCTTAGATAACCATACTGAATTGATTTAAACCGGGATATTGTATCTGAACCTCGAAAATGAATGAGTTTTGTATTATTCAATCTTTATAAACATATAATGTGAAAAGAAAATTATATTTGTAATAATTTTATGCGTTTATCTCTATTGGTACTTTTTATAGAATGAAAATTATTATGTGTGACTTCTCTCTCGGAAAAAATCTAAGTCTGAATGTCGCTGTCAAAATTTTTCTAAATTATATAATTTACTTTGCATTTTCAGAAACAGGATTCATTTTTTTAAATTTGGTTTTTATACCATTCGTCTGTCTGTCAATGCTCTTTTCTGCTAAGTAATTTTTTTTTTGTGATTTTCTAATCTTTTTAAATAGCTTTCGGAAATTAAAGGAATTCGAATTTAGATTTTCAGTTATGCTAAATGAAACTATTTTGCGTGAAATGTTTTGCATTTTTTGAAATATTTTAGAATAATAAGGAAAAGTGTAATTAATTACATGAGTAAGTGAGAGCATAAGTGATCAATATGTTTATTATTCCTCTATGTCATATTCTAGTTGCTTCAAAACAGACTTAATTTTATATTTTTAAGTGCTAATTGTATTTGGTGTCATAATACAAGATTGTTCATATCTGAAAAATAAGGTCTTTTCCGTTCTGCAAAACAATTTCGTTTATTCTTGCATCTTATTCTCCCAGTCCAATTCTTTTTTCCTCTCTTCTTCTATTGTAATATTTTTTATATAAAAAACAGTGCTTTAATTCTGGTCATTGAAAAGTTCTAGGAATATCGTCCATAAGTCTTTCTGGACATTTTTTAATACTTCTGTTTAATCATCTACGAAATCTTATGTAGTCATAATTCAAATCCCTTGAGGTTTATTACTATAAGACACGCTGGTAATTTAATTTGGAAGTAATTTCAAAATTGTTCTTCTTTCATTGGAACAAAGTTCTTGTCCATTTCTTTTTCTTTTCTGGAATGTAAACAATTATTCGCTTTTATATAATTCTAAGTTTTCAAGTAAGTGAACATTGGATTTTTATGAGTTTATGTAATGATAATTCATCCATATTTTGTGGACTCTATATCTTTGAATAAAATTAAAGCCTTTTTTGCATTATAATGTTATTTCTTTGGAATGAAAATATTCCTCTTTTTTCATCTTCGTGGTAAACTCTTATTTGCTCAAATAATTGAAGCATTTTTCCCCATTCATATAAAAGGAAAAAACAAACTGATGCAATATAGAAATATCAAAATCAGATTCCAAGAAATAAGGGATGAACCAAGAACAATTCTATTTCAATCACATTTCTATTAGTACTTAAGCCATAGATGAAAATAATTCTTTTTAATTTTAAATTTGTTTTACCAGTTTTCTTAAATTTATTTCATGCAATCAAAATCTTTTGAGAACTTTTTTGAAAAACTTATGAAATTATTTGATCTAAAATTTGTATCCTCTAAAACTAATTCTTAGATTTATAAAAAGCACGTAGCTTTTCATTTCCGTTATTTTGCTTATAGATGCAGGATAAATCGTTTGAAGAAGCTGTTAAAAATGCTACTGCCTCAGAGGTAATAGTTTTTCTTTTTCGAACTCTGATCCTTACTAGTTCGAATTATATTCCTACTTGTTTTCATGTGAAACACACGAAAAGTCCTTTCAAGCGTATTTGCAACCTTATTTAGGTTGTTTTGCTTATTGGTTATACAGGCTTCAAAAAAAGATTTGGAAAAAAATTCTTATATAATATAATGATAAAGTATTTGTTTCTTTTTCTTCCTCTTCGAGCTCTTAGTACAAAATATGCCCATGCTAATTATTCACGTGAAATGCATTGTCCATTGAGTATTTGTTCATTTATTTTCCTAGTTCTGTTCATGGCTATATGCCTCGATTACTAATTAGATGCGAAGTGGATGGAATTTAATTGTTTTCTCTCTTGTCTGCTTCGAACTTCTGTCCTTGTTAGTTTGAATTATGTATCTATATTCGCTCTCTTTCTCTGTGTGAAGGCTATTGACCAGTTGGTATCGTGTCCAACGACCCACTGACTCAATCACCGAGTTTCCACCGAACCATGACGTCATAGACACCGGCCTCTTGTAAATGACACGTGATCTCGTGGGTGGATGGTTTCATTAAGAGTTTGCTGCAGAAAAGTTGATTTTCATAGCTTTTTTTCCCCCACAAAAAACTCCAACACCTATAGGAATATTTCATCCCCTCTTTTCTGACTTTTCCCTTCCTAATTTTTCGAGTCTTCGACCCGAAGAGTTCACGAAGGTTTGGATTACCGGTTCACGTCTGGCCATCAGCACTTTTCTCTCCCCCTTCCATCTCTCAAATCAGATTTGTCTGTTACCTGTAGAAGATGCGTCATTTGTTCGGTTTGCGTGGGTGTTGCATTACCGAAGGGAAAACCTTTAGCGTCTTAAAATATTAGAAGCCATTTTCAGCTGGTTTCAAAGTTTCCATTGTTTGTGTCTGCGTTTGTATACTTACCGGGAGTGCTTTTTATATTTGTTTTATATGTCAATTTCTCATTCTCTGCTGGAGTGACATAAATCAAGGTTTCGAAAGCCGGAACAGGCCGTCATTCATTTTCCTCCCAAGAGTGAACGTTTTGTTTCTCCAGTTATTTTACGGGAAATCGTGAAACTCACTATTGACCTCTAAAATATGTACTGTCCCCCCCTTTTTCTTTTTTCGATTCGGAAGATAAACTGTCGAAAAATAGAAATCACTGCTTGGCTTAAGATAATGTGCCCCGCAACTGAATGCCATAAGAATCACGCGTAAAATAAAAATTAAATTTCTGCCATATAAAATGAAACATTATAGAACCTTCGATTGCTACAGTTTTGAAAATTTTAAACTTGTGATGTCGACAAAATGCATTGTAAGTCTATTTTTTCTTTATGAACTGGAATTAAATTTCCAAATCGAGCAGTCTGACATATTTCAGCCCCTTGCGTCCCTCTTCGTTAGGAGACTTGGAAACACGTTCCCTTTAAATGTTCTTACCTTATCCATATACTGAACATGAACAAATAACGCCAACCAGACCGCGTTCGAGGTGTCGCATCTTTGCTACCTACTTGACCCTTGACTCTCAGGATTGAGAGAGATTACTCTCTTTTATGCCTATTCCTTGCCGGAGTTACTTTAAGCGTGACATCCATAGAAATGTGTTGTGGAACTAGTAGAATCTGTCGTTCAAAATTTTGTATTAGTATTTATTTCGCTGAAGCACAGCGTAATGTTAATTAAATTGGAAACTATGCCTGCGTTGACTGAAAGCTTTTATTTTTTTTTCTAGTATAGCTCATATTTTCTGACTATGAATTTATATTACTATGTATGTATTTAGCGGAAGGGTATACTTTTTTTATTCTATTTATTTTGTAATTTTAATATCTTGCTTGTAATTTATCGTGATTATCACTAGATTTAAATCTGGACACTGAAAAAAACGTGCGCACTCTTAAAGTATTAACTATATCGAGAACAACATCATATAAGACGTTTAAAAACTGACTTAAATATTTCCATACCAACGTATTAATGAATGAGGTTCCAAATCGATTTGTAATGGTTTTCTTATCTCCTTCAATTCAAATTTCTTTTGAATATAATAGTCAAATTATAACTTCTCTCGGATAAAAATATTTCCTTGTAAAGTAACTGTAGTATATTACTTGACTATTATAAATGTTCATGCGAATAAACTTAGAAATATAGAGTAAAAATAATGAAGTTTCATTTTTAGTTCAGAATTTTTATTTCACGTACCAAAACAATTGATGAATTTTGGTCACTTTGTTTAATTATTTTAAAAATTAGTTTGGATGGGATGATTGTAACAGGAACCAAAATTTATTATAATTAATTTTGTCTATTTTTTTCCAGATAAAGTATGCGTTCAAAGATCCTTCGTTCGTTGAGGGAATTGCTAGTCATCGTTTAAGTTGGCTGCCAAAAGTTTCGCGGGAAAAGGTGAAAAACATGACAGTAAGTATTTTTAAAGCTTTTTAACGTTATTATCTTTTGTTTTAAAAAAAAACTACAATTTTTTATTTATTTCGAAATATAATTAAATTTGTAGACAAAGGAACGAATGTAAAAAATACTATAAATCCAATTTAAAGTAAATGGGTTAGAAAATAGGAAGATGGTACGGAAATTAAAGTCATGCATATATATAATATATAGTATAATAAAATAAAAATGAAAAAGTTCTAAAACCTACAATGCCAAAGAAGAAAGAAATTGGAGTTCACGTGACACAACAGATGTAGATACAAAAAAAGCTTTTGGACTAAACTGGAGACCTATTATGATTTCTAAAGCTGTCGCTGAATTAGGCCATCGATTTAGGGTTAAGCAATGCTTTATGGATCCACCTTTCCCGTACAGCAGAAATTTTCGACGTAATAAAAAAAAACAAATATATATATTACAAAATTGAATAAAATTCAAGCGCCAACCTTCCTCTTTATCCTTTTACGTTACTGGGTTGAACTGAAATTTAAAAGAGAAAGTACATTTAAAGATATTGTAAAAATTTTAAAGTACTAAACTTGAATTGTAATACATTTGACTAATCTATTTACTCTCCGAAAGGGAGCAAAGACAAAAGCAGAATACTGCATTCACGACTATACTTGCTTGTAAATATCTTTTACTGGGATGAACAATGTATGATACGTAGAAAATATGAAAACAATTTATAAAATTTTAAATAAGTTTTTTGCAAGAAAATAAGTTGCAAAAGTTAAGATAAAAATATAAAAGTTGAGATAAAACAGAAAAAAAAATAAATACCTCTGTTGCAATAACAAAAATCAAATAGAAACAGCATCTATGGTTAAGAAAATAAATAATTATTTAATTGTGCGTTCCATCACACATTAAATTTAATACAAATGTATGATTTAGAGAAATTGAATACAGCAATTATGTCCTAAAAATATTTATTATATTTAAAAAAAAGTAAATGTTACAATAATTATTTTCTTCACAATACCTACTCTGTAAATGATTAAATATTCTTTTATATTATTATATGAATATTATTGTTCCAGAAAGGAAGTTTAACGTTAAAATTCTTAAATTATAATTGTTAATGTTAAATCATAAATATTGCTGTTTAATTTAAGATCCATCATTTGTAAAGTATCTAAGTATTCTAAGTTGATTATTGTTTAATATTAAAGATTTAATCAAGAAAATGAAAAGGAATCGTATTAACTCGTTATTTTTTCCTAAAGTAATAGATCTCTCTCTATATATCAATATGCCGTTTCTTGCAAAATATAAACTAAGCTGTTGCTAGGAGTTCCTAATGTCAGTCTTTAATCTGCTTATGTATATTATTATTATAATTAATATAAATTTTTTTTAGAATAAAGTTATATAACGAGTTTTAAAAATTTGAATACACACACACATATATATATATATACTTACTAGTGGTCCCGACAGACGTTGTCCTGTACATACATCTTAAATCCCCAAACTACAAAATTTTTGACTAAGTTGTAACAATCTGGACCGTTTGGATGCATTTTTTTTATAAAAAAATTATTGCAATACCTGACATCCTCACATGTACAGTTACCACTATACGACCTATCCATTGCGTGTGAGTACGTATTTACTATGAACTAAGTTGAATATAGAAGCTATTTTGAATAGAAAAATTATTTTGATTAAAGGGTAAAAAAAGATAAAAATTCAAGCCATTTTTATAACAGGTATATTTTTTAATGGACAAAAAATAAATTTATCGCAATGCCATTGAATGTACAATGTTTTTGATTAATCCTTGAGGGGTATAAAAAAGAAATCCTATGGTTTGCCAAACCTCGGATATGCAACATATAATTGGCCGTGCGAAAAGCAAGGGTTTCCTAAATCTAAGCCACAAATTGTAACTGTTTGACCTTGTGACTTATTAATGGTCATAGCAAATACCAAGCGAATTAGAAGTTGCGAACATTTGAATGGGTTGGTGAGTCTGAAAGAAGCATTGGGATCTGTGGTAGATGTACAATTTCACCTTGAAGTTCGCCGCTCAAAATAGTGGCCTCAAGAATATTGTCCACGATTTTTTTATGAACAATCGCGCGCCCTTACATAATTTTGGCGCATTTTTAACTAATTGCGATATCGGACCAAATTGCGAATCTAAATCATTCTCGAATCCACTTGAACCCACACAAAAAGTATCATCCAAATCGGTCCAGCCGTTTAGGAGGAGTTCAGTCACATACACACGCACAGAAGAATTATATATATGAAGATATATGTCGTATCGTGGTGAAATGAATAATCTTTCCGATTCTGTAATTATTTTTTTGTCCGATTTTGATAGAAAAATTAGATTGCAATTTTAAAAGCGTCGAAAATATCGGAAAATTCTCTTTCTTTTTTTTCCCTTACCGTGCATTAGCAGAATAAACAGCTCACAGGGATAAAACAATTATACGTTTTAAGGTTTTTAACTAATATATTTTTAACTAATTGTGATATTGGACCGAATTGTGAATCTAAATCATTCTCGAATCCACTTGAACCCACACAAAAAATGTCATCAAAACCGATCCAGCCGTTTAGGAAGAGTTCAGTCACATACACACGAACAGAAGACTTTTATGTATAAAGATATATATATATATATATATATATATATATATATATATATATATATATATATATATTATATAATAAAGTTAGTGAGATGTTGATGTTGGAAGATCAATTTTTACTAAGTAGTCTAAGGGTTTATTATTATCGAAAGTATGTTGCTTTGTTAGAATAAGTATAATTCTCTTTAAAAATACTTTAATTGAAAAAAAAACTGTATTTAGTATTATTGTTAACTTGTAATGCTTTCACAGGTAGGAATTTTAGAATTAAAAATAATAGTAAAATGACTTGAATTGTATACAAGTTATATTAATTAATGAAATTAATCTTTTAAATTTTAAAGACATATCGAGAAACTGCTTTGGTGTATGCTGTCTCTGCTACGGACCTATTATATCTGCTTTTGTAAAGATTTTATTCATAAAATACAACTTACTTTTCATTCCCGATAACAAATTTGAATTTCATTAGTTATTTCAATACTTGGTTGGAATTCTGTATTTTAGCATTCCAATTAATATTAAATATTTTTAGTAAAATTTCGAAATTTATATAAATTATATTCTTTTGTATGTATTATTTCTATCTATCGTACGTAAGTTATTTCTTTTTATAATATAGTTATTTTAATTTTTATATTATCAATTAGTGAGAACAATTATTAAAAAATGATTACATTTGTTTTGTCATAAGAAGTCTTGTCTTGTATTGTGTAAAAATATTGTAAATATGAGATGTACAATACAAGAGCGAACATTTGAATGTAGTGCAATCAGTGTGAATTGATCTTTCATTGCTTAGGAACCGAATTGCTTTTTAAATTTTTATTTGATAATATCTTGTATTTGAATAATTATTGCTTTTACAATATTTTTTAATATGAAAATTACTTTATATGTATGTGTGTAATAAATTTTTATTAATCTTGGGAGAACAGTTTTAGCTCTCAAATAAAACCTTAACTGTGCTTAAAATATTTTATATACCAATAAAATAATAAAAACTCTCGAATTTACATGAAATTCGAAAAATAATCGTATTTCACTGATTTCTATCCTAAAGTGTTTAAAAAATATTCATACTAAAATCGCTGAAATACTTTACATTAAAAAAAAATTTAATTTATCGTCTTTGAAATGTATAGAAACTAAGCATGCTGCTTTATATTTAAATGAAAGAGAATAATATAAAGAAGTAGAACGAAATCTGCTCTAACTTAAAATTAAACCTAATAACTCTCCTACTAAAGAAAGTAAAAACTAGGAGCTCGAAGAGAAGTGTTTGAACTATTTCGGATATCAGTGCTGCTTGTCTATTCTGTATTTTGGTCTGATTTGTGTCTTCCTTAATATTTCAGTTGGCAGAGCTGTGTTCGTATTCTTTCGAAGTACTTCAGTACTATGCAGTGGGCATGGATCAAGTGCTATTGGATGAAGTAATGTACGGTGGCCGTTTCCTCACCCAGTGCCGGGATGCTGAGAACCTTTTGACTCAACTTCTGTGCCAGATCCATATGGCCACCTTTCTCCTCAAGTCTCCTCCCGGCTTCGACGTGACGCGGGCCGTATTGCACCAAAAACTCAGACAGGGCAATTATGCGCTCCGCATGTATCGCAACTACTTAATATTTCGGGACTATGTCGAGACCCTCAACATTTTCCTCGAGGCATTTGAGGCGATTGAAGCTAGGACGTTGTCTCCCTTGACCACCCCTCAACCAGTATTGTACCAAAACTAGAGAATCTGGAGGCTTTGAAAGAACTCTTCTCTTAATCTTTTATGCCTGTGATGTTTTTATTTATTATTTTAATTTATTTTTTTAATGTTAATGACTATTTTGTGCGCGTGAATTATACAGAGAAAGACTCATTTTTTTATCTTTGTGCATTTCGATCTTGAAGGCATCGATGAAGATGTGGAGAACGTTTTTATCAACGTTCACAGTGACGACTGTTCACTCTATTTTCTTTTCTTTCTCTCTATATATTTCCCTTAATTTTTATGATTGATTAGTTGCTTGTATTCCGAATTATAAAGATTTTAAGATTTTTCGAATTGTATCTGATTTTAATGATTCTGCATTACAGTATATTTTTTCTTTTTCCTTTTTACCAAAAATTCAATAAGATTTAACTTTTTTTTTATTTCACATTACTGACCTAAAAAAATCGGAATGGTTTGTAACTGGCTCTTCAATGTGAAATAAAAAGTAATTTTAAAATTTAGAAAAGCTTTTCGATTTTCTTCAGATTAAAATTAAATAAAGTACTATTACTGTGCTTTTCGCCTTTTTTAAATAATAATAAGCTTAAAGAACTATTCTATGTAAATTTTCTTTGCTGCACAATTCTTTTTGAAATTAGATTTCTTTAAATTGGGAAAATACAGAATTGGAATAAACTGGTATGTCTGCCCTAAAATCGATGCTCTTTTTTTTCTCATGAAATTTTTTCTTCAATATTTGCCAATTCATTCGCCAATTTAGTTAGCCATTGATAAGTATGTATATATGTGCCAGTGTCTAAAGTATCCTGAGTAATTCCTCCTATCATTGACATTAATCGTCCCATTTCATTAAATTGTGGTACTTTGCCCTGCACATTATATCTAAATACTGATTCCTATTGATGTGTTTTTGTGTTGATTTTGTGTAGGATTAATTTGTGTGTGTTTATTTTTATATTAAACTTGATTTTTGTCTCTATTAAAAAGAAACCAAAGACATTTTTTTTGAACAAAGGTTTTTTTGTGTTAAAATGGTAAATATATTTGTTATAAGCATATTATAAAACGAGATTTTAAATTATTTTTCACAGTGCATTTGTAAACATGAAAAGAAATAGCATCTTTTGTTTAAGTGCTGTTTATTATGAAACTTATATGTAAAGTTAGAATATTTTTTTGAAGAAATCTTATTTTTATTTGAACTTGTACTATGAATTTTGTAAATTAGAATTTCCTTGAGATGCGTGCCTCGACGTGTCTAAGAGGTAACGCTTCCTGTCTCAAAGTGCTAGTTTATATATAAAAATACTTAAAATAACAATCAAATATTTTCATTCTCATTAGAATTTTGCATTTGTGTTCATTTAAATTGTCTGTTTTTAAAAATTCAGTGTATGTTTATTTCATGTATAAATTACTATTTAAAGTCATTTTTTTATTCTTTCAAAACATTTTAATGTTATTACAATTTTTCTTCATTTTTCTCATGTAATTTATTTTTACAGTTTGAGAAAACTCTTTGATGCAGAAAAATAAACGAGAAAGAACGGAATTTACTGTCGATTTTTCTCTGAAAGAAAAATCTATTACAAATCGAATAGAATATCAATTGAGTTTCTAAAAACAACGGGTTTTTATATGGATTGCATTATACTACCGATCCATATTTATGTAAATTTTTCGCGCATTGTTATATTAAAATATAAATAAATATATCTGCAGATGCATTATTTTTTTAAAATGAGTACTCTTTCAGCTTTTACACAACAGTTTTAATACTTCATTATGATAATTAAGCATTTAAATGAACTAGTTAACGATTTTGGTTGCGTTAAATAGGTATTTACCTGACAGTACCAAATAGTTTCCATCATTATTTTTACTTTATTTCTTGCTTACAGTATTAAAAATAAAATTTGCATTGATTATTAAAGAAGTTTATATTTGTAAAATTGTTTTTCTTTTTACAAGAGAACTAAGCCGAGTTTTATAAGTATAAATTTAGATTCGGAAGTAAGCAAGAAACCCATTTTCTGCTTTTGCCTTTGGATATTTTGAATACTTGTTTTTTAAAAAAGGTTTGATAAATTTTTATTTTTGAGTTTATATCGAATAATTTACATTATAAACAAAAGTGTTTGAATAAAAAAAACTGTTTAAAGTATCATTTTCAAGTTAAAGTTATTCATTTTTTCAAATTTTTTTGCATTTTACAATTTTAAGTTTAAAAATGTTTGTAAATGTTTTTTTTCTCTATAATTTGAATTAAGTAATATTTAGTAATTTTCATCCCTGCAGTTTTTTTATTGCTTACTTCCGAATTATAACTTGAGTGGTAAGCAATATTTGAAAATTTAACATAATTTTTGTTCCAAATACTTTATGCCGTCTTTTTGCATAAAAAAAGACGTTTAGTACTTAAAAAATTGCTTTTTATTGTATAATTTTTTTACCTGTATTAAATGAAATGAATCTGTTACGTTGTAAATATAGTCTTTTTTTAGAACAACAAAAAAAAGTCATCCCTTTTAGAAAGCAATTTCTTTTACGTTTGAAGTTTTGTTCCACATTTTTTTTTTATTATTTTTAAATTCCAAAATAAATGTAAATTTAACTTTTTAAAGCATTTTCTTTTAAAGTTTCAAATGGCAGCTTGTAGAATTTCTTTGCTGAAAAGCTAGTTATTTAATTAAAATAACTTTTCTTAACTTTACAATCGAAATAAAATTGCTTTTTTGAAATAGTAATGTTTCTTACTCTACCAATAACCACTTTTCAGTATTATTCTTACCTGAAACTATGAGAATCATCGCAAAATAATCCTCAATAAAATGAAATTTCATAGTAAATTAATAATTGTTAGCTTTCATAAAAATTAATTTTCAAATTGCATCAAACAATTTCATAATTGTAGTCATTAAAAAGTATATTTCAAGCGTAAAATTTCTATATTTCCAGTACTTTTTTCAATATGTTTACACATAAAAACCTCATTTAATTGTATTTTGTCAGAACTAATTGAATTAAATAATGGATGAAAATATTTCAGGAACAAAATATGGTTTCTCATCTAATAAACATTTAATAACATTATGCATAATTGCATTTTTGTTTTATTGTTTATAGTACTTAAAGCTTTTTTATACAGTTTAATTAATACATTTTTTGCTTTAGTCTTTTATCTCTAAATTAATAGGAAAAAAAAGTGGAATTAAGGATTTGCATAATGATGCTTTGAAATTTCTCGATGTGTTTAACCTAAATGCAGGATCAAAAGAATAAAGAGTTTTTCTTAATTTATACATTTCTTTAAAAATTCTTTTCATGTTATTACTCCCTTAAATGTATATATACATATTATATTTTTATACGAATTATTTTATATTTACTTACGAGCGTCTATTTTCATGAAAAAATAAATCTTAATTTACATCAATAGTTTTAAACATAATCTGGCATTGAAAAAAAAAGCTACACTTCCCGATAAATTTTCATTCATAAAAATACAATGAAAATGCAAACAAGTTTTTAAATTTTTAAAATCAACAAAAAAAGCAATTGTATTCAATTACCACTTTTATAATTATTATTTTATTTTCACATTTTGCGAAAACCAAAAATCAAGCGTTGTTATAATTTTGTAAAATCTGATCATATTTTGATTTTACTATTCCCATACATACTTGAAATATGCTTTAAATTTCAGAGTGTGCAAAAAGAAACAAATGGTATCACTCAAAGCATAAATTTGAATAAAAAAACATCAAATATATATTATTTGAACAATTTTTGAGCATATGATACAATTAGAATTTTATAGAATACATCAGGGATTCTCTTTCGGACAACACTAAAAATTATTGAAATGATTATGCCTCGCTTATAAAAATTATATATCTGGTACTTATACTGTCATTCAATATATTAAAATATTCATGGTTAAAACAGAACACAATTCTTTTGAAAAATTCTTGAACTGGATCAGTTTTACCATGAATTATTCATATAGCAGATTTTAAATTCCAATTTATAAAAAAATTTTAAGCAAACATTTTTTGTGGAACTACATCTTATGAAAACGGGTTATCTCTAAAACGTAGAAATATTATAAATGCTCCCTAAATATTTTCCCTATGATCAATTATGTCAGGAGAGTAATAGTAAAGCAGGAAACCTAAAATTTTACTTATAAATAATCATAGTAAGATATTAAAGTAATACTTCCTTCCAACGGCGTCGTATACTTAGTAATACATTATTTCTTCAGTATTTATTTAGATGCACTTATTCAGTTTGTTGACTCATCATGCGTAGTTTTTCACCAACAACTGAAAATGAGTTCCAGTGAAAATCCTGGAACTATTGTGATT
The DNA here is from genome assembly GCA_019973935.1 of Trichonephila clavipes. Taxonomy (NCBI): domain Eukaryota; kingdom Metazoa; phylum Arthropoda; class Arachnida; order Araneae; family Nephilidae; genus Trichonephila; species Trichonephila clavipes. The sequence continues at coordinate 337,053 of BMAU01014840.1, forward strand.
TATGTAAATTTTTCACTTTGTGTAATATTCTAATTGTCATTGTATGTAAAATTTCATAATGTATATTTTTATGGTAAATACTACCGAAGTATTTTGTATGATGTATTGACTGATGTCCGTCATTGAGTTTTTATTCTGATTTATTTCTTTGCATGTATGATACTGAATGACTGAAAAAATTGTGGTTCCTATAACGCTGAAGACAAAAAAGTGTAAATGCAATGTCAAAATGTGGTGCTAATTGTTCGATGCTATTTTTGTGAATAAAGCAGTTTTTAGCAATCGGCATGATTTCCTGGTTACTTTTTATTGTTTTGTTTTGAACAACACTTTCATTTTAATAACCCGAAAGTTACATGTTGACATCAGTTATTTCTCTTTTTTTAAAGCAATCAATTATCTCATTTTTACATCCATGCTAATATCGTAAACTAATTTACACTTATACTATTTAAGGCTATCTTATATCCTTAGTAATGTAAATGTAATTTTAATTTATAGAGTTTAATTCAGGATTCTCTTTCTATCTACAATTTTTACAGTAAATTAAATCACTCGGGAAAAATGCTTCTGCACTTTTAATGCAACTGGACTACAAATTCCTTATGGTGTAAAATTGAGGACAGGCTTAGGTAACGCCTTTGCTATCAATCCGAGGTTCCATATTAAAAGATCCGTGATTACTAAAAGTTCAATGGCATTTTTCGGTGCCAGTACAATCAAGCGAACTATGTTATTATCTACCCTTTGAAAAAGTTATTAGTTAAAATCATGTACCATAAAATTTGGTGTAAAGGCGCACTTTTAACGCACAAAATAAGAACGATATTTACGGGGGCGCGCCATGTATAAATACGAAAGCTTTAATAATAATAATAAAAAGTTAAGCTTATAGAGAAAAAAATATACACTTCTACACTGTTTATTTAAAAGAAATTAAGTTCTTTATTAACTTTAAAGGGATGTAGTTCTACACGTATTTTATTTTTTCTAAAACTTTAAATAATACTTAGAATAAATGACTTCAAAACATAAGAGCATTGCATACGTATATTTCAGGTTTCTTCGTAAAAAAAGGGGGATTGCGCATTATACGGCGAATATATTTAAAAATTAAATGCAAGTTTGAAAGTATGGGTGCGTGTTATACGCCAGAATTTACGGTATTTAATTTCAGTTGTATTGTAAATTTATGTACATTTTCCTGTATAATAAGTTAATTTAACTTTTTTTTAATAAATGTTTGGTGACTTCAAAGATGTACGAAGAAATAATAGCTTTTACTATAGTCTGCTTAAAAGAAAATATTTCCTCCGAAATATTTCTCAGATTGTATGCATCGATTATTTTAGTTCTCTAACGGAGAAAGTGAAAGATTATATAAATGCTCGATTCATCAAAATTCTTAATATAGAACAACGAGGATTGTTATGCGCAACTTGAACTTAATGTTCTTGTGTCAAAGAGAATGATTAACCTGCAAACTTGGATGTTAACATACTGAGATGATTTGATTATATTTCGAAATTCTAAATGGACATTAATTGCCCATGAAGCTTTTTATTCCATTTCATCAAAAACTGATAAGCTTCGAAACTATCTTGTTAAAAGTATAATAGACCTATACCTTCCTAAAACACGAGTTCATAGAATGGGGATTAGTACAACACGCCGGAAAAATTGCGATCGTTTTCGTATAACAAGCTAAAAGAGACTCGCATAACATGGCAAAAGAATGAGAGTTGTTGAGATTTTATTACGCTTTTTTAGCTCCTCCCATAATTAATATAACCTTTGACTGATAACATTAAACGCGTTATGTTCTCGAATTTCGGAGAAGCCCCATTTTTGGAGGAGATCATCTCAGTTTGTTTCTAGTTGTGATGCACATTAAACGTGTCTGAAAAAACTCTCATAGCTGAAATTTGAGGGGAAATAAATCCCTGAGAAATTAAAACCGATTTCATCTAGAAAGGAAGTACATATGTTATCTTTGATGCATACATGCACTATCAATAAAACTGTGGTTTGAGTCAAGTATTTGTATTACCAAAATGACTCGTACAAAGCGGATTCAGAAAACACAGAACACATTTACCGTGCCATAGAGGCCCACTGTAACGCCTTAAAAGGCAAGGTCTACGCGGTAGTATTTTTCTCTACCAAAGAGCGATAATGTTACTTATGAAACTCGTGAAATGTTCATTATGAAATTATATTACAAAAGAGTTGTTTGTAATTAAATCTAAAATATTTAGTGTTGCTACTCAAGCGATGCATCCTGAAAAGGAAATGACGTTTATTTTGTTATATTTAATCGCGCAGTTCCATTTCCTGATCTTAAATTAGCGTTTGATTCAACAAGAAGCCAGGAAAGGGTATTGATTCACAAAATCATGATGAAAATGGATTCAAAGAATTTTCGAGATCGCACGTCTATCGTTTTCGTCATTGATCTCTGTATTTCATATTGAGTAGACATGGTAAAATTGATTAAAGAGAAAACTTTATGTCAGAAAATATGTTAGAATATTTAATGAAAATATCAGAGGTAAGCAAAGCGTTATAACTGATAAATTTCTGAATATTTAATCTGAAATATAGCTTAGAGAACATGGTTATATCTAATTAAAGTAATGTGCGTGTAATATAGATCTTGTGTTCAAGACTAGTTTTTGCATCAACATATTAAATGAGGTTGCTGTTCGTTAAGATACTTCATGTATCAAACACAAAATCATGAGCTTCCACTGTCCGTGAAAAGGATGAATAGCACCTAAATTTTCATTTATCCCATAATAAAAGTTTTTCTTAAAGGAATATTTCAAACAAAGCATTTCCTCGCTCAATTTTTCTGCATCTTTAAAAGTTATCTACAAATTAAGTATTAGTCCAGCGAAGTGTGGGTATTTGAGTAATATCTAAAGATGAAATTATATACTGTTTGCTTTGCTTCAAATCTTTCTCCTATCTTATGCCAAAAGCAACCTGCATTACATGCATATACTGTATTTGTTCTAATCTATATCATTGATTAATCAAATATATCCTGAAATTTTTGAAGCAAGACTTTTTAAATACCATTTTACTATTAATTTTATTGCCAGTCAGTCTTCTCTTTTCCATTTGATTAAACTGAATACAAAATAAAATATAATTTTTCTTTAGTTGCATTACACAATTTCTTTAGTCAATTAATAAACTTTGACAGTGAAAGATAATGCATAGGATGAAATGTGTATGGTTTTAAATTGTATTAGGACCTTGAATAATTGCTCGCTGTTTACTAATAGATGGCAAGGGCCACGTGCATGTAATTTCAAATCGTAACTCATCTGCAGGAAGTAGTGTGTGTAACCTTGAACTTCAGTGTGTGTTACTTCGTCATAGTGTAAACAATGTATTTTTGTTGGTTCTAAAATGTAGTCTTGAGCCAAATTTTTGCTGGGAATTTTATTGCACTACTTTATTCAAAAAGTAATTTGCAGCTGAAGTACACAGGATTCTCATTGAGACATACGGTGACAATGATCTGTCAGAAACGACATGCAGACACTGGTTTCCAGGTTTGAAGAATAATGATTTTAGAATTGAGGATAAAGAACGCTTTGGCGCATCGAAAAATGTTTGAAGATAAGGAATTTCTTGATCACAAGACCAATGGCCGACGCTAGCTGAACTTGAAAAATCATTACAAGTTAAAGGGCCGACAGTTTTAAAACCTTAGCGTTTATTGACACAGAGAAACATCGAACGGCGTTTTCTCTCGTGAGAACTTCTGCTTCAGTGGCAGAAAAGGAAAGTTTTTTGCTTTGTACTGTGGCTGGCGTTGAAAAATGAATATAGTACGATAATCCGAAGCGTATAGAAGATCGCAGAGTAAACTCGGTCATGCTTCAGCATCGTCCGCAAAACCAAATATCCATATTTCGAAGTCTTTCGTTTACATTTGGTGGGATCAACAAAGTGTAATTTATTTTGAGGTGCTAAAACCGAATGAGAATGTCAATGGAGATTGCTATCGACTTCAATTGATGCTTTTGAGTCGAGCCTTATATACGAACCGAGATACGACAAAGTGATTTTGTTACTTAACAACGCTTGGCCATATGTAGCAAAACCAGTGAAAACTTACATAGAAACGTTTAAATGAGAAGTTCTACACCATCCTCCATGTTCACCGGACGTAGCCCCTACCGATTATCCATTCAATGGCACATGATCCTGCTGAGCACCATTTCCATTCTGAGGAAAATACCAAAAATGGGTTGATTCTTGGATAGCCTCAAAAGATGTATCTCCTTCAGAGATGAAATACATATACTACCAGAAAGATAAGAGAAAATGATTTATTTCTAGATATGGACAATACTTTCAGTGAAATGTTTTTTTTTACCTTATCTTTCATATAAAGCATTTATTTGTCAAAAAAGAACGAGAGCTTATTCCAGGTCCTAATAATAAATTGCATCTAAATTTTTTTATATTATTAACTCTCCAGATATTACCTGCACGTGGATGTGCAATAGTACGTTCATTAAAACTACAAGAAACCGTCAGGATGACGCTACCTTTTCACGTAGTAGAATTATCGGCAAGCTTGAAGAGAGGTGCAGTTTGTGAATGTTGCAAAAGAGTTTGGAAATGACGAAAGTGTAATTTCAAGAGCTTAAAACGCCTTCCAGATGACAGGCACTGTCGTAACAGAGGTTGGCAGAGGAAAACAATGACAAGTGATGACTGGTATATCGTTCTACAGGCGAGAAGAGATAGGGCATCGGGCAATATTGCTCAACAGCTGCATATGGCAACCGAACGACTGGTATCACGGTTTACTGTGGCCGGACGTCTTCAAAAATGTGATCTATTCGTCCATCGTCCTGAACGCTGCATATCATTAACAGCAGCCCATTGGTGATACGGTTTACAGTGGTATTAAGTATACAAATACTGGACACCTCATCGATGAAATCACGTTCTGTTATTGATGAGAATCATTTCTGTTTGAGCAACGATTATCATGACCAATTATGAAGCGAAGAAAAGAAACGATTTCATCTCAATAATATCATGGGAAGAGAGACCGTTAGCGAGGGGGGAGATCCTGGAGAGTTTGTGTAGGGAATCATTACGTCAAATGGACAAACGAAGCTCCGTATTTTCAACAGCAGTTCACTTACCGGAGATCGGTACTACAATGAAATTGTCCTCCTATACCTGCGTTTTCTCCGAGGAACCATTGATCCAGACTTTAATTTTTGAAAACGAAAAAGCATATCCACGCAGGACCTCTATCAGTTGGATTTGCCTGCATTCTACTCATATTTAAATCTCATTCACCATGTACGGCATACTTTGGAGAGATGCCTTGCTAAAAGAGATCGTAACCAACAGAGAACAACAGACTACTCAAACAGATGCACCTTGAAGAGTGGAAACTCTTACCTCAAGAATTACTGGATAATTTGGTATTGAGTATAACATATTATAGATCATTTATTCGGATTCCTTTCTTACAATTCTGTTCACTCTAAAACATACTTAAATGTATTTATTATTTATGTGTTAGAGATTAATACAATTCAGAAATGTGTCCTGCGACTCGCTTTTCTCGTAGGATATAGACAAAGAACGATATCAGTAGTTTAAATTAGCTTAATTGAAAGTCAGGTCTATATAAATTTACTCAATATTATTACATATTTTCTGAGTAGACAATTTCTATCACACTTCCTCTATTTCCATAACATATCTTTTGAAACTGCAAGCTTATGATTTTCAGGAACTAGAAATAAGAATCTAATTAGAAATGGGACAGTTTTTAGTTTATTTTTGTAGGTATAAGATATTTTTCCTTATAGGCGATTTTCAATTACTCACTTGTTACTGTAGCTCGCAGATCTACTGTTCGTTTCATACTTAGCTTCAAGGGCCTGATGAAATTAGTTTTCTCTTACCTTATATCCTATTTTCTTAATAGCGGTTTTTCTTATCTGAAAATGAATTTTGTCTTACTCTCAAACGCATAGAAGTTCGATTTAATGTAATGCAATATTGTTAGAAAACCTAATTTAATTTTTTTAAAAAATTTCTAAATGAATAACTTTTTTTTAAAAAAAATTTTCTAAATGTTTTTAATACTTTGTAATAAATTATAATCGTTTCATTTTTCGTAACTAAATTGATATAAAAATGAATTAATCCTTTTAAAAGGATTCAATAGATTCATAAAGAATAATCTGCGATTAGATATTTGACTTTAGAGCACTAATAATTCTAGGCAGCTTTTGTAAAAAGTACTTTAGATTATAATTTTTCCTTCACTCTATTTGGAGCCATTTAAATTATAGATTAACTCAGATTCTTAAACTAATGCAGTTTTATTCCAATAACTCGGAAATTTTTGCCAGAAACTTTCTTTCATGTACTTGTTTAAAGTATTAAAAATGTTCGGATATATATATATATATATATATATATATATATATATATATATATATATATATATATATATATATATATATATATATATAACTAATATTTCCCCATTTAAATTTTCTCTTGAGGGATTTTAATTTATAATGGTCTTGATCCCTCCATGACATCGCATGATAATTAATTTTTAGGAAATAATCCTCCTAATTGGAAATATACTCTTAACCACAACTTTACCTCCTAAGAAACTGTTACGTTCACGTTTTTAAAACATGATGATGAAATATTGCACCATCCACTTATTCTGGCCAATCAGAGAAGACCTTAATGAAAGTAAATGATTCTAAAAGAAGTCAGTTGGGAAAACTATAAGAACTGAGATTTCCGGAGAGCACAAGGAATGCTTTCGTGTATCGTCTTAATGTTCGTTCGTACTTGTGTTGTGTTTCATCGCTGTTTGTGTTTTAAGAAATGTTCAACTAAAATACTAAAACTTATCCTTTCAACGACTTACAACTAGATAAAACATTCTTCCAGTGAAATGTCTTAATCAAGCAAAATATATTTTCATATCACTTGTCCTGTTAAATACAATAAATGTGTTTTGAATATATTTTATTTTAATTTATTCATAAATTCTTACCAAATCCAGAAATAAAATGCTACTTTTTGAATGCATTATAATACAGTGTGTTTGTAGCATCAAAATATTTTATAGCATGAAATATATAATAACATTTTTTTAAAATTTTTAACATTCAGTAACACCTTATGCAATAATTATTTTAACTAGAAGAAGTTTAGATCTTTTTGGCTATATGAAGAATATTGACAAATACATAACACAGGTTATTGTTAATCTACAAGAGTTTCTTGTAGACATTGATCTCCCCCCGACAAGAATAATCAATTACATTACCATGTTCTTTTCTAGTGGGTGAATTTTACTCAGAATTTTTTTTAGCATTAATTTAGAATTAAAGTAATAGATCAGAGACAGACAACATTAATGTACTGCCAATGACCCTGAGGCTGCCAACTTTCAACAAGTTATTGATGAATTTGGTAATAGTCATCCATTATTTTCTCGAGACCCTTGATCAAACTGTACAAGAGTCTTATGATTATTTCCGCTTTCAAAAATTTTTCCTGCTGCAGCCTGAGAAATCTTTATAGTTAAGATAACAACGTGTCCATGAATTATTTACCTAACTTTTCCAGCCAGAAAGTTATCTCAAACAATGTGTAAGAAATCTACTAAATGCTTTTTTTCCCTGGATAGTGGCCTCCGTCAGGCCGGTTTCAAGTTCATCGTACCACCCCTTTCTCACGTAGCAACTTCTTTTCGTTTTAGCTGCTGACCAGAGGACGAAAGGCTCGAAGGACGGAGTCTCTCATAAAATTCCTGCAACTAGTTCCAAATGTATTTTCATCCATTTCTCCGATTGATTACTATGTAATGAATTGTTGAACCTTGTTTAAATAACAATAAACAATTGACTATACAGTAATTCAAAATACATGATCATTATTACCATAGGTACTTGTACATACTTACATACCTTCAGTTTCTCTCAAAGAGTTTTCTTTCTAAATTCAATCATTTTCAAAACAAATACTACTTCTACGAATCCAATAATCTATATTTCAGTAAAAGCGACGCTTAACTTAAACTTATACTTTTTTTTTCAGTGATCGTTTCACATTCAAATATATATAGATAAAAGAAAATAATTACCCATATAATTACTTTCGAAAGGAAACCACAATCTACTAATATAACTCTCTGAAATACCAAAAGTACTAAGGAAATCATTCTGGATTCTTAAGGTATCCGACTACGTTCGGAACCATGATTTTAAAAAAAACGCATAAATGGATAAGTCACTTAGATTAGAATACATGTATAAAATTGTTTTGAGGACATTTTGACAAAAAAATTACTTAAATAAAATATTTCGGCAAAAAAAAATTAACTTAGAATAACCTTTTTTCAAAATGTTCTCCTTTTGTGAAAAATGCTTCCATTATAATAATATTTTGCCTGCATATAGCTCAGACCTCTGTACAGAGGTTCAACTATGATTTTTTGGAAAAATTCACATTATTTCCAGAGTTGAAACCAATTGAAATAATTATCGGCGTTTTTCTTAAAATTTCTCCCCTCTGATGTCGTAAAACATGGATAAACTCACTTCTAAGTTATATATTTCAAAAATTCTAGTTGAGCTTCTGTTCAGAGGTCTGAGCTATATACAGACAAAATTTTATTATAATAGAAGCATTTTTAACGAAAGGAGAAAATTTTAAAAATTGTCCATTCTACGTTCATTTTTTGTCAAAATATTGTAGTTAAATAATTTTTTATTGTAATACTATTCTTAAAACAGTTTTATATACATTTTCTAATCTAAGTGTCCATTTACACGCTTTTGCAAAATCACGGTTCCGAATGTAGTTGGATACCTTACGGTTGTTTTCGCCCAATGTACGAGAACCTAAACTAAACGCGGAGCTCATTTTTAAACATAAAAATGTCTCAATTTTCATAAAAATTTTCTACATTGTAACTCATACATATTTCGATTTTTATATAGCATTTTTAAAATTTCAAAATATTCCATAAATAATTACTTTTTCATTTTAACTTGTAAAGTGGTAACTCATTTAACATTAAGGTATAGGAGAAAAAAAATGCGAAACATAACTTACACCAGAAGAAATGGATCAACTCAGATCACATTAAATAATAGCAAGATAAAATAGATTATTATGTATAGGATAGTGAAGAGAAAATATAATATTAATGTTTCAGTTCTTTTGTATATGAAAAAAATTCCAACTTCAGGTCGTATCCTTTAACACTGACCGCAAACACGGCCTTAAAGAAATTACACAAAAATAATATTTATCATTCTTCCTTTCCCAAACTCCATTTCTTATTAGAATAGCTTCTACCTGAAACTAAAATAGTTTTATCTCTATAAATAGCTAATTATTTTGTAAAAAACTTATTATTTTTCAATTTTTAAATTTTTTTAAAATTATTTGTATCATTTACCATTTAAAATAGTGATAACTGCAAATACCTAAATAAAAAAGTGCGAATTTCTTCATTTACTTTATTTTGTTTTTATTTTCATTGAAATATGGTTGTCGAAAATGATTTTGTGAACGTATAACTTTTTAACTCTCATAGTTACATCTTATTATTTAAAATAAGAATTTATATATCCTGAAGGCCTAAGTATCATAAATTGACTTATCAAGAATATTAGATCTAGAATTCAATTCAAAAGATTTGAAATAGGAAAACCGTACCGTATGTCTTGAGTTTTTGCATGCTTACTCATATTTATTTCAAAGCGCTATTTACTTCTTTGAAACCTCTAATTGTGTTTCTAATATGAGGGACGTTCCGAAAGTAAGGTTAGTTACTTTTTTGGTAGAGAAGATGTACAATAGAGATGAGACAATCAACATAAGAAACCCAATCTATTGCTGGTTCAACGATGGAAAGAGAGAGTGCGTTAGAAAAATGACACAAACGCAGAGCTACGAAGAAGAGAGAATAGCACAGACCGACGGCCACCAGAGGTTATTCGAATACATATCACGGGGGCAGACAATCGTGTGCTGACAACATGGTTGCCAATGGAAGTGAGTGAATACTGTTATTAGTAGGAATGGGCATATGAAACTAATATGTCGGTCATCAATGGACGCTTACAAGTCGTGTATGGTGAATAGTTCATATCTCGTCAAAATCTTTGACCGCTGGTATTGCATACTAAGTGAAGATAGTCAAGAGTGTGGAGGATGAAGGTTGAAGTGGGTGTCTCTTCACATCCTCGAATGAGAACAGCGTTACAGGTTGCGCGACAGTTCCTTGCATTACATGGTACCGATTTTTACCAGTGCGGTTTCTTCAAGCAGGCAACTCCGCAACTCCGGCTGAACTCAGAACCTCTCTCCCTGCAAGCTCTAGAACGTTGGTTTCAAGGTCAATAGGACACTATGACAAATGTCTCAATATTGGTGCTGACTATGTTAAAAAACAGTGCAAGGTATATACACTGGTTATCATAAATTAAGGAAAAATTACAGAAATACCGATAGCTCACCCAAAAATGAGCCAATCTCAATGAAATTTGAATATGTTGGTTAGTAAAAGGAGCTAAACCGTATTAAATTATGTAAGATAATGACGATGCAGTCGGAATACATCATTTTAGAGAAGAATAAAACTAGATGTCTCAGAGTAAGGCGGCAATTGTCGCCGCGTGTCTGAGATTAGCAATTTGGTACAGTGAAATGGTAACAACGATCTCCAGGCATCATTTGACCGTAGAACTGCGATGGGGAGCTATTGGGAGACTAGAGGGAGGGAAAAAATCAGATAGAATTGGTTAGATGGGTGAACGTGAGTCCGTCTATGATTCATAGACTTTGGCAGTAATTTCTAACCACGGATTCATCATCCAAGAGATTCAGCCAAGGACGGCCACGAACTACCACGTGTGCCGATAGCAGATATTTGTCATTATGTGCACCAAAGAATAGAACCGCAACTCCGGCTGAACTCAGAACCTCTCTCCCTGCAAGCTCTGGAACGTTGGTTTCAAGGTCAATAGGGCGACGAAGGCTTCATGAACATGGACTTTATGCGAAACGACCAGCCATTTGCGTCCCACTCATATCATGCCATAGGCGGAAACGTTTGTAGTGGGTACTTCAAGATGTCCACCGGACGCGGGATCGATGGAGGGCTATTCTCTTTACGAATGAGTCCAGGTTTAGCCTCGAAAGTAGTAGTAGGCGTATTTTCATTTGAAGAGAATATGGAACACGTTTTTATCCTCAACACTACCGAGAAAGAGATACATACGCATCCCGTAGTGTCTGTGTTTGGGGTGGTATCTCTTTGGATGGACGTACAGACATCCACGTCTTCTCCCGTGGGAATGCTAATGTTCTTACCTATAAAGATGAGATCCTTGGTTCCATCCATGCGTGCTCTTATGCTGGATCAATAAGCGATGCTTTCGTGCTACAGGATGATAATGTGAGACCACATCGTGGATCTTGAGCAAGAAACAATTCAGCGTATGCAGTTCAATTACTGGGCCTTAACCCTATCGAGCATGTTGGGGATGCTCTAGAACGACGTGTAGATACTTTAAATCTCCCTTCTAAGAGGCAGATTTAATCTCCCCAGCCTCGCATTCAACTGACTTGGAAGAGCAATGGTTCGCACTTCCTGTAGACCACATAATTGGAAGCATCACACAACTGCATGTACTGTATTGCTTCTCGGGGGGGGGATCATACCCCATATTAAAGGTACTTTACCTATACCCCACTGACACATCCAATTTGTTTATTGTATGCATATGTTATTTTCCATAACACCATGATTGTGTCTGGTGTTTTCTTTTTATGCTCGTATGTGTATAAGTTTCCTAAAATACTACTCATAACTTTTTGAGTTATTGTAATTTTTGTGATTTTTCCCTAATTTACGCTAAGAAGTGTAGTTCATGATGTTATGACGTACCATTTTTTAAGAAATAAAATTTCCAGGTGAAAAATGTAGGTTTTTAATCAATTTATTTATTAAAGATTTCCATAAATAAAATTTTTCTTTTCACATTGCTTTAGTCATAAAAGACCAAATAAAAAAATATCCTGTCATATTTTATACGAATTCTAAAATGTTTTGCCCAATATAAATAAATTATTTTTAAATTTTTTTTCAATACAAAACATGTGTCAGAATGATGTGACGAATGGAAACTCACACACACATACATTTTAGATTAAAATGAGACACAGAGTCCTAATTTGGAGTAGAAATTAGGAGAATGAGGTATATGATTTTAAATGTTGTCTGAGTCATTTGTTTAAAACTACAAAGTCGTGTTACATTAACTATTAACACATCTTCAATACGATGTTATTTCCCACCCGACTGCAATTTTTTAAAGAAATATCTTTTTGTGGTGTAAAAAATTCATTATATGCTAGAAACTTTTTTTCATTGAACTCATCAGATTATATAAACTTTTGCCAAAATACTTATTTTTTCCCTGTACTCCTAATACTTTAAACACAAATACCATTATAAAATGAAATTGACTTTAATTGTATACACAAGGTGATTGTAATTAAAATCCCAATTTCAAAATGCCGTAAAAAAAGAGCCATTAGTCGGAAAGACTTTAAATTTTAATTGAACATACTTAGAGAAGAGAGAAACGGTATAAGAAGAAAGTTTCGATGTTTATACATGGATGGTGCTATAAGTTACAAGAGGGCACTCCTACGCACATTGTAAATTCTGAGAGGCAACTGCTCAAGAGATTTTTCAGAAATGAAAGAATGATCAGCAGTCGTTTCTCAACAGCCTGGCCATCAAGATCGCCGGACATGTGCAAATTAAGCTGACTTGAAGGCATGAATTGCCCAACACATTCACAAAGGGACCCTTGAGAACTCCACTTTGTTGTTTATCGGTTTCAATTTGTGGCGGAGAATAGTGAACAGCATATTGAACATGTCTTACGCAAGTATAGCGATAGTTAGCAGGTTTTTATAGTTGCTTTTTATACTGTTTTTGATCCAAGGACAGTTAAAAAACCAAATTTTCCCATCCAATGTGTCACGACATTGCCGTGGTGGATGGGCTTTTTCGCTAACAGCAACACAACTGTTAAATGACTTCGAATCTACTTTCGTTTGCTGCTTATAGTACTAAAATGCTTCTCAATTACTTTCTAAACTATTTCTCAACACTTCTCATGCAATAAAAAACAGTCAGTCGTGTTAAAAATTCTCCCAAGAAACTCTATTCTCTGTACAGTAGATCACGCGCTATGCGTCGGTCAAGAAACTCAATTTAATTATTCGACAATCAATTATATCACAGTCCATCGTGATAAAACCTCTCCCAAGAAACTATCTCTTCTTGGTGCAACAAACCACGCGCTGTGCATCGATCCACAATCAAATTAACTCACTTTCCTTCACACTCAATTTAGAGTCCATTGTTTCGCGCTTCCGAAACAAGGGACCATCTCCTCTCTCACCGTCCTGCTCGAGGGTCAGTCACCTTCTTCCTAAAAGAAAACAGCAACCCCTCTCCGAAAATGAGCAGAATAGCGCCAACATTCCATAATCTACTGCCAACAATAACCAGACACTACAAGTACCATTTTTTTTATATACTTTGGATCTTTGTTTTGATACACTTTGGAGCTTGTTGTGATAACGTTTCCTCCTCTATCGGGGGTATGAAAATAATTGTATCATTTTATATCATGTTTGTCGACTTAAATAGAGCGGATTTAATCAAGATCTCGCGCTAGAAGCTACAGGGAAAACTGTAAGGGTCCATGCATTCTTCACGCTATATAGTGCATTGTGTATTCGTACTATACGGTTAGTTTAGTGTGGAAGTCATGCCAAAGCCGTAGTAATTTGATTTAGAATGTCACTTGTGCATTTTTTATTATGCTATATCGTTTCCCCTTCTTCAAGTATATTCAGTTCAAATTTGTAGTCATTCTGACCAGTGGTTCTTCATTTACAGCATTTTGAAAGTAGATCCAAAGTTATAATCACCCTGTATATCAAGGATGGGAATTAAGTCGAACGCGATCGACCGGTAGACTGTCAAGACATTTTGGGTTGACCGCTTTTACTAAAACCTAAGACACGCATACTAAAAGACACTGGCGTAGCTAGCTCTGAGGGGGCCCTTTTTAGATATGGAAGCCCTGTTAGTGGGACTTTAGTTATTCATGTTGGGGCTCCTATAGCCTGGGGGCCCCGTATCTTTGATACGGAGGTAGCTACGCCCCTTCTAAGGGAAACATTTATGGAACACCTACGCCAGCTAGACTGGAGAATCGGACTGTGTTTCAATAAGCAAATGATTGAATTAATGTGCAGACGAGACATGTACCTTTAATTGGAAGAGCACGATGTGTGATACTTTATACACGCTGACTGAAGGGGAGAATAAATGTTGAACCCCGCGTTTCCAAGTGTTTGGGTTCTCCTGTTGATGTCATGCCCCGCGATGGCGCGGGACTCAAGAGCGAATAAATTAAGTACATACGTCGGTTTCAGATTCATCGGTCCACGTATGTTTTCTGCTCGGTGCATTAAATACGTCCTTACTCCACGGTCTAGAAGTCATTCGTAGTTGTTCAAGCATCCAACTCAACAGATTTTGTGTTATTGTCTTTGTAGTAAAAATATAATCTGGCGTATTTTAGGCACAATGTGTCGAAAACAAGAGTTAAGGAAATTTACAATTTTAATGCAGAATTGCCGCTTTAACGCCACTGGGTGGACCTCAAAACCCTAAAAATATCAAAAGTCGATCACACCCTGGAAAAGTTTGCCCACCCCGCCTGTATATAAATAAGCTTCCACTAGCTGATAAGCTTTTCCATAAGTGCCTACGCTAACTGGAAACACCGTTGCCTTTTGAGTCTTAAAACTCACTAAGCGTAAGCATTATTAACTCATTTTAAGTGTAAACCAAGAGTACGAAAATATTTGTATCATTTTAGGCCGTGTTAACTTAATACTTAATGTCGACTTAAATAGAGCGGGTTAGATTAAGATCTCGTGCGAGAAGCCACAGTTAAAAAAGTAAGGTTCCATACTTCCCTCACGTTTCTTTTAGAAGATATGGGAGATCTTGACCACACATCACATCGAAACAACTCCGTCACATCCCATTCGCACGTGAGATAGAATTTTTTTTAAAAAAAATTACGTAAAAAAAAAGAACATTGTCACAACCGTAAGCGTTCAGTAACCAGCAAGCTTGTTAAAACACGTGATGTCTGTAGTATTTTAAGCAGAACTGTTTCTTCAATAGCGAAAATTCGATATTAGTGTCCTCACCGCAACAGTTTTAATTGCTCGATTTATTTTTAAACATCCAACCCCAAACGAGAAATCACATGCGGAATAGTTTTTTTCTCCTCTTTTTTTTAGTTATCTCTCCGAATCGGAGGAATAGCGCTTCGATTTACCTAAGGGAGCCATAAAACAAATATATCTTGTGTCTGAGAAGCCTGGCCCGTTATTATATTATTAGGGTAATAAAAGGATAATCAGGTTTTGTGTGTGTGTGTGTGCGTGCATGAGGTTCCATTGAACCTTATTTAGTATCAATGATTTTTTTTAATTGTTTTTATTTTAAGTATTGTTCGATGAGATACTCACACGTTTTTGTCGAATTTTTCGTCGAAGCTACTTTTAACCTTCATTTTGTAAACAGAAAGAAAAATGAGCGTAATTTTTTAAAATTTACGTCAGCATGAAAATGGAAATATTTTCGCGCTTTAAAATGAAGCCTGTCCCTGCAAATCCAACCTGATAAAATGTCCAATAATATGATTTTCTGAAGCATTTTGTTCCCGCTTTATAAAAAGTGCTTTTTTCTTTTAAGGGAAGTTTGAAACTTCTCTCGCTCTCTATGCTGACAATGTTAAATTGGCTATTTCCGGTGTACCTTTCTCAAAATTTGTTATATGTACATGCTCAAAAATTTTCATACAATTAAATTTCACTTTTCTCATTATACTGAAATGAGCTTTTAACTAATTTTGAGTTTTTTCATAATTTATGAAATATTTTATCAAACATTGCAAAATCTAACCCATTTTTCCCATAAAAACTTTTTTTAAAAATAAATGTTTGAGTTTTTTTTTACAAAAAGCTAATTTCAGTATATATTAGCCATCATTATAAGTACATCATAAAAAATTTACATACCTGTGAGAAGTAGTTTCTCAGAAAAGGTACATCGAACATCAAAATTTACATTTTGAGATAAATTGGTTTTAATGTATACAGCGAGGCTTTTAATCGGATAGTAAATAAAAAATTAAAAGGCTCAATTCACAATAAAAGATACATGGTTTGGTTTATGTCAGACGTTCAACTTGTAAGCAAAACGAAGTACTTTGTTTACATTTTTCACCATTCAAATGGACCAGTTTCAATTTTATTTAAAAATAGGTTGTAAGGGCTGCTAATTACCTTTGAGGTTAAAATAATTTTTTTAGAAAGACTTAAATCTATAGAATTTGAAAATGTAAAAATCTCAAATTGTCGAAAAAAATAAGATTTCACTTTCCAACTGCCATTGAAAGAAAATTCCTTTTAAATGTTTTTGATCCATAGTAGTGAAATTCCTATCAAAAATTAAATATTTTCAAATCTGTCAGTTAAGACTTACTATACTTAAACTTGTATGAAAAAACACATATTTTAAACAAAGTTAAACTAAATGCATTTTTAAGCAATCGAAAGTTCCTACCTTTGATCACGTGATCCTCAAAACATTCGAAGCATTTTTTTTGATTTAACCTCGCTATGTATGAAAAGTTTCGATACTGCTCTGTGATTTGAATTCTAAAAATATTTACATCATAATAAATTTGTGGAGCATTAAAAGACGTATTCGCTGTAATGTATATTCATCAAATCTTCTGAAATATTGTTTTTTATTTCTTATTTTACAATAGAGAGAGTGTATGACACTTATATCTTTCCGGTTGTATACATTAAGCTTATTGTCAAAACTTGTATTTTAGAAAGTCATACAAAAGATATTACTTTCTCATTTCAAGCATGTAAAAATCTTTTAAACTAATTTCTTTGCACTTTTCAAAACATTAAGAGAAAATGAATAAAATACGATGTAAGGTTATAGCTTGAAATGTAACAAAAAATTATTTCAAAATAATATTTACATTTGAGAATTTTAAGAGCATGAGCTACCTATGTTTCGATGAATTGTATTTGAATTCAAATAAATGTAAATAGAATTTTTATTTACTTTTTAAACATACCTTGAAATAAATTATGGAAATGATAAAACACTATTAACATTTTAAAATTTGTAATATTTTGATGTTTTTCGATAACAATATATTTATACTTGAATAAAACATTTCTGAATTCACTATTTTGTTTTAATTTAAACTATTTTGAGCGAAATGAAGCATTTTTATTTATGTAAACATAATTGAATTCCTATTGATACGATTAATAAGTAAGCAAACACATAATTAAATTAAAATGTAAAAAATAAAGCTGTATAAAATATCAATATTGAAACTGCACAATTATGAAAACTTACCGTGATTATGAATGGTAGTTAAGTAAGTATTGAAATTTTTTGGCGAAAATATGTATTCAAGAGTATAATAATAATGAAATAGAACCAGGGGGGCTCTAGAGGGTCAAACAAACCAAATTTTACAGGGGCGGCAAATTTTTAGGGCGGCATTTGAATGGAATTTAATTTTTTTTGTTACAAAAAAATTGATATATAATCCGAAATATTATTGGGTGTGAATTTGGTATTTCATTCACAGTATTTCCTTATTTTGTACTCAATATGTTTAGCGTCTGTTTTCTTTTATGTTGAAACTTGGTTAGAGGCGGGAGTATATGTTAAATCAATAAATTTGATAAGTTTACTGGTCTTTCTCTAGTAATTTTTTCTCCATCCCGGAGAGGGTCACAACGGACATTCCTTTCCCTCACATGATGTCCGGTGTCAGCTATTTGAAAGGGGTCAGAAGTAATAAGAGTTTATGGTAGATAGAGAGCCACTCAAGAGGTGTTTTATTTTAGTCTAGGGTGCAGTTACTACAAGTTAAAATAAAAGCTTGTGTGGGAATCTCCCTGGATTCCACCCTGGACACCAAGATTGAATTGAGGCAAAGAACGACCAGACGACATTTTTACAATAACAAATTATATTTTTCATTTGAATCAATTATCAACCATATAATTACAAAGATTTATCAAGATATCTACGTCAATATGATTGACCCTTACTATTAAATTAAATCACGAAATATCATACTTATCAAATATTAAACTCAATATCGAACGCGATTACCGGAATAACAGGACCGAGAGATACACGCAATTTGAATTACAAGCATTCATTAACTTCCCAGTAACTTTATTATATATTTACTCTTATGATCCGATAATCTAAATTTAAATATCACCTGCCTTTTACTTCCTAACTTTCCAGGCGGATGAAACTTTGCAATTGTAGATCGCTGCCTAATAATCAGCGAGACGTTAATCGCACAATCCCTTGAATCTTCTTAGAACTCCATCAACCTTTTTCTAGGCGTATAACCTCCCCTGCTAACTTACAACACTCTCCTTAAATACTTTGACTAATTTGCATATCCCGGTTTCTTCTTTTAGAGTTGGTTGGAAATATACGTGAATTTACAATCCCCAAAGACGCCCAAGAGTATTAGTGATAAAGTGCCATACAGATACGTCACACTTGTGATCCCCACCATCAGTGGATTCTTTTCCCAAGAAATTGGCCTGTTGAAATGGGAGATTCCTTATCTTACATTTTACTCGTTCGAAACAATAACAGGTACTTATGCCCTTAATTTCGAATTACTTACTATTGTTTAAGACTTAAAATACATAAATATATATATGGGTCACTCAGAAACCAACGCGGTTAAGTCCATTTTTTGATATTTTCTGATTTTTGTAAACTTTGATAAAATAAATAATATTTTTCTTAGTTATTAAAGGATTTACTCGCTGCTTCCTTTTTTCTAGGTCATAGATAAAAGGAAGCAAATCCTTTAATAACCAAGAAGAATATTATTTATTTTATCAAAATTTAAAAAATAAAATATAAAAAAGAAAATATAAAAAATGAACTTAACCGCATTGGCTTCTGTGAGACTCATATAACTGTCATGCTGCTTTTCTGTTTTGTAAGAATTATTCAAGTTTATTAGTAGTGCATCTACGAGGGCTATTCAGAAAGTAAAGAACGTTTCCGTCTGATGTCGCTTGGCGCGCGCTGATCGCGAACATTTTGGTGTCTGAGTGCTTGGCATCTCAGTCGGCGTTCAGCCATCACAACGGGAATATTTTCACGCTGCCCGTTTTTCGATATTCGAATTTAAAATGTGCGCTGCAATTTGAAAATCCCGCCAGTTGTGAGGTGTGGTCTGTGATACGATTTTTGTTGGCAAAAAACCTAAAATCTATGGTAATTTATCGGCAAGTGTGTGAAGTGCACGGAAACAACGTAATGAATGAAAGTTCAATCCGAAAATGGTGCATTCAGTTTAAAAATGGCCGAACTAACGTTCACGATGAAGAGAAGAGTCTACGCCCTGGTATTGTGACTGACGAACTGGTCGCTAAAGTTGATGAAAAGATTCGTGAAATCCGCCGTTTCATAATAACGGAACTTTCGCTAAGTTTTCCACAAGTTTCACGGACTTGGTTGCTTCAAATTGTCACACAAAAGCTAGGCTACCGCAATTTTTGTGCAAGATGGGTGCAGAAATTGTGTGCTTATATATATACAGACCACCATAAAGGTCAGCGAATAGTGGCAGCTTTGACATTTCTAGAGGCTTACGACAGGCATGGTGATTCATTATTAGATCGAATTGTAACTGGTGACGAGACGTGGGTGAGACACGTGAATTGCGAGACAAAATTACAGTCCATGCAGTTGGGTCACACAAGTTCCCCCAAAAGACCAAGAAACTGTGTTTTGGCAACTGTGTTTTAGGATAGGCAAGGCGTGCTTCTGATTAATTTTCTCGAACGTGGTGCTGCAATAAACTCTGAACGGTACTGTCAAACTTTGCGCAACCTTAGGAGAGCTGTTCAAAACAAGCGCCGAGGACAGTTGACGTCCAAAATTTTGTTTTTGCACGACAATGCCCGACCTGACACGGCAAACTGCACTCAAGAACTCCTAAATTCATTCAAATGGGAGGTGTTCCCTCATCCGCCCTATAGTTCCGATGTTGCACCTAGTGATTTTCACTTGTTTCCAAAAATGAAGAACTGGCTGGCAACGACGACGACAAGGAGCCGCGGGTGCGCGTCACTGAGTGGCTGAGATCGCAGGCGGCAGAATTCTATGACAAAGGAATTTCAAAGCTTGTCCATCGCTATGATAAGTGCTTCAATTTGTTTGGTGATTATGTAGAAAAGTAGAATTTTAGTCGCTCTTTCTCTCTCTCTGATGTATATAATAAATTTTTTTCTTGTACTTACTTTCTTTTTATTTCCAAAATGTTCCTTACTTTCTGAATAGCTATCGTATGAGCAATTTATCTTATTTTAATTATAATTTTTTGCTTTGGAGAAAAGAGCGCCATTTTCCATTTTTGTCCGATGAGGCAAAACTGACGAAGAACACAATTACGAAGACTGATCAGTCATAAAATAACGATTTCACAAACTTTGTCTGATTAAGCTTTATTTTCAATTTGAAAATAAAAGAAAATGAAGTATAAACATAAATTTTGCATAATTTACAATAATTGTATTTGAAAAATTCTTTTTGAACATTGCATAAAATTTTAAATCTTAAAATCACTCTATATTAACTCCCCCTTTTTTTAAATGGGAAGCTCATGATTAATATAACCAAAGCTTTCCCAATCGAAAGGAACTTACCCATTTAAATCTGTACTAACAGTTAAATATTTACGCCTTAAAGTGGAACTTGACAAGAATTACAATTGCGGCATTTTTAATTACTTGCCTAAAATATTGTTTTGACATTCTGTGTGTATTATATATTTATTAAAAATAAAGAAATAAAAACAGAAAAAAATTATATGTGTTCCGAAAGAAGACAATTTGTGCTGAATATATAATAGGGAAAAAATTCCGATTGAAATAAAACTCAGCATAAATGCTTTTAGTTGAAACTATGAAATTAAATTTTCAATAATTAAGTGTCATTTAATTTCATCAGTTACTATAAAGACCTATAATTGAACATTCAAGAACGTAAGGGGTAAAAGACAATAAGGCATAAAATTTAATCTTCTTTCGTTTTTATATGAAGCATGCATATTCCCATAAATATTTCGTAATTATTGCAAATTAATTCCAAATAATTGCAAATTTCAAACATCATAAGCAATATAAGGAACTTTTCCTTTTCGCCGGCCCAGGCGATGAAGTCGCCAAAAATGATACAACTGACGTCAAATGTAATTGTCCACTTTTACTACTACATTTTCAAAACACAAGTCGGTGTCTTCTTATCAGTAACGTCTTTTTCATAACAAAAAAGGATGAAAAAACAATGGAAACTAATATTTATTAATATTTTTTGTGTGTGGTCGCCAATGACGCCAATTTGGCAAGATTTACGCCGGAGAAACGGAAAAGTACCCAATAAGCCCAAAAGTACGCAAAATAATTAGTATCCAAAAAGAACGAGATAACTAATAATTTGAATCAAAGTAAAATATTTAGCACGGTAATATTAAAAAGGTAACTTAATAATTTGATAAAAAAGGGGAGGGATTTATTCACTTTATTAAAAACGTCTAAATAAATATATTGAAACAAAATATTTTATTTCACAGCTAGAACATAATATATATTGCTGTTAACAAACCATCAGTTTCTTCATGCAACATTACCAAATTAGCATTGTCAACATTTGACTTTCGCCAAGCCTGTTTAAAGCGTTAGAATTAAAAATTATAAAATTAAAAAGAGAAAAATTAAAATTAAAAGAGAAATTGCAAGGAAGGATTGCACACACACAGACAATCTTTTTCAGAAAATGTTTAACGTACATGAATATCTGCATCTAAGCGTATGTTTATTACCTAAGAAACACACCCACACACACATATATATAGTGGGTCACAAAAGTGTTCGTACACTTGCAATTTCCAGTAAAATTTAATGTTTTCGAGTAATAAAAATTAATATATTGTTATTGTAATTTTTTATGATATCTGTAACTTGTTCTTAATGGAATGGCATAATTAATTTTTTAAAAATAGAATAACTATTTTTTAAAAAAATTAATAATCAAAAAGTTACTAAAAATTACGCCACTAAAGTCTTCGTACACAACAAAAATCTCAACTAACTTTAAATATTGTATTTCTTTCTTTACTTACTACTTGGTAGGGGATATCTTTTAGTGTCCACAACAACTTTTAAGCATTTTGGTGTAGATTTAATCAGTTTTTTGTAATTTCTGCATCGATTTTCCTTCATTCTTCTGTGATTGTTGTTTTTACTTCACATTTTGTGTTTATTTACGGTATTTTCTTTTTTTTACATCAAAATCTCACCAAATATGTTCTACTGGGCTAAGTAAAGTAATTGAGAGGTGTTTTCAGACTTTGAGGACAGTTATAGAGGCACCAGTGGCGTACATTGAGAGCAGTACGTTTGGCGTCATTATCCTGTTAAAAAAATGAAGTCGTCTCCAATATCCAAAATTTGGGCGTATAATTTAATATTTCTCTTTAAAATATTTAAATAGAGCTCATGCTTCATAATACTATAAAAAAAATACCAAATTAACTCATTCTGATGCCAATTTACACCCCACGCCAGAACACCTTCGTTTCCATGCTGAAGCACGGAGGTGGAGAACTTCTCGTTCCACATAAATTCATGGGATTAAACACCTTATTTTTCATTTACAAGCTATTATAGGACCATCGGAGCCAAAAATGTTGAATTATTCGCCATCCTAATCTATTTGCTGTCAATTTTGAATTTTCTGAAACTAAATTCCAAGAATATAGTTAGATCAATAAAACATGGAGGTGGAAGTATTCATGCGTGGGGGGTGTAAATTGGCCACAGAATTAGATAATTTGGTATTTTTTGTTGATATTGTGAATCTTGAGCTCTATTTAAATATTTTAAAGAGAAATTTTAAAATATCCGCCCAAAATTTGGATATTGGAAGCGACTTCATTTTTTAACAGGATAATGACGCCAAGCGCACTACTATCAATGTACGCCACTTGTGTCTCTATAACTGTCCCCAAATTATGAAAACACCTTCTCGATCACTTTATTTAGCCCAGTAGAACATATTTGGTGAGATTTTGATGTAAAAAAAGAAAAAAATGACAAATAAACACAAAATGTGAAGTAAAAACAACAATCACAGAAATATGGAGGAAAATCGATGCAGAAATTACAAAAGGCTGATTAAATCTACACCAAGATGCTTAAAGGTTGTTGTGGACACTAAAAGATATCCTACTAAGTAGTAAGTTAAGAAAGCAATACAATATTTAAATCTAAGTTGAGAGTTTTGTTAAGTGTACGAAGACTTTTGTGGCATAGTTTTTTTGTAGTTTTTTGATTATTAATTTTTCAAAAAAAATAGTTATGTACTATTTTTAAAAAAATTATATAATTATGTCATTTTGTTAAGAACAAGTTGCAGATATAAAATAATTACAATTACAATATATTAATTTTTATTAGTCGAAAACATTAAGTTTTATAAGAAACTGCAAGTGTATGAATACTTTTGTGGCCCACTGTATATACACTGCTGGACAATTGCTAAGGATGGATCACAAATTGCTATGTAGCATAACATTAAGCGAGACATGAGGCCTAAAAGGATAAAATATAGTTGCCACACTGTTCAGACATTAGAATAAAGAATATTTATTGTTCTGGAAAGTACAAAAGCTGTGAAACATCTGAAAAAAAAAATGTTCATTTGATCTGCGTACAGAGAAATGGAACAATGCATCTAAAAGTCAGTGAGGCACCTTAAAGAAAGGTATCAGTACGGGATATGTCCACCGTGGAGTGTGATGCAACATTCCACACGTCGTACCATACTTTGCACAACATTATCCAACAGCTGTTGAGGCAATTTATCCCATTCATCTGTGAGTGCACGGATGAGGGTGTTTTTGTTTGTCGGAGGATAGTTACGACCAGCAACTTGCCTCCCCAAAGCATCCCATACATTTTCAATGGGGTTTAGATCTGGAGAACGCGCTGGCCATACGAGACGTTGAATACCCTCGCTGTCTAGACAATCCTGAACAGCGAGTGTTCGATGACATGTTGCGTTGTCGTCCATAAAAACAAATTTATCATCGACAGCACCACGGAAAAGACGAACATGAGGAAGTAGAACTTCATCAATGTATCGTTGGCCCGTCATAGTCCCATTCGCAACCACATGTAGGCGCGTGCGGCCATTGATCATGATGCCGGCCCACACCATGATACTGCATGTCGGATATCGGTCCTTTTCCTGGATATTTTCTGGGCGATAAGCAGTACCACTCTCGCGCCAGATCAGTTGGCGTCTACAATCCGATGACAGACTGAACCTACTCTCATCTGAGAATAGTACGCATGCCCAGTCCTGTTCAGTCCATTGTGATGCTCACGACACCATTGCAAAACCCAGGCAGTACGGTGCTGTCTGGTCAATGGGACACACACAACAGGTCTGCGTGCGTATAGTCCTCCTCCCCTCAAATGTCTGGCAACAGTTTTTCGGCAGATCTGCTTTCCTGAGGCAGCAAGAAACTGATTTGCCACCTGCTGAGCTGTGGTGCGCCTGTTCCTTTTTGCTGATATAGGACGATATATCTGTCTTCTGCAGGCGTCGTACTTCTAACACGACCTCCCCCGTGCCGTTTACTACACATTCCAGTAGTTTTAAATGACTTCCACAGACGTGAAACAACGCTGTGAGCGATGTCGAACTCCCTGACAACATCTGTTATTTTTCGCCCTTCTTCGATCTTTCCTATAATTCGGCCACGTATAAAATCATCTATGTGATGTCGGGAAGACATGCCAAAAATTTTAAGTTCGTCTATTAAATATTTCCTGTAAAACTTTGACTTGAAACAACAACTGTCCACACGCGTCAAAACCTTTAAAACTCTTATGAACGCTATCACGTGATGAACAGACGTGGAAAAAAAATTTGTATACTCATACTTCTTCTTACTAATATCCCGCACTTATTCTAATTTTCCACATTTTGCTTCCTTTCATTTTGTGGTTGCTATGGATGATAGTGTTATCCGTCCTTAGCAATTGTCCAGCAGTGTATATCTTTATATATAAAAATCTTCTGTGTGTGTGTTTGTCACTAAACTCCTCCTAAACGGCTGGACCGATTTCGATGAAATTTTTTGTGTGGATTCAAGTAAATTCGAGAATGGTTTAGATTCACAATTTGGTCCGATATCGCAATTAGTTAAAAATATATTAATTAAAAACATTCATCAAAAATACAACTCAACATTCACCTGCATTGTTGTTTCAACGCTATTGTTATAAACATGTGATATAAAATTTTTTTTAATCAATTCCTACTTAGAACAACCAAGAAAAAATTTATTTTAGCTACTTTTTATTAAATAGTTGCAATTAATATAAATATGTATATACATTTGACAGAATCACAACATTAAGTGGTAATTAATTTTTATTGATTATCATTAAAGTATCGTATTGTCATCCAAAACAATCGTGTATATAATATTTCCTTTCAACTGAATGCTTTAACTCGTGAGAAAAAAACCTTTTCAAATTTTGACAAAAGTCGCCAAATGGGTCGCTAAGTCACCAACGTGGCTGTATTTGTAATTTTTTAAGTAATTAGTTTTAATCAATTAATTTTTATTAATTATAATGAAATTATTGTATTGTCATCAAAAATAATCATGTACATCCCATTTCAGCTCAATTGAGCGCTTTAAAATGTATTTTATTAACGATTGACAATTCCACCAAGATAAATAAATAAACAAACAAATATAATATGTATAGAGATCGTGAGCTAATAGTAGGAATTGAAAAAGACGTAAGTTGGCGTCGAAAATTGATTTTCAGCCAAACTGGCCAAACCGGGTCTTTATTGTTACGAAAATGCAGAAGATTCACGCTTTTTAGCGTTTTTAATTAATACCTTTTCAAATAATCTTTATTTGTAATCTTCAAATATCTAATGTGTATGTAACTGAACTTCTCCTAAACGGCTGGACCGATTTTGATGAGAGTTTTTGTCTGTTCCATTGGACTCGAGAATGGTTTAGATTTATAATTCGGCTTAGAAATGTTTATTTAATTAATTTTTTATTTATAAATTGTTGGTCTTGGAATGTTTTACATTGCATCCGGCAGACTACGCTTCGATCACAGTATCGAATATTCAAAAATCTTTTATTATAATTCAAGTTGGTCCCGACAGTTCGTGCTGTGATCATTTCAGGAAAATATTTTGTCACTTCGTGTTATTATTTTGTTGAAATAAGTCGTGTGTTAATATAATTATTACATTCAGATGTAATTAGTGCTTGAAATTTTACTCACAACGGTCCAGATTGTTAAAGCTTATTCATAAAAATTTGGAATTTTTGAATTTAAGATGTGTGTACAGGACAACGTCTGTCGGGGCTTCTAGTATATATATATATATCTTAAAAACCTATAAAATTTTTAATATAAATTCATACTTACATTATAAAAACATTTCATTTCTTAGATGATAATGTGTTTTGTAAAGATAAAGTAAAATCATTTACGTAATTTTCCCCACACATTTTTTGTAAGTAAAAGTAATGAAAAAAAATTTAATTAAAAAAAAATATATGTATATTTTCTTTACGTAAGCAATACAAAGAAAACATCTTTCTTTTAAAAATTTTTCTATCAAATTCAAGAAGTTTGAGAGAATTAAAAGTAAAAAATAAATAAATGAGTATAATAATAATATAACATGAAAGGTACCAATATATATATAGATAGATAAATAGATTCATGGATTAAATAAAAATGAAATTATCATCGAATTTTTTAATTTTGCCTTTAAGCATAAATAATAATAAAAAAAAACTAAAATTTATTTTTTACTGCAGTTTTGCGTAATTTCTAAATTAATTCTATTCAAATCTTAAGAATAATTTCAGATTTACTTGCTAAAATAGTTTGAATTCAACTTCATGTAAGAAATAATTAAAAGTTGTGTCCCATTAAAAATAAATTCTATAACTACGAAACCCAAAACAACCAAACACACCTATACGAAGAATAAGTGTTGCCAATCTTAAAAAAACATCTTCAAAAGGATAAAAAATATTTCCTTTTCTTATGAGATAAAAATTCGTGTATTTTCAAGTCGCGTGAATAAAGTTGATGAATTTAAGAAAATATCGTATGTCTCTGAATATTTCGAATTAAAACCGAAGTTTTTGCGTTTCTTTTACCAATCATAATATAAGATAAAACAGGTAAGTAAAAACACGTTTTTATTCTTAATATAGTGATATAACTATTTATATTTTTCATTTTGATAGTTTCATAATTTTTTTTCTTCGTAAAATTTTTGATTTCATAACTTAATGCATAAACATTTTATGGTAAAAATATTTTCGACTTAAAACTAATGTTGATTTATTTTTAAACACAAGTTTTGTTTTATGAATAAAGTTATGAGCTTCGTAAGAAGGAAAATAAACCCTTCTATTATTATATAGTAATGTGTGTGTTCTATATATAGAAATCGTAGAAACAATGAGTGTTACAAAATCGTTTAACTATTTCTTTTATATTGTGTTATTAATAAAAATTTATAACAAAATTAAATTTATTTCTGCTTACTCTAAATGTTTTAATCTTTAATAATTCTTTTGTTTATCTTGAAAAATTAAGTTCCAGTTGTTCATTCTTTAGTTAACATGTTTTTAACTATTTGTTTTTACACTCTGTACTTTTTAAAAACATTTTGGATAATTTTTATTATTTATTTTTTTAATCTTATACCATTGAATTACGTTTTAACGCTAAACATGATACAAAATACCTTAGATGTATAATTTTCGAAGTACTCTCAGTGATGTTCGATGATATTTCGTCTTTTTTTTTTAATTTAAAAAAAAAACTTTAGTAAACCTCGACGTGCTTCAATACCTTTTTACAATACTATTTCCTTGATATGTCAACTGGAACTAGTATTTTGTTTGATGATCCTGCTCATGATAAGACACAATATTGTTTTTAGATAAAAACAGAAGAAAAAAAATTCACTCATAGAATACATTCTATGTTTTTACAATATTTGAATAAGGCTAAATTTCAGGTGTTTTGTTACTGGAAACTTTCAATTCTAAAATGATAACAATGAATTGCCATTTTTTTAAAAAAAGTATTCTTTTTAATTCCTACGTTTTCTGCTTCATCGACGACATCAATAAAGTAATTCTCAATTCTGACATTTTCTCTGAATGAAAACATAAAAAATTAGCAATTGTTTTAAATCATTCTACAGAAATATATTCAGATCATTTAATTCTTTAAATATTGGTTTATTTATTAACTATTTACAGATGCTATTGTTCAAGCTACTAATAAATCATAGTATTTGACGAATATTAAAATTAAAATGGTACATATGTTAGCTTTCGTATAAAAATTTACTCCTGCATGTTGGCATCACTGTTTAATAAATCATTCGGTTTATGTACATATTCATGCATACATACACAGTATTTCAAAACATATCTCGCAGAAGTGTAAAGGCAGACAGAATAGATCGAAATACGCATATTTAGTATTGGAATGTGGGTGCAAAATGTCGCTCTGAAAGCAGTTTGTTGGATTTATTCCATTTACCGAGTAGATTCCGAGCAGAATATATCGTTTTACCGATTCGGAGCTCTCTTACGTGTGTTTTACATATGGTGTTACAAACCGAAATTGAACGGCTTCTCAAAGGATGGACAGGGAGCAATTTCTGGAGCTCAGCTGTCGAATACAAAAACATTCTAACGTATTATTTGGAAGTTGTGTGCAAGTGTATCGTTTCATGCCTGCAGGTGTGATGTGGACAATGGAATATATCGCAGTATTCCTCAGTGGGAGAAGCAGTATTGCGGACAGTAGAGGATCATTCTACTACAAGCACGAAAGCTGTTCAACTACTTAGAGAATATAAATGAAGAGAACAATCACTTTTGCAGAGAGTGCGAGCATTGAAATATGGTTTTTACCCTTTGCGTGGCAAATTTGCTTGCTGGTGGTTACATCAAGTTGCAACAAATACCACCTTCCTTGCGAATAGCTTATGCACTGATCAGGCTACCATTTTGAGTTTAGGTATGTTAGATATGCATAATTCTTTCACCTTTAGTTTGAAGAGAATCCACATGCTACACGACTAGTTGCCTTCGAGAAAAGATTCTCCATTAATGTTTGTACTAGCATTGTGCACAATAACTTAGTAGGACTATACATTTTGCTTAATCGTTTGATCGGCCACAAATAAGGCATCTTTCTACAAGAGGTCTTGATGGAACTTCTCTCCGATGTTTCTCCAGCAGTTTGTACACGAATGCCATTTTAACAGACGAAGACCTTACTCACTTAAGCAAGAGCGTCAGAAATTACTCCGATGTTGTCTGCAGCCCAAATTGGTTATGGGGAGAAGGATCTATTTCTCGGCTACAAAGCTCTCCTCATTTGATATGCTTCGGTTTCCTTTACTGGGGTTCCATTAAGATCGTGGTCTGCGAAAATCTCGTTGAATGTGCGAGATCTTGTGGCTAGACTATTGGCTGCTGCTGGAAATATTCGTGTGCGTGACAAGCCTGCTAATGTACATCAACCATGTATTACCACTGTGAATCTAGTACCACTATTGATAGTCACTCGAGCACTTATAGTTTCATCATTAAGATGCTTGTTTTCTTTGACCGTAGCTTTTTTTTCTCTTATTTGCTGTTTATACTTTTTTGCGTGCTAGCACTTGCACGCTGCTCTTCCGTAGCTTAATTCCTTTACTAAATTTACTTATTTTGATCCCTGCTTATTTCGATGCAGGTTTCTTTTTAAGGCAACTTAATATATAAATGTGTGTGTATGTGTTCCTATTTATATATGACGGAAAAACAGGAAATACAATTAAAAGCAATAATAATGAAAGCAAAATACAAAAAAAATCTACAAAACATCAAAAAAAATATATATAAGGAACAAAAATTAAAAGAAAATACAAGGTAACAAAAATTAGAAATGAAACCGAGCAAATCAAAAAAAAAATTTATTCATGTGTTTATGTGTGTGATCTGAGTATTTTTTTATATGTATTGTCAGGAACAGTGTAAGATGTCTGCGCATTGAAGTTCAAATATGCTCTGTTGGAAAAAGATTTGGCGATTGGTTATGCTGTTGCAGAAGGCATGAAAAGAAGCAGTAGGAAGAAGTATCACGCACTTTTCACCGCTGTAAACATGGCTCGCGGAGGGAAATTGGGAGAGCACTCAGCATTGGAAGAGAAAATTGCACTTTTGAGAGTAATGTACGAAGTTTTATCTGTTTAGACAATATATGCACTCTGAGGTGACAAAAATCCTAGAATACCTCTTAATATCCTGTAGGATTTACTTTTGCCTGGCAAAGTCCAGCACCTCGAAGTAGCATGAACTTAAGGAGCTCCATGAACTGAAGAAGTCGTTGGAAGTTCCTTTCAGAGATATTGAGCTACGCTGCATCTATGCCAGCCCACAAATGCGAAATTGTTGCCAGTACAAAATTTTGTGCATTAACTGACTTATATCCTATAAATTTTCGATTGAATTCATAATGGGTGGTTTAGGAACCCAAATCCTTCTCTGGAACTGTCCAGAAGGTTCTTTAAGCTAATCGCGAGTAATTTGTACCCATTGCACAGTGACATGGCGCATTGTCCTCTATAAAAATTCCATCTTTGTTTGGATACATGAATTAATTGAATGACTACAAATAGTCTCCAGTAGCCGATCATAACCAATTTTGAGACAGATGAAATCCCAGGTGAGCTATAGGATCCAGTCAATTCCATGTAAAAACAGACCACAGCATTATGGAGTCACACTCAGCTTGCATAGTGTATTGTTAACAACTTGGGTCTATTGCTTCACGGAGTCTGCGCAACACTCGAACCCTGCCATCTATTATCACAAACTGGAATCGTGACTCACCAGACCAATATAATTTCCAGGGCGATTTTTCTGTCATCTAGGATCTAACCGATATGGTCAGGAATTCAGGAAACACGTTGTAGTCGATGCCAAGCTTTAAGGCAGTGTTATTGACGCCGACCGATCAATGTTTGTTAATTTTACCGCGGCCCGCTGAGGGGGAGGACGTTGATTGTTTATATTTTAGACTGTTTTGGGTTTAATAATTTTAATTCAATTGTATTTGATCGTGACTTCAGAATAAAATACAGCTACACCAAAAAATGAATATAAAGTGATTTTTATCATGGAATATAAAGTGATTTAACAAGGAATATAAAGTGATTTATCAAGGAATATAAAGTGATTTAACAAGGAATATAAAGTGATTTAACAAGGAATATAAAGTGATTTTCTTAAAAAGTAGCCCAAACCCAAGAAAAATATACCACAGAAATAAAAGGGAAATAATTTAATGTTTCTTGTGCGGACCGGTAGTATTTGATCCACGGACCTGGGGTTGGAGAGCACTGCTTTAAGGCACTCGAGTCAGTCTCCTGCTGCTATGTCCCGTTTAAGCTAAATTTCACTGCGCTGTCCTAACGGATACATGTCCGTTGTACATCCCACTTTGATTCTTGTAGCTTTTTCAATCAGCGCTGATTGTTCGTTATCACTGACAATTCTATGTACACGTCGTTGGTCTCGGTCGTTAAGTGAACGCGCTTTGCCCCTGCGTTGTTCATGGTGGAAGGTTATGATTGAAATTATGTATTTTTGGCTCACTCTTGATACTCTGGATCTAAAAATGTTGAATTCCTTAATAATTTACAAAATGGATGTCAAATGTGTTTTGCTCCAACTACCATTCCGCATTCGGCCAGTTAATTCCCTTCGTGCGGCCGTAATCATGTTAGAAACCGTTTCACATGAATCCCCCGAGTACAAATGAAAGACCTGTCATTTCACTTCTAATTTTGTACCCGATACTACAGCGACCTGAATTTGGCTATCCCATGACTTTTGTCATTTTAGTGTATATTCTAATACATATTTCTTATAAATTAGACACTAAATTTGTTTAATATCCTATAGGTTTTCATGGAAGTGTCAAGATAAAATAAAAACAAATATAAGTTATTTACTTTGATGCTATGTAAAGTTTTTTTTTATTAGAAATTTTCTATATTATTCCTTTTTTATATTCAATGAAAATCGTTTAACACGAGACTGAGGAGGCCGAAATATTCTTTTAGATTAAAGGATGTTACAAAAGAGAGAGAGAGAGAGAAAACATATATTTAACGAAATTAAGTTTAATACATTTTATTTGCATAGACATGTTTATACATATATTTAATAAAAGTAAATGAAACAAAAGTATTCACAAGAACTTAATGAAATTTAATACAAAATATAATTCTCAAGCTTTTTGAAAATTAAAACATTTTTAGCATACAGTTTTTTGCATTGTCTCTTTTTAGCATCAAATTGTCAACAAATTGTTTGATTTCGTCCCTTTTGTTATTTGTTTTACCATTCGAATGGGAATCTAAGTAACTGCGCGTTTTTTTCATGATATTCCTAATTTAGGATGACATGGAAACAGAGGCTATTTTATCATCGGAATCTGCATCAATGGTATTTTTGGAACTTTGGAACTTTAAAATGTCTTTTCCATAGTTTGTGGCTGTACACACATGTTATAATCTACTGCAACGAATTCTTCCCCTGACACACTAGAGCAGTCCAATAACACAGAAATTTTCTCAACTATGTCATTAAGTGGATGGTGTTTTTTCCGTATTTCGTTCATTCCCAGAAGGGAAATCTTTTCTTTCTGTTTTAAGAAAACAAAAAATGCATAGTAGCTTGTTGAACTATTGTATCATTTCGTGTTAAACGATATTTCGTTTAAGTGATTGCGCGTTAAACATGTCATCGACAAGACTTTCTCTCCCTTTATTCTTACTGTAAAAATAATTTCGCTTATTCATAAATATTAAAATCATTTTATCATAATTATTTGATTTATAAAAAATTAAATAAAAACATTTTTATAAAAAATAATTTATTAGTTTATTGTTACTGTATGTGAATAAATTGATTTAATGCTATGAAAAGTTTAAATCTAAATTATAAAAATAATAAATTCCCATGCTTTTTCAATTTCTACTATTAGCTCACAATCTCTTGATATTTATATATATGTGGCATGCAGCCAAACGCCAAGCTGTCTTCGCGCGCAGGCGCAGCTAAGTGAAACAAAAACTGAAACGATGAGACTGTGAACTTTTAAGAGAAAAACAGCAGAGAGAGAACGAGAGAGGTGCGCGAGCAGGCGTTACCTTCTGCATATCATCGTCAAACTTATCTGTTAGAAAAACTACCTTTTTAATTAATTTTTGTTTAATGTTAAATAAAATAGAAGAAAGACAAACGTCTTGGACCCCTTGTTGTCTCCCACAAATTATGGGGGCTCGGCCGCGATCGATAAAATTTCGATTTTGAACCAAAGTCTGGACAATGAACAAAAGCGTCCGTGAAGGAGACGCTCCACCATTTTTTGGAAACTTCGTTCAACCTGTGTAGAGGTTTGAACTCAGCATGAATACTCCGCCTGTGTAGAGGCCGAGATTGAAAAAATTTCGATTTTGATCAAAGTTTGGAACGTGAACAAAAGCCGTCCGTGGAGGAGACGCGCCGCCATTTTTCGGAAACTTCGTTCCGCCTGTGTAGAGGTTGGAACCCATCGTCGAAAATTCCGCCTGTGCAGAGGCCGGAACTACAATTTCACAAACACCTGCGAAGACGTGTCAATTCGAACAATTTCAACTATATTACCTGCGAAGAGGTGAGATCTGTGGAATCAACATTTTTTTTCAATTATTGGATACATCGTACGTGCGAGCAACAAGGGAGCTAGAAAAAAAAAGGTAGGATCTTTCCATATTTTTCTAAAATGTATAAAAACGCTCTTAAAGAGGATCTCATAAGAGTTGTTGAGGATCTAGACGGTACTGTGGAGAGTACGGACACTATTGCTATACTAAAGACTAAAATTGAGAACAGTAGTACATTTGAAAGTGATCCAGATTTCGTTAAAATTTTAATTCAAAACTGTATAGATGAGAGAGTATCGCGAAACGAAAGAGAGGTAACTTTAGAAAAACAGAAAATTGAGCTCGCGAAACTTCAGTTAGCAAAATTAGAAAAAGAAATCGAGCTTCAAACGGCTAAAAATAAAGCATTAAGTTTAAATCCTGCAGTTAAAGTCGAAGAAAAACAGTTCGAAACAAACATAGAAAATATGATAAACAGTATTAGAACTTTATCTCTTCCTGTTCCCACCAGATCTGAAAATTTTAATCTATTCTTCCAATCATTAGAACGCGCATTTTTAACCAAGAAAATAAATGACGAATATAAATCTGAAATTTTAATAAATCTTCTGGGCGAAAGAGCTCATAATGTCTTATTGTATATTAAAGAAGAGGAATTAAATGACTATGAAAAACTAAAATCTATAGTACTCAGAGAATTCCAATTAACCCCTCGCGAGTGTTTAAACTCATTTAAAAATGCTGTAAAATCATCAGGCGAGACATACATCCAATTTGCTGCAAGATTGACGGCAAACTTCCAATATTATTGTTCGTTAAGAAAAGTTAATTCCTTTGAATCTCTATGTGATCTTATAATTTCTGATAAATTATTTGAAACTTTAAATAAGGAAACTGCAACTCATATTGGCATTCGAGAAGCAGAAGATTGGTTTAGGCCTATTGATTTAGCTAAAGAGTGCGATATTTATATTTCATCTAGAAGCGGATCACATAAAGAAATTCCTATTACTTATGGATATACCAAGACCCCTTTAAAAATAGATCACAAAACTTTAAACCAAAGATTAAAGAGAACTATCCCCAATATCTTGAAAGAGAAAATAAAAATTGCTTTATATGCGGTGATTCATCTCATTACGCAAGAGACTGTGAGAAGCGTTTTAAACCTAAAGAACCTAACGACCACATCCATAATAGAATAAACGTGAATACTTTGAAAGTCGAGAGCGAAAAACAAAATAGCGATGAATTTGCAAATCTTCAATACGTAAGCATTTTTGTAGAAAATCAGCCCGTAACAGCCTTGATCGAATCAGGTTGCCAGATCCCAGTTTTAAATTCCTCACTAATTAGAGTGCAAACACCTTCCGAAGAAATAATAACATTAAGTTCATGTTTTGGCGAACAGCGAATGGTAGAAGTTAAACCCATAAATATTTCTCTTAATCAACACTCTACCGGTCTAAGTGTTCGAACGGCAATCTCACCGACCTTGACCGAAGAATTTATTATACATCCCAGTGTATATTCTGAAATAAAGAAACTAGGCCACGCAAAGAGCGATGTTTTATTGAATGAAAGTGAATCCTCTTTAGGTGCTCATGCTTATGCTTATCCTAATGTTGTTTCTGTTTCAAATGTGATAGAAATCTCTAGTTATAATTTGCCACATGTTAAAAACTTTAATACTAGAAATGATTTGAGTTCTCTAATTAAGGATTATAAATGTAATAAAATTAAGAGTACTAAGTTAAAATTGAGTATTATAAGAGAAAAATGTTCTGATATAGTATTGTGTAAGAAAGTAAATGGTGCCATGAAAACGAGTTCCGTGAACTTCAACACCCCTTCACCTATGGAGAGTAAACATAGACGGTTTACAATGCTCCGGAAAATCCTTGAACCCTGGCAGTGGAAACGGAGGAAAAAGAGAAATCGTTTTGAACAGACGTCCAGAACTCTACAGAGGAAAATATCGATGCGTTCAACCAAAGATCAACTTGTTAAAAAAGACGTTCTTATGCCTGTGAAACACAATGTTTTCCTGTGGAACCTTCCGGATGTCGAAGAGGTGCCTTCACATGATGGAGAAACTGTCTAGTTCAGAAAAATTATGATATGTTAAATCTCTATGTATTTGTCGTATAGTCCTTGTCTGTTCCGTTTTTTTTTGTATGTTTCAGATTCTCCTCTGGTATCCATGGAAAGGAAAAAAGGTATACGTACCGCTGCGGACAGCGTACAGTCAGGCTGGCCGTTGTGGCATGCAGCCAAAAGCCAAGCTCTCTTCGCGCGCAGGCGCAGCTAAGTGAAACAAAAACTGAAACGATGAGACTGTGAACTTTTAAGAGAAAAACAGCAGAGAGAGAACGAGAGAGGTGCGCGAGCAGGCGTTACCTTCTGCATATCATCGTCAAACTTATCTGTTAGAAAAACTACCTTTTAATTAATTTTTGTTTAATGTTAAATAAAATAGAAGAAAGACAAACGTCTTGGACCCCCTTGTTGTCTCCCACATATATATATATATATATATATATATATATATATATATATATATATATATATATATCTTGGTGGAATTTTCAATCGTTAATAAAATAAATTTTAAAGCGCGCAATTGAGCTGAAATTTTACACACTGGATTATTTTGGATGAAAATACAATAATATAATAATAATTAATAAAAATTAATTGATTAAAGCTAATTATTTGAAGAATTACAAATACAACCACGTTGGCATCATTTTTGGCGACTTGTGTCAAAACTTGAAAAGGTTTTTTTCTCACATTTTAAAGCATTCAGTTGAACTGAAATTTATACACACGATTGTTTTGGATGACATTACGATACTTTAATGATAATTAATAAAAATTAATCACCACTTTAATGTTGTGATTCTGTCATTTGTATATACATATTTATATTAGTTGTAACTATTTAATAAAAAGTAGCTAAAATAAAATTTTTCTTTGTTGATCTAAGTAGGAATTGAATTAAATTTTTTTTATATTACTTGTTTATATAAAAACACTATTCGCACCCAGAATTTATTTATAAACCAGTGCTCGGTCAAAGTTAAGTTACAAAAATAGCAGTTCTTACCAAATCACGTGCGTGTAAATTAAGATGTAAGGTACAATTAAAATAAACTTGCATAAGTTAATTTGATATTTTATTTTTTTCCTTCTAAGATTACAAGCTCTTCTTTATCTTTTTCTGCTATCCATTGCTTACAAAATTAGAAGACTTTTCAAGTAATTGAGCTTATTTGTGCACTCTCACTGTCTCGTACGTCAAATCCTGTAACACGAGTGATTACGCAGTTTTTTTTTTTTTTTGGATAAACGGAGAAAAATAAAATTAAAAATATCAAAAAAACTGAGCTTCATTAATGACAAAATTCCCCACGTAGGATGTTTTAACCGTCGTTATGGAATTTGCGAATCGGTCATCATCGATTAAAAAAGATCAATTCTCGAAAGAAACGTGTTTGAATTTAATTATTTTAGCTCTCATATCTTAAGCAATGTCGAAATGAGTCTATTTTTTAAAAAATTTATTTTCGAATATTTTGACCGATCGTGATGTATGCCGAATTCTTGAATTAAAATAAACCAACTCAAAACAGGAACTAGTTGTTTTCGTGCGTGTGAATATTAAAATATTTTTAATTTCATGGATAGTTCATAAGTAATTAACGTGATTTCCGTAAAAATAACAAATTTATGTTTAAAAAATTCTCAATATTGCATTTGGCTAAAGAATTTCATGTATAAATGGTTTTTTTCCCTTCCTATATCTGAATTTGACACGCACACAATATTTCATGTGATAAATTAATAACAATGGATGTAATTAATATACGTATATTGCTTTTTTTTGTCTCACTTTTCATTTTCTCTATCTTTATGATGCTTAAAACTACAAGGCTAATAAACACTTTTAGAACATTTACGAGTTTAACATTCACCAGTTTTTTGTGTAAATTCATCGTATTATTTTTATTACTGTAATGAAAGCCTTTTTTAAAAAAAAATATGGATTAGGCTTCTTTTTTTCTTTTTTTTTAGAAAATTTATGGAATAGCAAATAAAAAGCTTCAAAATGATGAAAACTTATGTACGTCTTTAACCCATAAATATTAAAAAAAAGAAGATTTTTTCGACAAAAAAAATCTCATTAAGATATTTATTTATGCAGTATTAATATGAGTGTACAAAGTTTCAAAGCTATAATTTTCTTTTTTCAAAACTATACCTTTTGTGTGAAAATTTACACTTATAAGAAATTACGATTTCAATTTAAAAAAATCGTTATTAACTAATGCATATGAGCTCCATAGCTTATGGATGCTAAAATTTTTTTAATTTGTGATAAGCTAGCACCTTTCTTTCGGGCACCTAGTTGTGTGGGAGGTAGGGAAGAAACACTCGACATGATCTAATTAATCTATTTATTTATCACTCAATGAAAAGACACAATTTCAACTAATAATAGTAAAAGAATGTCTCAATGCTAACCGCGAAAGTGGAACAACGACAGTAAAACACGAATGATTAGGAGACTATCAAACTTGATCCTTACCTTAATAAAGGATCTAACTTATCATCCGATTTAATCTAATATCAATTCAATCACAGTGAACATAATCGTCACTTTAAAACTCCTTCATAATGAGTTCTTAATCACAATAATTCTCCTACTCTAACATCTCCTCTTCTACTCTTTATTCAAGCTAGAATACTTCGATTATATATAGTGAGTTAGTTTAAATATCACGATTCTCTTCTTCCGAAGAGTTGGTTGTGAATAACGCGAATTGATAGCCCAAAGATTTCCCAAGAGGATTAATTGAAGGAACGCGTATAGATCCGTCACAAATTCAGCTGGAAAAAAAATTGTTGCATTAGAAGCGAAAAGAAATGTCATTCCCCCCCTCTCTGTTTCAAATTTTTTTTGTGA
This sequence comes from Trichonephila clavipes, assembly GCA_019973935.1. Taxonomy (NCBI): domain Eukaryota; kingdom Metazoa; phylum Arthropoda; class Arachnida; order Araneae; family Nephilidae; genus Trichonephila; species Trichonephila clavipes. The sequence continues at coordinate 376,124 of BMAU01014840.1, forward strand.
TGCTGTAATAAATTTATTTATGGTCGCCAAGTCAATAAAAATGATCGCCAACATAGTCGCCAAGATGCCAAACTTGTTTTTGAACAGGCGCTAAATTGAAGTACAAATTAAAATGCGGAGATGAAGACTTGAAATTTATTTTTTCCTGCTTACAATACATTGAAAAAAAATAGAACTACATAATACATATAAATTATAGTTTTACAACTTGAGCAATGAGTATGAATAATTGTATAATTTGCGCACAATGAGGGCTGGTCCTCTGTTAGGCGGACAGGATATTGTATCTCCAATAGTTTTCATTAAAAATAAAATTGCTTTTGGACTTATTTGAGAAGAGATCCCCTTTAAACCACCTAGAAATTATTTTATCCAGTTTAAAGGAAATTAAAATACTCAGGGAAAGAAAAATTAAGACTTTAATACTGTAGCAAAGTCATTTTCGGACTTACTATTTTTCACTTTAATTAAATAACTACGGAGCAAAATAAAGAAAAATAGCCATAATACAGATTCTCTTTCATATGGTTAAAAATAATTCATATGTCTGCCGAATGTGAATTATTTCGTAGGTAGTAGCGTTATACTTGATCTCGAGTGAAAATATTTTGTGTGAAATTTTTCTAATAAAGAAAATTTAATTCAAATGGGCTTAATTCATATGACGATCTCATGATAAAGACAAACACGTGTTATCCATTGAATTCAAAACAGACATCAAACTTGTACCTATTGCTCTATTTGTAAAACTCATAATCTGTTGGTAACTCATCATAAACCAACGCCCTCTAATGAATAAGTTGAAAATCGCTTTCGTCACTTGAAGGTACAATTTCAATTGATTTATTTTTTTGGCAACCTAAAGTAAGAGAAAAATTTTTGTGACGGAGTTGGTTGTAAATGTCACGATAACCAGATATACATAATTGAAGCGCTTTTTGGGATTTTATACTCCTTTCTCAATTGGTATCTATTTTAAGAAAATGCTTTTCTAATTTGTTGGAAAGCTGGATTCCTGCATATTTTCATCCGCTCTCAAAGAATCCTGTTCTTCTTGTCCGTCTTCATAATCTATCAAATTATTGATAATGTCACTGTCATTGAAAGTTTCGTCTTCAATCAAGCGCGGACTGCTGGAGCGTTGAGAGAAAGCAGCTGAATGCACATTGTCGGAAGACTGTTTATAACAAATGAATAGAGCGTCTCTTGAATTGTCTACATTTCAGTGGCGTAACGTACACCCCCGCATCACGGAGGGGGGCAGGACTCTAGGGGCCCAAGGCCTGACTTACGCTAAATACGTATTTACCCAATTTATAAAATATTAAAGGTGAAATTTGACATTCAGGGGGGAGGGGGTCCTAACATTCTGTACACATTACGCCACTGGTAAATAGATATAAATAAAAGCATTACAATGGCGCCAAAGCCATTCAAATTCATACACCGCATAAAAAAATGATCCCACATAAAAAATCGCACCAAAATAAAACGCACAAAACAAATCGCACAAAAGAAAAATCGCATTTCAAAAGACCACACAAAAACAGGTGTTCTAATATATCTTAAATTTAAAAAGAAATCTTATTTTATTTGTGTACTGTTAGATTTACTTACTTATGTACGTTATTATTGTTGACAAATATGTGCTTTTTAAAAGAGAGTCTTTACAAAGAGCAAAAGTTGGCAACAACGAAGCTCGTGAATTGATTAGCTGGAAACGCATGATTGCATTTATCGTATATTTATGACGTCACACGAATTTATGAACTAATTGGCAAGAAACACGTGTTTGTCACTTTCATGTGACTAGGATGTCACATGAATTAAGAGAGAGTCCATTATAATGAATTTAGTATTAAAACATAGTGAACGCTTTTAGTGAAATGTTGAATTAAAACTACACGATGAAACTAAATATCAGATACATTCTCTTCCAAGTTTTTTTGACAAATATCTTGGAACATACACAAGTTTTGCGTAATTGAAGTAATGATAGAGTATTTGTCTTCAATTTATAAAAACTCGAATGACTCTTTCCTTGAAAGAACTTTAGGTATTTTTTTTTGCTTTCCTAAACGCATCAAGGTTATCATTATCGCTTCTATTCGAAGGAATTCGCATCCCGCTTTAAAGACCCGCAGTTTTGTACGAGTTGCGTGACTCCGGACACCCTTTCCATTTAATTTTACTAATTTCAGAGAAATTTTAGTAGTTATTTTCTTTTTTCTTTTTACTAGCAAGGACTAGAGAGATCACACTCACAGAGATTTTTCTTTTACGTTCGTCCATATTATTGTAATTCTAAAAATATTCAGTAGTGCAATTTTGCTTAAATGCGCTTGTACGATGTTACTTCCAATAAAAGATTCGAAAGTTATTTTCCCCCTCATGAATTATAAAGATTAGGAAAAATAGACCTTTGTCGCTAATTTCACGTGAAATACCTGTTTCAGAAGCTATGAAAAAGCCGGAAAGATTTCGAGATGTTTTTTGAGCAATATCATATATTATTGTCGTGTATTTTCATCCTGGGATACATATGAAAGACTAGAGATAGAGGAATAGAAATACAATCACAGAAGAATACAGACTTTATTATACAAACGATTATCCCAGCATGGAACAAAGGAGGTGCGCTGCTTTCCATTCGTGACGGGGATCCATTTTAAGTGAAAGTCCGACTTCTTTTCCCGACGATGCATCCATGCCTCATTCGGGATTCGAACCCGAGCCCCCTCGATTACAAGCCGAGTGTCCCAACCACCATACTGGGTGGGGCGGCAGCGATAACATATCTTTGATCAAGGGTGTCCTACACGCGGCCCTCCAGTACGTAAATTGCAGCCCACCGGCTCTTTTTTTAAAAAAATTTAAATATCAAGTTTTTAAAGTTTTTTCATTTTGAAATTTATTTGAGGGGAAATTTATATATATATATATATAAATCTACAATGTATTTGCCTGTTACATATTCCTGTTTTAAAATAAATCCTTTTTGATAATAGAAACGTCCTTTAGATTAAAATAGATTTATATTTTATCAAACACACACACACAGTTACATTTGACTTTAATATAATAAATAACTTTTTTAATAAATTCTGTATTGTGTTATGCATATCCTTACTATGGATGGTACACGATTCTCTGTGTGTGCCACTTTCATTCTCCTTCTCCTTTTCTGTTTGGAGTGCCCAAAAAGCAAGAGGCAATCAGAGATGCTTTTTAAAGTTTAAAAATATGTATATTCAGGACGGTTGAGATTAAGGGCAATGTGTACTTAATCGTTTGAGAATAACAGCACAATGAAATTATAAAAATGAGTAACGAAAGATCAATTCAAAAGGAACTCCATAATTTTCAAGAAAATGGCAACACACACACTGTAATATTTTAAACATTATTTGACCTTTGCATTATTATATTATATAAACATTATTATATTACCTATGTCTGTATACGTGAAAAATAATAATTATTATTGATTCTGTTTTATATTTTCACTCCAATAAATGTTTTTTTGTTTCCACATCTGTTATAAATGTACATATTTTTATGTGCGGCCCGCGAGGTTATAATACTTTTCCGAAGTGGCCTGCAAGGTCATTTGGGTTGGACACTCCTGTCTTAGACGGAATGTCGAAATTGTCAGAGTGAATTAGTTTTGATAAATGTCGCAATATTCATAAGGCAACACGAGGGCTATTGGTGACGGAGCTCATAATTCTGAACCTCGGTCAAGTAACGAGGATGACACCTGAATTGGTATTTCCTTCTCCAAACTCCCACACTACGTCAGCGGAAGGGACTCGACAGATTTTACGTGCAACAGTCCTTCTGCACGGTACTAGGGCTCGAACTCATGTCACGCCGGCCGCGAGTTCGTGCTCATAACCACTAGGTTACCATGGTTACTAAAATTGTCATAGATGAGGCGTTTTTAAATTCATTTTTTCCGATTATTAATAGCTCAGAAAGAGCTAATCATTTAATGCACAATTTTTCCTGTACGAAAATTAATGATAACTTTTTAAGACCATGCAACTTCAAAGCAAAATTAAAGTAAAAAAATAAAATGGAGCAAAACACACTTGTAAAAGTTATTTATGAAAGTGGAATTTAAATCTATTAAATTTCAAATCCTTCTAAGCTAAATACAATCCTCGTTCATCGACCTTAAAATACTAAAATTAAAATAAAAAAAAATCAGAGTGTTTATTTGTTCTTTGACCTTTTTGCCCCTTTATTAATTTTTGTACTAATTTTATTTAAACGATTCTAGCATTGAGCCAGATAATTGATATGAATCTGCCACTGGCGAAAACAAAATGCAAAAGCGACTGTAAATAAATTAATTTAGAACTAGGTGAAATGCTATCCTCGTTATCCGTCTATGGAAAAGTGAAATAAATAAAGAGATGCTTGCACGAATTTCTCTCTTCTTAAATAATTCATATATTTTAATTGAAAGGATTTATCTTTCCGTACTCATTAGGAAACCAAAAGGACAATTTAAAAAACGTTAAAATAAGGATTGATAATCCTTTAAAGGGTTAATTATTTGAAGTTAACAAAAAATAAAAAATAAAAGTGAGAAGAGAAAAACAAAATCCATTTGCAGCTGATGCAATTTAATGCACAGAGGAAGTTTCATTATTACAAATGCATTTGGAAATGATTTTCTAAATCTTTTTGAAGTGTAGTTGAAAAACATTTCTCATTCAAATAAGATATAGCTTGTCGCTGTATATTACTGTTAATTAATGTCAACAACGATGCAAGTCTATGCTTCCTCATTGTTAACGTTATTATTATGATTAAATCAAAAACAACGATTTTAAAAAATAATTAAACTGAGTATTTAAATATAAATCGTTTTTTTTTTTATCTTATTGATATTTTCTTCCGGTAAAAAGGTTTAGATTTTTTATTATTAAATTTTGTAAATTTGAACACCATTTCTAAAAGTAATGTGAATTTTTTGTTGAAAAAGTTTTTGAAAATTTTTTATTACAAATTTTACAAAACTAAAGTACGAAACCCAAAACTGAAATAAATCATGAACTAAAATATACCTTGTGTTGTAAACACGAATTTCTCAAGGTGATAATGAACTTGATGAATTTTAGATTGCTCCTATTCCCTAGTCATATATCATATAACCAGGGGCGCACACAAGTGGGGGATCTATGGGTCCGGCTCCCCAATAACCCTTTTTTTAAATTTTGTTTCAATTCATTTCAATCTTATGCTTAAAGTACGTAAAATTTGATGAAGCAATTGTTATTATTATTTTATTTCAATGATTAAGACTAATTATTTATGCAATAATTTATTTTTTACTGTTTTCGTTTCCGACAATCGACAAAATCAAGAGAATATGTTTGGCGGCATATTAGGGTATGATACAAGAATGGTAAAATTTCCTCCTTGAAACATTCCTGCGTACGTCACTGAATATAACAGTACATATATTTTATGTTATTCAATTTAATATTACAATATAAAGGGTTTATAAATTTTATTTTACTGGGAAGATTCAATAACAGATGTGTATTTTGAAAGAAAAGTTTTTTTTAATTTCTAATAAGCTGCGGATTGTGTTTTACCATTGCAGACCTAGTACATTCCCGGAAGTTGGTATCTCTTTTTAGTGAGCCACCATATAGGCGGATACAAATCACCGCCGCTAATTTTGATGCCCATTTTTCACCTGAGCTCTGAAAATGCGAAACTATTCTAGGATTTAATTTTGCCGAGAGCACCCAAGCCAAATAGACACTCTAGAACTTTTTGCTTGCCGTATAATCATACGACATGGCCGTTGACGTTTTTCTGCATCATGAAAATCTATCGACTTGGGCCGGGTTCGAACCCGCAACCTTAGGTGCAGAAGACCAGCGACAAACCAACCACGCCACCCAGCCGGATTTTCTCGGGTATATTACATACACACACACAATATTCAAGAGTTAATATCTTATATTCTTGTAAATTACATTGTAATACATTGTTTGTAAACACTTATATATTGTTACGCATTATTTACTTAAAATTTCATTGTTAAGTAAATATTTTTAAGTTGTCATCCTTGGATTTTAAAGACATAATTTCTAGCCTGTTGATTAAGCAATCCAAATTTCCATTCATAATTAGGCTCGGCGATTAAGGTGTAATGTAAGTACTATGAAAACTTCATTTAATATTTCATCGCATATAAAACCATTACTTCTGATACGTTTATTTTAAAAAAAATTTGCAATCTAGTTACTTTTATTAAAATTTGTGAGAGTCATCTACAGAAAATAAAAACCCTTTAGTAATGAAAAAGGAAAAACACAGCATGTTTTGGAAATAACAAATCTATTACACGATTTTTGAAGCTTCCTTCACTTCTATGTGTAATTACCACCTTCATTAAAACCTTTGTTGTAACTATTCGCGAGCATCAGAGTTCCTGTGTGGGGCGTTTGGGAAAATTCAAGGAGAGCGTGAGACTTAAGAAATTAAATTATAGATTTATTACGTCAAAGCTATTAATTACACTATTCACATTTAAATATAAATTATTCACACTATTGAGTATTTCAATACCACAGAATGTTTTATTTGTGAAGGATATGTAAAACTCATCACGTCTAGTGTCGAGTGTTTCACACGAACTGTCTCTCCACTCACTTGAGGTGGGGATGGTCCCTTCTCACACCTCGAATTTCACTCGAGGTTCAATTCGCAGGTGTGATTAGGCCGTTGGTTTTCGCACGGCCATCGATTGTCGGCGTGATGTCAGAGGAAAGGACCCCGCAATATTTTAGGGGTGCACGTGTGAATATGAATGATGTTATCTGCATAGGGAAGCCGATCTTGTAGCTTCGAGGCGGGAAAACGTTACACTATGTTATATTTTTCTGTCGCCAGTTCATTAAGCCTTTTGTTCTAAGCGTTCAATCAAAAGAAGGATAATGAAGTGGCATCACGCAGAATATTAGGGCCCCTCCCCCTGATAAGTCAGGTTTTTGGCCCCAAGCCGGATATTACAAACGATTGCAAAACCATAATCTTTGGGCACTATAGAATCCTGCCGTCCTCCTTCCCCGAGATGCGGGTGTTGCAAGAGTGTACGTTACACTAATGGGATAATCCATGTATTGCTGTTAGTGAGGACCATCTTTTTTCTAAACTGAGGGGAAATACTGTGGGAATTTCTGGTCGGTAAACGTTTTGGAAAAGATGTTAAGTTGGAGATTTGTGTTTTTCATTTTTTTTATAACTAAACGTGTAACGAATGGTATAAATACGGACAATAGGGCGCACTCTTTTGACCGTGTGAACACTTACTTATCCAATCAGCCTGCCAGCTTGGTGCAGAAAGCATATGCTAATGTCCAAGCGCAAAAACCTTCCGTTATTTTGTACAGTATTAACTATTTTTGATGTAATTGTAGCTGTGCTCAATTTGAATGTGAATTATTTTGAATTTAAAAAGGATATTAAAATTATCGCAGCTAACCACCGAAGTAATTTTTGAGTGCAGGTTATAAATGGCGCCCAACGTGGGACATATTAATTTGGAGAAATATTTGAAATTTAATTGAATAATTATGGAATTGGCCCCAAAAGAAGCTATAAATAGTGTTCAGGTCTATGGGAGAAAGAAAACGGCTACCGCTGTAGCATATTGCAAAGGTTATAAACGGTCTTTATTTTCTAGATGCCCTCATACTTTGCTTATATATTCTGTTTACTGCTCGTTCAACTAATTAAATACACTTTCTATGAGTAGTTTAGTACCAAGAAGACGTTACTAAATAAATTCAATAATTATGTCACAGTTCATACAGCTAAAATTATTGGTGTAAGAGTGTTTGAGCAGTACTACCCGACGGTTGAACATCTAAGTATACTTTTCTGTCATTTTTGCGATTATCGAAACAAATAAAAAAAATAAAATCTTTAAGTTAGGAAAATGCAACTAAAAGTAAACAATTGAAAGTAAGTGCTCCTCAAAAGCATCTGTATCTCGATTACAGTATACGAGTATATAAATACTTTTTCAACTAAAACTTTCTTTATTCATTACATTATTGGTTGTTCTGTTTCTAGAAATACGACATTCTGGGTTCTTGTTGTTGTGTTAAGAAAAAATGGCGTAAGATATCCAAAGAAAGGAAATGATCTCGTACAAAACGGGATTAATGGGTTTGTTAATTACAACATATAACATCAAATCACGTTCTTAAAATCTCAAATTCTCTCTAAATTTGTATAATTTTTGTAAACTATATAAAATTAAAACCCCTTTTAGTATTAAATAGTGGGAAAAGAAGCATGAACGCGCAATTTATGCGATAAAAACAGACCGGTTTAAACAGAGGTGTGTAATAAAACTAGGTAATTAATTTATATCTGGATGTTCAATGCATTTATATTACTTTCCTTTGCATTTATTTTATGATAAAAATTGTAATATTCGCAAACAATACCGTCCCTTACATTATGATGGCATTTCAGGATAAACTTGGCGAAGTATTGGCAATACAGGCAAGTTAGCACCTTTTTTTAGGGACCAAATTTGACGAATTGGTGACCATATGGATGCTTCTGGAAATTTCTGAAAAAAGTCTACAACATCACGATCTATGACATCAGCGGATTTTTGGAAAAAGTACTGGAAGATAGCCGTGTAGAACTTGTAGAAACTGAGTCAGTTTTGCTTCAGCTGTTGAATTAACAAGCTTATGTATATACGGATCATCTTTAACTTTATGTGCCTGTATTTCTAGACACTTATAGTTTTATCATAGCGCTATAGAAGGGGTGAAAACCTTCTAGAATTTTCTGGACAATTCTTACTGCTGTATCCTGAATTTTGTTTTTCCACAATAAATTCCATAGCTGTTATGGAACGGTTTTCTTCTTTGGGACTGATAACGTAAAATACACGGGCCTCGATCTACGTAACAGTATAATATTCACCCTAAATAAATTATTTATATACCTGGAAAAGAGCTTCAAGGTTAAGCTTATTTCTATAACATAAAGCTCAAACAGCATTTAAGACATTTTTTCTCTATCTAATAAAGGAAATTAAAAATAAAATATTTGTTGCCATTAAAGAAAGGTTATTTATTTCATCACCTTATTTCGTTTTTCTTTTATACATTTCATAAATTAACCACTGATGAATGAAATGAGAATATTCTAGCACGCACATCGATAAGTTAAACCACTGCAGTAATAAATATTTAGCACTGTGCCGCAATGACTAATTGCAATTTAATAACAGTAATTAAATTTTATTCTTCAAGAAAAAAATGTTCTTAATGTAGTAATAAGTAATGTAGTGATAGTACTGATGTAATAGTTCATGAAGTGAAATGTATGAACATAGATATGACTATATAATGAGTAAAAACCAATATTCTTTTATCAAAATAAATCTAAATTACTTAATTAGTGGTAATTTACAGTGCAAAGTATACATCTTATCAAAAAATTGAGATAAAAAGAACGTTAAGAAATTATTTGCCATGAAGGCTTTCCTAAGGAGAATAATTTCATCCATATCAATACTATTTGGAGTATGATTGTAAATATAAAGCAAAATTGGACAAAATAGTTATGATTGCGTATGATTAATGGCAGTAAAGATAGGAACCTGAATCTTGAAATTCCGTGATTAAAATTTCAACTCGATTATTCATAATCACCAAATAATTAAATTTTATAGATTCAGTTTCACTGTAAATAAAATGTCTCCACTTCAGTTCACTCGGAACTGAACGGCGGTCTTGGCTTCTAAAGAAGGCGTGGTAGCCAAGTAGTTATGATCTTGAAGTCGTGACAAGCGTTGTTGAGTCGTGGATTCGAGTCCTGATGCCACTGGAGACCCACCTTGTAGAAGGGAAGTTGCCCTTTAAATCTATTGTGGCTCTAAAATCCTCACATGAAATCCGAAAAGTTAGGTATCGTCAGCCTCAGGTGTCACCTTCATCACTTTGCCTTGGCACAAAATTACAAAGTTGGTCACCAATAGCTCTCGTATATCTTCAAAGTGTGACGTTAGTAAAAAAAATCACATGAAATCAAATTAATGTCCGATTCTACAAATGCAAACATCATTTCAGGGGAAAAAGACACCGTATTAGTTTAAAATTTAGGTATGTATCATTACAATAAATAAAGATTATTTACACGATTTACGAAAAGATATTATTAAATTATAATACACCGTTTTAACTGTTGCGGGAAACTAAATCTGTACAATACGTTTTTGCAACATGTAACTCGATGTCTGGATGAAATCCATGATATTTGTACTTTTGTCAAGCTCCATGAAAAAAAAATTTAATATTCATCAAAGAAATTCTAATAAGAAAAAAATATCCTTGGAGTGGGAGGAATTTTTTTTTTTTTTTTTTTGTATTTTCTGTCGGTAGCATCAACCACTTAATCTTGCTTGATTGTATTGTAGTTTCAAATTATTTAATAAAATCTGTAATAACACCTTATTTATGCAAAATGCATAAAAAGTAAGCAATAATTTTAAAAAATATAAAAAAGTTTTGAAGGGACAATGTTTTTATTTCTTGAACACTCTTTGGGATACACTATAAGAAGCCGATCTTGACAAATGAATTAAGTAATTATTTATATACTTACTTCAAAATATCAATGAAAAAACAACAATCATTTGTGAATTATCTCTTTTTCTCTTGTTCCAGCCTTTTCTGCATTGCAGGGTCCCAGGTACTCTATTGGACCCAAAGCTTGACTGACGCTAAAAGGCCGTATTTGGGCCAGGGGCCCAAAACTTGAGTTTGCAGGAGGGGGGGGGGGCTAATATTCTCCGTTACGCCACTGATCGCAAATGTAATAATGATAGGAAATAGAGCAGTAAACATCAAACAGCAGACTTGTGTGGTTTATCACAGATTAAGGTTAAACACTATGGGAAATTTTGTCAGGGATATAATTGCAAACAATAACAATGAAAAATAAGAGCGTTTTGAACGAAAAATACACACATACATACTCTAGGTCTGTCGAAAAATTGCTTTATTATCAAGAAACTTAAAGCTATTGTTGCAAAATATAGAAAACCACTTTGAGGTTCTTATTTAAATATCCTACATCGGCACTTTTCCGTTACGCGGGCGCAGGCTATTAAGTCGCCAAGTATGATACAACCGATGTCATACGGAATATTCCCGTTATGTGGTGGATGGTAATTTTTTACCACCACTTTCCAAAACAAGTCGTGGTCTTTTATTATGATTAACGTGTTTTTTTAGAATACAAAAATGGATGAAAAACCAATTGGAACTAATATTCATTAATATTTTTATGTGTATATTGCGTGTTGTCATCACTAACGCCAACTTGGCGAGATTTTTGCCGGCGAATCGGAAAAGTACCCCCACATTCTTAGTTTTTACAATAAATATTTTTTATCGAGTAAGACGATCCCAGTGTGCCTACAAGAGAGGAAAAAATTTGAAATAGAACTTACACACGTAAAATAGAACAATTCCCCACATTTTTTTTAAGCTGACGTTTTGCTGTTATATGCTGACGTCCTAATTCTACTCGATCACTTTCCATTCCGTAGCGAATTTTTTGTCTTTGCCTCACTTTGATCTTTGCACTCAATTAATTGTGCTTTTTTAATTCCGTTTCTTGTTCCGTTTCCGCTCCACGTTCGATTCAGGATTTCTAGTACTATGATACAATTGCCCAAGAGTTATTTCGAAATAGCAAATCACTCACAAGCGATGACGTTGTTGACAACCGTCTTTTTTGCGGAATTTCGTTGGCATTTTCGAGACATCGCTTTAAAAAAATAAGTATGAATACAGAGTGTACTGAATTGTTAGATGAACAGTAAAATTGATATTTCCTTTTAAAATTATGAGTATTTTTTCTTTCCGAAATCCAATATTTTATTAAGAGTATTTATTAGTCACATAAAAACAAGTTATTTGTCTCGGATTTGAATAAATGTCATTATAAAGCAACTATTAAAGTTCATATCACAGAAATAGCACTTTTCTTTCACAATACGCAGGAAATCGATGCGTAAACAAATAAAAACATTTATAACGTTATTAAAATCCAATTTTGAAATACACAACCATAACCCGACACATATATTAAGAAGAATTTTTTTACTGATTCAGATTTAAGTTTATGATGGATAAAAGTACACCGGGCGCAAAAAAATTCTAAGCACAACTAATTTACTAAGTGAAAATAGAAATGTTAAATTCAGAGAATAATTCATAGAGATAAATATGTTTTTGAATATCGATAGATGATGCGATAAAGGGCTCGTGTAGTTAAAATGTATTTTATCCAGGAGGATCAATCATTGAATTTGAAAAATAATTTAAAAGACGATAAAAGAAAAGATTGAATATACACTGGTGTGCAAAAATTAAGGACGAAGTCGAAAAATTAGCATATCAGCTGAACGAAGAGGCAGAGCGGACAGAAAGACCAATCAGGAGATTAAGTAAGGTGATGTACGGTAGCACATGCGCAGATATGCAGGTAGACGTAATGGGGGAGTGTCTGAGTAGTATAAAGCATGTTGTCGGTGTAAGATCAGTATTTCTGGCAAAGAGATTGCACGCCGTATAGCAGTTAAAATCACACCGAGTTGCTGCGTCAGCGAGAAATGGCGAATAATCAATCTGTTAGACGACATCTGGATGCTTTTACCCGAGGTCGAATCATTGGGAAAGTTGGAGGAAGGCCGTGTGGCTGCAGAGTTCAAAATTGCTCACAGCATCGTTTCACGACTTTGGAGACAATTTCATACTACAGGAACAGCTATCCGGGGGTTCAGTAGTGGTCGTCCACGAGAAACCACACCCGCAGATGACCGGTACATTGTCTTACAGGCCAGAAGAAACAGGGGGCAGACAGCCGGAGAAATCGCTAGACACAAGACACAGGCGACTGGACGACCGATATCGCGTTTTACCGTGGTCAGAAGACTGCACGGTGGTGGTCTGTTTGCACGACGCCCTGTACGTTGTGTACCTTTAACGCCTGCCCATCGGAGAAGGCGTTCTCTGTGGTGCCGGGAACACCGGAATTGGAGAGACAATGAATGGGGACGAGTACTCTTTACAGATGAGAGCAGATTCAGTTTGAGTAGCGATTCTCATCGCATACTCATCTGGAGAGAGCGGGGAAGCCGCAATCATCCCTCGAACATCATTAAAAGGGACAGGTATGGAGGTCGCAGTGTTCTCGTTTGGGGAGCCATCATGCTTGGTAGTCGTACAGACCTTCACATCTTCGACGCAGTTTCAGTCAACGGGACCCGTTATTGTAACGAGATTCTTTTTCCATATGTGCGTCTTTTTAGAGGCGCTATGGGTCTGCAGTTCCTTTTCATGGACGACAATGCACCATGGCATCGCACAGTAGCTGCCGAACAGCTCTTAGAGAGTGAGGATATTGAACGTATGGATTGGCCGGTACGATCTCCGGATCTCAATCCCATCGAGCATTTATGTGATTTTCTAGGCAGACGCTTGGCAGCTCGTACCTTACCACCAGTAACGATTCGGGAGCTTCGATTGGCGCTGCAAGACGAATGGGCAGCAATGCCTCAACAACTCATTGACACCTTCATTCTCAGCATGGGCAGACGCTGCGAAACCTGCCTAGCAGTCAGGGGAGATCATATCCCCTACTAAAGACCGTATGTTTCTTGCTGGACACCCATCACAGGGATGTTTCGGCCTTCAGTCGCATTGCGCTCCATGCTACTTTTTCAATTAAGCTTCTTTTTATCCCTCTGGTTTCTCTTTTAGTAAGTGTTGCTTACATATTACACATGTCCTTACGTATTGGGGATCGTACGGTATTAAATGTGTTGATTTGGAAAGCTTTTGTACAAAGTTATATTGAAAAAACCGTCTCCTCCTTAATTTTTGCACACCAGTGTATGTAATAATATTTTTGAAATTTGGTAAATATATGAATACACGAGGGCAAGGTGAAAAGCTCTCGGCCTGACGCAGAAATGGCGTTCCAATCAGCAAAAAAATTTTTCCTGCTTGGGTGTTCGTGTCTTTAGTTCGTATGACGAGTTACACCTTATTTTCTCAAGTAGTATGTTTATATAAATTTTTACAGTAGACGTTTTGTGCGTTTTTCGCTAAAATGAATAAACTTGAGTATCATGCAGTCGTAAAATTTTTCGTTTTGGATGTGGATTCACTCCTAAGAATATTCATCTAAAGTTGACAAAAGTTTACGCGGGGACTCTGCTCCTTCCATATCGACCGTTAGAAAGTGAGCAGCTGAATTTAAACGTGGTCGCACGTAATTCGAAGATGACCCTCGTGAAGGACGGCTAAAAACCGCAACCACACCGGAAACCATCAAAAAAGTGCATGATATCGTGTTGGACGATAGGGGAATGAAGGTGATTGTGATAGTAGAGGCTGTGGGAATAAAGAATTATGGATGCCCAAACACAGCTTAAGATGGGTGCTGCATTTGCTGAATATCGGTCAAAAGCAAATACGCAAAAGATTTTCTCAGAAATATTTAGACCATTTAAATAAGGAGATCCAACTGATTTTATGCAGCGATTTGTCGCCATGGATGGGTCCACCACTTTACGCGAAAAACGAAACAGCAGTCGAAACAATGGGTGGAAACCAGTGGTGCAGCGCCAAAGAAAGTGAAGTTTATCGCATTTGACGGAAAGGTCATGACTAGCGTGTATTGGGATGCGAAAAAAATCTTGAAAAAATAGAATAATTACAGGAGAATATTACTCCAACATTCTTGACCAGCTGGATGCCAAAATTATTGAGAAGACGTCTGGATCTGGTGTATTATTTCGCCAAAATATTATAATACACCACTACACAAGGGTGCGTTGGCGATGGGAAAAAAGTGAAATTTAGGGTATGATTTGTGTTCTGTGCCCTTCCCCCTCCCCATTCTCCTCATTTGGCATCCTCAGACTTCCATCCGTTCCCGAACTCGAAGACATTTGTTTCTGGGGAGGAAGATGAAGAATATGGGAGGGCCTTGGATGAATATTTTCACAGCCTTCCAGACACTTCTTTCCAGGAAGGAATACTGAGGCTGGAGAACCAAATGCGTACGGCCGCTTTTCCGCTTATGTACGTTAGGCATGTGCCAAAGGTGCAAAAGATTTTTGGGGTACTGAAAAATTGGGGGATTTAAATTACAGAGTGAATGTACCACCACCTAGCGAGTCATGAAAGAAACATTTCTTCCCTTAAAGAAAGTAAATACTGAACTGAGATCTACTATAGAAAAAGAAAATGCTTAACCGTTTGATGTTGTCATGCACTCAAAATGATATTACTAAGGAAATTGATTACAATGACGCCGTTAATCATTTTGCAATGATCGAAGCTCATAGAAGACGTTTGCTGTACGATGACAGAAACTCAACAAATAGGAAATAGGGGGCATAACAATTTAAAGTGCCTAGGGTGCCGGGGAAGTTAAAAATGGCCCTGCCAATGTGTTGATGTCACGAGAGATTAAATAGAAAAATAAAGTAGTTTTTAAACTGAAAATTGTGTGTGTGTATCCTTTCATTGTCAGGCCAAGAACTTTTCACCTCACCCTCGTATATATAGTTATTATTACTAGTTATTATTACTTACTATAGTTGTTATTACTTATTTAGCCAAACTAATTTCTGCATGGTTTTTAAGATGATGGTTTACTGAAAAATTTGTGAAAATAAATTTTTTAACAAACACATTTGTTACGGCCAAATATTAATTCCATTTTAATGGTAACACATTTATTGTTGTTGTTGTCGTGTTCTTCCCGAAGGAAAAGAATGAAAGTTGCCAGAGCCTGAGGCGGGTTGGACTTTTTTACGATATAGATGGCGACCCCACCGATCCCCCCTCCACAATTTAGGTATGGAACTATAGGGAGAGAAATATTCTCCAGCCCCTGCACTCGTGGTTCCTGCTTCGACCACCCGCAAGACTTTCGGATTTAACGAGCACGTACTCCGTCTGTACTTGGAGGGTATTTGGTGGCATCGGGCATCGAACCCGGGCCTTCCAGTCTGGAGTCCGATACTCTAACTACTAGGCTACCCACGGCCCTAATGCATTTATTAAATTTATCAAGTGAAATCTTGTCAAATAAGCACACACATGTACGTATATGTACGTGATTCAAGCATGATCTCTAAGTATTTTTAATGTTTCTTTATGTACGTAACATTTTAATGATTAACTTAGAACTTATACCCATTATATTTCAAAAGATTTCTCTAATTATATTAAATAGAAAAGGAACAGGTTGGTTATCAATAAAATTGGTTAAATCCTACTCTTATCAAAAAGATTTCAGTAAGCAACTGCTTACTGAATTTCTTTATTTTTCTAGAATTTCAATGATCTATTTTAATCTTTAGTGTTCAAATTCTTTTTGTCTTTCAAGAAGAGCATATACAATGTATAATATATTTATATTGTTTTGATATATATATATATATATATATATATATATATAAGAAGCATTTGTTGTCTGTTTGTCTGTTCCCTTATAACTCAAGATCCAGGCAACCAAATAACGTGAAATTTGGTACACGTACACAAAATTACACGAGGAAGGTTCTTAAATAGGTTTGGCGTTCATAATTCTTTCCGAATTTTTTAAAATTTAACTTTTAAGTGATTTTCCAGTGTTATGACGTCATATGATGTCACGTTTCTCACTAAGTGGACAATATATACTTTACATGCAGTTTTTCAAGATTATTACATATTTTTACTGTAGCTATGTTAATCGGTTGGAATATTTATTCAATTTTTCTATTCTTTGATATTTAATTACGATTATTTTTCGAATAAATCATTTTTTAAGGATGATTCTTTAACAACTAAAATTTTGTTTTGTTGTTTTGGCAACATTAAGGTATTATCACGGGATGTTTAAGTATGTGATTTTGCTTACAAATTACAACTTACAATTTCAATATTTTTTCGGAGAATTTATTTCTTTAGAATGCGAAGGTTATAATTTTGACAAACTAAAACTTCTTATTGATAATGGTACTTCAGTTCTTATTACTGCGATTAACATAAGTATAGTCTTTCCGTTTTCGTTATCTGTTTTAGATAGTATGAAATTAATAATATTTTGCAATTTTATGTCTCTTTATTTTAACCTTTAAGGGTATACTATTGGCTTCAGTGCATAAAATTGCCTTGCAGAAAATCAAACTTGGGTAATTATACTGCCCAAGCAAAAGCAGTGTTGGTAGTAATTACATATCAAACTGGAATAGGCATCAGAGAATGAGCAAAACAGACAAATGGCTTAAATACCTTTTGAGGAAGCAAGTAGTCGTAAGATAAATAATTTTTGGTACTTATGTACTATCCTAACAATCTCCAACGTTCAAAATAACTTGCCAAGTTGGCAACCCCGATTTCGCATGTCACATATATGCTGAATTGTGAGTCATGTGCTTCGTTTCATATAATGTCGCCAATAGGTTGCGGTTATATGTAAGTATCTTATTTTTTCAAATTATGCTTTTTCATTGATAGAGTTAATTCAGTTCTTTTTATGTCAGTTAATGTTAGAGTATTGTACTTCATTTTTCAATTTATTTTTATTTTCGGGATATATATACTTTGGATAATTTTTTTATTTAGTACTTACGTATTATTGCACAATCGCCAACGTTCAAGACAACTCGCCACTTTGGCAATCCCAACTTTGTGTGCGTTGAATTGGCAATCATGTGCTTCATTTTGTATGTCACCAATAGGTTGCCGTAATACATAAGTACCTTTAATTTTGCACATTACTATAACATTTTACGGGCCGCAACACCAATTTGGCGTGATTTCAAAATCATGCCAAAAATAAGTAGCCAACCAATATGAAATTAATATTATGAGTATTATCTTAGCCTGTTTTATCTTTCCCTCCACTAATCCTTAATTAATTCAATATATAAGTTTTGTTTTTTAATATTTTAGTACTTGCATTTTTTTTTGGCGATTATGTACTGCAAATATTTTTTTACACATTGCGATGTCTTTGGCAAAATTAATCAGTGGTATTTTCCTTAAATGTTTTTTATCTGTTTTTGACAAAATTTTGTTTGATGTCTGTCTGAAAGGCCAATAGCAAAATACATATTTTACAGTACATATATTGTGTTTGTACGAAAATGTTTATACTAATTTAATCAAAATATTGAGCCTTCTTTTATTTTTGATATCTTTTTAAGATTTAATTTTGTTATAACTAGCTATACCTAGCTAAATGATGCTGTGGCTCAGTCAGCTTTAAAAGACTGGTACACCATAAAACATGCCATGAAGCTTACAAAAGTAATAAAACACAAGAATTCAAACAAATCTATATCTATATATACATATAATACGCATTTGTTGTCTGTCTGTTTGTCTGTTTCCTTATAACTCAAGATCCAGACGACCAAATAACGTGAAATTTGGTACACATTCACAAAATTACATGGGGAAGGTTCTTAAACAAGTTTCGTTCCATCCCAACCTGACTCTGGCCTCCTCCAGCCAAAAAGAGTGCTCCATGTGCATGTTCTGAGCAATAGGTTCATTTTAGAGAGAGAGAGAGAGAAAACTGTACTAAACAAAAGCGATAAATAATTTGCAATACTTCTGTTATATTTACTTTACTACAAGCAAATACTACAACAAATATCACATTACTTACTACATTCCATTCCATTCCTTCATTCATAGGAATGCATTGTCATTTTTTGCTACAGTCATGCCTATGAGAAAAGGGGGAGAGTATAGACTTGCAGACACCATGCTTTTCTCATGGGCAGTTGTATGTGGCCTGCTCTAGAGTGGGCAGAGAAGAAAATCTTTTTGCACACACTCCAAATGGAACTGCCAAAAATGTTGTCTATCACATTGCTTTAAGATAAATGTACCCTTTTATTGCATGCAAATAAACAGTTTTGTAAGCTTCTACAGAAAACCTTATTTTAAACCCGGGTACTTGCAGCTAGTATATATATATATATATATATATATATATATATATATATATATATATATATATATTTTCTCTCTCCACACACACGTCCTTTTTTATATACATGTTACCGTTTATGTGAAATCCGTTATTTCATAAAATAACTAGATAAGTCAGTTAAGTGAGTGAGTTAATATTAACGTCGCACTGTTCAGCTACACGAGGGCTTTTGGCGACGGACCACGTAATTTTGAACCATGGTCAAGACGTGGACGACACCTGAGCTGGCACCCCCTCTCCTAACTACCACACCACACCAACGGGAGTGACGTTTCAGCTCGACAGATTTAACGTGCATCGCTGCCCTACACGGCGGGTCTTTAGTGGTACTGGGATCAAACTCATGACACGCCGCCATGGTTGGATACCTTAACCACTGGGCTACCGCAGCCCCGATAAGTCAGTTAAAGATTGTAATATTATTGAATTTTACGCTTTAACTAGGTATTCTATAGAATAACGATTACTTGATCGTTAAAGTATGAAATACGGCTAATAGTTCGAGTTTCAAAGCAGAGACTCAAAAATCCTCGGAGAGATTGAAATGGGAGAAGGGAAATAGGATTATTGCAATGGAATTATATGTGCAGAAAGCTCATATGGATATGTATCAAATCTGGCAGGTAGGGATGACCAAAGAGGTCTACGATTCGAGATATAGAGGAAATATCCCTGTATGGCAGGGGAGCACTGGAGGAGGTCGATTCCACGTATATCTCACGATATGACGTAATGCTATCGAACCTCCCAATATCAAGACCTTAGCTCAATTCTATGGGGGGCAAAATTTCAACTGAAACCCATAGGATTAACATGGGGAAATGATCTTATTGCTAAAGCTCTCTCCAACGGTCGCATTCTCAATCACGGGTTATCCTCGAGTTATCCCCGAACCGGAGGTAACTCGCAGATTAGCGAAACATCGTTATTCTCAACGGCGGATCGCGCCTAATCCACGGATTATTCATCCAAATGTAACCAGCTCACTCTACCCGCCGATTTCGGAGAGTAACTTGCGGATTTCGATCTCGCGAAACTGTTTGTAAACAAAGATGGACGACCACTTAGATTCTTTTCTGCTTGAGGATTTAGAAACTTTGGAAAGTATTGAAAGAAGGTCAGTTTTCATTCCTGAACATCGGAACAATATGATTTAGATGAACTGGATGAAGATGATTTCCGTCGTAGATACAGATTTTATAAAGGCACCATCGAGACGCTTGTAAAATAACTGCGTACGAAATTAGATTCTGCGACTGGCCGAAATCATGCTTTGACTGCAGCTGAGAAAGTTCTGACGGCTGTTCGTTTTTTTGCGTTCGGTAATCGTCAAATTAATGTGGGTGACTTACACAGCATAAGTCAGCCCTCCACGAGCAGAGCGATTACCAATGTTGTAAGGGCTCTTGCAGAACTACGACCGCAATATATCTATTTGCCACAAACTGAAGATGAGAGAATGCAGATGAGTTTTATTCATGTTCAGTGAATTTATAATTTGTTTCATGACAAAAATGTCTATTTGTACATTTAATGCAAAAGTTTTTTTTGTAAACAAATATATATATATATATTTATCTGAATCACTTGAAAAACAAACAAAAAAATATTAATTCATAGCAACATATTCGTAAAAGATAAAATATGCAAAACTTTTGATTGTTGTCATTCCCTAATTTCATAAAACTTGAACAGCATGTAGAAAAAAAATTTACATTGCATACACATGGAATGACATAAAATATATCAGCACAGAGAGAATATTACTCAGTAGAAAATCATACATGTAATGAGAGTGTCCCCGTCGCATTCATAAGAAGGTCCAAGAAATCCAGAAATATATTCTTGCTCCAGCTGTTATCGTTGAAAACTTATGCGTTAGAGTAATGAGTTTTGTAACGTGTTAAAAGGGCTTTATTACTGCATTTTCGAAACGGGCCTCAGCCCGAAAACTATTAAGAATGTGTATTAACTTAAGCAAATTTATATTTTAAAATGAATTCATTGCTTTTTTAAAAATGAAACTGAAGTCAAATATTCTGGATTACCAGTAAAATAGTCCCTGCTTCTAAATTTTGATTCATATTTTGAGTTATTTGATCATTCAATTTTGTTTTCATTATTAATAGTAGGGAAAAAAGCATGACAGAAGCAATGCTTGCACTTTGGCGGGTGGAGAGCATTGCTGGCTTGCACACTTATCACCATATAAATGGGGATTTCATGTTAGTATGCAATAAAAATATTATCAATTCTAATAATAACAATGGCACAAAAAATTTGCTGAAAGATTTTACACCAATTATCAGAAATCGTTATGATAAAATTATTTTTTAAAGAAATGTCTATTTTGTGGTACTTTAGTCACAATTCTTGTTTTGTAAGAAGTGTTATTTATGTAAATCTGTATGCATTTCCTAGGTATAATGCAGCTCACGCACGAGCAAGAAATGTCGTAGAGAGACAATATGGGGTATGGAAAAAAAAGATTTCCTTGCATTGACACACCATTCCGATGTTCGCTGGAGACTGCTCAAACAGTTATTGTTGCAACAGCTGGGCTACACAACTTTGCGCTCAGTTTAGGTGATTATGAGGATGAGGAATTCCCTTCCACTGCAACAAGATGATACTCTGCTAAACCATAGCCAAGAGGAATGCAATTGTTGCAAATTTTCTCAATTGATGTATTTACGAGGAAACGTTTTGTAAATAATTTTGTTAGTGAAAACATTTTTTAAAATAAATACATACTCTTCAGAGAGAGCCTTTGTTCAAAGAATCTCCAAGTCATTAAATTAAATTACAGATACAGCATTTATGTTCATTTATTAGGTTTATTTACAAAAAAAAAAAAGAAAAGAAAAATGATATAGATCAATTTTCTTTCTATAAATCTAATTTTTTTTTCTGTTTAACTGGTTATAATGCTCCAATTTTGCCTTTAAGACCTTCCTTTTTAAAATGTGTTCTTTTTTTTATAGGTCATGGTAGCTCTATGCTCTTCTTCCCTAAATTGTGCAATCTGTTCATAATCCCTTTCCATTGCAACTTTTCTGGCATTGGCTGCTTCTGCTGTTTTAACAGAAGCATTAGGCTTGCGCTTTGATTTTCTGATTTCAGGTGCTTTTGTAAGCGGGGTAGAGCATAGAGTTTCCCTGGGTTTTTGTGGAATTTCTTGACCTTGCTCAAACTGCTACAGTTTCCTACAACCAAAATACAAATATTGATTATGTCTGTTTTAGTTTAAAACAGAAAAACATCAACAAAGAATCAAAATTTATACCACAATTTCAGTTTCACTTCCTGTAAAATATATTGCTTTATGCTAGAGTATGATTTAATGTTTACAATTCATTTGATACATTACTAGCACTACTCAAAATGTTTACACTCAAATTATGTACATTTAAAATAAGCAATCTATATTTATATATTGAATGCTAGTGTATGTTATTTGTTACTTCATATTCCAAAAAAGTAAATTTAATGCCTTTTCATTGTGTACTAAAAAGGTGATATTCTACTTGCTATATGACATGATATATGGATACTTACATCAAGGGGATGATCAAGAGTACACATATTTTCATATATAGACTCACCACCTGAAAAACATGTATTTACTATAAGTACTACAACTAATAAATATGATGTTATAGTCATTCATTAATAGCATAATAAAGTTTTCCTTCCTTATGTAAGCTAGAGTTTTATTTAACAAATTAAAGTTATGAGAGTTGAGTATATTTTTGCCACAAACAACAACTGAGGTACATATTTACATTATGAAGCATTCATATATTGTGTGGAATTTGAACTTGGGCCCTTAGACAACATCACCAGAGAGATAAGCGGGCTATCATTTTTTTACCAACTACGCTGCTCGGTTGGAGCTAAAACTCTTTCTGAAAAATTGTAAATATTTTGTACATTAAAATTTGTTTTCTGTTCTATATTGTAAAATATTGATAAATGTGTGTGTATATAATGTATTTTGTGACAAATAAAATCAGATTAATACCAATAGTATAATTATTTTTGTTAGATGGAATTGGAAAAGATTCAGTAACATGCTCTGTTTTAGATAAATGTGACTTAATATGGGGCCTAAGATTCAATTAACAAATTTATTCTTCACAAAAAAAACTGGATTTTTCATTCTAAGATTTTATAGAAATCATAAATTGAGAATAATTATTAGAGACTAGAAATTATTTAAATTAATGATTAGATACATAATAAACATTCTATTTTAACCTACCCAGGGATCGCTGGAAAATTTTAATTCAAAAAGAAAAATGGATTAGGATTTATATACTTGTATACAATCAAAATATAAATTGAAATTTTAAAATAATAAAGAGTTTTGAATTCTCATTGTATAACATTTAACAACATTTCCTAATAATATTACCAACTTTATTTGTACTATGCCCACTTTTTAATAATAAGCCCTCAAATTATTGATAGCCATATTTTCAGGCAGCATCACATCAGAACATTTAAAATGTAGAGCACAATGTAACAACAAATAATTCATAATGTCAAAGCTGAAAATAGTCATTTGATTTTTAGAAGTATCTATTCATTAATTTTAATTGGTTATATATTCAATTTGTCAGCTGGGAAAGGTGCTCAGACTGTTATATGGATCAATATCTCTTGTTATCGATTATTTTACTCAACATTTCATAATGTGATCATTTTGATTTGTATTAAGAGTTCTTTTATGTAATAAAACTTACACAAATCACTGTCTGAAAAGTCTATTCAGAATAAAACAGAAAATTTAAATTAAAGGCTAAAGAATAAAAAATTCGTTTACACTTACCCTGAGTTCCTGAAGATACAGCAGTCTCATAATCGTAATCGCAATCGAATCTGCATGACAATGGTTCGATTAGTGCACACATAGCAGCCAGCTGTTCATCTAACGATGTAGACAGTAAATTAGGGGTTCCTCCACCAGTTTTAAAAATTTCAACTTTATCGGAGTTTCTTTTTTTTTGCGACTCCTTTTTCATGTTTTTAAAATTGTTCTGAAGCTGCAGTCGACTTCGTTTACATAGGCTGGCTGCATTGAAATCCACCGTCAAACTATGCTATGCTTCTTCTTTCTTCTTGTTAAAAACTGCATTGGTAATTTTGAAGTTTATGATGTATTTATATTTCTCAAGAAGATTTAACAATAATTCCATCTCCTGAACTGAAAAGTTGATTTTCGACATAGCAAAACAAAACAAATCAAACTTAAAAAAGCGTGTTAAAAACAGCTGATCGAATGTTTCGCGCCAGGATACAACATAAAATGTAAACAATATGTCACGTGATTATCATTGTCCAATCACAACGACTGTAACATCTTGCCCACGCAATAACTCACGGAATCGGTAATCGTCAGTTCGAGAATAAGAAATGGGAATTATCCGAGAGTTATCGGCGACCGGGGGGTTACTCAATCCGCGAGTTTTCTTTTCAATAACTCGTGATTGAGAATACCACCGTAAGACTTACTAAACGACGGCTGAGTGACTAGATGTATAAGTCTCGACGAGTGTAACCTGTGTTTCAAATCTGAGAGCCGAAACTCAGATTCAAGCCAAGATATTGCCAATTTAATTAAGTAACATTTAAAATAGTTTAAAATTATTAAATAAAGTAGAGAGAAAGAATGACCCTGTGAGCAAGACAATTGGTGGAAGTATACAGTGGATGAAGAGAGATCAAATGAGCCAGGTCCGAATGGACTTAGAGGCTCGCGTGTCGAACTATTGGCAAAACCCTGCCCAGGAGGGGGGTACACCTTAGGGGGAGGTCGCGTCCCAGGTTTCCGGGAGCTGAACATTAATTTAGTCGATACCTCAAATATCAACCCCATACCACCATAGGAATAACATGGGGATTGATATTTTAGTGTCTAAGCCTTTCCCTGCCCCAAGCAGGTTTGTGGCTGCGGTAGCCGAGTGGTATAGGTATCGGACCGTGGCTTGCTTTGTCACGGGTTCGAGCCCAGTACCACTAAAGACCCGCCGTGTAGGGCAGCGATGCACGTTAAATCTGCCGAGAGCTGAAACGTCCTCCCGTTGGTGTGGTGTGGTAGTTAGGAGAGGGGGTGCCAGCTCAGGTGTCGTCCACGTCACTTGACCATGGTTCAAAATTACGTGGTCCGTCGCCAAAAGCCCTCGTGTAGCTGAACAGTGCGACGTTAATATTCAATCAATCAATCAAGCCCCAAGCAGGTTACAATTAATAAAGAAACTATGAAGGGAGGGGGGCAGGCCAGATGTTGCACATCAAAAATAACTATAAAATAACTTTGAAATTGTTTATTTTTCCCTTTAACGGTTCATCATTAGTTATTTCATAGAATAACTAATTATTTCACAAAATAACTCGGTAAAGTATGAAATATTTCATCTATTATATACTTTAACTGACTTGTCTAGTTATTTCATGAAATACCTAGTTATTCTATGAAATAACTGAATTATACACTTTAACGGTAACAGATATATATATATATATATATAACATAAAAGCATTCTATATGATAGTGAAGAAACAGTGGCGCACACAAGGGGGAGTCCTCGGGGTCTGGACCCCCCCTCAAACCCCTTGATTTTTTTCCGGTTGATTATAACTCTATGTATATAGTACGTAAAATTTAAATAAGTATTTGTTATTAATAATTAATTTTAGTAATTAATGCTAATTATTCATTCATCAAATTTTTTTTGTTATTTGTTCTCAAAAATCGACAAAAAATCAAAAGAATATGTTGGAGCATGATATGAGAATAGTGGACTTTCGACTCTGCCCCCCTGAAAAATTCCTGAGTGCACTTCAGTGAAGAAAAGTTTTCATTTGAATAATTCTCATTGTGAATGTTAGATAACTGTTTAAAATATTTTCTCAATGAAAATATTCTTTTAAGTAGATTTGATTCTTTTTTTTTTTACATTAAAACCAAATGACATTTTATTCTCTTCAGTGAAAAACTGCGTCATCTTAGAAAGTTTCTAAATTTCCAGCATGTAATGCAATCTATGGATACATCAGATGTATAACAATGTACAAATATATAGTCGACTCTCGCTAATTCAAACCTTCGATAATACGAACATCTCGCTAATTCGTAGAACATGCTCAACCCCTTGAAAGATTCTTGATATTTCGAACTAAAACAATACGTTTTGGTGCATTCAATATTTCAAAATAAAATATGTGACTGGCCAGACTTCAACACGCGATAATTTGAAATTATCTTACATAGCTCTCGACAATTCGAACACTCACTATCGTGCAGAGTCCTGTAGCAGACATGTTGGAGCTTGCATGTTTTGTGTATTTTGTCTCTGCGTGTCTCCTCTGTTAAGTAGCCCCTTTGATGAACATTTGTTTGTCCTTACTTCTTTGTGTTTTCCGGTTCCTCAAGCAAAAAGATACTTTTTCTTTTCCTTCTACAAATGAACAAAAGACCGGACGCTCTTATTGTGAGTTTTCCAAACCTTTCGTTTAACACGTGGTGCTACACGTGTGTTCAGAAAGGATGGTCCACTAATGTGGAATAGAAATGCATAGGATTGTGTGTTTTGTGTCGAAGTCACATGGAGATTTATGACTTATGGCATGTGGCACCAATTAGAGCTTAGGCCGGACTGACCCCTGCCTTAAAGAAACAACGATGTTGGGGGCAGTGTCTGAGAGAAACCATACCAAATGAAAAAGATTTTTAAAGTTAACAGATTTTTCGTCAAAAAAGATTAATTATGTACAGCAGGAGTGTCAAACTTGCTCCCTCCCGCGGGCCGCATCCGGCCCGCAGCGATCGTTTTTGCAGCCCTGTCAATATACTGGCACACAATAATCTATAATAAAATATCAAAATTTCTCCCGAAATAGGAAAGGTAGTAAGCAGAAACGAGATATCAAGTGTCAGGACGTACAAATCGAATTTTTTGTGTGTTCTTTTATAGATGTTTATTATAATTTATTGTTCAAAATAAACCAATGTTTCTATGAATTTTGATTTTCTTTGCGGCCTACCTTAAGTTAAACCTTATTTATTTGGCCTAAGTCAGCCTTTGAGTTTTGTACAGTATGTATCCTTTTAACACTTGTTTTTAACACATAAAGGCATTCTTTTAAAATAATAATAAAAAAGTATGCATATATATATATATATATATATATGTACAGGACTTTATAATTCTGCATAGTATTTATACTGTAAAATATGTACTTTTTCAAAATACTTTAAAATAGTTTTATACATATGTAAAATTATTTTTTTATTACGAAGTTTCAAATTTAAGGGTGCTAAAAAATTTCTCGTGAATTTTGGGAGCTTTATTCTACTCTCTTGATAATCCGAAGTTTTTCATTGGTCCTTCCAAAACTTCTAGCTATCGAGAATTGACTGTAGTACATTATTACTAGTTGGAGTATATTCGTTCTTTGCCCTCTCTCGCATGCATTCATTTTATTAAATAAAACAGAACAAACTATCCATATTAACGAGTATAATAGATGATCTAAAATACTAGAAGATGAGATAAACTGTGAAGTAATATGGGCCAGAACTATATGTAAAGAAAGTTAGAAAGGGAAGAAATTCAAAACCTTGCTCGTAGTTTGTGATATTAAAAATTTGTATAAAATATATTAATTTTGATATCCCCTTTCAGTTTTAAAGGAAATCTAAATATCCACAGTTCCTATACTCTATATGAACATCGTATTCTTTCAAATGATAGATTTCTAAGGAGTAATAGTTTTTTTTTTTTGAAAAAAAATGGAAGTTCAGGTTTTACACAATAACTTGAAAAATTCTTCGAATATTTTCTAATTAGTTTTCACGCCTGAAACAAAGTCTTCTTAAAAATAGACTGGCTGTCTCATAGGATGCAAATATTATAATCCTATAACATTTCACTCAAATTCCAGGTCTCAAAGCATACGCAAAAATCACTTCAACATCATGGCAACTACAAACTCTTTCATTTCGGAATCAGATGCGATCGGAACTTTGACGTATTTGATCCTGATTTCAATATTGAGTCGGTTGCAACAAAAATCATGAAGACAAGTTTACGTGACAGAGCTTCAAATTACTTTTTTTAATTAAATATCTTTCAATCATCATTAAGAAAATGCATTTTGATAATTAAATTGTTATAATGGAGGCAAAACATGTTCTGTTACAAGCTTTATATACAACTTTAATTGAAGTTAGGGCGAATGCACGTCAGTGACAATCTTCCCTATTATCGAAATTCTTTTTTTCGCTTTTAGTTTCGGAATGATTCAGCGTTTTCGATGGAAAAAAAATGTGTGGGTGAACAATCTCTCGATTACAGGAAAAGGTAGTGAGTAATGTTAATCATTTCAAAATTCAAATCTGATATAATACTAGCTCGTTATCATTTGCTTCGTTTATAAAACAAAAAATTGGTTGAATTTACGTGTAGGATGTATGGAAATGAAATCACGGTAATAAAAAAATGAACATGTCATAATGAATGAATGGGATAAATTTATTTTTCGTGATCCTTTTAACATTAGGTATATTGTTGAAACATTTTGATAAAAATAATATTATTGATATCAAAAGATTAAATCTATATTTATATATATATATATATATATATATATATATAAGAGGATGGCGACTCACTTATTCAATCTCGCATTTATTCACTCATTCATCACGAGAACTCAAGAACTATTAGATCTACAGACTTGAAATTTAGTAGGCATGTTTCCTTTGATGAGTAGAAAACCGGTAAAAACGGGTTTTGCCGAAATCGACTCCTGAGAGTGATTGTAAGGGCTATAATTGATAAGTATTCCCGTTTAGACATACTGATTTGAAATTTGGTAAGTATGTTTCTTTTGGTAACTAGAGATTCGTTAAAAACGGGTTTTGCAGAAATCGACTTCCAAGGGTATTGCAAGTAATTACGGGGGCGTTATAGCTTACTGTTTTTGAACTGTTAGGTCCACGGATTTGAAATTTGGCATGAATGTTTATTTTGTTGAGTAGAGATGTGCTAAAAATGGGTCTCACAAAATTAGCTTGGAGGGAGAGTAAGAGATAACTATACTTCCGTTCTCCTGCCGTGTTTAAATCAAGAATGGAGGGCTGTAAAAATATTTTTCGATACAATTAAACCCCTTATGCTAAGATTCAGACCAATAACTTACAAACAATATACAATCGTTCAACATCCTGAAATACCCAGAGAATTGGGCATGTAAAATCTAGTACATTTTAAAGTCATAAATGATACGGTAAAAGTAAAGTAAATATGTAATCCGTGCCGGAGAAAAATATTGTTTAAGATTGTAATAAATAGAAAAATATTTGTTCTAATTATGAAATAAATTTAAAAAAAAAACACAATAAAAATATAAAGGTTACAGAATTTTTGATTTTGATGTTTTAAAAACTATTATTTATACAAGTTTGTGATGCAAGCCAGAATTTAGGAGTTGCATTTTTTTTACTAGTGTAAAAATCTGTTTCATATTGAAGACGGAATAACTGTGAGCGTTGAACTTGTAGCTTGTAATAACATTTGTAGTTGCTTTTGAATCCTAAGTGAAGAAAAAAATATGCTTTTTTGTTGTTTCATAATGAAAAAAAAAAGAACCCTCAGCGTGAAGCGATTACAGGCTGCATTTTTTGAGAGTTTATTTGAATTACAAATGTTAAATTGTGAAACACAGTCATCATGATACCTGAACTGAATATGAACGTGTTTACAAAAATGGATGATTGCTTCAACATTTTCGTTTTGGTGTTGTGAGAATTTATTATTTTAAGCAATTCATTACCAAAGCCATAGATAAGTACCTTACATATTCTTTGATTATTAGCTGAATATAATGTCCTAAAATTTAGTAAAAATACCTTACAATTGCCATAAAATCCAGTGTATAACGAGCACTTTTAACACGAAAAAAAAATAAGATCGAACTTAATGACACCGGGTACAAAAATGAGAATGAAAATTCATATGAATTTCAAAGAAAAGAGACGAGCATAGAAAAAAAAATAGACTCGACATATATCGAAATTTTGTTTTTATAAAAGAAAAGACATAAATGTAAAGGGTTGTATAGAGAGAGTTCTAAAAGAATATTTTTTTCGAACTTTTGGCATAATACCTCGAATAAATTGTGACAAATCTATACGGAACTTTATCACTAACCTTCTGAGACGTCTTTTTTAGGGAAATTTAATTCCCTACCTATTTCCAATCAGCTCCAAAAAGAGGACAGGGATTCCGTATTATGCAGATTAGATAAAGTATTTAAGTCAAACGGAATAGTAAAGTGAGAGACAGTAGGAGAGAGAGATTGAAGCAGGAAGTTATAATAGTGAAGTTAGAGATTTATTATTGAAGATTTCTAGGTGGATAAATTAGGCTCAGGAAGAGCTGAGATTCAGTGTGGTAAATATTGATTTATAATTTAAGTCTCATTAAAGTTTTATATTAGGAGTGAGATTAAAGTTAAATGTTCAATAGGAACATTATTGAATATAATTCTGGGATCTCTTATTGCGGTAATCTCTGCGTGATCGAAATTCTAATTGTTAATTAATTGGATAGGTAAATATTTAAGTTAATATAAAGGAAAGTCCCATTTAAACCTCATAAAGCTATTTGAATGATTTGTTATTAAAAGTCTTTGATTCTATTTGGGAAAGATAACCAAATAAAGAAAGTTATTCATAAAAATGGCTACTGGTTCTTCTTTGACTCAAAATTATTCTCGTTCTCAAAGTGAGATCCAAGGGGATCTTCACAAAATGACTTCAAAACATAAGAGCATTGCGCACTTTTTTTCAGATTTCTTCGTAAAAAAAGGGGGGTACGCATTATACGGCGAATTCTCCTAAAAATTGAAAATTGCTGCTTGAAAGTATAGGTGCGCATTATACACCGGATTTTACGGTACCTCAAAATGTATCATAAAGGAATATTTTTTTAAAATAATAATAATAATTTTCCAATAAGTAATCCATATACTTTAGTATTTCGATTAAAGTTTTGCAATGATGTCGTCGCAGCTTAATGGGTTCATTGATGTTTAAATTGTAGATTTCAGTCTGGCTTCCATCAGATCTCTTCACGCACATTTATCGCACATTAAATGGGATTTAGCTTCAAAGTCCTGCCAAGGGGAGGAAAGTACCAAACTCAGGTGAATTATCATTACTTTTTCGTAATTTTTTAATTTAAGATTGAAAAAGACAGCGCAATTAGCCTTTAGTTTTAACGAAGTGTTAATTTAAAATAAATCAGCTTCAGAAAGTTAAAGAGAAATATCAGTTGTGTGAGTTAATATTTTACGTTTTCAATTATATGTTTTTGAATTTTGATTTTCCGTGATTCATTTATTATGCAGCATTTAAAATTTCGACTTTGAATTTATTGTCTTAATTGTTTTGTTGCATTTCAGAATTCTTTGATTTTTCTTTAATTATTTTTTGTATTTGATTTCTGTTTTCTTATTTATATTTTAACTGAGTTTTTCTTTTTTCTGTAACAATTGCACTTTAATATATAAATTATAATCATCGTAAGTGCGCAACTGTTTTAAATAAAATAGCCACTAAATATAGAATATAAATTATCTATGTGTAGAAAGAAAATATATTATATTCATTATTCATTTATATAAAAAAATCAGTAATAATAAATGAACTTTCAAATTCTTTCGGTTTATCGGTTATCTAACAATTAAAAAAGATCATCTGCTCTTTCCTAAAAATATGTATGAATGAAAAAAATATCTCATATATATGTGTGTGTGTCTGTGCGTGCATGTATTTATGTATTTATTTTTAATATCTGAAGTTATAATCAGGGCTTATGTAATTTTGGATACTTTATAATGTTATGTATAATGCGCTTCTTAGAAATTAACGGTTATTTTTGCAATAATGAAGATCCTCATTCAAAATATCCCCAAGACTAATTTATCTTGCACATGGCATAAAGGAAAACCTAAAATTTATTTTACTCTGAAGTGTTAAAGCACTTTAGACTTAGCATTCCTCCCCCCTCCCCCCCAAAAGCTACACCTTTCAGAAAATTACACATTTAGAAGTGATGTTGGTTCCGATCACTGTGTTTTTGGTGTTAATATATAATCCGCAATACGAGATTTTAAAAGATGAAATATTTGTTTATATATATATATAAACTGACGTGTTCCGAAAAAGTTAAATTTTAAAACTGAAAATTTAAAAATGCTTTAGAATTAACCCTTTCTTATGGAGTCATTTACTATAGAACAGTAATGTTAATTAAAAGGAATTTTTTAAAGCTTATGAGTACGAAATTTTGGCATTATTTGGATAAAAAAATACTCTTCGGCTTTCCTTTCAAAAATATACAAAACAATTTTTAAAACCTATCTAATAGTGCTCTTAAAGTGTAATTGAGTGACAATATTAAATCATGCAGTCATAATGTCCCTGTGTTCCAAGACAAGCAGCCGCCAAGTAAATAATTACGTAGCTCAAAATTAAATTTAAAACTCCTTGTGATTTCTCAAACATTTAATTAAAAATCACAAATAAAAACAATCAATGATAAAAAAAATTACACTAAATTATGTAAAACGAGATAATCAAGTATTTTCGGGACTGAAGCATGCTCATACCTAGATGTGACAAAAACACAAAATATTTGAAGACTGCATTCGGGTTTTCCTTTACCTGTCAAGTCATCAATTATACATAATATTGCAGTTACCGTAAAATCCGGCGTATAACGCGCACCTATACTTTCAAGTTTAGATTTTTCAATTTTAGGTATATTTGCTGTATAACGCCCCCCCCCCTTCTTAGGATTAAACTATAAATGCGCGTGCGCAGTGCTCTTATATTTTGAGTGAGTGAGTGAAGATTAACGTCGCACTGTTCAGCTACACGAGGGCTTTTGGCGACGGACCACGTAATTTTGAACCATGGTCAAGTGGCGTGGACGACACCTGAGCTGGCACCCCCTCTCTTATATTTTGAAGCCATTTATTTGAGATATTATTCCAAGCTTTAGTAAAAAATAGCATACTTCTAGAATTAGAACCATTTAAATTCAAGGAATGTTATTTCTTTCAAAGAAACAATACTTCGATCTATGTAGAGAACTAACTTTTTTTTATAGGCACATCTTTTTTTTTTCGTTTTCAAGCTTTTATTTTTATACCCGGTGTATAACGCGCACTCGTAAATTTCAATCTTCTTTTTTGAGTTAAAAGTGCGCGTTCTACGCCGGATTTGACGGTAATTATAAGTAAGTCATTATTGTGGGACATACCTACATCACACACACAGCGCAACATGAACGCAGAAGTCAAAGGGCGGCCATAATCGCGAGCTCATAATCAGTATTACTTCGTTTCCTGAAGTTTTCAAAATAGCTTCTACATAGAGGAGGTGTGATGCACGTTAAATATGTCAAGAGATGTCTGAGGTTCTAAGTTATCACGTTGACGGGATTTTGATAATTTCAAGAAGGGGTGTGGTGTAAGAGCTCAGGTGTCATTCTCGTCGCTTAAACTCCGTACCTTAGTATATAGTACCTTTCTAGTACCCTTAGTATATAGCTACATAAAGCGACTTTAAAGAATAATCATTCAATCACATTTTTTGTTGTAACAATCAAAATAAATATCAACTCACTTTCAGGGTGACTGAATATTAGCGTCGTACTATTCAGCTGCTCGAGGGCCGTTGGTGACGAACTTCGTAGTTTTGAACCAGGGTCAAGTGACGAGGATGACATCTGAGCTGGTACATCCCTCTCCTAACTTCCACACCCTCGGGATGGCGTTTCAGCCTCAGCAGATTTGACTTGCATCGCCCCAAACATGGCGGGTCTTGAATTGAACTGGGCTCGAACTCATGACACGCCATTCACGAATCCGTTACAGCCCCAAATATGGCGAGTCTTCAATGGAACTGGGCTCGAACTCATGACACGCCATTCACGAGTCGGTTACATTGATCACTAGACTATCATGGCCACCAGAGTTGGCGAAAGGAGGTCTTGTTAATGACTCTAGTCAGCAGCCTTTTTTACCGCACCACAACAGATTTGGTTTCCTGGAGGAAATGAGTAATTTTTCACAAAAGCCTTCTTTTTAATGTTAAACAGAAACAAAATTTATGTATTTTTTTAAAACCCTCTTAAGAGCTTTTTAGAAGCTCTTTTATAGGTCAAATATAATTTTTTGTCATTTCTTTTTTCCCGTTTTCCCTAATTGTAGTAGGTCGATGCATTTTTATTACTAATTGTCTATAGAAACGTTAGATGCCTTGCTCTGATATTTTCAGCTCAAAGTATCCAATAGCGCGGATTTGATAAAGTGATACATTAGGCAACACTTTAATGACATACTCTTAACTACAATGAGGGGATTTATAACAATGCCACTTACCTGTTACAATAATAATTTTCTCTTCAACGAAGACAGGATATGATGAAATTCGTCCGCAGGGATTACCAATGTGTGAAATAGCGACCCTGCTAGCTGAAATCACAAGGTAAGAATAGGAGTATAGAATATTTTAACTCTCAAAATACACGCTTTCGAGTTTTTTAAATATAGTTGAAAATTATATTTGTGTATCGATTTTCTTTTGTTGATTTATTTAGTTATTTAAGAAAAGGAAGAGGACTCAATTTGCAAATTACATTATTAACATCACTCACAAAACAACATCATAATAAATACATGCAATTCAATAAATACGTTATGAAGCCTTAAAACCAATATCTCTTTAAAAAAAATGTTTTTGAAATCTTACTTGATTTGATAAATTTAAATTTTCAAAGAACAATTATTGCTTTTTTTTATTTTGTCTAAAAGGTTTAAAATAAAAATTTCACTTCATTAATGAGTTTATCTTCTCCATTTTTATTTCATATATCCAAAGTTTAATTAGCACATACGTATTTAAAGTGATGCCCCCCATGCGCAGAATCGTATACAGCAAGCAAAAATAGTACACAGTTTTACCATTTGAACTATTTTAACTTTCAAAGGAATCATGTAAAACTATAAAATCATCGCTCAAATCCTTGCATTGCAAAAAGCAAAAAAAAAATGTTGTTTTTAGATTTAAATATCTCGTATGTTTATATATAAAGAGGTAATTTATTTGACCTGTACATTCTGGAAGAAATGTTGTACGGGCTTAGAATTCAAACAAGAATCCTCCCGATCAGGGACATGCATATACATTTGTCTAGAACAAGATTAAAACCCCTAGACCTTTATGGATCAACGTGCCCATTTTTTCCAAAGTGTATGATGACGTATAGACATGCTGCCAAATAATTTTGACTTGTGATTATTGGAAAAATAATAAAAATTTACATTACATATAAAATCGACAAAATGTAATGCATAATATTCAACAACTAATCTACTAAACAGAAATAGTGCCTTTTTTTTTGAGTTTTCTTTAACCAATTGGATTTAAATAGTGATAATTTAACTGTCTTAATGTCTTTTAATATGAGTAATACTACTTGAAATATTAAAGTTCTATTGAATACTAAAATTTGTCTGAGTATCTTGTAAACTAAATGAGGTTACGAAAAATTATTCTCATTATCATGTAACTCTAATCCTCGTAAGCCTTGCTTAGTTAATTTGGGTACGAAAAAAATTAGCCTCATATAAGTCACAAATGTTTGTTCTATATAGAAAGAGCATAAAATTTTGAAAATTATTCTTTAAGAAGCAATGGATCAAAATAATTAATATATATTATGAAATTATTATAAAAATGAGCAATTAAAAAATATTATTAAATGAACATTGTTAAATAGTGTATTAACTTAACTTAACTCAGTGGCGTGACATTCCATGAGGTAAAAGGCCTACTGCGCCCAACTCAGTATATGCAACCTTGGGCCCTTACGTGCATCAGCTTATGCCCCGGTCAAGTGGTCAGTTTGACGCGAAAACCCCCAGCGTTAAGTTCCCAAGCAAGCTTGGAACTCATTTTATCGATCCACTGAAGGGATGAAAGGCTCAGTCGACCTTGCCCCGTCAGGGGTTTGAACCTTGGACCCTGTGGTGTGGAAGCGTGATGCACTAACCACTCAACCACTGGGCTTCACAAATAGTGTAATTTTTTTAAAAAGATAATTTAATTATGCTAATCAAAAACGGTTTATCCACAGCAAAGTACATACTATTAAGAGTTTTCTCTGATGATTTTTTATTTTAAACATAGTTAAATTGCAAATAAAATGGGACACAACATTTAATTGTAATGCCTTTACCTAAGAAGATTATTACCTCAATAAATATATAAGAAAAAAGTCACGGCCGCGCGCGCTCGTTAGAAATTTTCTTTTTTATTTGTAGTGTGATAATATATATTTTCCTTTATTAATACTAAAATGTTTCCAATTCAATACTAAATTTTTTATGTAATTCAAAATATTACGTCTAAACTTTTTGTGTTGATTTTTAATAAAAACCTTTTTAATCCTCTTTTAGTTAAAATAAATTAGTTTAATCTATCTATTTTAAATTGTTGTATGAATTTGTTTATGTTTCTCAAATGATATTTTGATTTTTAAATACCGAACGCCTTAGTACTAAATTACGATAACGTAGAATGTTTCCACCTATGAGGAAAGAAAAATTGTTATTAAATAGAGATGCAACGAATTTACCTAAATTTTTCAAATCCAATCAATCCCATAAAAAGTTATACTGCAAAAAAAACGTTATCCCAATGGGATGAAAATCTGTAGATGTTGTGATGGGGCTTTATAGGTACTTCTTCCTAATAATCCTCTTGGGATATCATTGGGGCCAGAATGGCAATTCTTTCCAACCAACCCAAGAAGAGAGCGGGGTTCTGCAGATTAGGAATTGTATATATTGGAACGTTAGTATTCGTAGAGCACTAAGTAAAGCTAAGTGAAGTAAGGTAAATCTTTAAGCTGATTAATAAGTGGGTCCGAGACCAGACCTTAGCCGGATCAACTTAGATCGACGAATAAATTGAAGATATAAGGACTGTAGCTGTTCGCCGAGGAAATAGTGGTAAGACCGTTTACTTAAGCTTTAAGACTAGAGCGGATTCTAATAAGTTAGGAAATCAGCTATAAATATAGATACAGCGGTTTATTGCGGTATTTGTCATAATTACAATTTACGTCGCATCACTCCTGATCATAAGTTTCCAAGACTAGTGTTGTTTTATTGAATATAAATTAAGATCATAATAAACTAATTTTATTATGGCAGAGTTTAGTGGTCCATATTTCCTTCACTCAAACATAGATCGCGTGGATGGTGACGAGATAATACCCCCAGCGCGTGGGGTATCATATTGTTAAGCACATATATTAATAACAGAACGCCAACACTATCATAGGAATTGAATGTTTTATTCGGAAAACACAACTACATCAGAAATATGAAACAGTAATGCGTTAGCTTCCCTCTGACCCGATGCAAACTGTTTTGCGACTAGGTATTGACTCGTAAAGTTGATAGTTGTGATACTGAGTGATTACGTTTCGTACGCGTTTCAATTGAATGAGCTGTATCAACGTGATCCAGGGAGGGTCTGAGACGCCTGATCATTAGAACCTAAACGTGATCT
The DNA here is from genome assembly GCA_019973935.1 of Trichonephila clavipes. NCBI lineage: Eukaryota > Metazoa > Arthropoda > Arachnida > Araneae > Nephilidae > Trichonephila > Trichonephila clavipes. Next base: position 413,865 of record BMAU01014840.1, read on the forward strand.
ATTGGGGAGAGATCTGACGATCACGAAGGTCAGGGAAGTGTTGGAAGAGCACGAAGACTGGCAATAGAAAGATGTGCTTTGTGCAAGCAGGTGCAATCTTGATGAAACATAAGCGTAAGGGAAATAGCAGTATTACAGAGGGAAGAAATTCAACGGCATACCATCGTGCTTCAAAGGTGTTACGGATGGCAACCAAAGAAGTTAGGCTGTTAAATAAAACGACATCCTATACCAGGGATGGCTAACCAATGGCACGTGACACAATATTTTGGGCACTCCATCGTTCAAAATAACAAAGTTCACTATAAAGTATTACGAACAAACGCGAGTAATCGGTCGCGGGGTGGCGGGGATTTGATTCCAGACGCCTTTAACTATTTGAAGAAGCTGGTTTATGCTATTTTAACCACATTTTCATCTACCTATGCTTGTGAGTCTTTATTTTTAGAGATGAATAACATTAAAGACTCGCTTAGAAACCTTTTGACAGATGACTCCAATTCAGTATGCATTCTGTTAAAAGTTAACATTTTACAAACCTAATATAGGTTATTTGTCATTTATTCTACAACAGAAGAATTCACGCTCATAATACTTAAACATATACTAATTAATATACAGTACAAAATGTTTTTCGTAGTAAATAAAGAGTTTTGAGTTGTTAGTATTTATTTTTATTATTTTTCCAATAATCACAAGTCAAAATTATTTGAAGGCACGTCTATACCTCATTAAACATTTCTTTAGAAAAAATGGCACGTTGAACCATACAGGTTCGCCTCCCCCCCTGTCCTATATCGTAACTAATGATTGTGGCAGATGATAAACAAGTGAATACCTCACCACTATCCTGGATATCTTCAGGCCTGTCTTTGCTGCTCATAGAGACTGAAATAAAAGCAGAAATGATTTCTGAAAACATTTATACTCAAGTCTGTGATATTTCAGGTAAAATCCATCCAACTTACTTGTAAACACGCCAAGCTGAGTACAACGGTGAAATGCAATTGGCGCAAAGGTTTGCTTAACTCAGTTTTCTTTCCGTGAGCGTTGCATTCACTTGTTTTCCGGTTACACGTTCGATTTTTCGCCAATCTGACGATCACTCCGTCCTTGCGTATTGACGTCGTTCTCCATTCATTGTTATCCTTTTTCAATACTCTCTACGGCCATGGCTTCCCATTTCTGTCAACATCATCGGATGATAGAAACCAGTTACGTAACGGAGAATGGTAGGCCCCTCTGAAAAGCCGGGTCTTGCCTTTAATATTTTATAAATTGGTTAAATACGTACTTGGCATCATTCAGGCTTTGGGTCCCCAACAATCTTGACTCCCCCCGCAATACGGGGATTGCGGGGGTGTACGTTATGCCACTTCGACTGAAATGTCCAGTGATCCTACGATTTGACCACCCTGCTTCTTTTAGTCCTATTTCACAATATCTCTCAAATAGTGATATTTGCTCATACTGTTCACAAATCCATCTGTGATTGGAACTGTCCACATGAGTAAAAGGTATCCCATTCACACGAAAATTACGACTAGTCAATGGAATGTTTTATGCGCCATCAAGATGTTTTACTTGTGCACCAGAGCTCCAACTAGTCAGTCATTGATAGTCGAAAGTTAATCATTTTCATATATTCTGTCGTAAGGTATACTCATACGTAATTTCGCCCCATTTGGATAACTCTTTGGTGCATCTTTGGGCGGGGAATTCAGATTTAATTGTATTGATTTGTATTTCTTAAAGCTGTACAGTATGATTGTTTAGTGTTAAAAACTAGGATTTAAGCTCGAAACATTTTTACAGACGAAAAATTTCACCAATGTTAATATTGTGATGACTTTTCTGTAATGAGTAGAAAGAAGTCTATTTTACTAACCTACTCCCTTTAATGATTAATCCATTTTGTCTTGTAATATATGAACCATTTTTGCATCTCTATACCTAAAAGAATTTCTTAATTATATGATTATTTTAATAAAAAATGCTTATTTAAAGAAATATATATAAACTTTTGATAATCTAGCGTGTGTTTAGCGCTTATTTATACCATAATGACTAAGATGAGGACTTTTTTTTCTTCTGAACTAACGCTGTGAGTTTCACAATAAGTTTGAAAGCAATTTATCCGTAGATGACTGATTCAGAATTAATTTTTTTTAAAAAAAAACAAATTCCTCTTCTTATTATTTACGTAATTTTTAATTTGAAAGGTACAAGGTAGAACAAAACAAGTTCAAAATCAACAAAAGAGATGTTGAAAGCAAATGCAAATTTGCTTAATTCATGAACTAGTGAATTGAAACTAAATTCGCGGTTTCGAAATAGATCAAGTTCATCCGCTTTAGCAACTGTAAGGATGGAATCCAATTACATCTCTTACAGATAGCGTAAATATATATGTTCTGCTACCTGCTATTTTTTCTTCTAGCATCATGACACTAACTGGGAGAAGCTGTTCATTCCAGTTTTAAAATTATTTGTATACAGCACGTGGGTAAATGAAATTGGGCTTACTGGAGGTATAGCTTATAGCAAGGAATATCAAAATAAACAATAAAAATAAGAACGCGTTTTACAAACATTTAAACCTCCATTAATGTATATTTTTTTTACCTGAAAAACATTCCAAATCTTTTCTAAAGTTAGACGAAGACATTGTTAATTTGGGCATTCCTTGCAGAAACAATTAACAATAAGAACCTGCATTTATCTTTTTTTTAAATAAAAAAAAATAAATAAACAAGCGAACAATTCCTAAGCTATTGCACGTTGTGAAATATTAGACAGGTTGAAATTGAATAGGACAAATTGAGTCTTAAAAGGACTGTGACAAGGAAGTTTCAAAAGAGGTACGATACGTCAACATTGTTACATCCTCCATGTTCGACACAACTCCGGTTCCTTATCATCCATCTCACAGCCGCGGCTTCAAAAAGTAATCGATCAACTTTAATCCTTCTGTTACCTTGTCCCTGAATGAAAGAGAAAAATGGCTGACCACCGTGATCTCTACTCATTCAAATTTCAGACATCTTGCTGAGAGAAAGATTGACAAATTAACTGCTGGAATGCCTCTTATCTATGCAGATTTGAAATGTTAGCTCTTTTTTTATGCCGAGGTGATGAACTTTTATCTAATATGTTTTTTTAAAAATAACTGTTTGAAAAATGTCTGTCGTATAGTAAAGAAAAAGCCGACATGAATGCATATTTTTAAAATTCGGTTCATAAATACTGAACAGGCTGTGGCGTTGTACGTGGAATAGTTCTACATGCAACAAAAAGTTAAAAGACTATTTTTCAATTCCTACTATTAGTTCATTCTCTCCCAATATATACATATATATATATATATATATATATATATATATATATATATATATATATATATATATATATATATATATATATATATATATATTAGCTGTTATACCCGTTCTTCGCACGGGTAAATTGAAAAATTAAACAATACAGATTGAAGGAAAGTTTTTAATGAGTTAATTTTACACGAATTAGAAATTAAACAAAAAAAAAGTTCTTTATCATATCTGAGCTGAAAAAAAACCATATTTGTAACCAAATATGGTTACCATATTTGTAAACCATAACCAAACTTGGGATAATATCTCGAATAAATGGTTTCAAAACAACATCATTGAGCACATACATTCAGGTTTCTTCGTAAAATAGGGCGGAAAATGTACCTAAAAATTAAAAGTTACAGCTGGAAAGTTATAGTTGTGCGTTACACGCCGGATTTTACGGTACGCTCCTATAAGAGCTCTTACGAGTATATTTTTCGTACATATTTTAAGGCTTAAGTCTTTCTTGTCGTTTGATAACTTGACAAATTTTTACTCTAAGCAAGTTTAAATTTAAGTGGGATTTTTAAAAAAGGTTATACAAAATATTTTTGAAGTAATATTTTATGGAGCCGACAATTATAATTTCTGTTTAACATAATTTTTTTTCTTAAAACAGATTTCAAATAAATTTTTAGCCGAACAGGATATTAAACGCACATGGCTATAAATGTTATTTTCTTTTTAGTATGCGTTCGTAAGTATTTTTTTTAGACAAAAAATATACAACAAGAAAATATTTCTTGTGCATAACGCTGTCAATTATTTAAATGTTTATCAGAATTAATGAAGATATGTTCATAAAATTGTTCCTATCTGATTTCTATCATATGTTTTGAAGTAGTACTTTCAAGCTGAATAGATTGGCGCGTTATACAAATATTTTTTCAATTTGTTTTGCCGTATTATATGGGGCTGCGGTAGCCCAGTGGTTAAGGTATCCAACCATGGCAGGCATGTCATGAGTTCGATCCCAGTACCACCAAAGACCCGCCGTGTAGGGCAGCGATGCACGTTAAATCTGTCGAGAGCTGAAACGCCCTCCCGTTGGTGTGGTGTGGTAGTTAGGAGAGGTGGTGCCAGCTCAGGTGTCGTCCACGTCACTTGACCATGATTCAAAATTACGTGGTCCGTCGCCAAAAGCCCTCGTGTAGCTGAACAGTGCGACGTTAATATTAACTCACTCACTTGCCGTATTATATTATATAATCATTTTCGTGAAGGGAAAGAAGTGAAATGAAATTCATCCAAATTTAGCACATGTAATCAATGTATTAGAATGAGAGGGAGATAATACGTATTGTTGCTCCATATCCCCCCAAAATCCGTAACTGTAACTGTTGTTTGTGAGAGAGCAGGGAAAAAAGTATTAAAAAAGTACCAATAACATGAATGCCAGTAGAATATAAAACAGTGTTATCCAGATAATGAATAATTTATTTACATTTAAGGTGTCTGTTAACATTCACGTTTAAATCTATTGTCATATTAATCGGATGGATAACTGAATAATTTGGCGCAAAAATTAAAATAATTCCCTGCACAAATTTTCTTAGGAAATCTTAATATTGATAACTGCAAAAATATTTGTATGTATTGCAAATGTTTTTCTTGTGTATGAAATTAAAAAAAACTCTTTTGTTTTTTCGAGAATTTTGGATCGAACATATGAACACCAACACTTGTTAACTTCTTGCCTGTGAAACATATTCAGGAAAAAAACACACACAAACATGCCAAAAATGGGAAAAAAATTCTCTTTAATTCTGTTCATTATATCTTCAAAATGTTAGAAATAGAATATATTTTGGAAAAAACTTTTTTTTAACGAAATGGCTACTATATTTAATATTTTCACTTACATGGAGAATGTTAATGGGTTATATAGTAAGTTTTGCTCAAATTATAGCAAAATGAATCAAATGACATAATTTTCAAAATAAATATAACAAAGTAATTCACAATAAAACTATTATTTATATGAACTGTCAATGAATTCACAAATGTCCCTCAGATTCCTTTGAATTTCACCAATCCTTAATGGTATGGTACATACGAACAAAATCCGACGAATGGCGTTAAAAGGTCAAACTTTTTTCGAGCAAGTATCGATAACTATTTGGAAAATGGGAAGTTAAATGTCATACGTTGGACGAACTGAGTTCGGGCTTCATCGAATTGAAACACCAATCTTTCTCTTGCCCGATGAACTAAATTCGGGCGTCACAGGCAAGAGGTTAAAGTATAGAATTAATTATACTAGTTTCAAGTAGATAATTTGTAAGCCCATTTCATCAAACCATTCAGAAACAATATGTTAATAAGGACCCCATTTACCTAATATTTATCCACAAAAACTTTTTTTTCATAGGTTTATAATAACCATTCATATTTTAATATAGTTTTACATTAATAAACGTTTAGATGTATATCTACACTGTTAGACATGTCTAGAAGTAGTCTCAGAAAAATAAACCTGTCTAGAGATGTATTTTGCTTTAGACTTTAGCTCCTAAACGTTCAAAAATCATTAATCTTAGGAAATAAAAATGTATTTGCAAAGTCTTTATTAAACTGTGACGGAAAGGTATTGTATACGCTGGTATTTTAACACATTATCCATAATTTTTTATAGACGTGGTCGATCAGTTTCAAATTTTTATCCGTGGATTCCTGTCTACAGGGTAGCTAGCCTCTTTTGGTATTTTACAACAGCTTTTTCAGACAATTAATCATATGGGGGAAACATTTTATTCTTTCAAAAAGCCACAGACTGAATGAATATCAAGAATAATGCTTAAAATGACCTTCAACTTGATTATCTGGGTTCTATCTTCGTAAGATAAGTCACGATGTATGATGCATTGCATAAGGGAAAAAATGCAATGAGATGCAAAATTCTAAAATAATTGTTGTTCGATTTTTTTGAAGTTAATGTTTTGAGAGATTATAAAACTACTTATATATATTAAACATGCTGCTATAACTTATACCGGGATTTACTCCCTGACATTTGAATTGTTTCTAAATCAAAATGCTTGATTCACCTTTATGCAACATTTCTTCTTTACGAACGTTTGTCTTCTTTGTTCTTTTTTTTTTGTTAACACGTTTTTGTAAGCTTCACTTGTATGTAACGGAATTTTTGAACTCGATTTTTACCCACTTAAAAAGGTCAGATTAATTCAAAATTTTGCACACTTGTCAAGGACCGATGATAATATAATAATTTCATAATTTGTTCCATTGTCCTGGTCAGGATCATCAGGATTAACTATTTTCAGACTTGGTGACTAAAAGATTCAGTTACAACCCTAAAAGTGTTCTTTATGTGAAAAAAAAGGGGCCGCGTCAGCAATTTCTTACCATAATATAAACAATTGTCTAATTTTTCTGAAAATGGAAATAAAAAAAAAGATCCGTTCATGTGTAAAAAAAATTATTTGTGTTCTACCTGCTAAACTCAGACATAAAGTCTGTTTTCCTAAATTCTCTTGTCGGATCTGAGGAATAAACATCACTCATTGCTTCATTTTACCAAAACAGCTGAGAATTGATTCAGAGGTCACCGGATAAAAAATAATTTCTCACAAACGCTTCGATTTAAAAAGTATACTTTTATGTCTAATGCTGATGCAATCTTCTTTCGCATGAAATATTTCAAACTTGTCTCTTTCAGATTTCCTTCAGTTGGCTGATCCTACATTTTGCAAACCAGGCCGTATCGACGCACTGATAGGATTCCAATGGGTATTCCAGATTCTACAAAAATGATGCATTTATAATTAATTCATTACTGAATTAATGATAGCTTAAAAAACTAAAAAAAACACGCTTTTATTGTAGATCGAACTAAAAAATGAAAAATACATTATAGTTTTAAAAAGCTAAAAAATACGTTTTTATGTTAAATCGAACGAAAAAGTAAAAAAATAATTCTTAATATAAGAATAAAACGATTAACGAGAAAATTAATGTCATTGTGGTAAAAGCGTGGGGTGTGCTTTGTACTACATTTTTACACTAATTCAGCATTTCGGAATAGAACTAATAAGAAGTTATAAGAATTAATATAGAGCCCCCCGCTTTTATTCCAATGATAAATGACATTAATTTTCTCGTTAATCATTTTATTCTTATATTAAGATTTTTTTTTTTACTTTTTAGTTCGATTAACCATAAAAGCGTGTTTTTTATTTTTTTTAAAACCATAATTTATTAAGAGCATTTTTTGGGGATTGTATATTATTCTCAATAGATTAAAATACCAGTTTTATATGTTCTGTTTGCTTTTCAGTAAATTAAGAAACTTATGAACAAAAATAAAATAATGATAATTTATTTTAGAAACAGAGAGAGAGAGAGAATAACTTATTGTAACATTACTATAGTATTTTAAAGAGGCGGCAACCTTTCAGCTGTGGCGCGCCAAACCAATCTACCAATAAGATTCAGTGTGCCACACAGAAGGGCATTTTTGAAACTGTTGGATTCCCGTGATAACGCATGCCAAATTATAGAATGGAGGTCAACAATTTAGATACTTGCAATTCTTTACGTATTAATTTTGCATCATTGATATTTCTTAACATAAACAGCATAACATATATAACTATTTCTTCAACAAAAATAAAAATAATTTAATTGTATATACTATATATATCACTGGAGCACACAAGGGGGAGGGTCCTGGGGGTCCGGACCTCCCAAAGCCCTTAATTTTTTTTCCGATTGATTATAATTCTAAGCATGTAGTACGTAAAATTTAATTAATTACTTGTTATTAATGATTAATTTTATTAATTAATGCTAATTATTTATTCAAAAATTAGTTTCTCACTGTGTTTTGTTCACGAAAATCGACAAAATCAAAAGGAGCATGATACAAGAATGGTGAACTTTCAACCCCGGACTCCCCCTTGAAAAATTCCTGTGTGCGCTACTGATATATATATATATATATATATATATATATATATATATATATATATATACATATTATGTATTTTTTTAACATATTTTTCTAAAATAAGAAATAAACATAAAGTATAAATATTCCCTTCATTTAAGTTAAATAAAAAGATCTAAAAATTTTACCTAGTGCTTCCCTGCTTTACTTTCACACCGCAAAACCAGGTGTATAATGTGTTCAATTTGACACGATTTAATTCGGTTTTTAAACAATTTCTTTGTGGATTCGAAATATTTTTCACATGAGGAAAGATTTTTTTACTTGGATATGTAGAACAAAAGCGGAGAGCAGAGTACATATAATTTTCTCTCTTCAAACAATTACACCTCTCTAGCCAAGACATTCAATAATTTACAAAATAGCTGCAAATTTATCTTTAGAATTATCTTTTTCAAATTTTTTCGTAATTCCGTAAATGTCCATAATTCTGAAGATCTTTGTCAAATAAGGTCCATTACAAATTTATCAACTTCCATCCACTCAAAAATTCTCAAATTCGTAAAGTAGTGCTGAGTGCCACATATAACACACGTGCCATAGTTTACCCGACTCCTGGTATATATAATTTTTGAAAAATTGCAAAAATAAATACAATTTTTCTTGTTAATCAGAAACACATATGGATAACCTAACATAAGACGCTAAGGCAGCTTCGTAGACAGAGATCTGAATTCACAATCGATGATTTGCAGATTTTCAGAAGCAAAATCTGAAGACCGCTCTCATCATGTAACAGGGCTGATGTACACTAAATATATCGGACCTCAAATCTTCACAATTGTGCGGTGTAAAAGATAAGAGTTGAGATGCAAGTTCAGGTGTCGTCTTTTGAATCTGATTGTTGTTTAAAATTACGATGTCAAGTGCTATTAGTCCTCGTGTTGCTTCTATAAATGTGATGTTCATAACCTATCAATCAATCTAAATATCTTTGTAAATGAAGTTAATTAATGAAGGTTATTGAAGGTTAAGGGGAGATGAAAACCTCTTTTTCTATACATACGGCCAATATTAAATTGGCTGTTTTTGATGCACCTTTTCTCAAAATCCGTTTTATGTACATGCTTGATATTTTTCATACAATTAAAGCTCACCTTTCTCATTGTACTGAAAGGAGCTTTTAGCTAATTTTGAATTGTTTAATAATTTATGAAATATTTTATCAAACATTGCGAAATTTGACTCATTTTTCACATAAAAAATTTGTAGAAAATAAATTTTTGAATTTCTTACAAAAAGCTCATTTCAGTATGTATTAGCCATGAATATAAATAAAACATAAACAATTTTCATACCTGTGAAGAGTAGTTTCTTAGAAAAGGTACGTCGAACATCAAAATTTACATTTTTTGATAAATTGATTTTAATGTATACAATGAGGCTTCTAATCGGCTAGGAAATAAAAAAATAAAAAGCTCAATTTACAATAAAAGATACATGTTTTGGTATATATCAGACGTTCAACTTTTAAACAAAAATAAAGTACTTTTTTTACATTTTTCGCCATTCAAATGGGCGTGGCCCAGTTTCAATGATTATTTAAAAATAGGTTTTAAGGGTTTCTAGTTACCCTAGAGGTTAAAGTAAGGTATTTTTAGAAAGACTAAAATCTATACAATTTGAAAATGTAAAGATCTCAAATTGTCAAAAAATAACATTTTAGCTTTCCAACACCCGTTAAATTTGTCACGACTCGTTGTTTTTTTGTTGGCGTGGCGTGAACGTTTTGAGTGAAGTGCTAGATCTGATACTGGTGTAACGTCGTAACTTCCAACGGGGATCCGTGTCTTTGGTGGACCCGACACTCACATGTGTATCTTGCAGCTGCAGATAAAACGGTCGCGACGTGGCCGACCTCGCAACCCCTTTTTTACGCCCGAGGAATCGAACCCCGTCGACCGGAAGATGAAGGAGAGATGCTTTGAACTTACTCGGGAGCGGTGCCCAAACGATTCCTCCTCTCACAAATTATTGGATTCTAACAATCTTTAATTAAATTTAATAACTTTAATGTATAATTCAGTAAATAATATTCAATAGTTGTGTGTGTGTGACGTAAATAATATTCAATAGTTGTGACGTAAATAAATTCAATATTTAAATTAACCAAGAATACGCTACCGTTATTTTTTCAAACGTTACACTGGCATCATCATCTGATCGTGATCTAAGCTTATGCGACGTATTGATTGTGGTTAGGGGATTTTCAAGTCAGTCAGAAATAAGCTGTAACAAGGGGTAACTCTGTAACAATTAATGTTAATCTTCAGAATTAGTCAGAAAGAGACGACTGGATATTATCCATAATTACACAGTAACAACAAAAAAAAAGATTTATTTAAAAAAAATTTTTTTAATTTATTTAAATTTTTTTGAAAATAATTTGAATTTATCTATGCTTTTCTCTATCTCCCTTTGCTGCACATTAATAAAAAATGGAATACATCTACTTATGAGTGAAGCAAAAGTTTATTTTGCATTAATATAAATAAAGTATTATCTTTGAAGCATGGCTACATGATTTCTTGAAAATAATTTTTGTTAGTTTTCACTATCTTTTTACTTATTAACAATAATCTGAAAATCGAGAATTTAAGAAAAAGGCATTTGTTTTTCAAAAGAACGAGACTGAATTAGGTAGATCTAGAATACTTTGATAATGGAATTAAATTTAATTGGCCTCCAAATTGATCATACGACTATTTGTTATTGTGGTACACATTAATTTTCCTATATTCATATATATGCATCTAAATTCTTCAAAATCTCATTTAACAAAACATATATCACTTCTTTTTTTGTGAGTTTAAATTTAAAAAAAATATTATCTTCCATACAATTATCAATTGACTTTATTTCATCGCTACAAAGGTTCTTAAGTAAATATCAACCTTTTTTTGCATATTTTTAGAATAAAAGTTACATTTACATTGTATAAAACCAAAAGAAGAATTAAATATCAAGTTTTGAAATAATGTGTAATACATCAAATCAAATTAAGTAATGTATTATATATATATATATATATATGAATAAAATATTATTACAAACACAATATTGGATTTCTCAAAATGTTTGCTATTTTTTAAATTTGTTTTTTAGAGAACTTTACTATTCATTTGAACAATTATCATTCGTTTCAAAAGATTGTATTTTTTAAATTTATACGCATTGTTTGTTAACGTCGAATGTCAAGCGTCACTATGGCTTCTGACAATGAACAATGAAGGGATGGATATAACACCCCGGGTTTATCCCTCTCTCCAAACTTCCACGCCAAGCCAACGCGAGAATGATCGATTTCGGCAGATTTAATGAGCATTATCAGAGTTAGAGCACATATCTGAGTCTTTGATGGTGTCAGGACTCAAACTCATTACTCAACAGAAGACACCTGAACCATGAGGCGACGAATATTCGGCTTCACGACCACAACATTTGCATTAAATATACACTTTTAAGGATGTTAATTTTAAATTTACTTTTGAAGAATTATTGATAAACTAGCTGGTATACATGTTCTTTGCACGGGTAAATTGAAAAATTGAACAATACAGATAGAAGGATAAAGAAGTTTTTAATGGGTTAATTTTTACGATAATTGCAAAATAAACAACAACAAAAAGAAAGCTTTTTGCATATCTCATTTGAACAAAAAAAACATATTTGTTAAATTTTAAGTCTGTAGATCTAATAGCTGATAAAAGGAATTTTTATTTATTTATAACTCCCTGTAACTCTCTTGTCAGTCGATTTTTGAATACACCTTCCTAAACTGATCTCTGCTCAGCAAAAGTAACACTGTTACACATTTTGTGTAATGAAGGATTAAAATAGTGTAAATAATTTATATCTGGAATATTACTTTTATATCTGGAATAATACTATTTTACTTTAATAATTAATATTACTTTTTGTCGTATTTATTTTATGTTAAAATTTTGCCACCAACTCTCCCTTCAAAATCTAGTTTTATTATTAAATAAAAAATAGTAATTACACTGATCAAAGGAATAAATTGAAAACGAGCACGCACTGAGGCATGGCGCAGACAAAACAAAAGGGAAAGTTTTGCTTCACACAAAAAAGATATATGCTGTCACGGGCTTTTTTTGCAGATGGCAGAATCTTTTCCTACTTTCTTGACAATTATTGTTATATTTTGGAAACTTCGCACAATATCTTTATAAATTATAGCCTATGTGTTATTCTGATGTATGAGCTATATTATTGTAAAGTTTCATTAAAATCCATTCACTTGTTTTTCTGTGATAAAAAACTGAGATTATAAACTTTCACTTTTATAATATTAGTAAGGATTATTTGTTACGTTTTGAAATCAGTTGTTTACATTTTTGTATTTTTTCTTCTTTCTTTAATGTTTGAAATCGCGTGCGTGCCTGCAAACGTTTTCTAAACAATTACTTTTTATTTTCGCTATTTTTCAAATCTTTGGAACACTCGGTTTTTACATCTTGCAGTAAGTAGTAGGAGGGGAACACAAATAGCAAATATTCCCTTATCATTCTCATATCTGTTTTCAGATAACATTAGATTAAGGCATTCTTTATAATCTCAGAAGAATCTACATAAGAACTAGTATTATTTTTCCCATCCACTCATCTGAATGTCATTCAGGGTGAAGAGAAGCACCTCATTTTTAACAAGACACATGTTGAGGAACATTAGGTGAAAGGTTTTATAAGAATTCAAGCTATCCAAATGTGTAGGAATGTTAATCCCAGCAGTATAATAAGAAATAATCACTATAAATCGTTAAGCTTCGTACAAACACTTTTATCAATAAGCTTATGAGGAAAGACAATGAAACCAGAGACGTAGAAAGGGTTATCACTTCATACACTGAGCCGGATAACAGCGTAAATACCGGATTCTTTTTAGATTATCGCAACAAGTGATTGATTCTCTTTACTCATTCAGTACCATTCAGTTTTCATTAGAATATTTTTGATATTCGACAAAGCACATTGTGTGTTTGTTATCTAGAAATTCAAACCGATAAGATTAATGATTGCTTTCACTTTTTGGGTAGTAAAAATGCATCGATATTGATTCTGTTTATTCTCAAATAGGAATTTCAACAACTGTGCCTCGCTTAATCGAGGCTCAAAATTAAGTAGTCCGTCGCCACTAGCCCTCGTGTTGATTTATAGCAGTGGTTTTCAAACTGTGTTCCTCAGAACCCTAGGATTCCACGAGGCACATTAAAAAATCGAAAGGAAAATTATAAATATGTATGCAAAAAGGATTCACATTCTCTATGAATTTTGTATACCCACTAAAATTTAAATCTCATCCCTGTCGTTAAGAAACACTAAAAATTTTATTTCTACATCATAACTTTATTTTTCAATACTTTTAAAACTTTTGTTATATTATAATAAAAGTACATTACAATGTTTTATTTTTATATATTGTTTACTAGATTGTAAATATTTATTGTTTACTATCCCACGTTCCACGAGATAATTGTATACTTGTTAGTGCAGAACTAAATAGTTTTCCAATAGAAAATGCACCTTTTGACATTTATTGAAAAAACACCTACAATAAAGGAGAGGGAACTACTTATGGACTTATAAATTGACTCGATGTCAAAACTCAAAATTTAAGCAAGAACAGCTTCTAAATTCTTATGTTACAAATTCATGCGAAACACACTGTATTTCTCTTAACCTTTTAATACTATTCAGAACAATGTGTATAAATGAAAAATATTTTTCACCATGAGTGTATACAAAAACAAAGTATAGAAATAAATTAAGCTCAGAATATGTAACGCGATTGCAGTTAATTTAAATAGGCCTAGGCTTCAACAGTTTGTGAAAAAGTCAAGCACATATCTCAGTCACTAAACATAATGATTTAATAGGTGGCACTTGGATCATAAATCAATATTATTAATCAGTAAATTATATTAAAAAATTGCATTATAATTTTTTAACAAAGATGCAGTACTTTTTTCAATTGCCATCACTTAAAGTGCCTCTAACGTGTTGATCTACTTTAGATATTATATTTTGAGATATATTCTTCGGAGTATGTGTAAGGAATGGGGTTCCACTAAAACATTCTCTAATTCTAAAGGTTCCACGAAAACACTTTCTTGTTCTAGGGGGTTCCGTGAGTTTAAAAAGTTTGAAGACCACTGTTTTATAGTGTGACACGTTAAAATAAACACTCAGTCACTCACTCGATAACTGTGCTTTTTTCAGTAGAGGGGATTCATCTTACAGCAGTATTTCTCAAACTTTCAGTATTTGCGACACAATTTTCAATCATAATTTCCATCGCGCTTCCGCTATACAATGTACTTAATGCTATAAAAATGAACTTAAACATTAAAGCTACAATAGCCTATAATTATAAACCATACAAATTATCAAGATAAATATTAAATTTTGTATATGACAAGCCCAAGAGAGGCACTGTTAAACGTGTTTTTAATTTAGTAATGATAAATTATTAAAAATGTTGTAATGTACTGATACATTTATACGTATATTATATCAGTGTTAACGTGTATTTAATTTTCATTATGTTACAATGTATTTTGTTTCTTTTCCTTTCAGTGAATTAATATTTATTTTAAAATTTTATTTTCGACTTTTCAACATACTCGGGTCCTAGTGGCGTAACGTACATCCCCTACTCATGGGAGGAAGGGGGGAGAGGACTCTTGGGGACCCAAGGCCTGACTAACGCCAAGTACTTATTTACCCAATTTATAAAATAATAAAGGCAAAACCTGACTTTGCAGTGGGATCATCATCCCATTCTCCGTTACGCCACTTTCAGGTTCCCCACATAGGGATATCACCCCCACCTCCCGAGACCGCGGGAAACTCTGTCGTACAGTTCTATAAAAAGCCTATAAATATTTAAATAGAAACACAACTGTCTTTTATATCGAATATCGTAGGTTTTTTTTTAATGTAGAAATAACCTGTAGAACTTCACCCCATGTCAGAAATAGACCATCAATATAATATTTCCAATAATAACTTTAACAAATAATTTGAGTTGAGCTGCTACAGAGAGGTTAAGATTAGATTTATATTCAATATTTTATATTCAGCAGGCTCAAGTTCATGGAGGTTGTGCCATTTTACAAACCAAACCTTCTTCAGTAAATTAAAAGAAACCGCGTAGTCTACGGGTCATGGTCACGGACTCGTAGCCGGCCTATTAAGAGTTCGAGCCTTGTGCCACTGAAAACCCTCCGTGTAGAGGGACTGATGCCCGTTGAATCTGTCTCGGCTGAAAGTCCTCCCGTTGGCCTGGTGTGAAAGTTACGAAAGGGGGTTGCCAGCTCAGATGTTGTCTGAGCTGACTCAAAATTGCGAAGTCCGTCGCTAATAGCCTTCTTGATTCGTTAAAGTGCGACTTTAATAAACCCGCGTGCGCACTCACCAGAAAATTCAATTAGTAGTTTTAAACGAGGAAGTAAAATGAGATGATATATTTATTGAGCAATTTTAATCTTGCCATAATTACAACTTATGGAATAAATTCTATCCTAATGATCGAATCTTTACTTGTTTTACGACACTAATTAACTGAGTTTCGTGTTCAACGATTGTGTTTTTGGAGTCAGCGATTTAAAAGAGACATTGGTTTTTTTTTAAATTTTAAATTACATCAAAACATTTTTTCTTTAAATTTTTTTTATTGAGAGGTTTATTCCTAAATCTATTTCAGATTTTCTTTAATTTCAAAACTTTTCATTTCGCCAAGGTTACCTTTCTGTTGAGAAGCGATATGAGAATTCGGAATTTATTTGTATGTATAGAGAATATTTTCCTATTATCGATATAAACTCATATAATTATGACGCGTGCAAACATTTATAATAATGTTTTTAAAGTTAAGAAACATGTTATAAATACGACATTTGATTTTTTTTAACATTATTTTAAAATGATTGTGGTAGATTTTGTAGTATGACTTGTGATGAATCTATACGCGTCTTCTCACTAATCCTCTTGGGGAGTCTTTCGGCTAGCATTCGCGTTTAATTCACAAACATCCCTCTGAAGAAGAAACCGTAATATTCCGATTAGTTCGACTATATATAGTCAGAGTTTTGTAAGTCTAGAGACGGGGGTAGGAAGCAGCTATATTCGTTACGCTGGTAAGATTAAAGAAGGTTTACTTTCGCATGTGATTAAGAGTGGTGTTTTACCATTGCGTTGAATTAGTAGATTTGAGGTTAGGAATCAACGATAGATTAGGCTGAGTTAAATAAGTTGATTCCTCATATTTATTTAATAATCATTTCTTTCTCCGTGCTACTCTTTTGACATTCACTTTGAGAATAGATTGTTGTTGGTTAGCTTGTTTGACTAAAATAAATAATTGGGATTATATATATGGAATTCTCTGGCTCTGCTTCCATTCCTCTCTCACCCTTAGGTAGTCGAGACGGTGAGAGAGAAACTTCGGGGGCAAGTGGCTCACAGACTCAAGGATAAATTTTAAGAAAACTCTACGGGTTTCATTATTATTATTCCTAGAATTACATATATTAATGAATAGAATTTAGGAGAAGGCTCCCTAGTAATATAATACTCAAAACTTTTAATCAATACACTAATTGGTTGTATTTCACTTCAAATAAATTTCTCTGTCGCAAATGCGAAATAATACCCCAAAAAAAAGTAAGTGTAAAGCAATTCAAAAATTTTCACGTGGTTAAAATGCGTAGAGTGTTTTAAATTCTTAAACTACAGATTGATAGAGCTTCAAAAATATGAAAAAAACTTACTTTTCTCTCTTTATAACTATACAGAATTATTTGAGGTGTATTTAACATAACATACCCAATTCTGCATGTTCCTATCTCGTTTTTAGATTGCCTACCTTGTTATTCTTAAGCACAACTTTTAGGCACAAGTATGCATCGCTTTTATAGAAAAGAAACAATCAATAATGTAATGTGTAATGGATGTATTAGTAATATATGACTAGATTTATTAACTGTAATAAAGCTGCGGAAGTATTTAATGAGCACTTACTCTTTTAACTACAATAACCGCAAAAAGTAATAGAATGGGACATATCGATGTTTCAACTGAAAATCATAGGATGGATTGTTCAAAAACTCTCACACCAATAATTTCAGACACATGAGTTGTCGTGTAATTATTCATTAGATTTTATGTCTTCCTCGTGCTAATGTACTTACAAAAAGGGTATTTAATTTGATAGCCGAGAGCCAGGAGAGAATACTATCACAAATAGTTCTGACAGCCACGAAGTAAATTTTAATAATACTTAGCATGCATCTTTCATTCATATTTTAAATCAACACCAAAGACATTCAAGTAATTTATTATTCTAAAGAATCTAAGACTACCTAAATTACTTATTTCCAAATATTTATTCCTGCTCTTTTCGTCAATAAATAAAAACATTGAGCAAATTTGTTTATTCTCGAATACATATGTTATTATCCAATGATTAATACACGTTTTATTTTAAGAGAAAAAGAGGAGACATTATGTATAGTCTCAAGTATAAAATTCGCTTTAATTTATTACCAATGAATCCAATTGGCCGAAAGAAAAGTTGGTAGAAAACACAAATGTATTAAGAGCAAGCAAAATCAAGCACATGTTGATAATCATTAATAATTATGGAAATCATTCAGTAGAGACGTCAGTAAGGTTTCGAAATGTATAAATACTTGAAGTAAAAACAGTATTCTTTTTCCCCAAAGGATATTGTTTTCTTGCTTTGTAAACAAACAATATTTAACTCCATGAATTCTGATACATATTTTATACCAATCTTTGTCAAAGTGAAAATTTATGAAGAAGTTTTATTTGATTCAAGTTTTTAATAAAGATCTCCAAGTATATAACTTTTCTTCCAATTTAGCGCTTCAAGGGCCCACTTAATGTATGCATTATATGGAACCGTATTGAATTCACAACCAGATTTTTAAACGCATTTGTGAAAAAAGTGTTTATTTTATTGTGTATAAGTACGTTTATGAAATGGAATATATAAATTTAAATATTAAAATATGAATTTATTATTTATCACTTATTGATCTTTCATATCAATAGTTTTGAACTCTCACTTGATTTTCATTCTGCCTCAGTTACAATAAAAAATTTTTGTGGTTCCTTTGCCAAAAATGGTTATTTATAATACTCATCTTATTTATCTATTACCAAGATCACACCTTATAACTATTCTGTTTATTTTAACGTTATAATTTGTTTGTCCGGATAAAATTTAAAAAATAATAAATCAGTTATAGATAATTAATTTTCTGTTTTAAAATCTTAAGCGTTTTTATACACATTTTTATTAACAATAGAACTAAAATGCTAACATACTATTTTTTTTTACATTTGATGGGATTTTTTTCCCAGTAAATCTCTTCGATAATGGATTTTATATTTGATCATATTTGAAATAAGAAGTAGTTTAAAATTTGTAGTTTTCCTTTACAAGTCAAGCCAGTAAACACGTTGTGTCAGAAAAAAACTAATAAAGTTATTAGTTTTCCATTAAATTTTGTTATCCTTTTCACTGAAACAAAACAAATAAAAAAACCCGTACAATATTTAAAGCGGTGTTGTGTTGATAACTTTCAATAAAGCTCGAAGGAATCAATAGACTTTCAATAAAGCTCAAATCAACCTTGTAATTAAGGTTCTAAATTAAAATTCAAAAATAAATCGAAGTAGGAAAAGTGATCATAACAATATTCTACCGCTATCTGATGAATTTATCATTAAGATGTTCAACACAAAAACTACGTTTTTCATAACTAATTAAGCACGCAACGCTTAGAAATATATTCGCATTTAAATATCGTTAATTGACTTTCGTGACTCACACTTTATTATATATTGCAAGAGGCAAGAAGAAAAACGGCGCCATTTTTTTTCTTTAAATGTTTAATGAGTACAAAATTTTCGTAATAAGACAAAACATAAGACAATGCAAATTAAATGTGTGTGGAACTGTTACGCATTTCCCAAACTCGTGTCGGTATAGCAGTATCTTCTGAACATGTGATAACAAACGTATCGTAAAATTATTATGACTTCTACATGACCTTGGTTCTCGTTGATCGTATAAAAATAAGAGCCACATAACGCTTCCATTGTACGAAAGAAACTCAACTTATTTATACATGATTGGAGTTGAGGTGTGGTTGCTATTGAATAAAGTTTCTCCTTTGCATTTAACTTGGGTATTACAAAAATATGAACTATACCACAAAGGAAGTTCATGTTTGTACTGGTTATATATAACTCTTAAAGCACATGCTACATTTCTCTATTTTTATAGAGATACGGTGCAATATATTTAAAGCTTTTAGATCTCGTTATTTTTTTAAAAAAAAATCTTTTTTTTTCAATTCTCAGTTCTTTAAAAGATTTTTTTTTTTTTTTTTTGCGCATTAGAATCAGGGAAAATGTATTAATGACGTTTTTTATTTAAAACATTTAATTCAACTTAGATTTCTTTTCTTTATTCTGAACTATTTTAATTGATTTTTTAAAATTTTCAGTAGTTATAGATATAGCTGAAAATTATATCCCATATTATTATCGTCTGCGTTAATCTAATAACTCAAACAATTTTAATTTATACGATTACTTAATTTATTTGCGTCTTAATTTATTTTAATTTATTAATATATAATAGTCTTGTAAAAGTTTTATTGCTTAAGATGGCATCTTTTGTATTATTCTAAATATATTTTTTTCGGCAGGAGAAAAATAATTCTAATGAAAAATCGACTGTGATTGAACTTTATGTAATTAATTTTTGTATATATTTTCGAGATATCATTCATCTGGAGTGATATTTTTGATCATTTGAGATTATAAGAATACAAGAGAGGCGTCTGTGGAATAAACTTGGGATACTATTATTCCCAAATAGTTCAGGTTAGTTTTTCAATTAATTTCCAATCTTTAGGTCTAAAAAATGGCGGTTTAACTGAATGGCGCGATAGTTTATTTTATTAATAACGGTTCTCATTAAATGAGAAGTAATATTTTTTTATTACTTTCGAAATTTATCAAATATATCGATATTAAATTTAAGTTTAATGACTGTGTTCACTCACACAAAACGCGAAGGAATATAATTTAATCTGAAAACATTTTTATTGCAGAAATGTGTGCCTCATATTTTGTGTGTATCATATTTTGACTTTACTTATATATAAAATATCGAAGATATAAATAATGTTTCTTTAAGTTAATATTTCATATAATGTAAGAATAATACATAGCTGGAGATATATATTATGTGTGTTGTCCCACGTTAATTTTTCTTAAAATCGAAAAAAAAAATCGTAAATTTTACATTATTTACTTACTTATCTTAAAATCGTTGATTTTACTTAAAGATAATTTTTATATAGAAGGAGTCCAGGACATTTGATTATAGTTAGCGTTTGAGATTCCTTACGTATTTTTCCCAAAATTCAGTGTTATTTTAATGATTGTTCTTGCTAAGACATATATTTTTGTTTGCCGTAATCATTCTGAGTAAATATTAAATTCGGAATGAAATTGTGCAACAATCAAGAAAATATGCTTTGATTTAAAAAAAAGGGTGATTTTTTTAAAATTATTTTTTTTAATTTAAAGTAAAACTAACATTTTTTTGCTTTTCCTGATTTTCGGATTTGTTAAACTTCAGATTATATAAAAAGTTTTGTTTTATTTAGTTTTTATTTCAAGATATACATTTCAATGAAGACAAAATGGCTAGCATTGGAAATTCGAATACTTTACCTGAAACAGTAAATAAAGTACACATGAATTTGCTTTTATTATTACTGACTATTGGTTTGTTAATCTTCTGATGTTAAGGAGCTAAACTATAAGATGATTAATTAAGTATATTAAAAGAATAAATATAGTAAGCAATTATAAATATGCTTTCATTTTTTAGTTTTTTTAAATATTGATATAACTAATGGCATTATTAGTAAACATGGCCATTTCAAGTATCTGACAATTATAAGTAGTAAAAAATGTTTATTCCGAGCAAGTTCAGAGAGAAATAATTTTATTTATGTTTATGAAGCAACTTCCTTTGATTCTTTTTTGTGACTTAATAAGTGACAAAATTACTTTGAAAATATCTTATGCAAAATTTGATTTTGTATTGTTTTTATTATAAAACATTAAATCAAACTATAAATATTGAAGTAATTTCGAAATATAGCAATGTTTAAGGAAAACATATCCCAATAATTTTTTAAATTTTAAAAGTTTGCATACCTTTCTTTAAAAAAAAGCACACTTTTTAAATTTAACCTTAATTAACTTAATTTAAATTTTAATGGTTTTTTATAGAATTTTTAAGACTTTCTTTTCGTGATTGTCTCTTGTCTAATAAAAATCTTGAGTCACTTTTCAATTTTCTTCAGAAAAAAGTGAGAAATTAATTTTTAGAACATATGAAGTCACGAGATTTATATTTTGTTTCAAGATAATTAATTTTTCTTTAGACATTACTTTCATTTCCATAAAATTATTTACAGAAAATTAAATCCCGTTCATATAAAATCTCGTTTGCATCACTCTGAATATTCACCCTTCAATTGATTTCCAAAGAATTAATTAAATTTGTCAAATTTATTCAAGACGTGTTTCACATTTTATTTCCTCTATCCAGTAGGACTTTTATTTGACGAAGTCACTAAATCCCGAAAATAGCTCATTATGTGGAAAATTCTTTAAATGAAGATTCATTTTCAGTATGCTTTATATGCTAGGTTTTAGGAAAAGGCTCGTAAAATAGAGATCCGTTAAATAGAGGTTCGTAAAATGGAGGTCCGACAACATATCAGTATAAAAATATAAAACTTTCTTTTTGAATTTTGAAGACTTTCATCCCATTCTATTCATTAAAATTACAACACTATGATGGAGGGACGATACAATCGTCAAATTTGTGTGAAAGGAAGATGCAGGGATGTGTAAATAATTTGCATTTAAGCTCTATCAAACGACACAAAGAGGGAGAAACGACATCTCAAACTTTGCATAAAAGGAAAATTAACCAGCAAGTCTCACATATGGATGTTGGATATTTGTGAGAACATCGTGTTATGCCGCGTGCAAGAAAGAGAAACAGTTACGAGCGCGTGTCGGCATTCGATAGCAGTAGTTTCGTCACCGATCTAGAGAGTGGTTTATCGTTACGCGATATTGCTACTCACATTTGTCAAAATTCAACGACTGTCACGCGAATATTGAATCGATAGGTTTCAAAGAGGTATACTGAAAGCCATGCAGGATCTCAAGGGTTTTATGCCTAATCAAGGGTTTTATGCCTAGGGTTAATCTGAATAGTCAGCATTGCATTTCTCACATTTTAAGACGGAAGACTGTGCTTTGTTTTCCTGGAATCGGAGACGGCATCTTTCAACAAAATAACGTAAAACCACCTAATGCTCGTCGTTTTCTGACCTGAATCAAGGTAGAGGGTGTTTGACTGTTTCTCTGACCTTACGTTCTCAAGATCTCTCACAGATTGGAAACATTTGGACATTGATTGCTTAGATACTGCGGTGGAAATGGCTCCTCAGCCGCTTCTAATGAGAAAGTATAGCATTTACTTGAAGCAACATGAAATGACTTAATCCTATTTGTCCTCCAAGCGTAGTTGGATTCGATGCTCGACCGAGTTTGAGCCGTTTTAGATGTCAGAGGTGATATCTGTGTGTACTAATTTCGATGCTTGTGTTCTCCCAAATTAAAGACCAATTTAATCATTTTTCACATCCTAGTATCTATATACGTATATAAAGGAGAAAAGCGACTCACTCACTGACTGACTGACTCATCGAGATATTTCCAGAACTATTAAACTTACAGACTTGAAATTTGGTAGGTAGGTTCCCTTCATAAGTAGACGTCAGCTAAGAACGGATTTTGCAAAGTTCGAACCCCAAGGGGCGTTATAGATAATTATTTCTATTACTAAACTATTAGATGTACAGTCGTGAAACTTTGTACACAGATTTCTTTCATAAAGAAGAGATTCCCTACATAATGATTTTTACGAAAATTGACATCCAAGGGGCGTTGAGGGCGCTTAAGGGGCGTTATATATAATTATTTCCATTTTTAACCTATTAGACGTACAGTCTTGAAAAAAATTTGGTAAGCGGATTCGTTTCATAGAGTACAGATCCCCTACAGAATGGGTTTTGGGAAAATCGACTCCCAAGTGGCGTTGTAGAGAATTAAGTGGCGTTAAAGGCAATTAACTCCTTTTTTAAACTCTTAGACGTAAAATCTTGAAATTGAGTAAGCAGATTCCATTCACTGAGTAGAGATCTGTCATAAGATGGGATTTGTGAAAATCGTTTCCTAAGGGGCGTTGCGGGAGCTTAAAAGGGGTTATACATAATCATTTCCATTTTTAAACTATTAGGCATACAGTCATGAAATTTGGAAAGCGGTTTACTTTCATGGTGTAGAGATCCGCTACAAAATAGTTTTGGGGAAAAGTGATCCTCAAGGGTCACTGAGGGGGATTAAGGGGCGTAATAGATAAATATTTCCGCTTTTCAACTAATACACTGCTGGACAATTGCTAAGGACGGATCACAAATTGCTATGCAGCATAACATTAAGCGAGACATGATGCCTAGTAGGATAAAATATAGTTGCCACACTGTTCAGACATTAGAATAAAGAATATTTATTGTTCTGGAAAGTACAAAAGCTGTGAAACATCTGAAAGAAAAAAAATGTTCATTTGATCTGCGTACGGAGAAATGGAACAATGCATCTGAAAGTCAGAAGGCACCTTAAAGAAAGGTATGAGTACGAGATATGTCCACCGTGGAGTGTGATGCAACATTCCACACGTCGTACCATACTTTGCACAACATTATCCAGCAGCTGTTGAGGCAATTTATCCCATTCCTCTGTGAGTGCACGGATGAGGGTGTTCCTGTTTGTCGGAGGATAGTTTCGACCAGCAACTTGCCTCCCCAAAGCATCCCACACATTTTATTTTCAATGGGGTTTAGATCTGGAGAACGCGCTGGCCATACGAGACGTTGAATAACCTCGCTGTCTAGACAATCCTGAACAGCGAGTGTTCGATGACATGTTGCGTTGTCGTCCATAAAAACAAATTTATCACCGACAGCACCACGGAAAAGACGAACATGAGGAAGTAGAACTTCATCAATGTATCGTTGGCCCGTCATAGTCCCATTCGCAACCACATGTAGGCGCGTGCGGCCATTGATCATGATGCCGGCCCACACCATGATACTGCATGTCGGATATCGGTCATTTTCCTGGATATTTTCTGGACGATAAGTAGTACCACTCTCGCGCCAGTTCAGTAGGCGTCTACAATCCGATGACAGACTGAACCTACTCTCATCTGAGAATAGTACGCATGCCCAGTCCTGTTCAGTCCAATTGTGATGCTCACGACACCATTGCAAACGGGCAGTACGGTGCTGTCTGGTCAATGGGACACACACAACAGGTCTGCGTGCGTATAGTCCTCCTCCCCTCAAACGTCTGGCAACAGTTTTTCGGGAGATCTGCTTTCCTGAGGCAGCAAGAAACTGATTTGCCACCTACTGAGCGGTGGTGCGCCTGTTCCTTTTTGCTGATAGGACGATATATCTGTCTTCTGCAGGCGTCGTACTTCTAACACGACCTCCCCCGTGCCGTTTACTACACATTCCAGTAGTTTTAAATGACTTCCACAGACGTGAAACAACGCTGTGAGCGATGTCGAACTCCCTGACAACATCTGTTATTTTTCGCCCTTCTTCGATCTTTCCAATAATTCGGCCACGCATAAAATCATCTATGTGATGTCGGGAAGACATGCCAAAACTTTTAAGTTCGTCTATTAAATCTTTCCTGTAAAACTTTGACTTGAAACAACAACTGTCCACACGTGTCAAAACCTTTAAAGCTCTTATGAACGCTATCACGTGATGAACAGACGTGGAAAAAAATTTGCATACTCATACTTCTTACTAATATCCCGCACTTATTCTAATTTTCCACATTTTGCTTCCTTTCATTTTGTGGTTGCTATGGATGATAGTGTTATCCGTCCTTAGCAATTGTCCAGCAGTGTAGAACCGCCTGCTTGAAAATTAGAAGTTATGTTCCGTTCATGGAATAAAGTTACTTTTACAAAGATTTTTGCGAAAACAGACCCCCAAAGGAGTGGGGTTGCGGGGATTAAACGTGTTATAGAAAAATTCCTGTTTTTGAATTTAACTCATTTACTTGAAATTTGTTGAACACTTTTCTTTAGTTGAATAGAGTTCCACTAAGAATGGATTTTATGGAAATCACCTCCAGGGGGAACCGGGGAGAGTTATTGGGGCGTATTGATAGACAAAATTCCCGTTTTCGAACTGCTAAGACTATAATAATAAAATTTGGTTTGCATGCTTTTTTTGTTGAATTGGAATCCGCTAAGAATGCTGTCAACGAAGTATTGATGATAAAAATTCCGTTTTTGCTCTGTTAGATTTAGACTTGAAATTTAGCACGCATGTTTATTTTATGGAGTAGAGATCCACTGAAAGTTGCTTTGGTGGAAATCCACTTGATTATTAGGTTAAGGGAGCGAAAGAAATCTTTCTACTTCTATTTTAGATATAAATAGAAATTAGATATTATAATTTATGTTCTTTTTATATCAAGGGGCGAGAGTGTAACAGCTATAAATATATTTTTCAATACAATCGAATTCTTAATGCTAGATATCAATAATTGATATATATGTAAACAGTATACATATATACAACATCGTGAAATACCCAGTGAAGCGGGTGGGTAACGGCTAGTTTTGTATAATTACAATAAGTGCAGGTTTGATGTTTCCTTTCCTTCATGGTGATGCAATTTTAATGTTTAGCAGTGAATACTTCTTTTATATGGCTTAAAGGATTATTATTATTATTATGGTGAATGAATATTTGACTACGAGAAAACAAGTTTATCTTTTTAAATATAAGGCGGATAGAATTTGAAATATATTGATTAATCATTACGTGTATATATCAATCTTTTGAAATACACTACGAAATTGATTTGATTTTGCGTATCATTAAATAATTAATCAATATTCTGTTATTTTAACTAACTATTCAGGTAATTTGTGAAATTAGATAAAGAAAAGAGGGAAAGGAGAAATATTAAATAAAATGATAATCTCTCACACTGTGTAATTCTAAGGCAATTCAGAAGTTGGTAGGAATACATTTGTGTTCAATTAAAAAGTATTTTTATGACCTCTCTAATAGAATTTTTAAAATCTGTTTTTGCTTTCACTGGGCTAGTGTTTCCATTTTAAGACATTGTTCATGAACTGCGGTTGTTATAACACCATAGATTTATTACTTATTTGAGCTTTTTTTTTCTTTTGCCACTGACGGAACATCTCAAACATCACAGAGATAAGCTGTCTTATGGAAAGCTTTTCTTACTTCATTTCAATAACATATGGAAAACCTTCCTTCTCTATTTGGTAATACTTTAACATTATAATGTATTGTTTTCATTTTAAAAAGAACATTACTCGATAATCCTTTGTGTGTGTGTGTACACTGTGTAAAGAGAGCTATATTTTTTACCTAAAAATGCAAAATAACTTTTCTACTACCGTCTATCAATAGGCACAGCTCAAGTAAACTTTCTTATCTGAGTATATTTATGTCACACCTATTGAAATCAAGTTTAGTGTATAACCTTTCAAGTCCATTCAAAATATTTTCTCATCGAAAAACTATTTCAAGAATGTTCCACCCGTCCTTTCCCTTTTAAGATTTGCGCTATGATATTGTGAATTAGTTTCGGCGCTATTTCACAGCCCCCATACATGTACTGGCATGTCTGACATTTCTCTGTCTGTTATACGGATGTTTCTCACACGGAAAAAAACGGGAGAGGGAGTGGGAATTGGAGTATAAAAGCTTATTCCTTTGAAACCAATGATTTTTAGTCTGATAACAGCTAAGCACGAAAACATTGCTTATCGCCCGAAGAAGAAATTTGAACTTGTGAACTAAAGAGCATTCCATTCACTTTGTAAATTTTACGCGACATTTTCGTCCACTTATTAACCGTTGGTGGTCTTTTGAGGCTGTGTGCATGTTACTTCACGTAGTTTTAAAGAATAAAACTAAAATCAACAAGTTTGGGCGATAAAGAAATAACGCGCTCGAACTTAAAATATCTTTACTTCGCTATCCTTTATAGCAGTAATCTCCAAAGACCACCCCTAAAAATAATTATAGTCATATAATAGTTATATATACTCATGTTTATCAATACTCATATAACAATTACATGCACACACACAATATGGTTCAGCATACCCAACACTAAAAATCACTGCATTAGAGAGTAACGTATTTTATATAAAAAATAAAATAAAATAAATTATATTCTATATTTCATCTGTACTGAAATGCTGAGTATGTTTAAAACTTTACGGATTCAAGTGAGAAACAGCGTATTTTTGGACTACTTATTAAATTTAAGAAAACTGTATAATAAACCAATTGCAACGTCATATATTTATATGAAAATAGGAAACGTTTTCTGTCTGAAAAAATGTTTCAATTGGAGCTTTTGAGAGATTAAGCGAAAACAGCACAACCTTAAATTAGATATTTTCCGAATATAGATTTCAATTTCAAAAATGTGAAAGGAACTTGAGAAATGCTTTATACATAAACAATAGATGTAATGATAAACAAAACAATTAAATATCCATCTGCACACTTCGTGGGAAATGATAGAATTATTTATGGATTCTGTTAGCAACACAACATTAAGTTTTTTAAACTTTGAAGTATACCTAAATATTTGATTAAAAATAACTTTTTTTTAGATATTTTTTCTGTATAAAACTTTTGATCTCTCTCTGTTTATCGAGTCTTGTGATCATAATATGAGTTTCTTTCCTTTTTTTATAATTATTTATTGTTCATCTTTTATAGTTGATTATTTTTATCCGACACAAGATCCCCTAAACATAGTTAATTCGCATTGCAATTTTCTGGAGCAGTCAGGTGACGAAGTCGACAACAAACTGACTCTCCAACCTCCACATCCCTGTCAAATCATTTAAAATATGTGATCAAGTTATTTAGATTATAACGTCCTGCTTATTGTGGCCTTATGGTCTTTGTTGAAATTCTTTCGGCTATCTATATCTGGCCAGCTCAAAAGTTCGTTATCCACAGGCAATATGACTCATTTTGAGCCCCTGTTGGATGACAGGGTCAACACCCGAGTCGGTACCCCTCTCATTTGTTTGACCTCTCGTTTTCTGTTTCGAACTTTCGTAAGGGTTGCAGGAGGTTCTTATCAATTTATATATAATGATTTATTTTCGTCTATTTAGATCACAAACGTTTTTATTCACCTGAAGTTTTTTTGCATTAATTTGTCTGCTTTTCAATCAGCTCTTTCTTGTAATTTTACTTTTTATACTAAAAACGATCTTGTATTTTTTTTTTTTTATCTTTGCTTCCTTTTCAATTTTTTTTATAAGTGTTTCTCTTTTATTATATATAAATAATCAGTTATTTTTTGAGTCCTTATGTTATTATAATCTTAATTTTGAGACATATTTTAAAATTATTGATCATACCTAGACTTTATCATGTGTAAGAATACAATACTATTTTTGATTTTTTAATTAAGGATTTTACCTGTACAAAAACATTCAGTAAATTAAAAAAATTGTACTTTAAATGCTTTTGGAATATTAACACACGCACACATAACCGTGCATTTTTTTTAAAAAAATATTTTTTTAAGTCTTCTTAATAAAGCGCTGATATTTTAAATACTCAAATTTTTGACATTTTTTTTTGTTTTTTATACAGACATTTGTTTTATTTATAAAAAGTGTTTACTTATATAAAAGATTCGTCGGGTTAAATTAAAAAGATTGAATGTTATAAAAAGAGCATTATACTTTATAATAAAAAGAGCAGACATATATTAAAATTTTTATCTTTTCTATAGTAAAAATATATTTATTCATAACTATTTCACAATAACGAAAATTCATCGATTCTTTTTCAAAACGTAAGGATTTCTAGGAAGTTCATTCTGAAGTTTATTTACGTATTTTAAATAATAAGAAGTTATATGGGCCGTGGGTAGCCTAGTGGTTAGAGCATCGGACTCCAGACCGGAAGGCCTGGGTTCGATGCTCGATGTCACCAAATACCCTCCGAGTGCACACGGAGTACGTGCTCGTTAAATCAGTGGGTCCGTAGTCTTGTGGGCTTATTCACGAGCGCAGGAACTGGAGAATATTTCCCTCCCCTTCAGTTCACTTGCAGAAATTGTGGAGGTGGAGATAGAGGTCGTGTCGCCATCTATCGTCCCTTCGGGGAAGTTTCGCTGAGCTTAAACCGCACTGTCACCTGTATGGTGCTCAAGGCCAACGACAGGCGTACCTCTTGCCCATGCCACGATGAATTTCATGGGCCTCGTTCTGACTACGTCAGACAGGTGGCATTAGCCACAACAAATAATAGAATTCGTTTTCATATTGTCAGTGTATTAAGAAGCATGTGTCTTTTCTTCCATTTGAACTATAAAAAAAATTAAAGAAAGAAATAAGATTATAAAAAATATAGGAAATGAATTTTTTTCCCCATTTTCTTCAGGTATATATCATTCTACATTTTTATTGTTAAAAATGATTCTTATCCATGCCTTATAAATTCTAAAGCTCACTTTTCAAAACTCTATTAATTATAGGAAAAAATAGATACTTAGTTTTTAAACCACATGATTTATTATTTAATTTATTTTATCATGCATGTGCTAATCACTCCTCTCTGTCTCTCAGTTTGACCTTTTTTTTTCTTTTCTTAGTCTAAAGATTAACCCCGAGGACACGAAATTACATCTGGAACACTAGATATGATAACCGGATTAATTCTCTTTGAATTGTTTAATCGAGGGTAATTTCTTTCTTTTTATTTGAATGTCTTGTCAAACTCTTAACATTAATAAAAAATAATTAAAAAGTTATTTCAGTTTGTCCGATTGTCAATGAATAAAAAAAATTTAAATACTTGTAAAACCAGATGAGAGGTGCAATGGCGACACTACAAATACAAACTGGAACTTTTCCCTGATTAAAATGGAACATTAGGGCCATTCTAATTATGACGGAAAAACTAGAAATTGACGAAAATATAGAAGGAAATATAAGTAAAAAAATCCGTCAATTAAAATCAAATTACGGTTTTTATAAGTAAGAAGGATTTGGTTTGTCCAATCATTTATACAAATTTAGACAATCAAATACGTTTAAAGGTTTATTTTTGGCAGAAAATCATGTTTTCATTCTAAGAGATGAATCCTTTTTTAAATTTTTATTGCTTTAATCTAGATTTTATTCTTTTTATTTCAACCACCTGTTAGATGAATATTTTTATTATCTTGTTTATGTTCAGTGATCTGATTATGAAAAAGGAATAATGGCGTTTTTTCTCTAATATTAATTCTTAATAGTTATTATATAAAATGGTACTACTTTCAATGGTGTATAACTTAGTTCTTATAACAAACAAATCTACGGCTCAAAACTCATTTCATCTTATTGTTTCGATTCAAGCAACATTGTGTGTATGTGTGTGTAAACTTTTATGGAGTGAGATTAGGCAGCGGAAGCCAAGTGGATATGGTTACGAACTCGCGGCTGGCGAGTCGTTAGTCTGAGTCAGTACATTGAATAACCGCTGTGGGGAGGAGCTGAATCATGCATGTTAAATATATCGTGGCTCAAATCCTCACGTTGGTACGGTGTAGAATTCTGGAGAGTGAGGTGCCAGTTCACACAGATATCGCTCTTGTCACAAGATCGAGGTTTAAAATTTCGAGGTCCAGTGCCATTCGTCCCCGTGTTGCCCTAGAGTGGGACATCAATAAAAAATTTAATCAGAGTTTAACGATATTTCGTCTTCCTCGTCCATAATTCAAGCCATAGCTGTATGATTAACCGTGATATATGTTTCGGAAAAATGGATCAAAAATGGAAAAATTTTGGGTTTTTTTTTTTGTTCTTTATCTTATTATAGAAGTTAGAAAATAGTTTTTTATTACAAAAATATATATATATAAAATTTTAAATGCAATAATTACTATTTTATATATAATTTGTACATATACATGAAAAAAAAATAATGGGTTACACACACATCTTATTCAATAAGAGGAAATTAAACAAAATTTTGAAGCTAAATATAATGTAACTAATATAATATAATATAAAAATACAACGAAAAAAATGTGATTTTCAATGCATACATTTACAAATCTTTTACAGTACAGTCAGTGGCGTAACGGAAAACATTTGGGCCCCCAAGTTGGATTTTACGAAGGGTAAATACTTGGCGGCAGTCCGCTTTGGGGTTTCCTAGGATCTTGGGACCCCCGCAATGCGGGGGTTGCGAGGGTGTACGTTACGCCACTGAGTATGGTATGTCCCGAAACACGGTACTACACACAAGCTCATCTCGCACTCTTTGCAATTAACTCGTGTCTCACGTCTTACCACTAATGTCATCTATTAGGAAAATAGTGAATTAAGCATCCTAAAGTAGAAAAGCAATCAACTCGAACTTCACAAAATAGAAACGTTAATTTTTCTCTTGTCCGAAGTCGCTTCGAGCATCCCAAATATTGCACGTAGTAGTTGCCCGAACTGTATTCGGGCGACACTGGCAAGGGGCTCAACTAATGTTTGAGATGATGTCTGATGTACGAACTTCCACGCAGTAGTCGAGTGGTCATGGTCGTAAACTCGTGGCTGGCATTCTTTCTGTCGATTTATGAGTTCAAGTCGTGATGCCACTTAATACCTCTCGGGTGGCGGGAGTGATATGCAATAAATATGTTGAGGTTGAAAGCCGTAGATTGGAAGTAGTTGGAAGATTGGACAGTGGGATCCTAATTCAAGCATCGCCCTTAACGATCGCAAATCAAAGTTGCAGTATCCATCACCATTAGGCATTATATTGCTTCAAAGTTCGACGTTAAGAATCAATGAATTAATCGATCAAATTACCACATCATACTCACTAAAAATCTGAGCGTTTCGATTTAATTTCCTATTCTTATTGTAAATTCCTTATTATTTCTATAATAACCATTCATCATCAAATTCTTAATGAATCCCTAAAATTCTCAACGTCATCAACGTTTTTTAATGTTTGCGTATTTCGACGGGGAGAATTTCTTTCTCACTTTTTCATTAGATTTCTATAATTAGTTTAATAAAGAACTTAGCTTAAAATTGTATAATTAAAGATTAGCAGTAGTTGACCATAGAATATAGCTTACTGACTATAAGTGGATTATGTTATATGTTTTTGAGCTTCTTTTCTACAAACGTATGCATGTAATTGCATGTAATTTCTGTTACTTCGGTCTTAAGATTTATTGTTATTTTTCGTTCGAATGTAGATAAAAATTTGTAGTATAGTAACCAAAAAATGCCTAGATGTTTGATCACCAGACAGGCAACTGAGAGTGCCCTTAAATCATTTCAAATTTGCAATAAAAGGTCCCGAAGTTAATTAAAAGTGCGTCAGACATTCTTATAGACTTAAAGTTAATATCAACAAAAGGTAACTTGTGTTCTTATTATCAAGGGCCTCCATATCAAATCAGCTAAAAAAAATCTTGTTATACTTCATTGAAAGTAGCCATTTTATCAAAATGGGTTAAAATGTTTTTTCCATCTTGAAGAACAATGTATTTTAAGGCTGTCTTCGGTAAAAGTACGGTAGCTTGAGCTAAACGCGAAGCACATTTTCAGACAGAAAAATGCCTCAATTTCCATGAAAATTTGCAGTATTATAACTCATACCTCAGTTAACAATATATGTTTTTAAAAATTTCAAATTATTCCACGAATATTTTTTTTTCGTTTTAATACGTGAAAGCATAGCCCATTTAACATTACGGTATAGGAGAAAAAACGCGAAACACATTTCATACCAGAAAAAATAGATCAACTCGGTTAAAAATGAGATGTATGATAAAAAAAAATGCTACTCTCTAAAGGATAGTGAAGCCAGAACATCACATATTAATTTTTCATTTCTTTTATATCTGAAAAAATGTTCGAAATTCGGGTCCTACT
The DNA here is from genome assembly GCA_019973935.1 of Trichonephila clavipes. NCBI lineage: Eukaryota > Metazoa > Arthropoda > Arachnida > Araneae > Nephilidae > Trichonephila > Trichonephila clavipes. The sequence goes on from BMAU01014840.1 coordinate 447,411, forward strand.
CTTTAACATTGACCGATAACAGCCTTAAATTATAATGAGAAATTTGAGATATGATTTAGGAGTTTTATTTAAGATAAGTCCCCCCAAAAAAAAAAAAAGAGATTTTAAGAAAAGGCAGTTATACTTATAATATTTTAATTAAAAATTAATTTGATTTAGCTACAGTTTCTGTAGCTTCTGTTCCTTTACAGGACGTTTCTTCGGTAAAATATAGCTCCTTTTTTTAAAATATAAAGCACGTGAAATATAATTTGAACTGTTTAAAGTCAATTTCTTCTGTTTCTTCCAAATTTCACGAGAAATTGTTAGTTTAAATGTAGTATTATTTGACCAGAAATAAGAAGTATTTCTTCAATAACCCAGTGACCCCATGGTGACGTTAGCCGAGAGGTCATCGTCGCGAACTTGCAACCGATGGCGTTTCTGTCTAGGGCTGAAAACCTGGTATCAGTAAAAGGTCGCAATGTAGAGAGGGACACGTTAAAATTGCCGAGGCTTATTAGAGTACTCACATGGGTATGGCATTGAAATTTGGTATCAGTTCAGGCCATAGATTTTGATTTTTTGACCATAGATTCAAAATTTCGTGATCCATCACCAATATCCCTCTTGTTTCTTCCAAATGCTACGTTAAAAAAACAATTAATTAAGGCTCACAAAAATCATCGCATTTGTGGGGTTTCTGTCATCAGAATTGTTGCTGGTGATGTCTAAGTCAAGTGGGGACTCTACTCCTGGTATTACTAAAACTTTCAAATGGAGAATAATAGGAGCTACTATAAATTAATTGAACTAGGACACAAAGTTCTCACACTATGCATCGAGCAAATAAGGCGAGAGATACCAGCTTGATGTTATTATCGATACAAATATTTTTCTCATCACTTCGTAGAATTCTCTCTCTCTCTCGATTGTTTTTCAGATAAATAACAAAACATCCATATCGAAGACTAAAATCTAAATAATTTATTTTATTCAGCAAACTACAGTGTAAACTTATTTTAATATATGTTGCGCAGTTTGTGAAAATTTTAGTAAAATAATAAACCCGTATATATATATATATATATTTGAATGAACAAACTGTCAACTAAAAAGAAATAATGCAATAAATATGCCATACTTACTCGAATCTAAGCCACCACCGATTTACACTATTTTACATTTTTTGTGAAAAAATGTAAAATAGTGAAAAATGGTTTATAGATACAGGATATCTAAGGAATTTTGAAAAATTAAATCCAGAACAAAACTTAACTCCAGAACTAATAAAAATGAATAATTCACATATTTTACCAATATTAAAAACTTTTAAATAGATAATGTAATTGCTCTAACCGTCATTATTATGTTCAATTTCTCCCATCCAACGAATTTTTCTGCCGTCTATTCTAAGCCGCGCCCGATTTTGAATAGCTTTAAGGCTGTTTTCGTTTAATGTTAAAGAATAGGACCCGAATTTGGAACATTTTTTCAGATATAATAGAAATGAAAAATTAATATGATGTTCTGGATTCCCTATCCTTTAGAAAGCAGCATTTTTTATCATACTTCCCTTTTTTTTAACAGAGCTGATTCATTTTTTCTGGTATAAAATGTGTTTCGCGTTTTTTCTCCTATACCGTAATGTTAAATGGGCTATGCCTTCCCGTATTAAAATAAAAGAGAAAGTATTCATGGAATATTTTGAAATTTTTGCAAACACTGTATTGTTATCAGAGATACGAGCTATAATTCTACATATTTCTATGGAAATTGAGACATTTTTCTGCCTGAAAATGTGCTTCGCGTTTACTTCAAGCTCTCGTACTTTTACCTTTTTTCGTACTTTAACAGCCTTAACATTGGAGAAAAAAAGGGCGACATAGATTCGAACAAATACGGTAAGCTGAATAGTTTTGTGGAGTTAATGATTGATCTAAACTCGACGCATCCAATTTTAAATCTAATTCAATAAATATAATATATAAATCTGCAATAATGTATCTCTCCACAAACTCAGTTTATCCTATTTTTCTTTTAATATTTCCTCTTGACTGATTCTAAGAATGTTACACATTCACACACACACATATATATAGCTAGAAGACGCAGTTAACTTCATTTGTTAACCTATTTTTGTTAATTAATTTTGAAAAATGAACGTGGGTTTGTTTGAAGAAGTAGAATCGATAGGAAAAAAATCGCGTAAATAAAGTTATAAAAATGAGAAGCAATTTTTTAATCTGTCATTGGTCCTAAATTATGAGGTCTGTCAGCATTAGCTGTCGCGTGTTGCTCTAGTGCAACATGTATAAAAAATCAAAACTACGACCTGATTTGTTATTCTAGTGAAATTTTTCTTAGAAGTAACAAATTATGAAAATGGGGTACAAAATTGTGCAGTAATTGTAAATTGGTTTTGCTCTCTATCTAATTTACTTTTAGATGTTTTGGGGAAAGATATATTTTTATCGTTAAGGTATAAATTATACGTATTAATTTTAAATTAAAAAATCATGCTTTGTAGAATTTATTAGGATAAAAAACTTGTTTATATGAAAAAGAAAGGCATTTAATTTTCTGAGTAATAAAATTTTTTAAATTTTAGAAAGCTTTTTAAGATAGCTACGTATAAAATTCTTGTGTAGTTTTTAAATTTTAAAACGTTTTATAAATAATATGTAGGGAATTGCATCTTTGAATACAATAAATAATATCATTAAAATTATTACTTGAACGTGGATAAATTACGAAATAAGTAACAGTAACACAAGCTTATTACATAATTTTTAGAATGCATTTAAGCAAGATATTTCTCAAAATTCTTTATTGTGTCGTTAATAAAAACAACCTCAGTTGCATAACGATAACAAGTAACGGAAAAAAAATTTAGGTTCCACTGAAATTTTTAAAATTTTATATACAGTAGAAAAGGCTATTATCCTATAATAGATACTTTAACAAGGAAAAATGAAATTCATTCTGCAACAACGTAACAAAATGAATGGCAGCATCTCAAATTTAAATGTTTAAAAAAACAAACGCGAAAAGAAAGACTAGGCTTGTATAAAAAGTTGAAGCAAAATAAAGAAAATTACGCACAATGTTTTCAAGAAATCTTTTCAGTAATTCTTTTTCTCTTTATCTTCTTTTCTTATCTTTCCCTTTTATCTAATGTATGCATCTATTCTTTATTTATTTTAGAAGGTAATTCAATATTTAAATAGATGCAACTGACTGGTTATTTAAACTTTTCTTTTCACGTTGCGTCGAATCTGATACATATATTATTTTTTCCATGTTAATATTCAGTTGTAAATTTTTCTTTGACTTAAGCTTACTACATCGTCTGTAAAACAACGTTGCTGGTCCATTGGTCATTTATCAATTCCATTTCCTGTTTCGGAAACTTCATTGTAATATTTATTTTCGTGCTTCCTTAGATTTTTATAAAACGCTAGGAAATATTTTAATCTTTTATGAGAAGTTTGACTTTTTTTCAATGCTCTTTAAGTTTTAATTTTTTATATTGTCTAATATTTAATACATTTATCTTTTCCAAAAATTCTTTTATTTAAGTTGCACTGACTGAAAGTTATGGCTTGTAATGCAGTAGCGCTGTTTTAAAAAATATTCTCTTCATTTAAATGAACTTAAAATCTGGCGTATAACACGCACCCATACTTTCAAGCTGCATTTTTTAATTTTTGAGTATATTCGCTGTATATCGCGCCCCTCCTTTTTTACGAAGAAACCTGAACTGCTTTTGTGCAAGATTCTTATGTTTTGAAGGCCTTTATTCGTGGTATTATCTCGAGTTTTTGAAAAAAAAATAGTATATTTCTAGAACTACAACCCCTTAAGTTCATAAAGAAAGTCACTTCTTTTAAATACACAGTATTTCGATCAATATAGATGTCTATTTTTTTATGCTTATCTTTTTTATTTTTATTTTTAAAGCTCTCGTTTTTATATCCGGTGCAAAACGCGCACCCGTAAATTTCGATCTTATTTTTTGTGTTAAATTACGCATTATACGCCGGATTTTACGGTACATATTTTTTAAAATTTTCCCCACCTACATCAATTTTTTTAAAATTTTTAGCATTAAGATTACGTTTTACAATTTTTCCACGTGTTTTTTTAAAATAACAGCAAGAACGGGGAAGGGGGAGTATTCTACTACTTTTTATAAAAGTAGTCTGTGTATACCTTACTTGTTCATTCACTTTTATGTAGGACCATGTCTATCTGCCATTCCAGATTCGAGAGCTCAGCAATCTTAAGTACTATATCCCTTTGAACGTAATAAAATGTGTCCATTCACTTTTATGTAGGACCATGTCTATCTGCCATTCCAGATTCGAGAGCTCAGCAATCTTAAGTACTATATCCCTTTGAACGTAATAAAATGTGTCCAAAAGAACAAAGGTTGATGACATTTTCGGTGAAATATTGCATCACTCAAATTTTTAAAAATGTTTTTCAATATCTCTTAAGATTTGAAAATCTATAAACAAATACTAAAATAAACTTTCAGTTTGATGGAAATTCGTGCTTTTAAAATTAAACCAGTGGCGTAACGTACCCTACCCCCAGGGCTCAAAGGTTGACTGATGCGAAGTGCACATTTAACGAATTTATAAAATAGTAAAGCAAAATCGGACTGCAGGGGGCTAATATTCTAAGTTACGCCTCTGAATTAAACCTAACATTTTTTTAAAGAAGGAAATAAGCAAAAGTATATATTGTTTCCTTTTACAAATATTGCTTTCCCTAATTAACACCGATATTTAATCAGAAATTAAAAGAAAAAAATAAAATAAGATTTTTCAGAAATTATTGAGAGTTAAAAATTATAACCAATCAAATTACTAAAAAAGCAAAAAAAAAAAAAAAAATCCTAGATATAAATAAAAGATTTATTAAAGCAAAGTTAGAACTATATTAGTAAAACATGTGTCTCTTAATACTTCGTTTAAAAACTGTTTTTGCTTCGATTGCCAAGACATTTCGAGCACCCAATGGAAAACTCAAGCATTAAAACTAAATTAATTGGAAATTTCATTTTTATTAAAGTATCCGGTTTCAAATATCCCCTAGAATACGAAAAAATATCTTGTGAGGCTTTTGAAAATTGATATTTTCAGTATCATTCGCTTTACTGGATCAAGTATAATATTTTCATACATTATTTGCTGCTCCTATAAATGAAGCGAAATTAATGTTTAAATTCAGAAAGGAATATTAAAATAAACCTTCAGTTATATTCCGAACCAAATGAAATACACCGGCCTTATCTCCATAGCCTTGATATTTTTAAAGCCATCTGAATTTTAATAATAATAATAAATTAATTTTCGTAAAAAAAAGCTTTAATACACACACACAATATTTAAAATATGTGACTTTTGTCTATATTTACGTGCATTTACATGCACATTTTTTAATTTCTTAAACAAGTGGAATAAAAGTAAATTTCCTTTATATGAATAAAAATTAAAGGGTAAAATTTGTAAGAAAAGACATTCTTTTAACAATTCTAAATCTGAAACAGAACAGAGAGGAATAAGATTAAAAAAAAAAAACTTAATTTTTTACCCTTATATAAATACGCAAACCCCGGGCTTAGGAATTTGGTCAGTGAATCACTTTTATTGTCAACTGCCGCTAGAAATCGAGACCTCTTAGAAATTAAACGTATATTTTAATCATTGCATCATATAAAAAGTTGTTGAAAACTGTTATATCACCATATTTTAATATTTTAAGACATTCTCATTTTTTTCTTTTCATTTATTGAACATTTATAATCCATTTAAATAACCCGTGCGCCACAAAGTATCACACGCGGCTTACAGAAGTAAGCATGAAGCACACATCCCAAAGGAAAGAAGGAATTTAAAGTCATGAAGGATTGTAATGCAAACATCCATGCCTTCTTTGGGATTCGAACCCAGGCCCTATGGCACTGCAGTCAGCGTCACTAACCACTATACAGGATGTGCGGCTTTACTTTGATTTTGGGTATACCTGTATACCTAGTTACTAATCAATTTTTTAATTAAACATATTCTATTTCATTGCAACTTTTGCAAATGGCATATCTCTCTCTATATCTATATATATATATATATATATATATATATATATATATATATATATATATATATATATATATATATATATATATATATATATATATATATATATATGTAATACATTTTCTTTCAGTTAAACTCAATACTAATTATTCTGTCATATTTATTTTAACTCCAAAAGTAACTTGCAAATTTTTATGGCATTTTTTAAATAAAACTAGTGCCTGCCTTGTGTGTGCAAAACACGATAGTAATTGGTTAGGTTTTCTCCTTTTTATAAACTTAAGTTGTTGAATCTCAAATCTATCAAGTGGCCGTGGTAACCTATAGTGGTGAGGGTAACGGACGCTTGGCCGGCGTGTCATGAGTTCGAGCCTAGTACAGCTGAAGACCCGTCTTGTAGGGCAGCGATGCATGTTAAATCTATAAAGACCTCAAACGTCCTCCCGGTGGTGTGGAAGATAGGAGAGGGGGCGTCCTCGTTACTTGCCCACTCGTCACTGGTTAAAAATTACGAGGGCCCTCGAGTAGCTGAGTAGTGCGACGTTAATATTCACTCACTCACTCAAATCTATCAAATTAAATCAACCAGTCACAAAAGTGATCCCCCCCACACATCCTTAAATAAAACAATTTTCCTTGACAAAAAAACAGGTCCTTAGAAATAGCCTTTTGAATAATAAAACAACTAAATCAAACGGAATAACGAATCTGACAGAACAACATCCATCGATTTAATCGACTCATTCCGTGAGAACGGTGAACCACGATTCTCGGTTCATTCGGAGGCAAGTGAACGCGTTCTTTGCCCTCGGAAGGAGCCGTCGTGAAAAGGGAGAGGCACTTGGAGCGTGAGGCGTTGTCAGACACTCTTTTGTTGGAGCCGTCAGGTGCCGAAACAGAGTGATGAGGCGAAATTGAAATGGCACTGTCGGCTCTTTGCTCATGTTTCCGGGGCAATATCCGGTACTCCGCCCCGCGGATCACAATAACCGGCCGGCCCGTGCTCTTTATGAGGCCGGACGACATAAGCCCAAAACAAGGAGGGTCCAATCACCCGTGAATGGTCCCAGAGCAGGGCGGTGGGCTATCTCTCGATCTTAATTGTAAGATGTCATTACATCGTTTCGGGGTTAATCGGGATGTGTGTCGAAGTGAATGCCACTTCGGAAATATTCATTTTTGAAGGTGCATTTTTTCTTCATATTGACAATCAGTATATCTAGATAAAACTTTTATCAAATATATATTTCACATTATTGTAACCTAAATTATTTTTTAATGCAGGAAGTTATGCCAAAGGTGACTTAGAATAGCATTCGCTGCAGCATGTTCTAATTATTTTTTAAAAAATATTTCTTTATTTGATAATGACTATTTCTCCCCTCTATGATTGGAGTCAGTGTATTTTGATATGTAAATGTTATTACATAGATATTTTAATTTATTGTGACCTATTTTTTTAAAGGTCGTGCCAGAAATGGCATAGTATATGTTATTCCGGTGTTTTGATAATATAGTGCATAGCATCGGTGACTTTATTTGAATAGGGTTGGGTTTCGACAACTGTAAATGAATTTTTTTAAGAAAAATGAAAGTGACATATTTTTTATTATGTAATTTTGGACACTGAAATTATGCCTTAGTGAATATTATGAACGATAATCCAATTCATTATTTCTCATTGAAAAATAAATGTAGACGGAAGGTCTGTATATATATTCATATTGTTCCTACAGATTCATACCGGCTATGTTGTAATTTACTGAATACACACATCAGCAGGGATACTTTTCGATCTCAGAATTTTTCTTCTTAGAGCTTGTTGAACAAAAAAAAAAAAAAAAGCTAAAAATCAACATTCAATAACTTTCACTTAGATTAGATTGACAGAGATGATTAAATTTATCCAAAATTTGGAATTTTAGAAAATGCTTCTACCTCAGGTGTCGTTCTCGTCGCTTGGCTGTGGCTCAAAATAACGAGATCTGTCAACATTAACCCTCGCGTTGCTTTATATAGTTCCACGTTAATTAACACTCGCTCATTTTTTTATTAAAAAGAAAAACACTTAAATATTTTTATGTACATTACTTGTATTTCTTCTAGAAACAATATTCGTAAAATATAATCGTTTTGTTGTAATAATAAAATAAATAATAGTAATTTTGTTGTAATAATAAATAAGAGAAAGGAAATTCTAATATTTGTACAATTATATAATTTTTCAACAGACATCACAGAGAAAGTAATTATCTCTTTTCACGATACCTTTACTTTATTCTTTATTTAATCGTAGTAATAATTAATCGATTTGTAAGAATAATGAAAAATGCTTACATCTTCAAAACTCACAAACATAAATCGATTATCGAAACTTTTTAATTCCTGATGAGACATAATAATAATAATAATAATAATGATAATAAAGATAGAATATATTGTTGGAGAATACAAATAAAAAAATAAATTCTAGAGAGCATTTGTTTCCCTTTTTTAAGCACAATTTTTTATATATAACCACAGCGCATAAAACCCAACCACTTTTAAAGGTCTTTCAGCTATGCTTCATTCCAGCTTTTTCTCAATTACTTAATGTAGCTGTAAAATTAACCGGCCAACCGTAATTATAACTGTAAAAAAACCCATTCTGATTAAGTTGCACCGATACCAAGAATTAATGAAACTCCAATAATGTTTGAATTAATAGTATGTAATTTTATCTGTAAAACCCACAGAAACTAACCACTTTTAAAGTTTTTCAGTTACATGCACAATAGCCTTACTTCTTTTATTCCCAATGTAGCCGTCAACCACATTGTTCTATTTTAATTTCTCTCTATTTTTCAGTTCCATTCCCCGTGTCGATGTAATGGCCATAACTTTTTTCCTAAGTGTTTGTTTCCTGATCGTAATTTTACAGCCCAGCGACATCTATCAAGACAAAATAGCATTTATTTCACCGTCGATTACAAAACAATTCTCAACAGAAAAGAACACATCGCATTATTGGTAAGTTTACGATCAGCAGTAAAAGGCAAGGCGGTCGGTCTGTGTGAAAAAGATCAGCGAAAGGACTATCAGCTTTTGCATCGTGCCGCTTGCCCAGGAATTCGTTCTTTTCACGCCACTGGTCAGCCGCGAAGACGACACTTTTAAAATAAATACCTTCCCCAAAACATCAGGAGGGAAAAAAAGTGGTAAAACAAAGTGGCAGCAACAATCAAATAAAATAAAAAAAAAAAAAAGTCCGACCAAAACCGAAAAAGAGTTGTCATTGTTTTTAAGTCCGCGGCAGAGGAAACATTTTTTTGGCCGGTATATCCGCCGCAAGTTCAAGGTCAAATACGTGATATATCGCTTTTCTTTCAACTGCCAAATCCGAGAGCGATTTTTCGAACGACCCAAGTCGTCATTCGAAAGAATGAGCGAGCGCGCGAGAGAAAAAATTGTCTGTCGCTCAAACGTAAATTTCTTGTGCCCAACCACCCTGTGGTGGGTACATTGACTCAAATCTTCTGCTGTTCTCGCCTGGAATAACCCCGGGACCATTGCACGCTATAACGCCATCTTCCCTTTCTGAAGGCACGCGTTCCAAAGATTTTTATGGTCACGAGTCCCGTCTCCTAGTCCTCTGGAACACACCACTCCACTCCGACATAAAATAGAGATATTGTGCGTGGAGAAAAACTTATTGTTCGGTATTTGTTATTCTTATTGTTTTTCTTCTCTCTCTTTCTCAGTTTCTGAACTTCGTTGAACTCGCGTCGAGACCCAAAGTAGACAATGTGACACTCTTCTTCGTTTGTGTCTCTGTAAAATAATAGTAACAAAAAGACCAGACTCATTTTCTTGTAATAACATTGCCGTACAAGCGAAAGGTGAATCCCCAGTTCTACAGTTTAACTTGGATTAATGTGTCTTCGATGGTTGTTGCTTCGTTTTCCGTAAATAAGTTTGTTGACTTATTATTTAATACAAATTATGTATCATGATTCCTAAACTCGATTGCAAACCTCATCGCTCTAATTATTTTCTTAATTTTTTTTTTCAGAATTATATATCTCTCTACATAATAACACAACTAATAATACTAATTTAACAGTTATAGTAGTGCAACTCAAATGGTAAATGTGTCACTCTCTTATTCATTTGTTAAGTTTGTTGACTTTTTATTTAATACAAACTATAAATCACGATTCCAAAATTGGATTCCTAAGCACATTGCCTTAATTCTTTTTCAGAATAATATATATATCTGCTTATAATAAAAATGAGTAATATAAAAAAAATTAAAGTCAATTCCTACTTAGGTCAACAAAGAAAAATTATATTTTAGTTACTTTTTATTAAATAGTTAGAATTAATATAAATATGTATATAGATATGAGAGGTCACAATATTAAGTGGCAAAAAAGCGATTTTCCTTGCAAATTTACATTTTCCTTTTCTATACATAGTGTTGGACTATTTTTGTTTTTGTTACTATTTATTCATTAAATTTAATTATTCTAATAAAATAGTGTAGTAAAAAGAAATCACATTCTCAGAAATGAGGCCATCGCAGGTGGGAGTCGAAGCCACGACCTTCGAATTAGAAGTCCAATACGCTATCCATTACTATACAGGAACACAATGGGCGACTTTCTTTTTTATATATGGTGTGGGATCAATATTTTTGTTAGTTACTGTTTATTCATTATTTAAATTTAGTCAATGAATTAACATTTGAAGAAACTGTTTTAACATCAAGTATCATCCACCACAAATTTAAAATAATGTATTTGAACTTCAGTGGATGAATAAAAAGTATTTTACTAAGGATTGAAAATTTAAACTATATATATATATATATATATATATATATATATATATATATATATATATATAGGGAGAGTGTGAACTAATAGTATGAATTGAGTAATACTTATTTTACAGTCATAGAACAGCAATACAAAAGAGAAATGTGTCACTCTCTTTCAATTCATTTTATATACATAATTACATAATTGCCACCTATACAAACTAGTTTTCGGTTAGTGCCCACGATTCGTACTCGATTTTTTTCCAAGTAATGAATCTGAAAACGTCACAATGCGTTTTTAGTACAATCGTTTTGATTCTTTTTTTTTTCAAAAATAATTGTTGTACCCTGAATCTATAGCATGTACTTTGTTTTAAAATATATGTGCATTTCTCTTACGTTAGATTTCCCAATTTAGCTTTATGTTAAGCATTTGAAACATTCTGTATCATAATTCATTATTCAATGAAAATTATATGGCAGCCGTAGTGTCTGAGTTGTCATGTCCACTTAAAACCCATCGTACAGCGTGTGTGAGTCCAGATTCCACTAAATAGGCATCATCTAATGGAGTTGATGAATACTGAGCTAGAAAGGGCACGAAGTAATGACGTTAGTATATAATGGTCGTGAAGAATGGGATGGCGACTCCAAAGGCCTACCGTGTGATTTTATGTTGGTTCACAGAATTACGAAGCATATTTACTGTGATTAGTGGGCCTTTCAGTGAATCTGAAAGAGACAGTTTAAAGCATTAAAAATATGATCGAGCTTAACTCTTATCAAATAGGTTAAAAATTTTAACTTGAAGGAAATTTTAATTTTTTTAAATGTTTGCGATTTTTAAAATATTTTTTCATGAAAGTATATATGTAATGAAAGGAATGTTAAATCTCTCTCTCTCTCTCTCTACATATTGAAATGATTTACAACGAATTTAACATTTTAGTTAATGAATTTCAAAAAAATATTTTATTGCAGCATAGAGCCTGAAGCTGAAAAGTTTTTGAGCTAATATTAATGAAATTCTGGAGAAAGTAAATGAAAACTCTAAATAGCAACAATTATTTTAATTTCAAATTTCAACAGCGTCGGACTCGGTTAAGTGACGAGGATGACACCTCAGCTGGCACTCCCTCCTCCCTCTCCATGCTTTCACACTCCGCCGAGGGAGGATTTTGAACCTTGACATATTAACCTTGCATCAACCTCTCTTGCACGGCTGATATTCATTGGCACATAGGCTCCAACTCATGTGACACGCCATCCACAAGTCCGTGAGCATGACCACCAGGCTACCACGGCCTTTTATGGTATCGGAGAGTTTAGAAGTTTATAACATTTCTGATTTTTTTTCTTTTAGCGCGAGAATCAGATTTGATTATACTGTACTAAACAAGGTGCATTTTTGCGATCTATACTTAACTGAAAAAATGAAAAAAATTCTATTTCTTTTAATATAAATAGTGTGATCGCAAGAAATTCCAGGAATGTGTCACTTGTATTTGCTTAAGATAGTAAGCCACACGGTAAGAAAAGATGATTCTAGCACTGTAAAATCCCGTTCTTATATAAATTACGTAAGTTACTAATGGGGGCAAATCTTGGGGCATTTGAATACGATTAACCGCGTAATCTACTATTTGTAGCCCTTTCCTCGTCTAATTATAGAATAGGTAGTCTGTTATCAACACTTAGAGATAATAAAGCGAGAAGTACAACTCTCTCTCTCTCATCAACAATATGTCTCCATGTATGAATATTTCATAAATTTATATTCTCTATATATTGTAGGTAATTCTTGCACTTACAAGAAACTTTTTGGAAAGAATAGACTTTTGCTGGTGTAATGAATACCTGGGGAAAGACTACGCGGTTTCATAAGAATGTACTCTTGGTTGCCTGAATATTGCACTAATTTATTTCTGTAGACTATCAAAGTGTATATAAAGTTTTAGGTTATAAATACATTATCTATTGGAACACAAATGTATTTGCATTCAGATGAATTTGAGTATCTGAATGTACAACCCGTACACCTGAACGTATACTTTTCATAGATATTCATTCAGTGGCGTAGCTAGTCCTTAATCGGCCCTGTATCGAAGATTCCTTGGGGGCCATCTTTGGAGACCTCTTAATTGTTTACTATATTTAGCTTACACATGTTGGGTCCCCTGTAGCTTGGGAGCCCCGTATCATTGATACGGCATTGCACTAACAAAGAATTTTCTAGAAATTTGTTGCATCTCTTAGTAATATGATGGTAGCAATTATTACTGTTGGCACCGAAAAGTGTTCTGGAAGATTATTATGGGCAGTTATCCTCTCTATTGGCAGCTTAGTGTGAGATATTTTTTTTCTTGTTCCTCTGAAACTTCATTACGTTGCATATCTGCTACATACATCGCATTTTCTTTCATAAACAGTATAAGTTTGAGTACAATACCCATGTTTAAAATTTTATATTTGAATTAATGAAATTATACAGTGTACAATATTGAATATAGTTTAACATTTGTGGAGTTTTTTTAATTTTCGGTGAACGATCTAGTAACGAGTAAAACTTGCGTCTTAATTTCTCGGGTTTTTTAATGTCCCTGGTTCTGCAGAAAGAGGTAAATGAGGATTATGCTATTATATTTGGATAATAAAAGCCTACTGTCGATTTCACGATTATAATCAATTCCAATTGGAATATCAAAACTTAATTTGGTTGTTCCACCGTTATTTAGTTTCTCTGCGCAGTTTCTAACTTTTATCTTGTATGTTGAAGAATCAAACTTTTGCATTCAGTTTCTTTGCATAGTTCTAATTTTACTTTTTAATGCTTGAAAAGCAATATAAACTGGATTTCATTACCGAAAGGTCTTTAATATTATTCCAGTTAGAAAAATATTTTGTAACTAAAAAATAAAGATGATTTATAAATTTAAACTTTTGTTATAAATACACTTCGATCAAAGTATTTCCAATGGCTACTTGAAATAGAAAAACAAGTATAAGATTTTAAATGTAATGATACGATTAAATATTTATAATTATTCAAAAGGCAATGAACAATTTTTAATAAACTTACTTTATTTTTTTGATACATAAAAAACACTGGTACTTAATTTATATTAGAAAATCAAATTTGTTAACGTGTATTGAGATATTTTAAAAAACTTATTTGTTACTGAAATTAAATCATTATTTTACCTTTAAAAATACGTTCAACTATAAATAAAAAAAAAGTATGATATAATACTGGATTACGATGAAAAAAATAGACTTTTATCAATAAAAATATCATAAAAACACTTACTTTGAATTAAATTGCGTATTAATTAATTTAATTTTCACATCACATAGGTTTTTCAAATAACTGATTTTTTTTGTATTTGTTATGTTTATACTATTATTCTATTTCTTTTTTGATGGTTTCAAAACTTTAGAAACAAATATATCTGTATTTTAAACAAATATATCTTATATCTGTATTCGATATAATATGTTTTGAATTTCGAAGAAAAACGCGGAAATTCTATAAGAAAACACTAAAAAATAATATAAACAACAAGATATTTTAAACGAAAGGGACAACAAAAAAGCAGATATCATACAAATTATTTTAGTCTTTAGTCTTTTTAAGATATCATTTTTGTGTATCAAGTGAGTAATCATTATTAATTTTTTTTTTATTTTGAGAGAAAATATAATTAGTTACTACTTTAAACTTGACAATAAGTTTTTTAAAAAATAAATATTCTTCTTTTTCGTTTATTTTCAATTAATATCCTTTTTAGAAGATTACACGGAGTTAAGAAATTGCATTCAAAAAGAAAAAAAAATGTTACCATTTACATTCGTTGTAAACACCCTGCCTTCAATAGAAAAGTGATGGCATAATGCAAAAAAAAAAAAAAAAAAAATAATAAACACTGAAATTTAAACCAACTTTTAATGACACGATTATTTTGCTCATTATCTTAATTTCATTTAGATAAATGTATCCGATGAATTTTATTACAAAATTGCATCATGATTAGGAAAAAAATTCACTACAATTTGAAACATGGTGCTGCCATCTATATTTATTTAAAGAATATGTTCTTTCGATTCCAATGTTCCAATATCATAAATCAAAATGGAATTAAAAACTATTTTTGTTTTAATTTTGAAATAAGAAACATCTGATTTTAAACACACATATTTTAAGCAAATTACTTCTGTTCATTTCTCATCCTATGAATATAATTTAAAGTTACATTCTTTAAAACATATTTAATATATTTATGATTAGCTAGACTTAAATGAACATCATTTTGAATTTTGAATTATTTTACAACAACAATAAATTTAAAAGAAAAGTAAATTTATAATAAATTAAAAAAATAATCACAATAGAATTTCTTGTATTTGTATTAATTAAAGGGGAAAACCCTCTATGTGAGGCGTGTTAATTAACGGATTTATTTAATACGTATGATTAATATTTATAAGCATTATTAAAATTTAGTCCGAAAAGAAAGAGTATACACGATCACATTGTCTTTTGTAATATTAATCAGCTGAATTATCCAAGATTTACGAAACATTTTTGAAATTATATTCAAATGGAAATTCAGTTATGAATACTCTCACAAATAGGAATGAAGTCCTCAAATTTTGATAATGCTGCCATCTATGTGTACAGTTATGAAATGAAAACTTTTTTAATGTTTCACAATTTTCAAAAATAAAAGTATTTATTTGTGAATTGAACTAGTACATATTTAGTTAAAAAAATTGAGTATTATAACCTTTTATTTTCACTCTTTCAGAGAAAAATTAATACAATACATTCTTCTACGTAATATTCCATTAAATCTGTGAACATCTTAAATATCTCAGGTTTGCGCAACGATTAAAAATAATTATTCATGATTTATTTGAAATTAAATGCATAATAGCTTAAATTCAAAAAATATAATCCAATTTTATAATTATTACTTTCTAAAAACATATTTTATTTTTCCATAGTCATACATTTAAAATTAATTATGCTTCAATAACAATTAAATTATAAAAGGGCTTTGAATGATGTTTATCTTTTAAATTTTTATTTGTTAGCCCTTTTTTTTAGTTTTACTCTATCGAATGAGCAAAAAATTTATAAATTCTATAATATTAATATTTAAGGTATATATTTTAAATGTTTTTATTTTTAAACACTTTCCAAATAAAAATGTATAAATGCGCAAATTTTTTTTTTTTAAAAAAAATTGTAAAATGCATATCATCTTATTTGTCAATGTAAGAATTATTATTTTTTCAAATATCATACCATGAACTTAAATGAACAAATATTTTAAAATAGTCAAAGGGAAAGAAATATTAATTGGAGATTGTTTTGCATTACGATACGATTACAATGATTTGGAAACTTAAATTACTCAAGTTAATGACACACAACTCATGATGTTGGTGTATCCAGGAAACACTAATCACACGAACGGTTGATGTATTTATGAAGTTAACTATTATTCTTGAAATGCATTTTTGATTCTTCGTTGGATTTGCGATAAATCCTTTGATATCATCCCTAAGACATACCTTTGATGCTCAGAGTTATTTTTTTCTTTCTTCGACATGCAATCATGATACTTTGTCAACACAATAACACTGTCCCTTTAATTAAAAGATCGTAGAGGACTTGAGCATCATCCGAGAGTATAATGAAAGAGTGAAGTGCTGTTACATCAGAATCCCATTGAAAACTGTGTCACCGTTAGCCGGGCAGTCATCAGTTTAATATGCTTTCATATACGGTCTAACGCATTGAATTTTCTGAAGGCGATGAAGTGTTCTACCTCCATCTGGACAGTTATTCGAAGATCTAACTGTATCAAATCCATGAGCTTTCTCCTCAAAATGACTGTTCCTCTAATCCTTGAGTCATCCCAACGTGTTTCTTACCTACGTGAAATCAAAATTGCCGGTCAGAAGCGCGACTACAAAAGGGGCGTTGACCTCTTTAAAATTATTTCGCAGGTCCTCATTCTTTGTTTGCTTACGCAACTATTGGAAATAGTAATATGCCTATTTCTTGTTATTTGGATTATTTTTTTTTTTATTCCTTCGAGTGTTTTTTAGAAGATAAACTGAAATTGATTTAAGGAAATATTTCTTTTTATCATCTTGTTCAACACAATTTGTTGAGCTATAAGAAAGTAGAATCTGCTGTGCGTTAAATCGAACTGGAATTTCGAATTATTGAATAACGTGGTGTGGAGGTTTGACGCGAGTGATCTTGGTTCGATATTACGTTCATTACCAGTAGCCCATTATGTTATTCTATAAAGTGAAAACAAAAATATCCCATGAATTGTCCTGGAACTTTATTTCGAGACAATAGGATCCATTTGAGTAATTTTGCTTCAAACGGGATAGTTTTATAAATGTATTTTTTCAAATAAAACTATTTTTGCTCATAGAATCCTATTTTTACATTCAGTGTAAGCAATGTCTCACAACGAATTTATCAACAAAACAAGTGTTACACTGTAAATAATCAAGGAAAATATTTCTATGAATAAGCATATGGAAGTTCCAGAAAGAAACTTTAATAATTTTTAAACTAAAAAAAACATTTTCTTTATCAAAAATTTTACCATATGTGAAGAGTTGTATCAAAATAATGTGTAGTAAGTCAGTTATTAATTTTAATAAGATTTAAATTATTAAGATAACATGTAATGTATGGCGTATTCTCTAGCGGTTTTTACCTAAAACTAATAAATCATCAATGTATGTATTTAGGTAAAAATGATTATTAATAATATGTTATTTTTCATAAAATGTAAACATAAACTAGTTATGTTTTTGCTAGCAGGTCCATCTTGTGATACTATCTTAATGTGTTCTTGTATATTGTATACTATTTAACATTCGTTAAATTTAAAGTGATTTAGCACATTTCTGTAATGAATATATATATATATATATATATATATATATATATATATATATAAAATATTTTGTTTTGTTATATATATATATATATAATATTTTGTTATATTTATATATATATGTGTGTGTGTGTGTGTTCCTGTGTATCTTTCGATATATATAACAAAAGTTTTGCGGGACGCTATAATTAATTTATTTACACATAAGTTGCAAAGGTCTTGCCTCTGCGCCTAAAGGTGTGGGAGAAATGGAAGGAAAACTAGCCATATCCAAAATAACTCAATTTATTCACAGTACTAACCACAACACAAATTCAAACAACTTAAGTTAAGAGATGTGCACCCAATTATTAAATATGAAGAACAATTAACGAGGTACGCGAGATATGAGAAGACTTTAATTACTTAGAACACTTACTTCAACTCAATCGCTCTGACTTCTTAGCTAACTAATCTAGATTAAATTCAGATCGTCAACTTACTTATGACAATTATCAATTACTAAATATCTGCGCCTCACTTCAAACTGGTTAATCAATGCTCCGCTAGCACACACACACACAGTCTACCCTATCTCTCTCCCTTTTTTTAACCCGAAAGCCTAGACTTCATATAGTAGTCTTAATTTGCATTCTCACGTTTTCTTTTTCTGGAGGAAGCTTTATAACAAAATAATTTTTAAAGACCAAAAATTACCCAAGAAGACTATTAACAGAAAGATCTCAGATAGAGCCGTCACAAGGTATAGTTAGTAAAAATGGATAGTAGAGAAAGTTGAATTTAGAACTACTTTAATACATGTAAATTACAGTTTTACAATTAGAGCAATGAGTATGAACAGTTGTATAATTTGTTCAATGGTCTGCTTTTCGGTGGACAGGGGTATCCCCTCCCCCAGAATGTACAATTTTAATTAATTAACTGAGATTTTTTTTAAAAAAAAATTAACTATGTGCCAAATTTTTTCCCAAATGACGAATGAGTATAAATATGCTTGTCTAACTTTTCTTGATATAAAAACCAAGAATAATACGTTGTTTGAGCTGCTAAGCTAACAATATTTTATTTTATTGTTAGTACTACAAAAGTCATAGCTTGCAAACAAATTTTTTTAAATTTAATTGAAAAACAATAAAAAAAAGCAATAAAGAAAAGAGTTTGCTTACAATTGTTATTGCGAACAAACTAAAATCCACTTGCATATAAAAAGTAGCATAAATAATTTTTCTCTCTCTTTTGTTTGTTTAACTGTGCAAATGTTGCTCTACACGCAAGTGTTAATTATTTAAACAGCTCCTCATTTGTTTAAAAAAAACACTTTTGTGCGTGGCAAATCATTTCATTATTATTACATAAAAAATTCACTTGTCTAAAAGGGATTAGATTGTCATATGTGTAAAATTTCCGAGAAAAGCTTTTGTTCAAATTTCTATTTCCTTTTAATCAAAACATTTAAATTCCTTCGAAAACAGTGATGGGTTAGCTAGTTAAATATATTATTTTGACTGAATATGTAATAGTATAAAATAGATTCTCATTTTATTTATGCAATTTTTTAGTTTATTATTATGCATTACTTGTGGTGCATTTTGCAAGGTGATATTTAGCCGTATATGGACAATCAGTTATTTAATTTAGTGGTTTACTGCGCAATATTATCAAAAGAATAATTGAAAGCGTTTTCTAAATTAAATACATTAAGAACGGTAAGGAAATAACTGTGATTAATATAGATGTGAATGTTTCATTCTTATTTTTAGTGGCATAATTTCTTAAATGTAATGTTATTCTGTTTCATCGATTCTTTAACACTCAACGAAATGAATTTCTTTGTTAGTTCACTGACTTTATGGGAAAAAGAAAAAAATAAATAAATAATCCACTCTTGACGTGTTGTTGTGCTGTTATATTTTCTCCTTAAAAAAATTGTATTTTATTTAGATTTAATTTTATCTTTCTTAGGAATGTAGATATATATATATATATATATTTTACATGGTATTTGGCATTGGTAACTTAGTTTTTAAATATTTAGTATTATTCTTCGATTATTACCTTTTGTAATCGTTGATTTTTATTCTTACATTATTTTCTCTTCCTTGTGGCTCAGTGGGTTTTGGAAAATATAGGGGAAGGTGGTAGACCTTAAAAATATAATCAACCCTGCCATCTTAGTTCCTATGGCTTAAAGTTTACTGTCATATTGCTAAGGCTATCTTATTTTTGACCTATATGGACTCGTTACATTTTTGTGTAATGTTTTGCTTTATTAGAATTATGGGAATTTAGTATATGATTACACACACATACGCATGCAAGCACATACACATACAAACATGTACGTAAAGAGTATTTAGTAGTACCCCGTAAGGCAGTGCTTCTCAAACTTTCAACGTTTGCGACCCTATTTTCAGTCATAATTTTCATCGCACTCCCCCCCCCTTTCCAAACAATAACAATGTATTGAATGCAATAATAACGTACTTTGACGCTAAAGCTACATTAACATTATAATTATATAAACCATATAAATAATCAAGATAAGTATTAAATTTTGTATAAAACAAGTCCATGGGAGTCGTTAGTAAATATTTAACCTTTTATTTAATTTCATATAGATAAAAAAATTAATTATCATATACTTTGTGCAGTACTGATACATTTATAACTATATCAGTATAATTGTATACTTTATTTTTTATTATGTCACAATGTATTTTGTGTGTTTTGTTTCCTTTATATTTTATTTTTTATTATGTCAGAATGTATTTTGTTTTGCTTCCTTTCAGTAAATTTGGTACTTACGTGTTATTGCAACACAATCGCCAACTCTATTAACAACACGCCAAGAGGGCAACCCCGATTTCCTATGATAAGTATGCGCTAAATTGGCAACCAGATGCTTTGTTTCATATAATGTTGCCAATAGGTTGTGATAATACGCAAAATGGTAAACTTTAATTGGTAAATTTTAATAACTATTTTAAATCTTTTATTTCATCGTTTCGATATGCTCACCTCGCCTTCACGTACGGTTATCACGTCCCACAGTTTGAGAAACATTGCCGTAATTACAGCAAAGAAATTTATAAGATGCTACATGAGCCGTGATTAGTTTAATGAAAGCTAACATAAAATGAATTAAAAATTGGAAAGAATATTTCATGCCATGTCTTTCTCCTTAAGAATCTCGTTAATTAAAATTTGAAATATTATCGGATTTTCTGTTGTAAATACGTTCACGAAATTTTTATATTAGCTAAATCAATTACAAGCAATCACTTTTCTCTTCAAAAATTACTCTGTACTCTGCGTTTTCACGAGAAGTGATTCGTAAAAAGCTATAATTTATTTATTCTCGGAAAACTACAAAAAGTTGTTTTGTCTAGATTTTTGACATTTTTCTGGATTCTTTTTTTTTCACTCATATTTGATAATATATTTCATTTTTATTTCTGAAATACTGAAGAATTTCCTAAATAGTCAATGGTTGTTTATTCGCGAATATGTTTTCTCGTTCTCGTATTCTCGTGTCTAAACCGAATAAGCATTGCGATAAATATGTTGTCTTTCACTCATCTGTGTCTTACTGAGAAATTTGCCATTTGTCATAAATTTAGGGAGTTCGAATAATAAGTTTACCCTTTTTTTCTCAGTAATAAGCGAATAAAATAGAATACGTATTGCTGGAATCCAATGCCTAGATTCCTTCTAAATCATTACAAATGCAATTACGATAATTTCGTAGAATGGATACAAAAATTATATATTTTACTGTTTTAAGAAAATAGCTTGATGGAGATAATTTATGCGATCTAAATAATTCGCATTAAGTACTGTGACTGTTGAAAAAACATTCAACAATATATGCATTTTGTTATAATACTCAATACAAGTGATAAATCCCTTAATCGAAATGTTTGTAAACACATTTTTAATTTTTCTGACACGTTCTAGACATAACATGGAACACATATTTCAGTATCGGTAAAAATTGATGTATGGATTGGATTTTTATTAATGTTACATTCACACACACACACACAGCACGAGGCTATTAGCGATGCATCTCGTGTTTTTGAACCTGGGCAAATGACGAGAGCGACGTCTGTGAGCTAGCACCCTACTTTCCAAATTTTCTTTCCACGCGAACGTGAGGACTTGAACCTCGAGAGACTAAACAAACACCAGCCTTCTTCATGGCGGGTGTTCAGTGGCATCAGGTTGACCACCCCGCAACTCGGCAGATGAAACGCCGGTCACGAGTTATGACCTTGACCACTCGGTTAACAACGATGAAGAGTAGATACGAAGAGTAATTATATATACGCACTAATAGCGAGAGAAAGCTTGTGTTTTTTATGTATATAAGCTCGTATGAAGTTTTTCAATTCCTACTATTAGCTTACACTCCTATATATTTATTTATCTTGATCGAATTTTCAATCGTTAATAAAATACATTTTAAAGCGCTCAATTGAGCTGAAATTTTATATACACGATCATTTTGGATGAAAATACAGTAATTTAATTATAATTAATAAAAATTAAAAGATAAAATGTAATTATTAAAAGAATTGCAAACATAGCCCCGTTGGCATCATTTTTGTGACTTAGCGACCATTTTGGCGTTAAAAAGGTTTTTTTCTCACATTTTAAAGCGCTTATTTGAGCTTAAACTTTCTATAGACTATTGTTTTGTGTGAAAATACGAAATTTAATAAAAATTAATTAAAATTAATTGACTGAAACTCATTAATTAAAGAATTACAGATACAGCCACGTTGGTTTCATTTTTAGCTACTTGGTTCAAAACTTTAAAAGATTTTTTTCCTCACGTTTTAAAGCATTTAGTTGAACTGAAATTTTATATACTCGATTGTTTTGGCTGGCAATACGATACTTTAATGATAGTTAATAAATATTAATTACTACTTAATGTTGTGATTCTGTGTATACATATATACACTCAGGAACATTGAAAATAGCGACCCAAGAAGTAAGCTAAGTGCAATCGCGAAACTTTGCAAATAAGTACAGCGTAATGTGATATGCAAATGATCCAAGTTTTGTGCCAATACGCATGCTCATACACTCCGAGGTGGCGCTACAATCAGGAAGAGGGTGCTATATAAGCCAGCGCAAATTCGAAGATTCATAAACGTGACGATTACCCGCAAATTGTAGGAAGACTTTGGTAAGCGAAAGATGCCAGGTAAACGTGCTAGAAGACATTTCTCACAGTTAAGCGAGTTTGAGAGAGGCCTGATCATTGGGAGGAAAACTGCAGGCTGGTCGACGCGCCGTGTTACTGGCCAGGTGGATCGTTCGGAGTGTGTCGTTAGAAATTGTTGGGAGCAGTGGACACGAGAAGGTACCCACGCGCGGAAAACCGATTCTGGAGCAACCAGGAAGACCACGAGGAGAGAGGATCGAAGGATCGTGCGGCAAGCAGTTGTGGACCCCACAGTGACTCGTTCAACGATACGAGCAGACGGAGGCGTAGCAATTGTTCCACAAACAATTTCCAGACACCTTGCAGAAGCAAATCTTAAATCCAAGCACCCTTTCCGTGCACTCCCTTTAACACCGGAACATCGGCAACTGGGTCTACAGTGGTGCCAAGCCAGATCAATGTGGAATGTCACAGATTGGCAAAAGGTTGTGTTTAGTGATGAATCCCGGTTTGTTTTGGGGACAGATGATAACCGTGTACGGGTCTGGAGGCGCCCTGGTGAGCGGTACAATTCTTCCACACTGTTCTACGTCACACTGCCCGCACAGCTGGTGTAATGGTCTGGGGGGCCATAGCCTATGATAGCCGGTCCACTTTAATTGTGATGCGTGGAGCCTTAACGGGCCAGCGTTACGTTGATGATATTCTTCGACCCCATGTAAGACCTTTCCTAAATGGTCTCCCAGGGGCAATTTTCCAGCAAGATAATGCTCGCCCGCATACAGCAAGAGTTTCTCAAGACTTCCTACGTCATTTTCAAACTCTTCCATGGCCGACCCGCTCCCCCGATTTGTCCCCTGTAGAGGACGTGTGGGATCCGCTAAAACGACAGATGCCATCGTGTCACTCTGTACTTGATTTAGAGTTGGCTGTTCAAGATTTGTGGGCCTACTGCCTCAAGACAACATAAGGTGTCTAATCAACTCAATGACGGACTGTGTGGCGACATGTATTGCAGCTGGAGGTGGTCCAACGTGCTATTGAAGGTGCCCAGTATTTGTGTCGTTGCACACCCTGTATTCGTTTAATTGTCTTGTTTTTGAGATCAAGTGAATATCTTCATCTATGTAATTATGTGTATTAAATTTCATTTCAATCCGATGCTTTCTTCTTGGGTCGTTATTTTCAATGTTCCTGAGTGTATATTAATTGTAACTATTTAATAAATATTAGCTAAAGTAAATTTTTTCTTTGTTGATCTAAGTAGGAAAATTGACGTAATTTTTTTTATATTTCTTGTTTTTTTTATTTGAATGCTAAGGGAACTTCAATACTGGAAATAAATATTTGCATTTAATTATCTTCTACAAATCGTCACCAAATTAGTGTTGATTTATGCTTTTATAAGCATTCACAAATATTTTAGCGTATAACATTGACATCGAGTTAAATAAAGGCAACAAAAAATATGAGTTTTGAATATAATCTCCATTTTTCAAAACTTGTTAATTTAACAGAGAAATTGAGTTTTTAAATTCCTGAATTTTTTTTGCCGTACGTGGATACAACAGAACATTCTAACCATATACTCCATCCAATGTTTAGAAAAAGTAACCCATTGCATAATCTAACACACGCATTTCATACATGAAAAAATGCATTATTATAGATCTATTGGTGCGATTATAGATATAGGACAATAATGCGCGATAATTTAAGCATTATTTTTAAATTCTATCATAAAAAAAACTTTGTTGAACATTTTTATAAGAAAGAAATTTTGAGAAATTTCATAATTGATTTTGAAAGTGATGTCCTATATTTGAAAATTGTATGACGTTTTTGTAGGTACATACAATGTGGCCGCTAAGTCCGTTGCCACTCCAATAATTTATGAAAGACAAGATACGTACTTTTTTGAGATAACAACACTAAATCCAAATGTATCCGTCAGGTAGAGCTGTAAGCAGTTTCTTGTATAGTGCATGACAACTCTACTATACCCTAGACTCCCCTTTTAAGACTATAGCCCTTGCCGTTTATAAATTAATGGGGGGTGACAACAGACTTTAGTGGGCCCTCTCTATATTGGTATGCGAATATTAGGCATCAGTGGCCCACACAAAGGGTGAGTGGGTCCGGTCCTCCCCCCCCCGTAGTCCTTGATTTTTTTGAATGATTATAATCCTATGGAATCCTAGTATGTGAAATTTAATTATGTATTTGTCATTAATAATTAGTTTTTTTAATTAAAATTCAATTAATTAGTTACCGTTTTTCGTTCCCCAAAATTAACAAAATCAAAAGAACATGATGGGTAGCGTATTGGACCATGATACAAGAATGGTGGACTTTCTACCCTGAACCCCTTCCTTGAGAAATTCCTGTGTGTGCCACTGTTAGGAACTTCCGTCTGTGATGAATAGCTGTCGTGTAACCAAAATGCGCCGTCAATAAATTAAGCCCTTTATCATGATACTTATATGCATACAAATGTATGTGCCCTAAAGCTCTTTGAATGCTATTCAGGAATTAAGTGCTGTCTACATTCTTTATATTTCAAAGATTTTGAATTTGCGGGGCAGACTGTGTGTGTTTGCTTTATTACTCAAGAAATAATTCTCCATTTTTTTGGGGGGGACTATGGAGCAATACACATTTACCGCAACTTAACATTCTTCTTTCAATCATTGTTTGCTTGTTTATTAACATTTATTTATATTGCTTACTTCTGGTTCCTAACCACAGCCGAAACGTGTTGCAATTTTGATTCATGATCAGATGATGAGGTCGACACCCGAGCTGACACCCCTCTGTCCACTTCTTCGTCTCCCCAGTCTTTCAATATTCTTTTTATTTATTGAAAGCTTTCAATTGCATACTTTTGTTTAAAACAGGATTTATATGAAATGATGAATCAGATGATGAAGTGTTCAAAGAATATGCTAGCATCCCTCTCTCCACATCTACCCCAGGTTAACGTGAAAACTTACAGCCCTAACAGGTTTAACGTGAATCACCCTATTAAATGAGATGCTTTGAAGTTCGAATCCCTCGAGTTTGTTACTCATCGATTACTAGATTATTACCCTTAATACATAAATAAAATAGACTTTTTTACTAGTAGCATAAAAATAAAAATATAGTCGTTTGGGTTGATTTTATTTTATTTGACGTTGCATTCTAAGTGAGTGAGTGAATATTAACGTCGCAATATTCAGCTACATGAGAGCTTTTGGTGATGGATCTCGTACTTTTGAACCATGGTCAAGTGACGAGGACGAAACCTGAACTGGCACTTCCTCTCCTAACTACCACTTCACACCAACGGGAGGAAGTTTGAGCTCTCGACAGATTTAACGTGCATCACTCCTCTACATGGCAGGTCTTTAGTGGTACTGGGACCGAACTCATAACATGCCTGCCATGATCCGATACTTTGATCACAGGCTACCGCAGCCCCATGTTGCATTCTGAAGCAATGCGAAAGCCATTGGCGAAGAACTTCGTAATTTAGAACCCAGGTCAAGTAATGAGGTCGACACCTGAGTTACACTTTCCTCTCCAAATTTCCACACCCCTCTAACGGAATCAGTAAGCCTATACAGATTTTACGTATACCAACCCTTTTTTAAGGCGGGTCTTTAGTAGCTTAGAATTGGAGTTACAGTTAGTGTAATATTTACGTCGCTCTATAAAGTTGTACGAGGGCTATTGGTGACAGACCTCGAATTTTCGAACCACGACTAAGTGACTAGGATGACACCTGAGCTGGCACCTCCCTCTCCTTATTTTCACACTACACAAACGGGAGGATGTTTGAGCCTCGACAAATTTAACGTGCATTGATCCCTTCTTGGCGGCAGGTCTTCAGCGGTACTAGGTTCGAACTCATTAAGATCTTCAGTAGTACTAAGACTCGAACGAAAGACTTGACAGTGACGCCCACGAATACGTGACCATGACCTTTCAGATACCATGGCCAATAATTAGAACATTATATATATATATATATATATATATATATATATTTAGGGGAGGGGGTTATTGGAAAATTAACTATGAAGATATTTGTCCAACAGTCACTTTGAATACCTTGACATTATACTAATACATTATGGGATTTCTGATTTCAATCAATTCGATATTTATTGTTCATCTGAAAATTCAATGAAATGCATAGTAAACTAGCAAAATAAAAAAAATGTAAATCAATTTCTACTTAGGTCAACAAAGAAATTTTTTTTTGTTTTAGTTACTTTTTATTAAATAGTTAATATTAATATAAATATGTATATGCATATATGACAGAATTACAATATTAAGGCTGTTTTCGATTAATGTTAAAGAATATGACCCGAATTTGGAACAATTTTTCAAATATAAAAGAAATGAAAAATTAATTTGATATTCTGGCTTCACTATCCTTGAGAGAGCAGCATTTTTTATCATACTTCCCATTTTTAACCGAGTTGATTCATTTTTTCAGGTATAAAATGTGTTTCGCATTTTTTATCCTATGCCGTAATGTTAAATGGTCTTTGCCTTCACGTATTAAAACAAAAAAGAAAGTATTCACGTAATATTTTGAAATTTTTAGAAGCACCATATTTTGTTAAAAATATTACAAATTTCCTTGGAAATTGGGTCGTTTTTCTGTCTGAAAATGTGTTTCGCGTTTAGTTAGGGCTCTCGTGCTTTTACCGAAGACAGCCTTAAACGACAAAATAGCGATTTTCCTTAAAATTTTCAATTTTCCTTTCTATATATGGTGTTGTATAATTTTTTTTGTTTGTTGCTATCTATTTATTAATTACATTCAATTGTTTAATAAAATAGTATAGTAAAAAGAAATTACATTCTCAGAAATTAGGCCATATCAAGTGGGGAATCAAATTCACGACCTTTAGATAAAAGTTCAACGCGCAATCCATTGCCCCACAGGGACACAACGAGCGATTTTCCTGACAAAATATGGTGTTGGACTATTATTTTTGTTTATTACTATTTGTTTATTAATTAAATCTAATTAATGAATTAATATTTGAAAAAAATGTTGTTGTGGCTAATCCTCAGTCTGTCTGATGGAGTCAGACAAGACCCAAAAGACCATTGACCCTTAAGAAATCCAATACCAGGAGGGGATAGCAAAAAAGGTCCTCCCTTGTAAGTCCCAAGCAGTGCAAGATGTGATCTGGAAAGTCTTCCTGTCTCCACAAAAGGAAAAACTCTTTATGTGGCCACTTTTCAATCTAGAGATTGCAGTCTGAGAGGCTCTGCCATATTTAAGTAAGAATGAGGATCCAGGATGTTTGCTTTCGTACCATGATGGTTGGACGAAGGGGGGAGCGTCATCCACTCCTTTAAAATTTCAGATTTATCCCTATATTGATGTTCAGAGTAGGTGAGGGTTGAAGAGATAGGTGGAGAAGCATTACAACCCTCTTTAGCCAGTAGATCCGCTTGTTCATTTCCAAAGATGTTAACATGGGATGGAATCCACTGGAAATGAATATCATGGGACTCTGATATTTGTATTGATATTGCTTTTGAAGTATGGAGACGCCAGCTTTGTCTCCAACTGTGATCCAGTTATAAATTTGTTGGAGAGAACTGCGACTATCAGAGAGGACCGAGAGGTCTCCGAAGTCTTGTTCATTAAGAACTGCCTCAATGCCGTGACCTATTGAAATAAGGTCACTTTTAAAGACAGACGAAAAGTCGAGGTTACGGTGGCAAAAAGATCTCTCTCCACGTTTCTCAAAGTAAATGGCGCTACCTGCTCGATCACTCAGTCTGCTGCCGTCTGTATAGATCTTAATGGCGTCACTGGGGATTCCATCAATGATCTCCAATGCTAACAGCCAAGATAATCTGGAATCAAATCCCCCTTAACGACAGGAGTAGAAAGGTCAAAGTGGTGTTAAAAACTGTATTAACATCAAGTGTCATCCACTACAAGTTTAAAATATGTATTTGAACTTGTATGGATGATTAGAAAATATTTTATAATATTAACGATTGGAAATTTGAACAAGGTACATTTATATATATATATATATATATATATATATATATATATATATATATATATATATATATATATATACTAGCCGTTACCCACCCGCTTCACTGGGTATTTCACGATGTTGTATATATGTATACTGTTTACATATATATGAATTATTGATATCTAGCACTAAGAATTCGATTGTGTTGAAAAATATATTTATAGCTGTTACACTCTCGCCTTTTGATATAAAAAGAACATAAATTATAATATCTAATATTTCTATTTATATCTAAAATAGAAGGAGAAATATTTTTTTCGCTCACTTAACCTAATAATCAAGTGGATTTCCACCAAAGCAACTTTCAGTGGATCTCTACTCCATAAAATAAACATGCGTGCTAAATTTCAAGTCTAAATCTAACAGAGCAAAAACGGTATTTTATCATCAATACCTCGTTGACAGCATTCTTAGCGGATTCCAATTCAACAAAAGAAGCATGCAAACCAAATTTTATTATTATAGTCTTAGCAGTTCGAAAACGGGAATTTTGTCTATCAATACGCCCCAATAACTCTCCCCGGTTCCCCCTGGAGTTGATTTCCGTAAAATCCATTCGTAGTGGAACTCTATTCAACTAAAGAAAAAAAAGTGCTCAACAAATTTCAAGTAAATGAGTTAAATTCAAAAACAGGAATTTTTCTATAACACGCCTTAATCCCTCGCAACCCCACTCCTTTCGGGGTACGTTTTCTCAAAAATCTTTGTAAAAGGAGCTTTATTCCATGAACGAAACATACCTTCTAATCATCAAGCAGGTGGTTCTATTAGTTGAAAAGCGGAAATATTTATCTATTACGCCCCTTAATCCCCCTTAGTGACCCTTGGGGATCAATTTTTCCCAAAACTATTTTGTAGCGGATCTCTACACCATGAAAGGAATTCGCTTACCAAATTTTAAGACTTTACGTCTAATAGTTTAAAAATGGAAAGAATTATCTATAACGCCCCTTAAGCCCCCGCAACGCCACTTAGGAAACGATTTTCACAAAACCTATCTTATGACAGATCACTACTCAGTGAATGGAATCTGCTTACTCAATTTCAAGATTTTACGTCTAATAGTTTAAAAAAGGAGTTAATTGCCTATAACGCCCCTTAATTCTCCACAACGCCACTTGGGGTCGATTTTAACAAAATCCATTTTGCAGTCTATCTGTTCTCTATGAAAGGAATCCGCTTACCAAATTTCAAGATTTTACGTCTAATACTTTAAAAAAGGAGTTAATTGCCTATATAACGCCCCTTAATTCTCCACAACGCCACTTGGGGTCGATTTTCACAAAACTCATTTTTCAGCGGAACTGTACTCTATGAAAGGAATCCGCTTACCAAATTTCGAGACTGTA
The DNA here is from genome assembly GCA_019973935.1 of Trichonephila clavipes. Lineage (NCBI taxonomy): Eukaryota > Metazoa > Arthropoda > Arachnida > Araneae > Nephilidae > Trichonephila > Trichonephila clavipes. The sequence continues at coordinate 477,826 of BMAU01014840.1, forward strand.
CGTCTAATAGTTTAAAAATGGAAATAATTATGTATAATGCCCCTTAAGCCCCCGCAACGCCACTTAGGAAACGATTTTCACAAAACCCATCTTATAGCGGATCTCTACTCAATGGAATCAGCTTACTAAATTTCGAGATTTTACGTCTAATAGTTTAAAAATGGAAATAATTATGTATAACGCCCCTTAAGCGCCCTCAACGCCCCTTGGAGGTCGATTTTTGTAAAAATCATTATGTAGGGAATCTCTTCTTTATGAAAGAAATCTGTGTACCAAGTTTCACGACTGTACATCTAATAGTTTAGTAATGGAAATAATTATCTATAACACCCCTTTGCAAAATCCGTTCTTAGCGGACGTTTACTCCACGAAGGGAACCTACTGTAACGTCACGTCTCGAAAACAACAACAGCATCTGGTGTCGGTTTCTTTGTAGATTCGACGCCCACACGTGTAATTTCCGATCCAGCGCAACTCCTGTTTGACCCCCCGAGGAATCTAGCGACCCGACCGGAAGATGAGAGAGGAGAGATGCTTTGAACTTGCACGGGAGCGGTAACCAACGAAACCTCCTCTCACAAAATAGTGGACTCTAACAATCTAATTAATTTTAATAACTTTAATGTATCATTTTGTAAATAATTTTCAATAGTTGTGACGTAATAAATTCCATATTTTAATTCACCAAGAATACGCTACCGTTATTCTTTCAAACGTTACAGCTTAGAGTTTTGGTGGCAGCGCTTTGGGATAAAAAGTTAGCATTCAGGACCCGTGAGAGGAGGAAAATTTTGGATTTTTACGGACGGACCGCAACGCAGGAGAAAAGAGATCTTCGGAAGCCGTGCTGCAAGTAAATTCAGCTTCGGAGAAAGAGAGCGTCCTGCTCATAAAAGATCAAACTGATCTATAGTGTTAACGGCTAGTGTCCGAAGGAAAGCGATTTTCGGAAGCCGTGCTGCAAGTAAATTCAGCTTCGGAGAAAGGGAGCGTCCTGCTCAAAGATCAAACTGATCTATAGTGTTAACGGCGAGAGTGTCCGAAGGAAAGCGATTTTCGGAAGCCGTGCTGCAAGTAAATTCAGCTTCGGAGAAAGGGAGCGTCCTGCTCATAGAAGATCAAACTGATCTACATCTACAGTGTTAACGGCGAGAGTGTCCGAAGGAAAAGCGATTTTCGGAAGCCGTACCACTAGTGCACATAATTTGCTTCTGACAGCAAGCTGAGTACTTCAAATGGGTGAGTACTGTTATATTTTTGAGTTGCAAACTGCATATTGTATTAGGAATTTTGGTTAAAGTGTTCTTTAGAAATTTTGAAATACTTAGTGTTTTTCTTGCATGGGAACAGTGTTATTTTGTTTCTAGAGAATTGTAATTGTATTTCAAGCATTGTGTGCAATTTTAGCTTAAGATTTATTGTGTTTTAAGTCTCTTGAATGATTTTGATTATTTTTAGTGTTAAGTTTTTCTTTGTGTATTTCTGTGTATGCATGGGACCAGTGTTATTGTATTAATAGAGAATAGTAACAATAGTGCAAAATTTAGCGTGACATTTATTTGATATTGTTTAAAAAATGGCTTTCCTTGGTAAAGGGAAAAAGCAAGACATGTTGCAACTTGCTGAGGAATTAGGAATAAATGCCACTTTAAATATGACTGTCCCTAGCATAAAAATTGCAATCACTAACAGTGAAGGTTATGAAGAGGAATTTGTTAAAAATCTGTATGAGACTATCATTGCAAACGGAAAAAGATTGGAAGAGTTAGAAAGGGCTGAAAAAATGAGATTAGAGGAGTTAGAAAGGGCTGAAAAAATGAGATTAGAGGAGTTAGAAAGGGCTGAAAAAATGAGATTAGAGGAGTTAGAAAGGGCTGAAAAAAATGAGATTAGAGGAGTTAGAAAGGGCTGAAAAAATGAGATTGGAGGAGTTAGTAAAGGAGCAGGCATTAAAAGAGAAAGAATTACAGCTGAAATTTGATTTAGAAAGGTTTAAAATAGAATCTGGATTTAGGGTAAACGATGAATCAAACGATTCTACAAATGCATGTTCTGTAACCTCTAATTTAAACTTAAAAAATTGATCCCAGATTTCGATCCTAAGCAGTCAGATATTAGTTTATATCTAGTGATCTTTGAACGCCAGGCTAAAGGGCGTCAATAGAAAAGAAAGAGTGGGTGGGGCAATTATTGGGTTTGTTACCCTAGAGATCGTGCAATTTATTGCTCGCGAACCGGAGGAACAAGCCGAAAATTACGATTATGTAAAGAAATTATTACTTAAAAGATTCAAGTTAAGTCCGGAGGTCTTTCGGCAAAAATTTGTCCAACACCAGAAAAATCCGATAGCACCTGGAAGGATTTCACTTTTGAAATTACGAATTATCTAGATGAGTGGCTGATTGGCTTAGAAATAAATACCTTTCAAGATCTTAAAGATCTAATGGTGGTAGATCAATTAAAAAAACGCGCCAATGCTAGTATGAAAGATCATTTTTTAGATAATTGGGCAAACCTTAAATCAGCTACTCAAATAGCAGAACTCTTTGATAATTATGAGGACGTCCGAAAGGTAAATTCGAAACCCATGGATAGGTGGGGCAGAAATGATAAAATTTTGACATACTCAGGGATCAAGGAAAAAGAAAATAGATTTGGGAAAACTTCCCCCAGATTAGAGCTTCTGTTCCGGAGAGTACTAGAGAGAGAACTTTTGAAAAACGCGTGATACAAAGATGTTATCATTGCAATATGTCTGGACATATAAAAGCCGGTTGCCCTAAATTAATAAAAAACAAAACGACGGAAACTCTCAATAATATTGAAGGAAATGAAAACGCGGATTTTCTTAATTCATATACAACAAAGGGCTCTGTGAATGGTCACGAGATAGACATTCTTAGAGATACGGGAGCGACAATAGATTTAGTATGTGCAAAATACATAAATCCTTCTTCTTTCTCTGGTGAAAATGTTTGGGTAAAACAACCGTTAAGCCCAGAATTAGTTTGTTTACCTTTGGCGGTCGTGGAAATTTCCGGAAATTTTGGAACGGTGCAGACTAAGGCAGCGGTTTGTGGAAATCACTTAAATCAACACGGTCGATATTTGCTTGGAAATAAAACGGCCGAGCTAATAAAAGGAAATTTAGGCTATAATTTCCTGCCAGTCGAAATATTGAATGCTGTCCAAACAAGGTCTCAAGTCAAAGCGGCTAGAGAAGAAAGGGGAATAGATAGTGGTGATGCTAAAAAAGGGGAAGATGAGGTTATAATTGTTTCTTCGGATGCAGAGGACGAAATTTTAATACCTGCACTCCAGGAATATGTTCCGGAATTAGCGCTGCTAAGGGTTACGCGAGAAAATTTAATCAATGCTCAAAAAAATAGCGAGGAGATTAAACCCTTATACGAACAGGCAGCCAGTCAAGTGCAGGTTACCAATCAGGTTTATTCGCTAGAGAAGGAATTATTGGTAAAAAATCGTGAAGATAAGTTAGGTAACGTGGTGAAGTTAATAGTAGTGCCGGAAGGGTTGCGCGACCCTATTAAATCATTGTGTCATGAGGGAACATCTGCACACCTGGGAATTACGAAATCCAAAGACAAATTAAACCGATATTTCTATTGGCCGAATTGCTATAGAGATATGGAACAGTTTGTAAAAACTTGCGATCAGTGTCAGAGGGCTGGGAAGCCCAATGATAAAAAAAAAGAAAGCTCCACTAAAATTGGTCCCTGTTATTCAGGAGGTTTTTACTAAGCTAAATATTGATGCATGTGGGCCTCTCCCGATCACATCTAAAGGGAATCGATATCTTATCACGGCCATTTGCATGTCTTCAAAATTCCCTGAAGCTATTCCGGTGTCGGATATTAGTTCCGTTAGTGTCACAGATGCGCTGTTAAACATCTTTAGTCGGATGGGGTTTCCCCGTGAAATACAATGTGACCAGGGTACTTCTTTTACTAGTGCTCTGACTACCGAGTTTTTTGAAAGGTTCGGAATACTTGTCAGGCATAGTTCTGTGTATCATCCACAGAGTAACCCTGTTGAGCGATTTCATCGAACGTTGAAACGACTCTTACGAGTCTTATGTTTAGATGCAGGCTCCGAATGGGACAAACATCTTCCGTCAATTCTTTTAGCGTTACGAACTGTATCGCACGAAAGTACAGGGTATACACCGTCAGAGTTGGTGTATGGGAAAATTTGCGAACCCCAGAGACGTTAGTAATGGAACATTGGATGGAACCGGAAGAAGAGGGTGATCTCGTCACTGAATATATGTTTAAGTTAATAAATAGATTAAAAAGATGTCAAGAAGTAGCTATAAATAAAATGGAGGAAATGCAAGTTAAGCGGAAAACTTGGTATGACAAAAACGCAGTAAAACGTGAATTTAAGGATGGAGATTTAGTCCTAGTGTTAGCTACATCCAGAGCAAATAAATTAGCAGTGCAGTGGATAGGTCCTGGGACAATTTTAAATAAAATTTCGAAACGAACTATTTAGTCGAAATCCCCGGCAGACGCGAAACATCTCAAATCTATCATATAAATATGCTAAAACCATATTACAAAAGGCCAGAACACGTTAACGTAATTATTAATGGTGAAACAAAAAACTCTCTCGCAGACCAGGAGTTAGAAATCCCATACTTAGAAAACAATTCTCTCATTTATGATTTCGAGGACGTAATCCAGGCTAGCGAGTTGAACAAACACCTTCACGACAAACAAATGGATCGACTGCGCGAATTATTAAATAAATACTCTAAATGTTTTTCAAACAATCCCGGTTTAACTAATCTGGTTGAACACGAAATCCAGTTAGTTAGCGATCAACCAGTTAGGACAAAGCCCTATCGAATGTCGCACCGACAAAATGAAATCTTAAAAAACGAAATTAACCGAATGTTAAAATTAGGAATCATTGAGGTAGGAGAATCGGATTACATGTCTCCTATGATTTTAGTTGAGATAGCTGGGAAAGAACCTCGTCCATGTATAGATTACAGGAAATTAAACGGGATCATTAGAACGGAATATTTTCCTCTTCCGAATATCGAAGAACGCGTAGAAAAAGTATCGGCGGCTAAATTTATTACCGTCTTTGACTTATCTAAAGGATATTGGCAAATACCTTTGAGTAAAACAGCACAGCGATACGCAGCCTTCTGTACTAGCTTTGGTACATACCGACCCCTAAGGATGAGTTTCGGATTAAAGAATGCTCCATATTTCTTTAGTAAACTCATGGCTGAATTACTTAACGGACTAGAGGATTTCGTTGTCCCGTATCTAGACGATATCGCAATTTTCTCAGATACTTGGGAGTCGCATATTAAACATATGGAAACGGTTCTGCAGAGAATAAAGAGAGCTAAGTTAACGATAAAACCTTCAAAGTGTAAGTTTGCGCAACAAAATGTCAAATTTTTGGGTCACATTGTGGGTCAGGGTTTTCGCACTCCTTCCGAGATCAAAGTTCAGGCTGTTCTAGAGTTCCCTACCCCTCGCACGAAAACCCAAATACGTGCTTTCTTAGGTATAGCGGGTTATTACCAAAAATATATAAATCTGTTCTCGGTAATTGCTGCTCCGTTGACGGATGCGTTGAAGGGAAGAGCAAAGAAGGGAGAAATTAAGTGGACGACCGAGTGTGAAAACGCATTTCGAGAACTAAAGGGAAACTAATTGATAAGCCCGTCTTGTACGCGCCAAATTTTGAACGAGAATTCATTGTTCAAACGGACGCTTCGAACGCAGGTATGGGAGCAGTTTTAACCCAATTAACTGAACAAGGTGAGGAGCATCCAATCCTTTACCTGAGTAAGAAATTTTCAGAGGTAGAGAAGCGTTATTGTACGACGGAGAAGGAATGTGCTAGTATTGTTTTCGCAATTAAAAGGTTACATTATTACTTAGATGGAAATTCATTTTTAGTTATGACCGATCACAACCCGTTGGTGTGGTTGAATAGAAATGTTAGTTCTAACCCTAGATTGATGCGATGGGCTTTGGCTTTGCAACCATATAATTTTAGAATTGTACATCGGTCGGGTAAAAGTCACAAAAATGCAGATAGTCTCAGCAGATCGGTGATAGATAATTAGGGATTGTTAATAATGTTCTCTTGCTCATGAATAATAATTGTTGCTTATGTTTTTTTTAGTTAAAGGTTAATAATTGTATTAAATTTTATTTATTTACTAGTACTGTATATCATATCGAATGGCGATGCGTGTCAAAAGATAAAGCCATGAAAAGCAAATGTATTAATATGCTTAATTTTGTGTACAGGGTTTTAAAATATACATGAGTATTTAGGTTACGCAAGAGACATATTGTGAAAAATATTTTGTGTGTAAGGTTGTACACTTCGCATATCATATCAACATGTCGTTAGTATAATTTTATTTAAGTATTGTGGCGAAGAATATTTTATGTGCAAGGTCTTACACTAGCATTTGATATAACATGTTAGTATAATTGATACTAGGCATTGTGATAGGAGTGTTTGTATTTTTATTTAATGTATAGTATGTTTTCTTACATTGATTACATTGCTATTTCGTGATATAGATTTGTGTAAGTTCCCTAGCAAGAACACTCACTTACTAGAAATAAGTAATTCCAAATTTAGTTCAGCGTTTTCTTTAGTAATTAAAATTGCAGCTCAGAAATATAGTGGTGCTTGATGAAGGGATGTGTCGGTAATCTGTCAGTTGTCTCATCGTCATCCCATTAAACTTTTCTCAACGGAAAAGTTCCATAAGAGAGGGCGAGAGCTGTAACGTCACGTCTCGAAAACAACAACAGCATCTGGTGTCGGTTTCTTTGTAGATTCGACGCCCACACGTGCAATTTCCGATCCAGCGCAACCCCTGTTTGACCCCCCGAGGAATCTAGCGACCCGACCGGAAGATGAGAGAGGAGAGATGCTTTGAACTTGCACGGGAGCGGTAACCAACGAAACCTCCTCTCACAAAATAGTGGACTCTAACAATCAAATTAATTTTAATAACTTTAATGTATCATTTTGTAAATAATTTTCAATAGTTGTGACGTAATAAATTCCATATTTTAATTCACCAAGAATACGCTACCGTTATTCTTTCAAACGTTACACTACCTACCAAATTTCAAGTCTGCATGTTTAATAGTTCCGGAGATATCGTGATTAGTCAGTGAGTGAGTGAGTCTCTTTTCTCCTTTATATGTATATAGGGAGAGAGTGAACCAATAGTAGGAATTGGAAAAGAAAAAACAAATTCTGGAAAATGTTCTATTGTATGGTTGCAATTTGATACAAATTTCAGCGATTCTTTTACAATTTTTTTGATGTCGTAAAAGTTAGGAAATGGAAGCTTTCATGTTAATGTTAAAATGGAGGCCTTCCATATATATATATACATATATATATATATATATATATATATATATATATATATATATATATATATATATATATATATATATATATATATATAATAGAAAAGAAAAATTAAGCATATACAAGTTTTAACGTTTTTCTTCTTTTTCGAATAAATTTTATCTACACTATTAAAATTAATTGGTAAACAAACGTATGCGTGCACAGAAACTCGCCGAAGGTATAAAAAAATTAGGAATGATCCGAGGAATCCGTTTTGACCGTTTATATTCCGATAGTGGAATTAGTTAAAATGATAGTAATTAAAAACCTTAAAACGGATAATTATTGCCATTTTTTGCCGCCAGGCGTCTAAGTTCCAAGTTTCCGAACTTTTTTTTTATTCGAGACATTTTTAAAATACGATCTAATTTATTTGACACTCAGACAAAAAATAATTACAGAATCGGAAAGATCATTTACTTCGCCACGATAAGATATAATTTATTTTACGATAGTTTCTATTTTTTTACGAATTTTTCTAAAATGAGTCAAAATTGATACGTTTTTATGAAAATGATTTCTAAATCGTTCCAATTGCATTTTCTTTCATGTTAATTAAATGATATTCTACTCTAAAAAAGTTAATGCTTTTCTCTTTTAGAGAATCAGTCATTAAAAAATAAAATATGAAAAACATTTTTTTTACGATTTTTCAAAAAATACTCAAAGTTTTACTTAAATACTTAATAATTTATTTATTTATAAAAATTATTTCACTAAACTTCTTTTCCGTGTGTAGAACAATATTATTCGTAATCTGTATAAAGACTGAAAAAATTGCTTAAAAATTATGATTTAAAAAAATTGTGTTTTTCGTTTTTTCCCCTTTTTGCTAGAAATATTTAAGCATTATTTTTGTTACATATTTTGTTTAAAAATTACTGTTGTTTGCAATCGATATATGAAGTTTGAAGGCATTGACTCAAAAATGAAACCCGAAAAAAAATTAAAACTTTAACTCAACTAACACATTTTTACAATAGGAATACCTCTTCCTGTTATTTTGAAGGTGATTTCATGACGCGATTGCTTAAAACGCTTCATTACTAACTGTTGAACCCGGGTCCGAAACAACACCATCGCTTAATTTTCATGATTTTTTAAAAAGTACTCAACATTTCATTCGCGCATTTAATAACTTCACCAGCAATTTTGTAATTGGGAAGATAATCTATTTCTTCACGATACAGTATTTTTTTTGTACAAAACATCGATACTTTACATATTTTAAGATTTTTTCTAAAATGAAACAATATCGATATGTTTATGTAAAAATGATTTTTAAAAAACTCATACTTTGATCTTTTAGAGTTAATGATTTAAAAAATAAAATGCCGAAAACTTTTTTTACGAATTTTTAAAAAATACTCAAATTTTAAATTTTTAATAACTTATTATCAAATTCAAAGTTTTTATAACTTCTTCATTTACAAAAATAATTATATGAATTTTTTTACGTGTATCGAACATTTCAAAAAATGCTCACAATTTTAACTCAACATTTTATACAGTTGTGAAATTTCGTAATTATAAAAAAATTTCTACTTTTTCACCTATTTTTAATAAGATATATTTTCGTTTCTAGTGCCTAAAAAGTTGCAAAGTGAGTGAGTGAAGTATTAAAATGAGTATTTAAGTCCCACTTTTCACTTACTCCAGAGCTCTGATAGCGAGAGGGGAAGGGGAATTTCCATGACAATATATTATGCATTTAAAAATGTTCGTGGAATGTCGGGGGAATAAATCTGTCTGACAAAGAAAAGCGAAAAAATTTCGAAACAGGGAATTTTTACACTCGGTAAAAGTTTGAGCGGAGAAGGGGGAGGGTGGAAGTCATTTTGTAAAAGAGTATTAGAAGTGCTAATTTTGTGAAGGAAAGGGAAAATTTATTAAGATAGAGAAAGCCCGAGGAAAGCCGGGCCATACAGCTAGTTGCATGCTAATAACCGTAACAGTCTAGATATATGTGATAAGGTAAGTTATAAAATTCCTTATCATTAACATTAAATTTTACGATTTAGTACATTTAGACTGTAACCTGAATTATTTGGATTACAATGATTAGTGTAATTACTTTTCTCGAAAAATAAATTTCTGTTTTATCTTTATTGATGACGATGAAAACTATATATATATATAAAGATCTCTATATAAATTCTTAAGTAAAGTTTTATTAGACTTTTTTTCTTAAATTCGAATTTCCTTTAAAGAGTCTCTAATAAGAATTTCATACGTTCTGTAGCAAAATTAAAGAAAAAGTACTCAATTAGCATTGGTATCAAAGTATACGAGTAAAGAGTTTCATTCTTTTTTACACCTGTGAGTATGTTACCAAGTTACCAAGCCAGTTCTTTTTTTAAAAAAATTGAAAATGTTACATCATTTTGCGTAGGTGTGATTAATCCTTCGTTCTTTCTCTCTCTCATCCCTGAATATAAAAATAAAAGTCCTTTCTTTGTGAATATATAAGATTAGAATAATTTAAGCCATTGGTTCTTTATCGTTATCTCTGTGTCGACTTTCTTTTTCACTCGCAAATAATTCATTTTTTTCCTCTTCGAAGTTTGGACGACATTTTCGTTCAATGCCCTTGATATAAAACCAAAATTAGGTATTTTGTTCAACTGAATGTGCAAAATTTTATTTCAATTAAATAGTTTTGTCTGTGAAAAAATTAATTTTATAAACTTTTTTTTAAAAATTAACGCGGAAAGAAATGCGCATACCAAGTCAAAATTATGTTGAAGGCAACTGTGTTAGAAAAATGACAAAAATATTTCTTCATTAAAAGTCTTATAGAAAAATCGAAGGCTTCTTCATTTATAATAACATTTCTCTTTTTCAATAATCTTCTATCTCTCACTATATATATATATATACTCTCTCTATATATATTCTATATATAAAGGGTGTTTTTTTAGAGGTATAGAACTTTAAATTGCAATAAAACAACGATGTATTATTCGATTGACATGGATTTTTTTTATTCGAAAGATAATCTTGTGGCATTACATTTTAAATATGATTTCTGGCATATGACTGCCACGGCTGACTCGGATGTAGTCCAATCTGGACGTCCAATTATCGATGACTTTTTCCAACATTTGTGGCCGTATATCGGCAATAACACGGCGAATGTTGTCTTCCAAATGGTCCAGCGTTTGTGGCTTATCCGCATAGACCAATGACTTAAAATAGCCTCACAGAAAATAGTCTAGCGGTGTTAAATCACAAGATCTTGGAGGCCAATTCACAGGTCCAAAACGTGAAATGAGGCGGTCACCAAACGTGTCTTTCAATAAATCGATTGTGGCATGAGCTGTGTGACATGTTGCGCCGTCTTGTTGGAACCACAGCTCCTGGACATCATGATTGTTCAATTCAGGAATGAAAAAGTTAGTAATCATGACTCTATACCGATCACCATTGACTGTAACGTTGTGGCCTTCATCATTTTTGAAGAAGGATTCCACCAGCCCATAAAGCGCACCAAACAGTCAGTTTTTCTGGATGTAACGGTGTTTCGACATACACTTGTGGATTAGCTTCACTCCAAATGCGGCAGTTTTGTTTGTTGACGTAGCCATTTAACCAGAAGTGCGCTTCATCGCTAAACAAAATTCGCTTATGAAAATCGGGAACAATGGCAATCTCGTTTTGAGCCCATTCGACGAATCTACGCCTTGCTTGATCATATTTAAAATGTAATGCCACAAGATTATCTTTCGAATAAAAAAAAATTCATGTCAATCGAATAATACATCGTTGTTTTATTGCAATTTAAAGTTCAATACCTCTAAAAGAACACCCTTTATATATACAGTCGAACCTCTATATTGCGAGTTTTTCTATATAGCGGACTTTTTCCTGGAACCTTGAACATTTCAGGATTTCCTTTGTAAAATAACCTCTATACAGCGAAGTGCATTTTCTATATAACGAACTTTTTTTTTTCTGATTCACAATTTTGGTTCTCCATTTTTTAATGTATTTCTGAAAAAATTTCAAGTTATTCTCTCTTTAACACATTTTATGCTGATCATAAATCTTGAACTGGTTTTATTAGATTCTAACTCGCCGAGAGCAATAGAGTTCTGGACGCTTCATTCAAGAAGTGCAACCATTAACCCCCATTGCCCAGATCGCTAGAAACATCTTCGATATCCTTTCTCACCCTCAGTGGAGTATGGAGTCTATTTATAAAATAATGTATGCTTAGTATTACTTGTATGCTTTAAATTATAAAATGTCCTTAAAATTAATTAATTTTAGTATAAAATTTTCTTGATATTGAAAATACAGTGAGTTCTTTGACATTCTTTTTTCTTGATTTCCTTGCAGTTTTTCTTTTTCTTTTTTTTTTGATGGGTAAGGTATATAAAATAAGCATATATTAATTAAAAAAAGTGTAAATAATTATTTTTAATATATAGTGTTTATGAATTTAAAATATTTGTTTTATGTGGTTTATTAAGTATATTAAAAGATGAACCTCTATAACGAATTTTCCATACAACGAACTTTTTCCGGGATTTAGCGACTTCGTTATATAGAGGTCCAACTGTATATATATTCTCTCTCTCTCTATATATAAGATTTAAGTGAGATGCTGTAGTAAATTTGTTGTTACTTAGGACACTTACTCGATAGTATTATCAGATCAAGACTCACGAAATTCATCGTGGCAAGTTCGCTAGTTGTACGCCTGTCAATATCCGTAGCTTTGAGCACCATACAAGTTGCAGCGTTATTTAGCTCCGTCTCAACCCTATTTTGAGGGAGAACACCCTGAGGGTGGTCGGAGACCTCCCATCTCTTTTCCCTTCCGCCAACCTCAAGAGAGGACTCACGGCTCGACGGCTATTTAGAGTACCATCATCCGTAAAGGCACTATTCATTTACCAACATCCATGCCTTCTCCGGGATTTGAACCCAGGCCCTGTTGTAGGAAATTTAGTACGTACTGTCGCAGCAATGCCAACATCCAAGACAACTCGCCAATTTTGCATGCATCTTACGCGCTGAATTGGCAACCATATGTGCTTAGTTTCATATGTCACCAAAACGGTTGCGATAATACGCTATTACCAAATATTCTGCAAGATAATATTAACCATAGTCACTTAATATTTGAAAAAGAGAAATTCCGATTCACATTATTATAAAAAGTTCTAAATAAATATATCGAAACAAATTGTTTTACTTCGCAGCTAAATGAAATATTTTGCAAGGGGAGAGCAAGGTAACAATTTTTTAAAAAAATAAAATGCAATTGAAGTGTTTTGCAAGAGCAAAACTTTAAAAAGGGAAATCTTTTTATATATAGTCAAAATCTAAAATGCAAAAGTTGAATGTTTTCTTAAACGATGTGTATTCTAACTAAAATATTAAACCAGGAGGAAGTAAAATCCTTTGGGAAAAAATGAAAATAATTCTTAAAACAAGTTTTGGATGCAATGCAAAAGAGGATTGTTTTGACAATCTACCAATAAAATTTGGTGATAATCTTGTTAATGGTGTTTATTTGCATGGTTTGATAAAGTTAATGCAAAAGTTGTGAACATGTGACTAACTTAAATGAAATAAATTATTGGTCGATAATAAAAGCGAAAAAAATTTTCGAAGAAGCTTTCCTGAGCAATATAACGGGATTAAAACTTATTTTAGGCAATTAATTGATTAAAGTGTCTTTGGGCATAACTTAATTCTTACAATTTATAAAATAAACTAGATGGTATGCCCGTTCTTCACACTAGTGAATTAAAAAAAACAATACAGATTGAAAACTTCTTTATCCTTCAATGAGTTAATTTTACGTGAATTGCAAACTTAACAAAAAAAGCCTTTTGCATATCTCAGCTGAACAAAAAACCATATTTGTTAAATTTTAAGTCTGTAGGCCAAATAGCTGACGTAAAGGGTTTTTTAACGCCCCCGTAACTCCCTTGTGGGTCAATTTTTGAAAACACCTTAAGCTGATCTCTGCTCAACAAAAGTAACATTGTATCAAATTTTGTGTAATGAATGGTTAAAATAGAGTAAATAATTTATATCTGGATGTGTAATACGTTAATATTACTGTTTTATTTATTTTATGCTAAAATTGTAATATTCGCAAGCAACGCCGTTCCTTACATTATAACTGTGATTCAATGGAAACATACAAAATGTTGGCGATAGAGCCAAGTTGGCATAATTTTTGACGACTATGTAGGACACTTGGCGATTGATTGAATGGTGCAGAAGTCTATATGCTGTAGTGTCACCTGGTGGGAAGCAGCAACAGAGAGGATAACACAAAAACCTTCTCCACAAAAAAATACGTATACTTGCCAATTTTCATAGTGATCGGTTGAACGGTGTTGAATGAAGCTATTTCATATATTACACAAACACCCATTTTTTTTAAATACAGATTTGAATCCATTTGTCTCAATCTTTCAAAAGATTAAATAGTTTATAAATGCTAATTTGGATACTATGATTCTATATAAGGATTTTGAAGTTTGAATTTGCTAATGACTAAACGTAAAAACGCAACTGGAATTTTCAATTGATGGGATATTTTGAACCTCTTGTTTCACAAGGTTTTAAATGTTATTTTCATTTCTCTCAGTAAGTGACTTCATAACTTACCAGTTTAAAAATTTGTAGAAATAGGAATAGAGAAACTAATCAAATTTCTATATAAAATTCTGTTATGCGGGAACGATGGGACTTCTTGCAATTTAATAAATTACTCCCCTTGGTTGTGTCACCGGGTCATTCAAATATAGTTGATAAAATCAAGAAACCTTTGGTGGCAGCGGTAGCTTAGTGGTCAAGGTATCCGATTGTGGCTGGCATGTCACGAGTTCGAGTCCAGTGCCACTTTCGACCCACCGTGTAGGGAAGGGATGCTCGTTAAATCTGTTGAGAGAACAAACGTCCTCCCGCGAGGTCCGTCGCCAGAAGCCCTCGTGTAGCTGAACAGTACGACGTTAGTATTGACTTCCTCAGGAAACCTTTAAATGAAGATTAACAATTATATTTGGTTCTAATTAAGTTATTACCAGTTATTTTCGAAAATACATCTTCCTTTTTAGACAATATTAATATTTCGAAAGACACGCATTTTGAAAAAACTGCGACACTAAAATTCTTGGCAGTTGATAAAAATTTGCTTGATATGCGTAAAATTAGTTTCTCTAGAGAAAAAGTTTTTCATGATGCTGTAATAAGTTTATTACAATTATCGCAACAATGTCAACGTTTAAGATAACTTGCCAAGTTGGCAATCCTGATTTCGCATGTGTCGTACGCGCTGAATTGGCAACCTTGTGCTATGTCACCAATACGGTTGTCATGGTACATTATTGTAAGCGCTCGCTAAAAAAATACCGCATCGATTGCCTGGACTAGAATCGCGGCGGGTAAAGGCGTTGTCTCATACGAAGACATTACCAATCAGCGGAACTAAATACTCACCTTTCAGGAAGTATCAGGTTTATCAAAATGTGTAGACTTTATCGAGGAAGTGTTGGAAGCTGCAACTTCAGTGATGAATTTAACTGAAGAGGAGCACCAAGAACGAATTTTGCGAAAAAATAAATAGAACTACATAGTACATGTAAGTTACAGTTTTACTATTTGAGCAATGAGTGAACAGTTTATAATTTGCACAATGGGTTAGGTCCACCGTTATGTGGACAAGGGGGTACCTTCTAGTTTATATGAAACACTTTATTCAACTGGCGTAAGCGAAATATCTGAAGAAAAAAAATTCATTATAATTTCAATCACTGTACTGCAACTAATAGGTTGGCTGAATGGATGGATTTTATTCAATAGCAAATTATTTTTCCACGATATTGAAATAAGATGGAAAAAAATGGTTAAAACCAAAGCGAGTGACGAGAAAAGAAAAAGATTTGAGAGCTAAAATAGGAACAGTTTATTTTCTGAAAGTACTTTTTTGAACTGGAATGTGTAATAAGCAAATAGAATACTTTAACGCAGTGGTTCTTAGACATTCCATCCAGCCGCTTCCCTTTTATGTTTCAAAAATACTATGAATTTACAAAACCTTTGTGGATGCGTTTCTACCTTTTTTATAAAAGATTATGTTGGAGTAACAGCTATGTAGTTGCAAACAAAAAATTGAATTGTATTCTTGATCGAAATCAGTGGCGCAAGGGGGTGGGGGTTCATTGTCGAAATTAATTTAGTTGATTGTTGAAGAGACTTAAGTATTTGATTAAATAATTAGCATTAATTCATAAAATCACTAATACTTAAATTTTATCAATCTAATTATAATCTAATAATCCAAGGATATGGAGTCTGGACGCGAGGACCCCTCCCGCCTGTGTGCGTCACTGATCGAAATGCATACTCTTAGATCTGATCTAATCTAGGATGGCACATGTTTCAATTGAGATATTTTAACATTAAATGAGAGACCTTTGCGGACCTCCGCGGGCTCTTAGACCACAATTTTAAAATTGCTACTTTATTTAGCTGCTTATTCTATTTTTTCGAAGGATTAAAAACAATATTTTAATGAAATTTCATTGAAAGCCAATTTTGGAGGCATTGGCTTAAAAATAATCTTTCTGTCAGCCGGTACAGCAAGCTCGCTGAATCTGAAATGCAAGCATCTTAAAGCAATTACATCAATAGGGACGACAAATCGCTTTAAAGGGCGCTACCCTAAAATAGATTTTAATCTTGATTAACCATTCTCCAACTTTAAGAAACTCACGGTAAAACTTTAAAAATTTGCTGTTTTTAAAATTAAATTTGGAAACATTCAGGTTTTGTATGAATTATTCCCAATTTCCGTTTGGAAAAATCTAAAGCAGCTACAGATGTGGGTTTGGCTTAAGTTTCTAATTAAGGTCTTTTATTATTTTCAGTTACTTTAACAGCAACTTGATTACGATTTAACTCATTTTCCCCCCAATTATCTTTTTAAAATTACCTCCGCAAAAACAGTCAGAGGCTTCACTATATATGATAGTACTTTTGTAAGATATCTTCAATGTTGAATTCAGTTCATTGTGTCGATTCAAGCACAGAAATAAATTAAACACAAAAATGTAGTACAAAATATTTTTTATTTAATATAAATATTGATGGTACACCATAGAAAACATAGCAAAAAATACTGTTTCTGAAAACAATGCATTTCTGCACTGTCAAGGAATGACAATAAATAACGCACCAAGGAAAAACACTTTATACAAAATCTGCAAATAAGATTAGGAAACATCCACGTTAAAAGATTTTACACATTTAATTGCGCTGTAAGTAGATAACAAAAGTTTGTTCGTTTCGTAATTAAATTCATAAAAAGCAAATTTAATCTAAATAGACACTTAGATGCGTCAAAATCATGGAACAAAATACCACTTAAGAAAAATAAAGAATATTAGCTTGTAGGAAACTCAATGTATAGATATAAATACAAGAATATATGTACATATGAATTCAAGTCTGTACCCTATAACAACTGGAGTTAAGAAATAAAGGCAGCAAGATTAAAAAATGTAAATGCTAAAATGTTAGAATTTAATACTTTTAGCAGACGTCAGTAAAAAATTGCGCAGATACTCGATTTCAACCACACGGAATATTTAATTTTGTATTTAAAATAGTAGACAATTCTTTCAACAATTTACAGTAAAAATTTATACAAGTAGTATGAAATGCATCACAACAGTTCGGTAAAAATGTCGCGTAAAAATTCAAGTTATGAATACTGTAACATGAAAGAACATAATGTAAAATATAGAAGGACGGATAACTAACTTTTCATAAACTGGACAAATTCTCCCTCTTCTACGGATATAAATTTAATTTTTTTTTACATGCATGAAATAGCTCATTTGGTTATAGTATATATAAAACTTAACTCCAGCAAAATAGTTCTAAATAATACCTTTAAAATTTGAAGAGGAATTTAATGAAATGAGAATATGAAAGGTATAGGCGCGTAGGGGTAGTTATTAAATTAGAAACAAGTTTCACAGAGATGTTTATAGCATTAAAATATTTAACATTACAAAATATATTTTAATATAGATACATTAATATAATGTTTATTGATAAAATTTGCTTGTACTTTAAATTTATACAATATTTTTATGTGTAGCAGTATAGCTTAGATAAAAGGTTATAAAGCATTAAGAGTATAAATATTTAATTTAATACGATTTGGTAAATATATGTTTAATCATTTTCGTACAAGATATTGCATTTATGTATGGCAAGAAATATGCAGCAAATTTACATAATATATATTAAATTATTAAGAGTACCTAGAAAACTTAAGCTTTAAT
Source organism: Trichonephila clavipes (assembly GCA_019973935.1). Taxonomy (NCBI): domain Eukaryota; kingdom Metazoa; phylum Arthropoda; class Arachnida; order Araneae; family Nephilidae; genus Trichonephila; species Trichonephila clavipes. The sequence continues at coordinate 495,588 of BMAU01014840.1, forward strand.
AAGAGTCAATGATGGAATGCATGTTAATTAACGATTTAATATCCAACTAGAATTATTTAGGTGTTTAAAATTAAACTCCTATGCAACAAAGGACACTTTCTCTTCAAACTAAAAAATGGCATTTTCATAACTTCATAGGAACCATATAAACCAGCTTAATACTTAAAAACAAGAATTAAAATGAAGTCTAGTAGAGTAAAAACTGCTTAAAAGAAATGATAATTCTCCAAAAGCACGCAACAAAATGCACAAAATGTCAACATACTGAATTTCCCCCGGACATTCCATAAACTACAGTTTGGCACACTTGGTCTTGTTAATCGTTGGGTTTAAAAATTATAGTAAATTGGCCTTCCGCAGAAATGCGTCTGTTCCGCTTGTAAATACAAGTTAGGTCATTGTCTTTGAATGTATGAGTCCCGAGTTATATATATATGATTGGAAAGACTTCTGAAGCACCTAATAATTTAAAAACTACTCCTGGTGGGAGGGTAGAAGTGTCTTACGCAGGTTCTTCGTCACTGAAGTGGGAACTGCTTTGAAAATACGAAGTCATCTCCGCCAGTAGAGTCACTGTGCTATAAATGGTTTGACAATCCCTAACGGATCGTCGGGAGCACATAGGCTGGTCCATAACAAATTCGTTCAGTATTCGAGAGTTGTTGTCTGTAAAGTAAGTGTCATCATCGCTTTCGCTCGGATCTTGCAGAGTCAAAATGCACAGTCTGAGAACGCACATTAATTGCCGCAAGTTCTGAGCCAAGCTTCTGGCATTCTCTGGCAAGCCTTCGCTGTTGCACATTTCCCCAGCGTAACGTTCGAGTTGCGCAGATAGGAAGTAGACATGAGCTGTGTGGTTGAGTAGAGAAGTATAGAACATTCGAAGCACTTCAGCAGGGGTGCTGTTCTGAAAGAGAAGAAAAGAGACTTTGAGATATAGTTGTCACAAATTGTTTACAGAAAAGGGAATTAGAGAAGCTACCGTTTAAGAATACACATCGAAAATGGTTCAACACGAAACTGAGGAACTGGAATATTTTTTCGTGTTAAAGGATACTGCAAAAAGCATACATTCATAACTAAGTTTATTAGTTCATATATACATAATGTATAAGCGCTTTTTAAATAAAAATCAATAAATCAGAAACCTTCACACAAGTGAAATTCAATACGAAATTTAAGTTTTGAAATACAAAACATTCGAGTTTTCGGATAAACCCAATACCAAAAACAAATTTACATTGCCTTTTTTATCATCAAACTGTCCGCCAGTTTTTCCGATGCCGTCCCTTGTTATTCATTGGCGTTTTCGTTATGTGCATCTAAATAACTGCGCACATTTGTCGAGAGCCTAGCTACTTATAAAAAGCTGTGATCGCTTTCCAAATGTAGCGAAGTGATCAGCGATTGGGCGTGCCCACGCTAAGAGGCCAAGAGAAGAGTAAACAGATGGCCGTGGCTTTCGGAATAAAGAGTTCGAAAATGTTAGTCTGTTCTTGAATACGAGGTTTAAAATTTAATTAGAGCTATCGTTGGGCCAAAACACTTTTCATGATGTTTCTCGCTTCGAATGTTTTTGTGTGGCGTTTGTAGGGGCTGAGGGTGAAAGTATCTTTGATAAACCAAATTTGTTCCTGTCGCAAGCTATTCCAAGGGTATTTCAAAGTCAAGTTATCGTTTCTACGAAACATGAAACCACCCCTTTTAAATCTTGCCTGCGTGGCTGGCGTTTTCCCTGTTTTGTTCATTCCCAGAAGTGAAATCGTAGTGTTAAGCTCTTTTCATTTCGTGGCGAGAGTAAAAATGCATTAAAATACATAGTTTGTCGGAACCGTTGTTTTACATCGTGTTAACCGATATTTAGTCTTAAGTATTTTCAAGTTAAAAGAATTTTACTATCTCAAACTAAGTGAATCTAAAATACCATTCTCAAGAGTAGAACAAAAAAGTTGCTATATTGTTCATTTAAAAAATACTCAGTAATGCCTTGATTGCAGAAACACTCGCCGTTCATAAACCGCTGTATTTTTGCTAACTAAATTTAAGCGAGATGCGGAAGTGATGTGTACTGATTATACCACGTTACAGATAAATCCCTTTTAACTGTTTATTTAATATTAAAAAATAATTCAGATTTCTTCCGACATAGTTTAATAGTAGAAAAGCCATTGCTCTAAAAACGTCTAACGCTATATAAAAGAAATGAAGTCTGTGTGTAGCGATGTGCGAAACTAAATTCGTCTCGAAAGAGAATGAATCAAAAAATAGTATGCTTAAAAAATTGTCTCGACGTTTCAAGTTTGAAGTCTTTTTCTCTTGTTTTGAAGAGAAGCAATCTTTCAATCAGTCTGTTATTCACGCAAGGCAGTTCGAAGTGCGAGAAAGCGTTACAAATATGACTTTGTAAGCAGTTCCACTTAAGGTATCCGACTACGTTCGGAACAGTGATTTTAAAAAGGCGCATAAATGGATAATTTTTATGATATTTAGTGTCACTTAGACTTGAATACATGTATAAAATTGCTTTAAGGACATTGACAAAAAAATTTAAATACAATATTTATCGGCACCTTAATAACTTTTCAAAATGTTCTCCTTTTGTGAAGTGAATGTGAAGTTTAGTGGCGCAAGGGCCAAATTTGGCCAAGCTGCGCCAAACACTTGTTAAACTAAAAGCCGTATAATTTTAAAAATATATATGTTTAAAAGTATATATGTACACATATATGCATGCATGCATACATAAAATATATTAAAAATACAAAGAGACATACAAATCAAATTAAATGTAAAAATCCAATCTTTAAAAGGAAGGCAAAAAGGTTTCGGTGGGGGAGTTCTCCTTTTGTGAAAAATGCTTCCATTATAATAAAACTTTGCCTGTATATAGCTCAAACCTCTGTACAGAGGCTCAACAATGACTTCTGAAAAATTCACATTTTCAGAGTCACAATTCTTTGAAATAATTATCGGTATGTTTTTCTTAAAATTTCTCCCCTCTGTTGTCGTAAAACATGGATAAACCCACTTCTAGAATTTTTGAAATATGCAACTTAGTTGAGCTTCTGTACAGAGATCTAAGCTATATACAGGTGAAATATTATAATTGAAGCATTTTTCACAAAAGGAGAATATTTTGAAAATGGATCATTCTATATTCATTTTTTGTCAAAATATTGTACTTAAATAATTTGTTATTGTAATACTATTCTCAAAACAATTTTATATATACATTTTCTAATCTAAGTGACACTAAATATCAAATATTATCCATTTATACGCTTTTGCAAATAACGGTTCCGAACATAGTCGGATACCTTAAGTTATTTAAACGTGCAAAAATCTTCAATTCGTAGTTTAACAATATTTTGTGGTTAAAATGTGCAAGAGTTGTGTCCCTTAACAAGATTGAACAGCCAAGCATTTTTTTTTATTAGTCCTCTTATTGTTAAGTGAGAAACAATTTCTCCAACTGGAATAACACGATCTAAAGCAGCGCTCCCCCAACCTCCGGGACGCGGATAGGTACCAGTCTTTGGATCAAATAGTAGTACCAGGCCGCACAAAAAACCCATTCTCATTTTATTTGCTGTTGTGTATTCTGGTTTGTGCGACATTTTATGGAAAAATAGCTTTATATTTCATGTTAAATCATTTTATATTCAATTTTCGGTGTAACCATTTTATTCTGAAGATATATGTTTAAATACAATTTAAAATTAAAATTTTAAAATCAAAACAATCTAAAATATAAGCAACCAATGGTTCCCTCCCTTCAGTGGGCTGTAGTAAAATCAAATTTTGACCGGTCCGCGACGATAAAAAGGTCACGGAGCACTGATCTAAAGGACTCAAGTTTCAGGAATCTCAATGTGCGTGGAGGAGAAGCCGCAGCTTTATATAAATTGCAATTAACTTTTAAACAATAAGAGTAATCTTTAAATTTGCAAAATTTAAAATTTATACAAAATTACTCAAAACTCCCCATCGCTGAAAATAAGAAATCTTTCGACCATAAAAGGAATGCTTAATTTATAAATGTAATTGGAAGCTTATATCCTTTAAAATCCTAAGCATTAAAATAACATTACATAAACTTACCGAAAGGCCTTCAGCTGTAGGAACTATGCCATAAAGAGGTAATTGGAGTGTTGAGCAATCATCAATAACATTCTGAAAGATTAAATGACTATGTACAATTTATACAGTAATAAGAACTTAAGTTTTTCGTTCAAATGAGTTGGCCCATTTATGATTTTTCATAATAGTAACAAGTTAAAAGAATCAATTTTAAGTATTACTATGATCTCAACAGCCAGTTATCCCTAAAAGATAAAACCAGAAAATTACACTTTAATTCTTAATCAATTGAGTTTTGTCCGGAAACAAAGAAAAAGTTCGAGTTATTACTGAAGAACATTATGAAAATTAAGATTTCGAGTAAAATTTTTTTATAGACAAATTATTTCAATTGCAGACGATTTTAAAAATAGCTTCAAGACTTGAGCAGAAGCTTTGAGTATCATTTAGAAAAACGCATAGAAAGATTTAAAGATCGCATAGAAAGGTTAAAATTTTTTTAATGCATTACACACATTTCAGTTAAGTATTTTTAGTTTGTTTTATCTTTGCAGCATTTAACGACATAATTGGTTAATGGGGAAAACCATAGCCTTATATAATGTTATTAAACTTATTTTTCCAAAATAGCCTTGATATTTGTTTTGAAAACATTACTATTTTTTTCAAAAATATATTTAAATGACATTGATCACTCCGATATTTTTAGCATGTTGCCATCTTTTTCTTGGGTTTTACCAATTATAACGATTGTTTTCCCTCCATTAAATACATTTTCACTCAAAAATATTAAGTGCTTTCCCCAGTTACATAAATGAACAATTTTAATACTTTGTTTACCCATTAAAAGAACAGATACGCTTCTAGTCATTGTAAAACATTTTAAAGGAAGGAGAATTTTTTCCAACAATTTATTCCGTTCGAAGCTGACATCACGAAATTAAAGAAATTTTTTTTAGAACAGAAATCTTAAAAAGGACACATTAGTATACCGAATTTTCCCATTATTCAATTTGGGAAGATTTATCGCGTGTACTCAAAATATCATCTAAATTTCAACAAGCTACTTAATATAAACACGCAATTTAAGAACATTTCCACTGCGTGTACTATGAAAAAGTCACGCAAATACATTAGTTGTTTCGGGAAAACATAAAAGTTCGCAAATAGCATGTCTCGTTCCGGTGCAAAGGAAGGATTGGGAGAGGGAAGGTTCTATTGTCTTACATCGGTATGACGTCACAGTCAGACACGTGTCTTCCAAACTTCCTGCGAGAAAATATTTACACATTTTGTCTGCATGTTGTCAAAATGATTGCATGTAAACCATTTAGAATTCTACATTGCTTTCTTTATGGTAAACTAATCTTAAATTACTCGGGAATGACTTAATGTGTCGTGCTTATTTTTATTCGATTTAATGATACGATTCAATATCTTTTGAAAGATTTTTTACTAATCAATTAAGTACCGAAGCATTTCTAGTTTAATTTTCTCGGCAGTTAGCATTTAAAACAAATTCTTAAATATTTAACTTTATCAATTCTTTTATATAAAGAACACTAGTTCGACTAAATATTTTAACCCGAAATATTTTTCTTAATACGTCAATAAATTTCCAGGATATACAGTATATTAATACTGAGATATCGGAAAAAAATGAAATGCATTAAATTTTATGTACCAATTTTAATACTTTAATTTATATTTATAAAATGATTGTGAAAGTTCAAACTTAATATAATTAGAAATTATGCATCAAAGAAAAATGCTTAAAGTAATTATAGATCAATAGTTTGTTTAGTTTTAAATAATTATCTTGTATCCAAGTACAATTTAAAGTTATTCGTTTTAGTAAGGTATTACGCAAATAAAGTTAATTAACGAAACGAAGACAAAGAGGAAATTGGTTCGAAATAAAACTTTACTCTCATTTTTTAAATTTTATATCCCAATGCTTTAGTGTTGCCATCCAAAATAACTATTGTAAAATACAATTTTGGAAGTATTCTTATACATGCGGGCATTGAACTTGTAAGAACATAAATAAAATTTCTATAAATATTTTAATTGTAAAACATGTACGAGTGGAAGTGTGCAGTAGGTTGTTATATTTCAGTATTTCCGAAAGTTGTGTATGGAAAATAAGCGTTTTCGTTTAATATTTTTAAGAATATTTTTAGTTGAAAATTGCTCTTAAGACTTCGAAGTATTAAAAAATCTTTTAGCTTGGATTTGTGAATATTAATAGAGTCCTGCATTTTACACAATAAGTATAAATTAGAGGAAGAGACATCATGACCTTAATAAATTAAACCTAAAGAACCAAATTTATAAGGTAACTTATACTAACTAAAGCGTTTCAATGTGCAACAACTTTTAATCAAGACAATGAAAATTGGACGAAGAAAATTCTGTAGAGAAGTTCTATATTTAGAATATTTTTTAAAGCAAGTTTATTGATTAAATCCTCTTTCGAAACAGAATATTACTAAACGCCAAATTCTGTAATTTAATTTTTCATTTAGAATTCATGTATAAATTCAAAGACTGAAATTAAAGCCATACATTAACTAACGTGGGAAATATTCATGGGTTAAAACTTTTAAATTCAAGCAATAAACTTTGACAGAAAAAAAAAGACGATGGTGAACTTTAATGTTTGTATATTTACAAACTTCATTTTTTTAGAGTTGAAGTTAAATAATACAACTCAAAAAAATTCCCGCCGTATGTACTAAAAACAAAGAAAAATTCCGATTATAACAGATAAAATTTACAACTCTGTGTATAAATTTAGAATTAAACATTAAAATTCCCGTCTCATACTCGCTGAAATTCAAGAACCTGAAATGAAGCTAAAAATAGAAACCTCATCTACATATCCCAACGCCCACCAGAATGGAACCAACAAAAATACAGAAGCGTAATAATTATCAAAGAAGCGTTTAAAATCTAATTTATACAAGGCTCCAAAGCACCTCGAAAAAAAAAAATATGTATATGATATATATATATATGTTCTGCCGTCCTTTTAAATTTACAAACAATATGAAAGAAAAAGAAAGCGCACTATATTTTTTTATAATTTCACCATGTTCGCCGTCTTTCTTAGCAATATGATCACGTACGCTTTTTTATATAAACGGGGCGACGGTGTCCGTTCAGAATTCAAATGAGATGAAGTCACTTTAAATACGTCAATGGGAAAATATATTTGCAGAAAAGTCCTTTTTAACGACTACCGAAATTCGCATTTCCGTGTTGGAAAATCCTCCTTTGCCACAATACACAGGTGCTTGTCGGATATACTTATTCTCTCAATTCCGTTACAGTTCAAGAACAAATTAATAGTGTATTTGCCTCTGGCTAATTGTCGAAGGTAATGTTAATAATGTGTGCAGATTTCGAAGGATAACACAACTTATGGTCAACATTCTAGCTGGGGAAAAATGTATGTGTTCAGATTTAATGCATTCGTTTTATCTTTATAATAAAGATGTTTTCTGAAACTTAAAAGCTTTATACAAGGAAAATTAAACGCTGTCCACAAAGAAATACTAAGACGTTTTCAATTTTTCCCATTAACATACGTTACCACATAAACAACTAAAGCTTTTAACGAAATAGCCGTAATAAAAATTCTCTAAAATTAAACGTACTGTAGCATCTGTTTGTATATTAATGATAACCCAATTCAATTCCGTTTGGAATTAATAAAAATTAGAGTAGAGTAGCATTAAACGTTAATTAAATATAAATTTAAAGCAGTTTTGAATTGGGAACCAATATATCTATACTCCCGTGAGTAAAACACCTAAATTTCCGAAATAAACCTTTTGTACGAGTCAATGGAATTTTAGTTAATATTTCTAATCTTAATGAAACTATTTTATTTTCAAACCCATTTAAATAGTGATTGCTTATACCAATGCTTCTTAAACTTTCAATACTTGTGACCTAATTTTCAATCAATTTTCTTCACGCCCCCTCCCCCATTCAAACAACAATGTATTGAATTCAATAATGTACTTTGAAGTAAATCTACAATACGAATTTAATTACAAAACGTTTTTTTATATAATTTTACATACGACAAGCCCATGGGGTCATTGATAATTGAACTTGTTCTTAACTTTGTATTGCTTCATTATCCAATACAGTGAGTGCAGTACCGATGCATTTATAAATAGACTACATCAGTGTACATGCGTATTTTTTTATTATGTCAGAATGTGTTTTGTTTTGCTTCCTTTCAGTTCATTAATATTTTTAATGAATTTCGACTTTTGGAATGCTCGCGCCTTCTCCTTGTTGGGTTATCATGACCCCAAGGGGGTGCACCCCACGGTTTGAGAAACACTGGCTTATACAATGGTCCCAATCGAGTACGTTTAGAGTAATATATTTTACACACGAATCGTATGCAAATATTGCAAGTATTTTTTTAAAATGGCTTTGAAACCTATTCAAGCTTGGAGAGGTCTATAGGTTTTAACGATTTGTCAGAAAAAGTGATTGCACTTTTCTCCAGGAAGACTTTCCTCACCAGGAGCAAGGTTCAATTCCTGGTTTAATAGATCTTTAATTGCCAACATCTTTAGAAAGGCACTTGAAAGTATTGCATATTTTCAAGTTTCTGTGAAAGCAAATGGGAAAATTGGGTCGAAATGCAAAATTACGCAATTCAAGTTCACTCACCAGCACAATTAAAAAAGGCGAATAAAATCCTTGTGGTTAAAATAGCCACAATAAAAAACTAAAGTGTATAGTCTCTCTTAACCACGTGACTGACATTTATAATTTATGGTACTCCCTGCCTGATCATAAGGTTCATTACAATTTCCGAATGAATTCTGAGGAGTAAAATCGCCATTACTATTCATTTCCAAGGTTACCGGTTTCAGTGGACAACTTATCCATCTTTTTAAACTTCATGTGTGTGTGTGTGTTCCCAATATTAATTTTACTTCACTTTTAAAAAATTAATTTTTTTAAAAACAGTTTAGTAGGAATTAGGATGCATAGTTAATAGTATTTAAGTATTCAATTAAATTTTTCTCGCGACAAACTAGAGCTTGCATTCAACGATGAAAATGGTCCCCCAAACAATCTTTTGTATTCAGTACTTTTTCCAAATTTACATTTCTCATGCTGATGACAAAGTGGCAGGATCGTATAACTTATTCGCCATTTTTCATATTTGATTGTACAGAAAAAGCGATTTTCGTTACGGTATGAAACAAATTCTGGAAATTTAAATTTTTAATGAATTTCATGGCATTTAACAATACTTTAATGTTTTAAAATCTGTAGTTTCCTTTAGAGATAGGACTTTTAAAGATGCACATTGTATGAGTTTCATACTTTTATTTATAGTAAATTTCTTTTAAGCACAATTTAGTTGAAAGGGATTTAGGTAAATAGCTAAATATACATGAATGCATCACTTGACTTTTAAAAATTTAGATGGAGCTATATTTTACCCGAAGAATATTTTTAAATTAGTAAATATTACTTTTTAAAAAACACTTTCATCCAATAGCTCAAGAACTGAATGCTTTATGAAATCTCGCACAAAAATTTCAATTCTTTCTGAATGATTGGCCTATAAAAAAGGGTTTACTATTACCTTGGAAAATAAAAACTTGAATGCCTCGGAAACTAATCTTATTTGAATATACAATGTCCTGCAAGTCTTTACGACAAGCGCAACTCCATCCCTAAATTGTAAAACCTGCTTTATAAAACTAAATCTTTATATAACTGCTGGTATTTTCCTGTAACTTACCTGTTCAAGAATCGTCCTTGCACTCTCGTTGAGCAACAAAACTTTGCCTTTAAGCTCTTTAACCATCGCCCTGCGAGTGGTCTCGCGTTCCTTTTCGGAAAGGTTTACGTGCAGTTGCGAAGCATTATTCAACGCACACGGATTCAGCAGCATTTCCGAAAAGGAAAGCTCCTTCACTTGAATGGGGGCATCTGTTGATACAGGATTGGCAGACGCAGAACTCAGGATCATCAGGATGAGGATGAGCAATAAGGACGGAAGTCTCGAGGAACTATAATCTAATTAAAAATGGAATCTATTAACATATGCAAGCTCTTAAAAACTGATTATACACACCGATTAGTATCGGATTAGCAACATGAAAACAGATTGTCTGGATGAGCGAGTGTTTATTAGCTTCATACTAAAAAAGAGGGCCATTGGCGACAAAACTCGTAATTTTGAACCTCGATCAAGTGAGAATACCTGGCACCCCTTCTCCATGTTCGCACAACACACCAATGGGAGGAATTTGAGCCTCTAAAGATTTAACGCGCATTATCCCCTGTAGATGGTGGGTCTTCAGTTGAACCGAGCTCGAACCCATGACACTCCAGCTACAAGTCTGACCCTGACCCCAAGGATGCTGCAGTCACAATGGATAGTCTACATTGAGATTGCTATATTTTTTACCCATTTCCAAGATTAGCAGAGAATTGCTATATGCAAACTTCATAAATTCTTTTTCTTGCATAATAGCGTTTCCAAGATTAGAAACAAATTAAAAAGTTTACCATATATTTATCCCTCACAGTAATATAAATTTGCTTTAACATAATCATTGTGATTACTATGTGTTGAGAACATAAGTTTTCAAATTCTGAATTTTAAAATATAGGAACTGAATTCTTTAACTACACAACACCGTTTATTTGGCAATGGAAATAGACGTTTGCGAATTAATTTTACATAAGGAAATATACATTAATGTTCAAGTCCAGAAATTAAACTAGAAAGTTTCTACCAATCTATTTGATTCTCTAATGGACAAATAATTAACGTAACAATAGAATTTAACCCTTAATTTCCTAATATTAATATATAGCTATACACGACCCTATTTCTTCGAAATCTTTTCCCAAAGGAAAAGAGACAAGGTTCTTGCTTTGCTGAAATTAAAACTGAATGCTTTGAAGCAAATAGTTAAGATCCAAGTATTACATTCTTCCTTTTAAATTTTAGAGAAATTCTGAGCGTCCAGACATCTTGGAGCTCCAACCGACACCAAAGACAGATGTTCCAGATAACAAAAGATACCTTTTTTGCTCTTTAAATTAAAGCATATAATAGGTACTTCCCGATTGAAACAATTGTAAAAAAAATAATTTTGAAACGCCAAGAGAACGTCTACGCTATTTTACACTTTGCATAAGCTTCATAAAGTCTACAGAATCCTTCCTTACCTTCAAAATTTCCATAAAAAGACTAAAGATAATTTCTTTAACATACACTAGCAACACGACACACAACATAAATTAGTATTTCTCTCAAATGAAGATTTAATTTGAGCATAAAAATTGATATGCATTATTTTTTATTAGTTAAACGCGTTTGGAAACATTAAAATTCAGCGTGAAATATTAAACTAAGTTGTAAGCCACAGACTATGCATAAGCGATGCCTTATCTTTCCGTTCTCTCTCAACGGAACCGGTTATTAATGAACATAAGCAAAAAGCATTATCCTTCTCTGGCTGAAACATCTTGATGTTTCTCTTACTGGAACATCTGACGTCACTGTGGATATGAGTTTTGAATGCTGTTGAAGTGATTTTAAAAATGGTACAAATTTAAAAATGTCTTTTAGTATAACAGAATTTTATAAGTACAGTATAAACATTTATATGTGTACAAAATTACTAGTAATATTCAATAAAAGTTTTGGATCATTGATTGTGATATCAGGGTTATAAAGATCACACTATCAAGCTACCCAAGGGCTATTGAATAGAGCAACGGTATAGTGGTGAGGACAACGCTTTAGTTTATACTACTCTCTCAACTTCCACATCACGCTCTTGTTAAATCTATCGAAACTCAATCTTCGCATCCATCGGCCTGTATATGGGTCTTAAGTGGTAAAAGTTGAATCTACGACTTGGCAGAAATATAGTCACGAGTTCCCGAGCATGACCGCTCTGTTACCCCTTCTTCCCAATGTGGGATATACCAGAATATTGGATTAATTTACGTCGCTATAAAGTAACACGAGAATTATTGGCAAAGGACTTCGTAATTTCTAACCATGGTCAAGTGACGAGGACACCCGAGCTGACACCTTTCCTTTCCAGACAACTACATCATACTAGCTTGAGGACTTATAACCTCGGCAAGTTTTATATGAATCATCGATTTTTATTGGTACAAGGAGTTTAACCTAAAATTTGACAATATCGGCCACCAGTTAGTCTGACCACTCTGCTACCACCCTCTCTTTAATTTATTATATTGGTTATAATAATTTATGTCTCACTGAAGTAAGATGAATGGTATTGGCGAGACCTCGAAATTTTGAACTATGGTCAAGTGACGACGACGACACTCGAGCTAGCACACTAGAGGGAGGACTTTGAGCCTCTACAGATTTCACGGAGAATCTTCAGTGGTACTAGGTTTCGAACCCGTGACCACGACCACTCTGCTACCGCACTATAACGAATAAAGTAAATAATTGTTTTAATAAGACTAAAAATAAAATCTGAAAAAAAATAAAATTTAAGAGTAGTTTAAATTATACAGTTTCTTACTAGGGGCGTAGCTAGCGCCGTATCAGTGATACGAGACCCCTTCCAAGCTACTTCCCAGTTCTAAAAAGGCCCCCTCCCAAAGAATTGATACAGGATCCACTCAGGACAAGTTACGCCAGTGTGTTTATACATTTTAAGAATATTCAGAATGAACTCTAATGTTGCATTAAATCAGCGTTTCTCCAACTATGGAGCGTGAAAACGCTACGTGGGCGGCGCGAGTATATTGAAAGGTCAAAAACGAAATATTTAAGTTATTAATTTACTGAAAGGAAGCAAATTAAAATATATTCCGACATAAGAAATGAAACATTTGCACTGTTACAATATACTTTTAAATATATCGGTACTGCATAAAGTATTTGATAAGTAATACTAAGTTAAGGAAAAATTTAATTACTAGCGACTTCCATGGGTTTGTCGGTTTATAATTAAGTTATAATACAACTTTGACTAAAGTTCATTATTGCATTCAGTACATTGTTACTGTAAGGGGGGCGATGAAAATTATGATTGAAAATTGGGTCGCAAATATTGGTTTGATAAGCGTTACATTAAATCGAACTGTGAATTGAACGAACTCTTTATAAGTTCCACTTATAAAACCAACAAACTATACTATTGCACTGGGTAGTTTTCGTTTTAATGCAAATGTCTTATCAATGTAAACAATCTACATTTTATTGAATGAGAATAGCATTTGACCACATTACTAAAACTGCAGTGATGAAAATGCCTAAACAAAACGACACAACAACTTAACCAAAACATCACGTCTGAAAGTCACGTGCGAATTGTGCAAAGGACGAAGATAAAAATAGCAAGCGGCTAGCAGCTAAGCGAGAGAAACCACCAAAACACATGGTTGCCCGACCTTGCACCTGACCGTAAGGATTCTATTCCATTTCACAATTACCTTCGCGTTATTCCAAACAATCGTCCAGGCCTCTGACATAACAGAACCAGGTGGAAATTCCGATGCAGAACTGAAATAGTGGAAATTCCCTTCATCGAGAAGGGACATATTTACGTCAGTAAGAACAGTTGCGAAATGTGAATGAGGTGTGGACATAAGACATGTCAAGGTGGTGGATTTCTATCACATGCCCCCTTTTTTTATATAAGTGATAGGAGGAAGAAAGAGGGCTTAATGGTAGTTTTGTATTCCTTTTAATGTCCCTTCAACATGAAAATGTTTAAAAATTGATTCCTGGGATCGAAGACAATAAAACGTGATATTTCCCCCCCCTTTCTTCCCCATCCTATCCGCTCTTTTTCCTATGGCAATACAACGTGAAATACATTTTGAGATTGTGCAAGAAGTTCAGGTCGGTGTGAAACATCTGGTAAACGCGTATCAGGATACTAGTCAATATTTATCAACACGTGTTTCACATTTTGTTCCTTTCGAGAAACTACTATTGAAAGCCGAAAATGAAGGACAAACCAACTACAAGACATTAATTTTATATTTATGAACTAGAACATCTTTTAGAAAAAAAAGCATCTTAATTTTACAGTAAAGTGGGGAAACATTGTGCTTTGCTTCAGATGAAAAAAGATGGACGTCATGAAATTTTCTAACGCATAATCTAAATGACTAATAAGTATACCTTGCAATAGATATTTATAGGAAAATTTTTCTGTTGACCGACTTGCCGATTAGTGCAAAATTTTGTCAAAGTAAATCAAATGCTAGTTTATTTCGCATTTTATAAATATTTCATGGATAAATTAGATTTAATTTATCTACAGAAATGTTCCTTATACCACTTGATCTACTTATTCAGATATAGGCCCACGAAATTCATCCTGACAAATGGCTAGTTATGCCGTTATCCGCAGATTTGAACACCGGTACGCTTTAGCTGGGTTCCACCATAATTTTAAGAGAACACCACCTGGGACCGGTCAGAGGCCTCCCACCTCTTCCCTTTACCTCACGAGAGTACTTGCTGCTTTGGGAATATTTAGAATGCCCTCGCAAACATGGGTAAAACACATTTAAAGTCATGCATGCCATCTCCGGGATTCGAAACCAGACCTAAAGGCACAGCAATCAGCGTCACTAACCACTATATGGGCAGCTATTGTCGGAGCCCAAAGCATTTTGTGTAGTTTAATATTTTCAATATTTAACCAAGGAGAACTTTCTGAAATTATGAGCTAATATAAAATGCTTCAGTGAAGCAAACACTTATAAAATAACCATATACACACAAGAAGCCAACATTTATGCTGTGTAGACTAAATTTCTCCACATTAGGAATTAAAAATAGGGATGATAAAGATTATAATAAAAACCCCACTTGTCTTGCTTTTAGTCTAGTCTAAACTAGAAGTCATGCCTAACTTTCATCTCCCTCCCTGCGTAATTATAAGCTTTCAACAGGTTTTAAAGTAGTTGAATTTTTTTATTCTTCTTCATCAGTCATAATCCAAACTCTGTTGTGATCGAGCATACACAAAATTCACGGTTAAGAACTTTGCCACTTGTTTGATAACCGTTAGAATTGCAGGTTCCTTTCAATAAAATAAACAGGATTTTTTATCAAGATTACGCTTTACATGTACTTAATTTACGAAATTGTAGATTTCTTGAGAGATGTTTGAATTTATATGCATAAAATGAAACTACTATAAAGATAATTTATTTTAACAGTTTTATATATAAGTGATCTGCAAGCCTCGATAGAGTTTATCGAATAATTTGCTATACGAATCTTATGGATCAAAATTTTATTGGAATGCAGAACATAGGATAACCTGAAAGTTAGAATTTGACTCTAATACTATTTTAAATAAAGAGTAAAAATTCAGAATCTGCGATAAAATTTCCATGATAATTATGAAGTTAAAATTGAACTTGTATGAATGAGTTCGTGGTAAACTAGCCTATTTCCAGGTAGAAAAGTATCTATACGTTCAACTAGTAATGCATTCACAACTAGCGTCATAGTCACCAACTTGAGATTCGAGTATCCTGATACTACCAAAAACCCGCCTAGTAGAAGGGTCGGTTGCATCCGGGTCCTCCCGTTGGGGTGGTGTGGAAGTAGAGAGTGAGGTGCCACCTTGTATCTTCTCGTCACATGACCGATGTTCATCGCCAGCATCACTCGCGCTGATTTGGAATGCGACTTATGAATCATTTTTTTTTAATTTGACTTTCTTGCACTTCCATCCCGTAATGAAATATTTATATTTATTTAGATTATTGAAGGATGAAATAAAGTGAGAGTTTCCGATAGATTTATGTCTGCTGAATTTCATTCCGATAGAATTTCTTCTGCACTTTAGCTTTAGAAAACTTAATAGAATAAGAATGGATTTTCTTTAATTCATATTTAGCAGGCGAGATGGATTGCTAATCTGAATCCATTTTTCAACGCGATTGGGGCTGTGAGAAAATTTAACACTTCATGAAGCACCATTTTAGAAAAATTAGATATATAATGAAATTAGAATCTTCAAGCATCATTAAATAACTTTTCTCTGGTTTATTATTTGAATCAGTACAAATTAAATCTAATTGCATAGTTAAGCATTAAAAATTTAATCTTTGTAAAAGTGCAATTAATCAAGAAATAAATTTGATACATCTATTTAACTGTACCCATTTTTGAAAATTCGAAATTATAAACCGGGCTTCTTAATACAGAAGCTCTAGTAAAGAGCTCAAAGTGACATTAATGTTGACATTTCGTTTGCATGAACACAGATTTAATTTGTTAATACTTATAGCACAAAAGTTAAAATAAAATTACAGGATTTGGTAAATAGAATAGCTTCATTCAACGGCGTTACAGAATATTAGTCCCCCCCCTGCAAAACCAGGCCGAATCTTACAAAGAATGCTATATAAGAGACTCCATAAGAGTCGGGAAGTTTCACTTATCAAAAAATTAACAAGTTTGATGCTTCGAAAATACTACAGGTAATTATTCTCAAAACTCATTTAAATATTTACCAATTCGATGCTTCGGATGCGTAAGCCGCGTTGTATACAGCGATTCTAGCAGTTTAGTTACAAACCATGCACGAATTGTTATAAAACAGTTGCATTAAGTCTGCGTTTCGTCTCACCATAAATCCACATTCGTAATCTTTCTCTAACCGTTGATATAAGTAATCGTGTTGAGCTTAAGTACTTGCGGATGTCCACCGTCGAGCTACAATGGGTCGGCACATTCCAGACGAAAGTAACCCCAGCGCAAGTGAAACTGAATTTCTGTAAAAAATCATAAACCCAGCTGATCAGCAAAGCGCGGAAAAATAGGCACCGAGCGACGTAAAAAGCTTTCTCTCTGGTCTGTTATATAACACACGGCAGACGATTTTTCCCCTTTCTCTTTTTGTAGTTCGCGCTTCACTCGCGACCGTCTGCTCTGCTCGATGAAGAGGACGTTAACAAAAGGAACATTTAAATTCAAATTTTTCTTATTCACACAACAGGATTTTAGAAATCGGTTCGTTACGAAAAATGTTTGAATTCCGAGAGATTTTTCAATTCGCTTTTTTATTTAACCGTGTAAAAAACCCGAGGTGCACGGAATCGATACTATGAAATTGTTTGGATCTTTCTGCAATTTTGTCAACTCTTCGGTGGTAACACCAACACTGCCAGTTGTAATTACAATGTATTACTAGAAGACTGATAATTAACGATAAATGACATTAAAATTTGAAAAAATAGCAACTTTTACTTGAAAAATTCTTTGAATATTTGACGTTAAATTGACATGCGATATTAATCGAGTATTATATATAATGTATTGGTTGAATCTACCTGAAAGCCACTTTCTATGGACCTCGAAATTGTATACCCTGGTTAAGTGATGAGCGAGTAACATTAACGTCGCACTATAAGGCTGCACGAGGGCCATTGGCAACGGACCTCATAATTTTGAGCCCTGATCAAGTGACGAGGATGACACCCGAGTTGGCACCTCTTTTCCCAACTTCCACACCACACCAACGGAGGACGTTTGAGCTTTGCCAGATTTAATATTTATTGGCACCCTCTACACGGTGGGTCTTCAGCAGTACTAGGCTCGAGCTCATGACACATCAGCTATGAGTCCGTGACCTTGATCACTAGGCTACCACAGTCAAGTGACAAGGATGTCACCCAGGATAGCACTGTCCACATCTACATCACGCCAACGCGAGAACTACGAGCCTGAACAAATTTTATGTGCATCAACTGTCTAACACGGCGAGTCTTTAGAAGCGCCAGGAACAGATCTCACGAGGTTACATTTTAAGACAAAGATTAAAGCCCCGAAGGGCTAATCTCTATGGTAAAAATTAAAATTGTATGGGGGTGTTAAGCCCTCCCAAGCTATACCCTTTAGTACGCCATTAGTAGGCAATTTGATTGTCGCAGCCACATATTTAATGTTAAAAGTACTCATTCTGTAAGCTGGCAACGGTTTATGTTATTTAAAAACAAATTTGTGTAAAAATGCTTTAGACCAGGGATGTCCAACCCGAGGCCTGGGGCCGCATGCAACCCCCTTGAATAATTTTGCGGCCCGCGAGATTCATTGCAACTTTGCAAAATTCGGCTATTTTGTACAATATTTTTGTTTAAAGAGTATTTTTTTCTGAAAAAAAATCCCATAACTTATTTTATCACGTTTCTTCTGTTACAGCGAATCTTTTTCTAAACTGAAATTTATCAAACGTAAATCGTGCTCAAACTTAAGACACGAAAATCTGCAGTATCAATAACGATACACAAATACACATGCATTGAGATCGACTCGCAAAAACTACGTGAAAGAGTTGAGAGATTGATTGATTGAATATTAACGTCGCACTGTTCAGCTACACGAGGGCTTTTGGCGACGGACCACGTAATTTTGTACCATGGTCAAGTGACGTGGACGACACCTGAGCTGGCACCCCCTCTCCTAACTACCACACCACACCAACGGGAGGACGTTTCAGCTCTCGACAGATTTAACGTGCATCGCTGCCCTACACGGTGGGTCTTTAGTGGTACAGGGTTCGAACCCGTGACAAAGCAAGCCACGGTCCGATACCTATACCACTCGGCTACCGCGGCCACGTGAAAGAGTTGAGAAATAGATATCTCACTAATTAAATAAACTGAACATTATTGGATAATTGCATTATTATGTTATCTATGTTTGTATATATGGAAAAATATATATCACACACACACTGTTTTAAATTTTCACTCCTTCATATGTTAGTAATGGATTCAAATCTAATATAAAGATATATATTTATATATGCGGCCCGTGGGATTGTAAAGTTCTTCCGAAGTAGCCCGCGAGGTCATTCGGGTTGGCCACCCCTGCTTTAGACCATCACTTTAGATTAAAGACAAGAAAATTTTCTTACAATCCAACTTATTTAAGGTATAAAAGAAACATTCGCTTCCACAACTCATTTGTTTCAAATAAGACGAAAAATGGGAATCCTTTTCTTTACATTATTTCTCTGCAAGATATAAATTTACGTTTAAATATAATGGTTCTGCAATTATTTAACACTTACGGATTTTAAGAACTTTTAATATTTATGATATAGCAGAATTTGTGTACAAGAGCTTTTTCTCTAAAAAATAAACCAGATAGGGTCCTGTTATTTTAAAATAACCGAAGTAAATCGGTCTAGGGATGGAATTTTGCATACATTACTAAATGTAATACTAAAGTCAGAGAGAATGCGAAGAAAATTAATATCTATTCTAGAGTAGCTTTCAATTTTTCCGAATAATAATCCAAAAATCTAGGCTCGAACACAAATGAAAGCGACCAGTAAAGTATAATAAGGATAGTTTTAGAATCCCTAATCCTAGCTATGGGTCCCTCAGCCTGACTATGGACTTAAAGGTTCTTTGTCTGCAGTTCATGTGATGACCGAAGATAGAGAAAAATCGATTACGGAAATATGTAGTTCGATTTATCGGTGCTGGAATTATACGAAATATCCGAGAGGACGTATCAATGCTGACCACAAGAAAAGCAAGATTAACACATAATCAAGATGTAATATAAATGATATTCTTCAGACAATGCTTTAAGAGAAAGTATAATTCAGCACTAACCTTCGAATTCCCCAAACGATACGAAATAGAACGATTAGTCAGTTGCAATAACTTCGAAGCAATTAAGCAATTTCGATAGAATTTTACCGACTGAATGACGCTTTTCTAAAGGAAATGAACGTCGAATTTCCTTACAATGAAGAAAACCCAATACTTTTGCAACACTAATTCAGCAGTGCACAAGTTTCACTTTCGATAAAATGTGAATTGAAGTGATTTCCTGGGCTTAAAACGTTTCAATAAAATGTTTTAAATGTCTGGATCATACTAATAATGGAATCCATGTTGAAGACAATAAATTACCGAAAATGACTAAGATAAACATTAGGGTCACTGGCGCAACTAGTCGCAGGAGGGCCCTGTATCAAAATTCCTTGGAGACCCATTTTTGAAAATTAGAGCTTTGTTAATGGGACTGATGTAAACATTTGACGAGTTGTACTTGCCCCGTATCATTGATACGGCGGTAGCTACGCTCCCGATTAGGATAACAAATGTTGCTTCAAAAGCGTTTCTTGCAAATGCAAGTAAAATTTATGTGAAACGTTTCCGGAATTATGTAGGTGCATGTGATAAAACCACGTGTTTGATTAAGTTTTAGTCAGGTATAAAGTTCAAGAGGAAATATGAATTTAGTGTTTAGTACGCGTTCCATTTTGAAAGTTCCGATGAAAATTTAATATTTTTTCAGTCCCCCCCTCCACCTTTTCAAGCACTCGTTTATCTTTCAACTACATTACTTTGGGGGGTCAGTCTTTATTCACTTCAATTGAGCAAATTAAAAGATTTCACTTTATTTTTAAAAAATTCTAGCTCTAGACAAAGATTTGTTCCAGGCATTTGAAAATTTAAAAGCAAGATTCAAATATAACAAAATAAATCAACCGAGTAAGCATAATTTTCCTCTTTTACGACCTTTATCCAAAGATCTTTCCTATATTTAAATCACTCTGCATGTGTTCTCATTTCTTATGCACTCAATTAAAATTACAGTGTTTAACTCCCAAATGCTCTCGTGTAGCTTTCGATAATCGGAATTAATAATCACGCGTCTGAAATGTCAAGATTTGATTGAATGCTGATTATTTGTCTTATGTTAACATTAATATCACTAGCAATAAAACAAGCCGACAATAATAATAGCTTTTGTCCTGTGAAGTGATTTGAATTTGGGTTTCTCATTTCGGAAGGCAGAAAAAACGACAGGTTAAGGAAAAAAAGTAATGTAACGGGAGGCATGAAAAAATGAGCTGGCAATCTGCCAGTTGTCAGTCAATAGGAAAATGGCATTTTTCACCAATCTTTTTTTGCAGCCACATTTTAATCTTGGGTATTCATGCACCTAATTCAAATCAATCGTTTATCAATGTCAGAAATATTGCTAATGAAAGGATTCCGAACACACGTGCAAGTTCTCATTTATGTTTATTGGTGTATAATACGAGTTGTGGTAAGTGTTTAGATTTGTTCTGGAGACGAGATATTAAATGTTCAAAATCATAATTGCATAAAAACTTTAGTAAGGGACTAAACTCATTTTATTTTTTACAAGCTACATAAGATCAGATTTCTGTTTTGAAGACAATTAAGGAAATTTTATATCAAACCTAAACTTTCTTCATAAAAAATTTCGAATATTTTCAAAATAACAATTTGTCATGACAAAAATCGCTAACAATTCAATGAAACAAATAATGACGTTGCAAAGTATGCTTAAATTTATATACACTTCAATCACCAAATAACGAGAGATGCATAGAAAATTTCCCTTTGTCATATATAATCCAACATTATAATATACTTTCACTCAAAAATCAATATGGAATTATAAAAAATAACTACAAATTTAAATCTTCTACACTTTCAATGAAAAAGTTCATACTGCAATACAATGCTTATTACATGAATACAGAGCTAAATATTAACAGATTTCAAATCTAGCATTTTATTTTGCATTTTTCATTACATATAAAAATTTGGAACTTTAAAAATTCCAAATACTTAAAACACTCAAAATTCTCATTTGTATTCAGAACATTTTGAAGTATTTGCTTATTAAGAACGTAATTAAATTGAGATAAGAATTTGAAAGCAAAAATTAAATTTTAGAATTTACTTGTAAGTGGGAAAAAAGTAGTAATGAGAAAAAATATTAATAGGATTTCTCTTGTAAAACATGAAATTATAATATTCTTAGTCATAAAAAGCAAAAATACGAATATTGCATAAATTATTTAGAGCATCTTAACTGTCAAACTCTTGTTCCAGAATATTAAAAAAAAAAAAAAAAAAAAAAACTTCATTCTAATCAACAAAGAACACATTTAAAGAGAGTGTTCGCAACGAATTAAATTTTATCTTAGTCAATTGAATATTTGAGAGAAAACACATAAAAATCGCAACCTATGAAAAAACTTCTCACCTGTGTTGATTTTTTTTCGGAGTTCCGTTATCTGGTTGATTGTAAGCATCTGATGATCCTGATCCACCATTCCCATAAATTAAAACTTAAAAATATTTTAAAAGTACTTAAATTTCCGATAAATTTAGTCAAACGATGAAAATTATGAATATCTTTGCTGCAAAGTCAATCGTATTAACTGACCACCTGAAGTGTTTAACTTGCACCGTCTGTTCTGAAAAAAGTGTTCACTGATGACCGAATGACAGACAAGTGTCCCATCACTATCCATGTCGTATCTCCTTATATCAAGACCACACCGGCCACACGTTTCGTCAAATGAAGACACGAGCCTTGGGCCAGTGGTTACACTCACGCCTTTATCGCCCGCTTTGGCGACATTTGGCGATATATCAATCTTTCTCCCAGTTAATTTTGGATTACGTGATTGTGAGCACAATTGCGGAAACTTGACAGGTATTCGAGGCACCAAAGAGGGATTAATCTGGTTATTGCTCCTTTGTATGAAATTCCGATACCCCTGGGATGTTTAAATCTTTAAAAAGCATGAGGTTTTATAAGAAAAGTGACTATTAAAAATTGGCGATGATTTTAATTTCATTTAACCAATGGATAAACAAGTCTGATATTAGTGCGAGCAGCCAGCTTTTTTTTGAAAACGTGGGAAACTGTTTTTAAAGAAATTAAGTATTAAAAATATAGAGATTTGTGAATTTCACATTTCTGTTTTTATATTGGGAAAAGTTTAATAAATTGTGTACCGTAGATAAAATATTTTAATCTTATTAAGTAATGATAAATAATCATTCAGAATTTATGAAAACATTCAATATTTAAACATACGGGATATATTCATGTGACGTCAGATTATAAATGTAATCACGCGTTTCCAACTCTCTAATCAGTTCAAGTGCTTTACTGTCGCCAATTTATGCTTTAAAATAATTTAAGATTCATGTTGCTTACTCAAGATAAGCAAGCAAAATACATTGGATTTAAAAGTGGCCATATGTGATACAGAAAAACTTAATTTTTAAGTATCTTAATACTTTGAAATCATTAACTATTTCAATTTTGAATTCGTAAAATCCAGATACAAAGTTCAATCATTGCTTTGAATTCAAAGGAAAACAAGCGATTATATTGACAATATGACTTATGAATATAGCCCAACGCAAGGTAAAATCTATCTGTTCAGTAAAACTTTGCCAAGAAATTTTAATATATAAATTTTAGCAAATTAAATGTTTCATGATTTTTTATCATACATGCGCTTATAAGACTTGACTCCGATTTAATATTAGATTTTTGTAATACTCGTATTGAAGATACGTTTAGAAGTTAAATGAAAAATTACTTTAAGCTTCTGATATTTAAATCTTTCATAAAATCTTTTTCATTATTAAATAAAAACTTTAATTGCATTATCAAGATTAAATTGCTAACATTTATTAGAGAAAATGCTGGAAAATTTGTATATCACAAGTCATCTAGTTAACTGAAACTAGTTTAATAAATAACATTGTAAGTCTATGCCAATACCGATGCATCTAAAATTGTAGTTTCAGTTGTTTCTAAAAATGTCTAAACGCTATATTTATAGTCACTTTAAATAACTGTTCCCGTTGCCCAAATTTAATGCCATGAAATTATGCAAGTAGTCATTAAGAACCATTTGTGTTTTCTAAAATTAATTTAATGCTTGTAAACGATGCTAGACTATTATTACTTTTAACTATACTTCCAAATCCTCTTCCCATTTGTCACCGACTTTAAATAAATACGCAATGGACTAAATTCGTGATGGTCACATGATAACGGCAATCACGTGTTTCCCATTGATTAAAAATTGACATACTAGTTCAACTTGTAAAGCTTATATAACATTTAAAATTTGATGATTGGGTAAAGAGATCACGTGTGTTAAAATTCTTCAAACAGTTTTCAAAATTGAAAAATACTTTCATTAATGAATACTTTAAAATTAAGTGTATTTTGTTTAACGATGTGCACATTATTATATCGTTGACAAATATGTACTTTCTAAAAGAAAGTTTGTGCAAAAAGCAAAAGTTGGCAACAGTGAAGAACTTGAATAGGCTGGAAACTCGTGATTATATTTATGAAATTATGACGTCGCATTAATTTATGAACTGATTGGCCGAAAACACGTGACTGAGTTATCATGTGACTATGACGTCACATGAATTGAGTCCTAATTTGAACTACTAATTGAACAAATTAGACACTAATTTGAACCTAAAATTGAAAGTATTTAGGGAGTGGGCAGATCAAAATTTGATTTTATTCTAGAATCAGAAGTTATCTCGCATGAAATAGACATCCTGCATGCGTCTTCATGTTCAAGTCTAAAGAGACTATAGCTCGGGTAATGATGCCAATAATCCATTATGGTTCAAAACTACCGAGTCTTTCACCCATGCAGTTACAGTTCTTTTAAGAGGGAGAAAGCTTTTCGACTTAAGACAAAATTAAAACTTTTATCCATAGAATTTAGTGTTAATAAGTTGCACTTGGCTTCATGGGGGAAAAATAAGATGCGCTTGGCGTCCAATTTATTAGAACTTTCATCCAGACTAAAATGTTTTTCGCATGTGAATGGGTATTTCTTTACAGCTTAGAATCGTTTACTGGCAGCGCTTTCACAAAGTCCAAGTATTTTATTGCGTGAGGACGACTTTCAATTTTTTCAACGCAACGCTTGGCTTGAATGAAGTAGAGAAAGCAAGCTGAATTGTGTTTGACCCAAATACAAAAGAAATCAAATAAGAGATTTGAATATGATATTTTGATACAAAAATATTTCGACTCTAATCGGATGGTTAGCGAGTTAAATAGAGCACCGAGAAGAATGTGGGGAGAAATGAACTTTAAACTTATAAGGTGCGAATTGGCGATAAAGTTTATGAGCAGCTCGATATCGTTTAGTAATTCTAGCCCATCATTTATCGATTGAAACTGATCATTGTATTTAACTTGGCATACCAAATCTTGATGATGGGAAGTTTTTGCACCCCATAGATGTAAAAGCCGCTTTTTTGAGGATAGTATAACACCTTTCCTATGCACCCCTAAATTATGCGAGGTCTTTTAATCCGACACCACACCGAAAGCGATGGTCGCGAGAAACCCGACAGCTGGACACACGTGCGAGCCGGAAATTCTGAGTGAGTGAATATTAACGTCGCACTGCCAGCTACACGAGAGCTTTTGGCGACGGACCACGTAATTTTGAACTATGGTCAAGTGACGTGGACGACACTCGAGCTTGCACCCCCTCTCCTAGCTACCACACCAACGGAAGGATGTTTCGGCTCTCTACAGATTTAACGTGCAACTCTGCCCTACACGGCGGGTCTTTACTGGTACTGGGCTCGAACTCATGACATGTTTGCCATGATTCGATACCTTGACCACTGGGCTACAGCAGCCCGCCAGAAATTCTGAGTGTAATTTAAGGTGTCAGAAAGAAACCGCCCCATCTCAAGACCATTGAGTGGAAGGAGTCCGTTAAAAAACACCCAAGTGAACAGTTGTGCAGCCTCCCTCAAACATTATGAACTAGTGAAATAAGCATTATGAATAACCTATATAAATGTGTATACTGTAATTAATAGCTGCGACGTAAATAAATCAATTTAAACTTCTCAAACCTCACTTTACCATTAATTTCCCCAAACGTCACAAAGCTATGCATAACCCAACTCATATTTACCCTTTTTCTTATTGTTAAATTCACAATAAAGATCTAGAATGTCTACCACAATACGTTTATCTAACATTTCTAAAGAATGTTATTATATGCATCTCCCATCTGGGCTTCTGCTGCAGTAACTCACTTAAAAAAAATTGCACGTTTTTCAAAATAAACACCTTCGAAAACTTACTAATGCTCCCTGGTTTGTCAGAAACGAAATCTTGCACACAGATCTTAAAATTGATCCAATTCTTGATTTCATTAAAAATCAGTCCAAAAAGTTTTTTTGACAGATTACCTCAAATTCCTAACCAATCTATCCGAGTCATCCCTGCCTATGATAACTCGGTCCCAAGCTCTGCAAAAAGACCTAGAGCCGCTCTTCACCACATATTTCAGCATTTTCCAATCCTTAAAAGACTTCGGAGATCCTAAATATAGTCTTTCGTAACTCTTAAATTTTTTCTCTAAAAAAAAAAAAATCCCCTTTAATTTTAACTTTTGTCATTTTGTATGTGCAAGATTTCATCTCCATTAAATTACTTCGAGGTAAACCCACATTCTTTTGAATCTGTTTTGCGTGGTAGTTTAATTCCATGTCAATTATTCTCCTTTTCCACATTTTTTGTGGATCTTTTATTTTACTCATTTTCCAGCAGATGGCATCACATTATGGACACTTTCTGTGTCAACGCCTTCTCTTTTCGTTCGCTGTTCAGCGACACTCCCGTCATCACTACACGATTCAGCAGTGTTTGTCCTTTCCCTTTATTTAAACATCAAGTACCACGAGCACCACGG
Source organism: Trichonephila clavipes (assembly GCA_019973935.1). Taxonomy (NCBI): domain Eukaryota; kingdom Metazoa; phylum Arthropoda; class Arachnida; order Araneae; family Nephilidae; genus Trichonephila; species Trichonephila clavipes. The sequence goes on from BMAU01014840.1 coordinate 522,269, forward strand.
CATTAATTGCTTTTATTTTCCATCTTTTTTATCTTCCAAATTCCGTGTCTTTCTGATTTCGTTCCGTTAAGGACGAATTAGTGAAGAGCACAGATTTCTACCACCTCCCTCCGGGATGGTGCCTCATTAAATATGTTCCATACTCTTGCCGATTGAATTATTTCTCGCTCTCTCACTGGTAGTATCTCCTCGGCTACTGGTGAGAGGCTTTCTTTTAGAACGGCTCTGAGCTGTTAATAATTTTGATAGTATCTTTTAAATTTTATGGAACTTTCAATTAATTCTTCTCTTTTTTTTCTTATTAATTATGATGAGAGGGTAATACTGTTTGTTGGTAAGGTACCTCGTATTTTGAAGCCGTGGGCTCAAGAATGTTATTTATAAATACAGAAAAACCTGTAGAAGAACGTCTTCACTTATTACCGACAATTACAATTTGAGTAATAAATTTCAATTGGTATTGATGGATTAGTAATGATGCGGTTTGGAAAGATTTTGCACATTGTCAAAATGAATGTTGATTGATCAAGGTGAAACGTGATAATTAGAGTGCGTATGTACGAACTTGATCCCCGAGAGAACTCGCAGTAGATACAAATTAAATTGAGCTATTGTCTTTAAGATAGCCACATCACGTGCGCGCATCGGTAATCCTTGCCATCCGATTCAGGTCACAATTCGATTTTCATGATCATTCACATTGTAATAATTACAATATCGAGCATTAGTTACACCATCCAAAGTTATTCGAGAATATTGGACATGTATGGAACTAATCGAGCGAGCGTGTGGAAATTAATTTTATTTCATAACATTAGTTTTTATCCATGGCCTTCTTTAAATAGATAGTCACAGCAGTCCTTAGAATACTTGAAATGATTTAGGCTTTGACTCGTTGAATGCTGTCGATATCTTGACGTGTATTTAAATGGACTTTATTAATTTTTCCATCAATGTAGAAAAATAAAGTGAAATATAAAGAAATATGCAAAGAGAAAAATCTTTACATTGAGTAATCTTGAGAACTTTTTCTAACGGCATTGAAAAGTTCCACGAGACTATTCAAATGAAAAGGGGATTAATTAAACGATATTATGTTTGTCACACGATACAAGAATAAATGGGTAGATTTGGTGCTTAAGTTTGGCAGATTTTGTAGCCAAAGTAATGCCTAATTTTGCAAACACTAAAGCAATAACATGTGTGCATCTTTTCCCCTCGCAACATTATTGAATTTCGATTATATAAGAAAATTTGATAGGAAGGAATTTCTCACATTTTGCCATGGAACATAAGCAATTCATTCAATACGGTCTCGTGAGAATCTAATTAACTGTACCAAGTAAAATATTCCTGAAGCTTTTAAAATACTATATATTAATGCTAGGTCTTATTAATTTCAAAAGGGAAATGGAAATAACTAGGCATGATATTTGAATTTTGATTCGCGAGTCATATTGAAATTAGCTTTAAACTTAACAAGGAAAATCTCGAGCTTAAGTCCTAACAGTCATAATAAAATTACTGTATAGATCGAAGTAAACTTAAAAATTATATATTGTTAAAAATATTTCATACTGCTGTGTGTTTCCTCTTAATTCTCAATATTATGCACGAAATGTATACTTATATTTCTATTACAGGTAATAGACTTTTCAGATTTAGTATTTGCATACAGAATCAATTTTTATTAACAAAATCAAAAATTCTATTTTTACAAGTTCTGAACTTTAGTTTTCTATAATATTTTTGTAAGGGAAGAAAAATAGAAAAATATTCTGTAAAAAATTCAATGAATACTCATTAATGCCACACACATTTTCTTTAAAATTTTTCTGCAAATAATTTCGTTTAAAACTATCAGAAAACTTTAGTATTTAATTGGTATTAATTAATTGCGTTTATTTGTTATATATAAACAATGCCTGCATAATGTTAATTTAATCTTTATTAATGTTACTTGTTTAAGCGTCGCAGCAAATTAATGAAGCTTTATGAACGCAATGCATTGCGACTCTTATTTTGTGTGTGTGTGTGTGTGTGTGTGTGTGTGTATCTCTTTTCTCTACTTAATTTGTTACCCGTTGTTTACCTGTTAGAGTTTTCCTTTAACGTGTTCATGATCCATTTGAAATTGAATTCAGTAAAAATATGAAATGTAACTTGAGGGAGTGCGCATTTTTGGCGAGTTATTTCGGTCCGAAGCTGTAACCCTCTGCGGCGGTGAGGATTGTGACGTCACACCGTAGGTAACCGATTTTTCATTCATGCTTCTCATTCAAGTCTCCGGCCAAGTCGGAGAATTTCGCAGATTGCATGTTCGCGGCGCGCGCGCTTTCTGCGATCGTCACTCCTCCACCCCCTCTCCTAGTTTTAAGATGTTTGAAAGTCCGTTAGACAAATCCTGGAGAAACTCGTTCGACTGTAGTTAACAATCGAGATTGTGTGCATAATTTTAGTTGAATTCGTAACGTCTGTGCTTGACTTTTAAAATTGTTTTCTTGCAGTTTTATTTTTTAGAGTGAAATCCGAATAGTATTTCACCAAAACAAATCAATTTTTCAAACTAAAATCACTTATAAAAAATTATCAAGAGCCTATTTCACTTTTAAATTCTAATTGCTTATTGAACACATTCTTTTATCTATTGTATATACATATGGTATAAGTTAATTTATGTCAATGCAATTTGACTCGTCTACAATTTTTGCAAACATTTAATTTAAGCAATGGTAATTTACAAATTACATTCAGGTTTATGAAAAGTATGGAGCAATGAATCCGATGATATTGATGTAACAGGGAAAAGGATTTTAGGTTTTTTCCGCTGCCGAATCCAATAAAATTCTTTTGATTGGAAGGTAAGTAAATTTCTGTAGAAAAATTAGGTGCTTAGATATCAGGAACTTTTTGAATTTTATTTTATTTTATTTAATTATTAATTTGGATCTAGGATTCCATATGTGCAACAATTTTCTGTTGAAAATGACTTTTCTTCCAAAATGAAAAAATTAGTTGATAGTGGAACAAAATGGTACTTCATTTTGAAGGAGTTTTTTTTTTTGCTCTTGCAACATTCGGAATTTGTAAAACTAAGTGTGTATTTTGTTTAAATTAATATTTCTACATTTGTGTGGAAAGAATTATAAGACATGGGGGGTTTCACGTACAAATGAGATTTATAGGAACACATTAGTATGGATTTTCCATTTCAAATATTAAAAATGTACGAATTAATCGTTATAATGATCATTTAGTAACTTTAAAATGTTAAAGTTTATTTGTATAACATTCTCAATATCGCGAATTTAGTTGGGATAGAAAATTGAATAAGTCTCACGTTTTATTTGTTGTTACTGCTGTGGTTTCATTTTGTTCAATACTTTATTTCAAAACTGATAAAGTCTTAACCCTTAACTTCTCACTGTTGCAATTCTGCAACATATGATTTGTTTTAATTTAACAGGCTCAATATATTTTTAATTACCTACAAATAGCTTATCTGAGAAAAAGATTACTGCAATGAAATACAGGCTAATTTGTCACTAGATAACACTTTCCAGAAATCACAACAATTGTAAATATCTCCCATGCCTCAAGAACCGTGTTTTTGCTATAAAAAGAATCCATTATATTTCATACTTCCTCTTGTTTATTGACAAAATAAATTACCAGATAAGAAACTTAAACATTTTATGTTCATTTAAAAGTAATTGATTTTCTAATGGGAAAAGTCCGAAAGAAATTTGATTTTAATTATATGTTACAGGTCTGCAACATTGGTCTTAGGTTATCATTTTGACATGGCTAAAGAGCGTATACAAACCTACAATGAAATTGATAGACAAATGAATAATTCTGACGAAGTGAGGATGGTCTTTAATGTTCTGATGTTGATTTTTTACCTGATTGTGTATCATCTAATGAAGATTCGGATAGTGACTGTGAAAACACTTAGCATACTTATCTAAAGGGATATATTCTTCAGGAAATATAAATAGGAACAGAATTCCTAATTCCAAAATTCCTACTGAAAAAGTTTTCAATAAAATGGAACGAGGAGATTCAATGGAATTTGTTGAGAATTAAAAGGATGTAGAAATCTGACAGAATGGAAAGACAATAAAACTATAATAATGACCTCAACATTTGCTGGTAAAAAGCCACTTTGAAAAGTAATGAGTTATAATAAAACTAAAAATAGTGTAGAAATTAGGCCTCATGTCATCGAAGATTGATTGATTGAATATTAACGTCGCACTGTTCAGCTACACGAGGGCTTTCATGTCATCGAATAATATAACAAACATATGGGAGGTGTTGATTTTATCGATAGCATAATATCTCTACACAAAATATTAATGAGAAGCAAGAAATGGTATGATAATTTTTTTCATTTGTTATATCTAGTTACCGTAAGTGCATGGTTACTGTACAAAAGAGTGGAAACTGATAAGGAATCTGAAAAAAAATCTAATGAATTTACAAAAATTCAAATCTTAAGTTACATCATTCTTATGTAAAATGGGATACAATCAAAATGCTAAAAGAGGAAAACCTAGCAATACTTCAATAGAACAAATGTTTCAGACTAAAAGATGCAAAATGACTGCCCAATCCGTTCCATGTCAGGATATTTGTACAGATGGTATAAATCATTAGACAATATGGTCAGAAAAGAGAATACTGTGCAAGTTTCCAAATTGCAAGGGTTACACTCAAACCGAGTGTAAAAAGTGTACAGTAGGACTTTGTTACAACAAAATCAATAACTGCTTTAAAAATATTCATTCTAAGCAATTTATAACAATGAATAGTAAAATCCTCAAAAAAGTTTTGTAATTTACAGCACTACTGCTCAACGTTGCACTTCTGCTACAAAAAAAATGACTGAAATTAAATTTAAAACTGCTTAGTATTTTTTAAAAATATTCCCATTTTATCATTTGAGAACTAGCTGATATAATTTTTTTTTTATAGAAATTTAAAAAATTGGGAAGGTTTAAGCTCGATTTACAGTTTTTTTTAAAGATTCTTTGGAACAGTTTTTACAAAAGTCTATTCATTTCAAATTCCGATTGATACAAAAAGGCTGTTATTTTCAGTCTTATGTGAATGAGCGAAGAGTTGACTGCGAGTATATTTAATCTCTGTATGCATCAAAAATCCTTCACGGATAATATTAAAGATTTAAGCAGATTGGTCTTAATGCTTATTTTTTTATACTTTAATATTCCATATTTTAACATCCTTGGTACATTTTATCAAATAATCCCTTCAATCATGTAACTCGTGAAAGTGAGACGAAGGCCAAGTGTAGAAATTGCACCAAAGCAGTATTTTGAGTTAGGGTTAGTAACTTTTATTTAGACTAGGCAAATTTGAAAATGCCTTAAATTTCAGAGCGCAATCTATTTTCCTTTTTGCAGTTATTCAAACCTTGAATTGTGTACTTTGGAGAAATAAAATATTTAAGTTACTTACTCTGTGCCTGTTTTGGAATCCAGTTAAATTAGACTAACAAATCTAAAGATAATACAAGATGAAATTAGAGAAATTTGAATGAAATGGAAATATTTTGTTGTAGCCGAAGTTTATATACATATATTCCACGGATGCCTTTTATTCTTATAATCACTCAAATTATCGAAGAGATCTCTAGATGAATAATATCTTGATATGCAATTACCTTTTTGTACGTATTTTTCAACCTGCGTTGATTAAGTATTGTGCATACCTTTTCTCCGAAGGAAAACCCATTTAGAGTAACAAAAGATGCCAACTTAAGCAACATAACATTAAAAGAGCAAACAATTATATAATCAGCCAATAAGTCAAGTAATCAGATAAATTATGGTTAAATGAATTACAGCAGCAAACCATATGGAAGAGTTCAATTTAAACAATAACTATTGTATATTTTAAATAGTGTCATTTGAAAATTAGTTCAAAACAGAATTTTAAATAGTACTAAATATTTAATATGATACAGGGATTAAATACTCTAATATTTCTTATTTCTAATACTTATTAATATTTATCAAAATTAACGCGAATAAACCGATCGAATTGTTGTAGGTTATTTGAACAAAATTGTATGCCGGCATTTATATTGTAATGCAAAACTTAGTGGTTAAACTTTATTCATTGCTCGAATTCTGTATTAAATATTACGAATGTTAAAAGTCTACAACAGTTTTAATTTAACTTTGATATTAAAAAATAACCGCTTTCCTAGGTGTAATCTATATTCTAGAAATTTAGAACTTTCACGGAAACTGGGGGAATGAAAATCGCGAAAATAAAGTCCAGATTTTTCAATATGGAATATTCTTTTGGAAAAGCGTCTATTTTAAACCTGTTGATATATCAAGTAAAATAAAAATTCGAGCTGCACTTTAAGTACATTCAATTCTTTACATTTTAGAGAGCGTAAAGAAATGTACAAGTGCTGGATTAAATTACACTGTTAAATGACATTCTATAAAAGTACCTTTAATTTGCATGTAAACAGATACTCAGAAACAACTATTTGAACTATTTAACATAATCGTTCACATTTGTCATAGGTGAACCTCTGCCAATGCCGAATAGATGCGATTAGATAAGTACAATCTAAAAAAAAAAATACTCCGAAATTAGATCCCAAAGCATTTTTGGAATTTAGAACAAATTTTTTTGAAAGTAATTAACAATATAATGGATAAGATGCGTAGGCCTACTGTATGAATACACATTGGCTGTGAAAAGGACAAGTTCTGTCACATAACAGTTATTAGCAATCACATTAATGTACTTGTGTTTTCATCTACTGGCCTTAATACACAATAGCTTAGTGATGGCTAGTTTTATAGACGTTTTATTTAGAAATAAAAAAGTTAACAGAAATCTTTTCTCGTAAAATAATGTGTTACGATAAAGTCACAGGATTCATTATAAACTGAAGTATTTTTAAGTAAATTCATCTATGCACAAACTTAAACACTATTTTCCAATATTTAGGCATGATCATCAGTATAAAGCATTTAGTGTTTAATTTACCTTAGATACGATTAAAGTTCGAATAATATAGAAGTAAATGTGATGAATTGTATCCAGTGGCGCACACAAGGGGGGTCCTGGGGACCGTACCCCCCAAAGCCCTCGATTTTTTCCGATTGATTATAATTCTAAGTATATAGTAAGTAAAATTTAATTAAGTATTTGTTATTAATTACTAATTTTATTAATTAAGGCTAATTATTCAATTTTTACTGTGCTTTGTTCCTGAAAATCGACAAAATCAAAAGGAGCATGATACAAGAATGGTGAACTTTCGACCCCGGACCTCCCCCCTTGAAAAATTCCCGTGTGCGCCCCTGATTGTATCTAATGTCTTGCATGGAAAAAGTCAAGTGAAACCTTAAGATTAGATTGGATATTTTTAATAAGACTTCGAATTAAAAAATTTCTCAAATTTTTTTTTGTTTAGTTAATCAAATGTGAGGGCAAAGTAAATTGAAATCGGGGAAACTAAATTGTCTTTTTATAGAGACCACGGGAATAACCCAAGACTAGTTTACGAGTCTTCAATCCTGTTTTAACATGCAAGGGTATAGCACAACTTAATTTGTTATTTACTACTTCATTTCTGAGAAGATGTCTAATCGCAAATTTAGGCCTTTATAAATAGTAATTTAGTCTTGTAATAAATCCTTAAACTGATATCCAGACAAGTTTTTAATAAAAAAAATTGGTTCTTTATTGAAGAACCATAGGCTTAAAATTTTTATAAAGGGGCATTACTCGCCAAGTATTTTCGAATTTGATTAAGTCACAGGGATTCCTTTCTCTCCGAGTCCCAAAACTCTCGGGGCTGCGGTAGCCCAGTGGTTAAGGTATCCAACCATGGCAGGCATGTCATGAGTTCGATCCCAGTACCACTAAAAGACCCGCCGTGTAGGGCAGCGATGCACGTTAAATCTGTCGAGAGCTGAAACGTCCTCCCGTTGGTGTGGTGTGGTAGTTAGGAGAGGGGGGTGCCAGCTCAGGTGTCGTCCAAGTCACTTGACCATGGTTCAAAATTACGTGGTCCGTCGCCAAAAGCCCTCGTGTAGCTGAACAGTGCGACGTTAATATTAACTAACTAACTAACCCAAAACTCTCGAGTTTGGGGAAATAATTCGGTTTTAAACAAATTAAAAGCGTTTTATGCTTGCAATATTAGAGGAAAGTCATTTAAATTATGCTGTGTGCATTTCCTTTGGACAAGTGACCGAACAATTTGCTTTTATAATAAAAACAAACTATTCCAAAATTACACATTTAAGAAAAGAAAAAGTTATGGAAAATACCTATCGAGTATAATTTAAGTTGGTTTCCCACAAAAAAATCCGGAATACAAGTAATGAAATTTTCCCATAAGTTCAGCAACTTCGAGCTTAAAAACTGCTTCTTAATATAATAAATACTTTCAAAAATAGTTTTCCCATGATAAACAAGTACATATATATAAAGCATACTCAAATAACAAATAAAATATTCCGTTAAAAATGCAGTTTCAAACATATCAAAACAAATGGTACAAAAATTCTTTTCGAAGAAAAACAAATTACGATGCAAGACTTATAAACACAAACTTATTGTCTATAGAAATTGAACAATAAAAAGGTAAAAACAAGCACTAAAAGTAAACCAAAACAATCTGAACACTCACCGAAATGGTTCAAACTGGAAAACATCGGGTTGAAAAATCGGTTGTTCAATCTCTCCATTCAGGTCTAAATACAAGTTTGCTTTTACGCCAAGTATAAGGACGCAACGTTTCTCTTCACCTTCATGAAAATATTTGCTCTAAAAAAACTATCACGTTTCTGCATTAAGAATATATTTACTATTTTTAGACTTTCTTATGCAACCGTTAGTTTTTTAAAGCTAAGCACGTTACTAGAGGAGAGATTTTTAAGAAAAACTCTTCAGTTTGAATTTCCTGAAGATGTTGCCCTTTGTTTAGAATGACAAGTATGCGTTGATTGAAATTAGCGTTAAAATCTAGCCAATTTCAAGTGCGTTTAAATTCAATAAAGTTTTAAATCTTGGTTAGCCGATAACTTACGGATTTATTTTGCACTTTACGCGGCTGATGTGGAATCGAAGTTCCTGCTTTAAAACTGAACTTTGAGGAGACTTATGAAACAGTTCCTGTGTAAATTAGTAAATATGATCAATCAATAAAATTTGAATTTAAAACACTTAGGAATTTGAAAAACTCTAATGGATTCGAATAAAGTTTATGAAAACTACCGTAAAATCCAGCATATAACACACACCTATACTTTGAAGTTACATTTTAATTTTTGGTATATTCACCATATAACGTACCTTATAAAGGTACCCCCTTATAAGGAAGAAGTCTAAAATGTATATAATGCTCTTATGTTAACCCTTTATCAACCGCATTATGATGTACTGCAGTTTCTAATGCAATATTTTCTGAATCACTACAATGAAAATTAAGGGATATACATAAGCAAAATACTCAACTTTGGGAAATTTAATTAGAGCTAATGCAAGATATTCAACTGTAAAATTAATTGTACACAATGTTCACTTAAAACAAATAGTCAAATCTTTTTCCAAGGTCTTCATTAACATACCAAAAATGGTAGACACTTAAATTTTGACATTTTTATACCGAAAGAATAGTTAATCTTCACAATCTGCTGAAAGCGCCGTCAGCTGAAAACGCTATTTCTATAAAACTATTTGCCTTCCTGCTAAAATTCTCATCATAGAACCCATGCTCCGATATATCTTGGAAGAGCGGATTAACAAGAATATTCCTGCAAAGTATCGTCATAGTATTCGTAAAAATGGATATTCTACGCAACTTTGAAGTTAGTGGTACTTATAAGTACCGTCGGTAGATAAAGGGTTCAAGTAATTTATTTGAGACGTTATATATATGTCAGGCTTTGAGAAAAAAAATGTGTACTTCTAGATCAAGAGGCATGCCTTTTTTAATATTTCGATATATGTAATAGCCGAATTTTATGCTATTTTTATTTTTAAACCTATTGTTTTTATATACTCTGTATAACACGCACCCATAAATTTCGATCTTACTTTTGTGCTAAAAGTACACGTTATATACCAAGTTTTACAATAAAAATTTGTTGAAACATTTAAAATATCCTAATTTTTTATTGCAAAAAATACAAATCTCAATTCAATAGTTAACTATTGCTTTGCGTGTAATTTAAAATAAATACATACATGCGTACATCCATAATAGGTACTACTACTGATCATGGAATAAACGCCTCGACATTAAATAGATCAGATATGGGAAAACTCATTTGTACGAAAGTAAAATCAGTGTTAAATAAATTTAGCGCAAAAACGCAGCCATAATACACTCTTAAGTGAATTTTATAATCGGAGACTGAAGAAATATACTGTCCTAAAATTGAGTTGACAAGCATTTAAAATTTCATGCTTCAGTCCATTCAGATGGAAACATCGAATGTAATATACTTTTTCATTAAAATGTTGAATGATAAGCTTATTTGTCCCCTTACATACCAAAAAAACTACTTTTTAAGCGATAATAAATACTTTTCTATTGTATGAAGTTTAAGCTCATGTTTACATGCTTTGTATAACTGCGCGCACGCACACACGATCTCGAGTTCCTCGATTCCCGTTTTTTTTATATGCAAGCTTCTAATTTTTGTTAACCACTATTGTTTTTCTTGCTAATTATTCACGTATTTAATTACATTGCGATATTTAGAAGTATTTTAAAGATATTAATATATTAATTTAATGCACAAGCTTTCGAACAAAAGCATCTCGAGAGTCTGCTTTTTTACAGTTTACTAAATTAGCCTGCTGTAATATTTGGCAATTTTATTGGAAAAAGAAGCACCTTTGAAATGCATGAAGAGTCTGTATCGAGTGCATTTAGTAAACAAAATACTTGGTGATTTATATAGTTAAAAATGATTGTAATTTATAGTTTTATGGATTTGATATTAGAACGGATTTCGCAATTTTGAGCCACATAACGTCTCGTGAGTTTGTAACGAAGATTTGTACTATGACATGCGAAGGTAAACGAGTGTCAATTAACATCCCACGTCGAAGCTAAACGAGGGCTATTGACGACGGACCTTGTAATATGTGACCGCGGTCAAATCACGACGATGACACGAGTTGTGACCATATTTCAACTTCCACACCTGGTCAACGCGAAGGAAGACTTTGAGACACGACAGATTTAACGTGCATCGGCCCCTGAAGACTGCGGGTCTTCTGTAACACGGGACTCTAACCCGCGGCACTCTAGCAAAGTTTATGACTCATTGTCTGCGAGGATTTTGGGGCCCAAAATGGGCGGGTGAGCAGTAAATATTAAACGTGGCATCATTCAGCTATTCGAAAGCTTTTGGCGTCGGAACACACAATTTTGAACCATGGTCCTTGTCATTCGACACCTGATCTGGCACTCCCTCTCCTAACATCCTCACCACACCAACAGAAGGAAGTTTGAGCTTACAGATCTAGCGTGCATCGCCCCCCTCTACACGGCAGGGTCTTCAGTGGTACTAGGCTCGAACGCAGGCCACAAGTCCGTTATCTTCACCACTAGGCCACCGCTGCCCTTCTGTAATGGGCATAAAGCTCCTATTGTACTCCGTTCCTTTGGCAAAAATAAGCCTAATGCCAGTGTACCAACCGGCATTAAGTACCTACGAAACAGGCTACACTGGTTTAACTGGATAAAGCAAGAAATGCTGGTTTTTTGGTTAGAAGCAAAGACTTTAAAATTGTTTATTAAAACGTAGATGGTAGTAATTAAACACTTGCATCGTAAGGATTGTTTCTACTTTATAATTACGCGCTGCAGATAACTTATTGCATGCTCTGTATAATAATCATATTTTGCGGTGAATAGAATTTCAATTCCGAACAGTTTCTATACCAGATTTTTCTTGCATATTGTATTTGAGTTTTAAATTTCTGCATCCGATTACATTACGAATTCACGTTTCTCCTTATTTTATTCCATCTTTTGAATAAAGCAAAACTGCATGCTAATTATTCTAACACAGGCACAATTCGAAACACTGGCGCCACCTCGATTGCCTCAAACGAACAAATTAACCTTTATTTTCTTCGACGCTGGTCTCCGGTCAGTCTTTGTATCATACATAAACTGCCTAAATGCGTATCACGCGTCAAGTTAATTTTCAATTTGTCGGCGCCACAAGATCGTGTGGTTTCTCGGAACCTCCATGTAACCCAATACTCTACTAGAAACAATATTAATTTTAGTATGCGGTTTTGAAACACGGAAGCGAGCTTATCAAGACATTCGGACCGCATAGACAGTATCATTTGTCTTATTATCCATATTCGAAACTTTTAGAATGATCAGAGGTCATTAACCAATAGTATACACATATTCTTGGAAGTAATAGTACGAGACTGTTTTCTGCCAAGAGTGGATTGATTTATGAAAAAATATAGTAATATACAAATCTATGGCGCCGCCTAAGACATTGGCGACAGGAACAGTTTTGATGGCCTATTATAAAGGTCATCGGAATCGTCTTGGTAATTAAGTGTTTAAAGGAAATAAGCAATTACGTCTACTAAAAATATCTGAACTTTTTGGCGATTGGATAGACAAAATCGTGCTTTTCCATTGGCACCAAAATAAGTTTAAAAAGAAATGCTAACATTTTCTCTTCGTGATTATACACATTAATTTTTGTAAATGTGCAAGATAATTAAATTTAACGGAACATTTCATACAAAGCTGTTGAGTAATGATTCCAATACTTATTAACTTATAAATGAATATTCTGGGAAGGGCAGCGGATCAAGACAAAATTGATGGATGAGCCAAGTGAAAGCCTAAAATTCTAGATTTTTACGTAACAAAACAATGCATAAAAAATTTGAATAGCAATCTAAATACGAAACTGCTTTTCTACCTTTGGCAAGCAATTACCCGTTTATGTTTGAAAAAGGTTCAGAAATATGCTTTCCAGCAGTACCAAAAAACTAGAGCAACCGATGATTTGTCCAAAATGAAGTTAGAGTTGTACGTGACGAGAGTTTTACGACAATTATCAACCAAGACTACATCATGGTATTGAATGTTAATGAATGTTATGGTCATTAATCACCACAGGACAACATTAATGTGAATTTTCGATCATGAAAGGAAGATTTGAATCCAGCTTTCCAGTATAAATGACATCAAGACATTTATATGAATACTCGAAATGGCCGCCAATGATCGTATGCAAGTTAACTATCAATCCATTTAAGGTACATTCAAATATGGTACTACGTCAGATTAAAATGGGCATCGCTTCCAGAAATTCTAATTTATAAAGTTTCGCTACTTAATATCCTTTGAAAATCATTCTATTTGCTTCGTGAAAAGGATGTTTTTGAAACTTAGTTTTGTAGACTGTAGAATATAGATTACAATGGGAAAAGAAAAATAAAGAGACAACACTTTATGTTTGAATTATCAAATACCGTATATTCGGAAATGTACGGTGAAAATTCCTGTAATTTTGTTGTCAAGTGGGTAAAACATTTCCCGCAGAGTATTTTCCAATCCAATTAACATAAAATGAGATTCCACCGACTATAGTTTTTATTTTTGCCAAATTCCTCTGAAACCGACAATTTCTTTCCTTTCATTTACTATTTCTAGTACACTACCTGCGCTTACAAAAAATATCGCAGAGTTTGGCATGTAAAATGAGCGGAAATAGAAATCTGTATTCGGTAAGTGATAGTCTACGAGTGTTTCCTTCTGGTCATGTGAAACCATATTCAAATTATGCATTCAGACCATCGAGTGAGTGAATGGTATCCAACTATTTGGAAACAGCTTCCGACATCAAATTTGAAAGATTTCCGAGTCTTTTAGTGTAAAAGTTTCCAAAAAGGTGCTCGTTAAAATTGCTTACGCATTGCTAACAGAAGGGTGGAAGTCCCCCTCCCCTCCGAGATTAGAGGATAAGTATACAGGTAGACCCTCTTGCATTAGCTTTAAAAGTTGCTAATACAAAAAGTTAACTTGATAGTTTTGATCCATTGACACTAATCAAAATAAAATATTGTACTTTAGACAAAGTTAAGATCCTAATTTCAGCATATAGCGCAACATTAAACACAATACAGATTGCAAGACTTTCAAGAAAGCCCAGCATATAAATATTGTTAATGTTGTTTGGAATGAAACAGAAAGGCATCTTGCTATACAGAATTAGATTTTCAAGCGAGTTTTTAAATAATATCTCTTTGTATATAAAGTTTTCGTAGACTATTTTTAAATGCAAATATTAAAAAGCGAAATATATAGATACGAATACTTGCTATTTATTAAGTTTACGTGTAAACAGGTTGAAGTATATTTAAATAAGCCGCTTCAGAAACACTTTTAAATTAATTTTAGTGTACGAAATTAGCGAAGTCTTGCCAGTGTAAAGTAAATATAAATAAATGTTGGTGTTAATTTTATCTCTTGATTATGCACAATTTTACAATTTCATTTTGTTTACACGCGCCTCCTAATTTCCCCCTAAATGCACGACTGTAGCAGTAGCCATTCCCAGCGATGACAGTCCAGCCGTGAGTTCCGCAAACAAAAGATATATAAATGCCTCCATGTTTCCCATTTCGCTAGCATTGTCGACTCAATTGTCCAACTATGTTGCACAACATTTAAAACGAAAGGAACCTCCGTAAGAATGAATCACCACTTTCAGCTCCGCATTCCCTTTTCCATTCTTGAGAAATACCAGCAGTAAAAAAACCAAGTCAAAAAAATAACCATAAATGACGAAAAAAAGATTCTCCCTTTTTTCTTTTATCTTCGTGTACCTGCTGTAAGGACAAAGGTAGGAATGGGAGGGTATGGGGACTTTGCGGTTTCTTCAATGTTAACTGTACACGGTTGCTCTGAATGAAATTGTTTCCCAGAAATTTGTCTGCAGGTGTTTAGGGTATGCATCATCTTCGGCGTTATTATCTTTTCATTTGACTGCTCCCTCGGTTGACGCTGGTCATAATGGTCTGCTGAAACGTAGATGGCCATTCGAACACTCCCCCTCCCCCCTTTGTGGAGTATGTTTTCCCCACTAGTTAGTACCGGGGAAGCGTTTATCAGAAGTGCAAAGACTGTGAAAAATGGAAAGTTTATGGAGAGAAATTCATATTTTTGCTTTCAGTTCCGAGTCAAAATATAGGCTAGTGAATTCATTAATAAAGCAAAGTCTAGTATTTTGTTTCCGTTAGAGTTATTGCTGGTTAGTTTTTGGCAAATGGAACTTCAGTGGAAATGGTTAAAAGCAGAATAAAAAGGTAAAAAGCAGAGACGTATAATTTACATTGAATTTTTCAAGCTGATGCATAAATAAACCTCAACAATCCATCAGTCTGGGAGGGGGATAAGATGCACTCCCCCCCAAGGTCTTATTTTTGTCATGTTGTGCATTTTTACTCTGTAGTTATTGTGAATAGTTTTTAAAATGATATTTGTATTTGGTACTTATCTGTACAGTTTCTAAGCACTCATTCATTTTAATTTCAATTAGTTCATCCAAACTTTTATAAGAAATGAATATTTGAAATGATATACATGCTATTGGGAAAGTTAGATTGAAATTCATAATTTATACCCAATAGAAGTACATTAAAAATAGTCAATCTGAAAATGATCCAAGTCCATCTGACGTTACTAAAACTGCGGGAAACTTCCTTCATGATTGACCAGTTAGTAAAAGAACTGTGCAGTATTAAAAGATTCTCAAATCTATTTTTTTTAAAACTAAATTTCATGAAAAATATTGAACCTTGTTTTCGATCTTGTATAACCCCAGAAATACAAAAATTCAAGAAAATTTAAGCCTACTTTGTCTAGGGCAAAGAACACAGTTGGGAGAAATAATTTTAAAGCATGCAAGTTGAGCAAACGTTTCATATCTAAATTCTAGCCCCTAGTTTTGAAATGTAATTAAAATTTTGCATTTTAACGTTCGATTTATCATTCTTATTGTGCCACAGACCAATAACTACTACAGTTAAGATCAATCTTAAGATAATTTTTTCGAATCTTAACTTATAGGCTTAGGAAAAGTGAATGACTACAGAAACTTGTATCTAGTATTAAATTCATTAGTTCAATTTAGAGTAAATAAATTCATAGAGAGATACCAAGAAATAACAGTTATTACGAATTAAGCCCTTAGAAAGATATACATTAACATTTGCAAGTTTAATCAAGGACTCGATGCACAATATCCAATTCATTAAAAATCTAGCAATTTAAGTCAAAGCAAGTACTTATTTTCTATCCCCTACTAAAGTGCATTTCTTTTGTAACATGTCTTTTCGATGACGGTTTACAAAAGGAGTGTCAAACTCGCAGCCGATAACTAACATTTTTGTGGCCCGGCCAATACATTGGCACTCAATATATACTATATCAAAAAATTTCCCCCGAATTTCGAAATATAGTAGAAAAGAGACATTGAGTGTTAGGACGTAAACATTCAATATTTCTTGCTTCACATGTTTATCCTAGTGCATTATTCGAAATAAACCCAAGTTTCTGTGAATATTTTTTTTTGCGGCCCACCTTAAATCAAACCTTGTTTGCTTGACCCAAGTTAGCCTTTGAGTTTACACCCCTGATTTACAAGGATACTATTTGTTATTCGATAAGCCGGATTTGAATGATATTGACGTTTGGGTGGTTAAGTTACAGTGTATAAGTTCAACAATCATTGCAGCCAAAGCTTTCCTTAGAACCTTTATGGGTGTATGTTCACGAACAAAGATTTAAAATATTCCTGAAGGTGTTTCATATTTAAGGGTTTTTCCACAAAAAACGGATGGCGAGGGCTGTCGGATTGCAGAGATAGGAACATCTATAGTAAGTGGTAATTTAATTTATAAGTAATATTAAAATTATCAGCTATGGGCCAATTTAAAACTAAAAATTTGTTACGTAAAATTACCGAGAAAAGTAATTAGATTTTGCATTATTAATTCAAAGTAAATAATTGAAAATACGAATTTCATTAAGTTGTATTTCATAAATTTAACTACGCAATTAAGAATAGTTCATGAAGTAAACCCTCGACTTTTCCATAATATAATATTCCCTAAAGTAAAATATTCATGAAGTTAAATTTCTGTATAGAGTCCAATCATTTTATAATTGACTTTAAAGTCCCTGCCTCTGTAGGACAAATATTTTGAATATTTTCTTGAGAAAAAGGATTGGGCTGAAGTGCTCAAATTTATTCTACAGTAATTATCAGTTTTTATTCTCCAGTTTCCAAAATTTTATATCAAATTCATTTTATATACACAGCCGATTTAAATTTCAAATTGAATTTGAAATTTCAGAATTTTACGTTGTTTCACCGAGAGGCAACATAATTTTAGGTAATCGTGTATAAAAAAAATTGAGTTTATAATTTCGTACTTAACTCATTAGCCGTATCTATTGCCATTTGGAGATTTTTTAAATTTTACGTACACCACTCGTAATTTTTTCAAAGGTATCAAATAGGAAAACATAATTTGAATATAGTTTTAACGTTTCATGTCTTAATGCGTATAATTTTTCGGAATGAAAGTTAAAATTTGGAAGTTCCGTTAATCCGTCACTCAATGAAACGCTAGTTATTGACGCATATAAATTTCATTTATTCTTGAATTCGTATTTAATTAAAAAGTTTAATTTACTTCGAGTCCATTCACGGGAGAAAAAAAAATTGCCGTTTGAGATGCCTCATATACAAGACACTCAAAATTCATTTCGCATTTGTTACAAATTTACGAACTTTAAATACTTTCAACAATTTTAAGTAAAATTTTTTAAAAGGAAATTTATTTAAAATAAAAGACTGATCCGCTTGTTATAAATACGAATGGGAAAGAAAGTTGAAGCATCAATACTTTTCACGCGCGAATGAAAAGAACTATCAGCACGTACACGTGACAGACATACAACTCTATTAATTTTTTTTATAATTCCTTCCCCTCCACATATTCAAATGTGACCGTCTCCATGAGGCCAAGCTGTCTGGAGCGTTCACATTTATCAAGATCTCAGCACACTCATTACGCAATGATTGTTTTATTGAGAAGAGATCGCCCCGCAGTTCTCTTAATCTCTCGCGCAGAAGCTTCACTAGAGGAAGTAAAAGCCCAAGGGAGAATCTCATTCGGACAGCTGAAGTCGGAGATAGTAACGTCGATACTTGATAAATTGCGGAAGAGATTGAAATGTTCAAAAAAAAAAAGACACTTAAAAGTCATTCGACAATTAGTGTTTAATATCTCGTAGAAGCGCGAGTTTGGATCAGGATAAAGAGGCTTATTAATAAGGAGACTAGTTTTTTTATAATGAAAAGGAGGACGCTCGCGCGCAAAAAAACTTAAGTTACAACATATATATGAAACATTTTATTAACTCAAACAAAAATACGCTATTTACGCTTGCATTCCTTTCATTTACTTAAACGAGTATTTCCTCATTGGATATTTTTTTTGTTGTCAATGTATCATTTTCTAATACATCGGAAATTTCTGAGCAAAAAATATCCTTATTACTGAATTTTACGGCAAGTACTGCAGCTAAAATATCAACATTCAATCTTTATTTCTCCCTTGCCCCAAAATCATGACCAACTGAAAAAACTTTCAACTGCAGCGTTAGTTCTAGGAAAGCACATACACACACACAAACTCAAGAATAAATAAATTATATGGAAAGTGTTCATTTTTGAAACGGCTAAGTACTTCCTTCCATCATTTATCAATTCTAGCATGCTGATTTTATATTGTTCCAATTTATTAGAATTTGAATATACTTTCAGTCTAATTTCTTCAAACTGACAATTGTCATTGATTTTAATAACAGGCATTTTCGATTAAAACTCATAATTTTCCATATCTTCCCAATTTACTTGCGATGAAGTAAAAAAAAACCATTGATATTTCCTGCGATATTTGCTTCAGACCATACTTCGACATATTTGGAAACATGTTTGGTTCATCTCTGAATAGAGTTTAACAGATCAGTTTTAAAATATTTAAAAGGACAATTAGGAGGACACTTTTCAAGGAAAAACAGAACCTATAAAAGGAGGACTGTCGGTCAACTTATTAAGTAAACATTGTCATCCCGTTTTAATTCGAAATAACTTCATATGGTGTTTGAAAGAAAGCTCAATATTTTGCCGGGATTTGTAATATCTTATTCCAGTGGTTCTTAAATTTTAGATCACCCCCTCCCTCTTTACGTATTAACCCGACAACGTGAACCCACAAAGTTTTCGACATCCTTCACTGAATTAATATTCTTGATCGAAATGCATGTTCTTGTTTTTTCACTGATGGCAATTTAGTGATCTAGTCTAGGATGTGTATCGTTCAATTTTTCTACGAGGCCTTTCAGAGTCTGTAAAAAAAGGGAAATCTTAACATTAAATGAGACCTCCGTGGGCCCCTCGAAAAGCGCCGAGGATCCCCGGATCACAGTTCAAGAACACCTGCCTTATTCCATAGGATGAGCGAGTGTTTATTAACGTCGCACTGCAACATATTTTGTAATATTAAATCTCGATCAAGTCACAAGGTTGACATACGAACATGCCTCGTCCCTCCAAACTACCCCACTAAGCCAGCAGGAGGACTTTGAGCCTCGACAGATTTAACGTGCATCAAACCCTCGACGTTGCTGGTCTTCAGTGGCTTTGATTGAATATTAACGTCGCACTGTTTTAGCTACACGAGGGCTTTTGGCGAGGGACCACGTAATTTTGAACCATGGTCAAGTGACGTGGACGACACCCGAGCTGGCACCCTCTCTCTTAGCTACCACACCAACGGGAGGACGTTTCAGCTCTCGATAGATTTAACGTGCATCGCTGCCCTATACGGCGGGTCTTGAGTGGTACTAGGCTCGAACTCGTGACAATGCAAGCCACGATCCGATACCTTGACCACTTGGCTACCGCGGCCACTGGTCTTCAGTGGCACTAGGGCTCGATACTGACACGTCGGCCACGCGGGTTTGACCATGAGCACCAATTACCGCGGCCACCTTATACCCATTGGAGTCATCTTTGAAGGAATTGAGGCGTAAGAAAATACCTCGTTTTCATATTATTTGACAAATATTTATACACCTTTTGCGTAGCATGTTTGAAACTCTAGGGTATTCTAACGCTTGTTGCAAACAAATTTATAACAAATGGTATTCTTTTAAATGTTTAACAAATCTAGTCATTTTAAACTAATCCTGTTCCGAAGTTCTCTTTTGAGCAGAATCTTTACCTATGACTACTTCTCCGTCTAATTAAAAAGAAAGATTTTCTAATTTACCAATTTGTATTTAACCAAAAAGTAAAAGCTTAGTTTTAATCCTTATCTACACTGTGATTATACATAGTACTACAATATGTTTCCTTTGGACTTTAAGTGACGTAGTTTTAATTATACAATACGTTCGCGAGAAGTTAAGAAATGACACGTACGTTAAAGGAACACTCAATAATGCGATTGAATTTAATTTAAATCATTGTGTTACTGAAAAGAAATTGAACTATACACTTTCTTATTTCAGTTATATGATGCGTTTTAATTAGCAATACATTTTGTCCATTCCCGACAGTCACCAAAAAACAACACTTTCAAATTTTGAAGAAATGCCTCGCATGATATAAGTTACTAGACATGGAGAAAAAAAATCAATTTAATATCGCGAGATTTCTGAATGGCACTATATACAGTGGGTCCCAAAATTGAGTATACACCATTTACTCTTTTTTTTAAAGCTGTAAAAAATAAATACAAACTTCCCATTAAAACTCAATACTTATAGGAACATTAAAATAGACATTAAGTGCATTGGTAAGAAAACAAATATTAAATCCATTTAATATGTTTTAATTATGTATATTTTTCGTAATAAAACTGAAATTTGGAGTCAAAATCGAGTATACACCAAAAGAATTTAGAATTTAACCACTTTTATTGAGATTTTTCTTCAAACCATTTCTAACGTTGAACTCAAAGAGTACAAACGTAATAGCAGTCGTTTGTTAATTAAATTTTTTTTCCACATGTAATAACCCACGAGATTAATTTTAGGCGAGAAACGTCTGAAAAAGAACGGGCTTTGGTTATCAAGTGGTCGAAAGACGGCAAATCTCTTCGAGAAATTGCTTCATTGATCTAGAAAAGCCATGGTTGTATCCAAAAAATACTACAAAAATATCGTAGAATCGGATGTGTGGCCAATATTCCAGGAAGAGGGTGCACAGAAATTTTGAGTGCTACTGCAAAGAGGGGGGAAGATTATACTCTCAGTAAAGAAAAATCCACTGTTAAGCGTCCCGAAACTTGCATCATCGATATCAGAAATTGGGAAAAAAATTTCAGCAGAAACTGTCAGACGTGTTCTTCATAAGGCAGGATTTCATGGTCATACTCCAGTACGAAATCCACTCATTAATTGCATCAACAGAAAGAGACTATCTTTTGCAAAGGAACACATTTCAAAGCGGGAATCATTTTGGAACACTTATTTTCTCTGATGAAAGTAAATTTAATATTTACAGGAGCGACGGGGACAGTATAAAGCGTGGAGACAAGTTGGGAAAGAACTGGATCCTAAATTCACACCATAAAGACGGTTAAGTATGGAGGTGGATCCGTCCTTGTTTGGGGGTGTATGTCTGCAGAAGGAGACTGATAACTTATGTTAATTGATGGCATTATGGATAAAATGGTATATTTGGAAATTTTAAAGAATAACTTGCAAAACAGTGCCGTTAATGTAGGACTTGGATCAAATTTCATCTTTCAGCAGGGCAATAACCCGAAACATACGGCGAAGATTGTCAAGTTGTATTTATTGTACCATTGCAAGAAAGAACTACATACTCCACCCCAATCTCCAGACTTAAATGTCATCGAAAATTTATGGTCTCATTTGGAGAAATCTGTCCATGAGCACGCCATTACGAGCAAAGAGGACTTAAAGTCTTAATTGAGTGGACCAAAATCACAGTGGAAACCACCAAAAAATTAGTGGAATCCATGCCTAGAATGTTACAAGCTGTGATCAAGTCAAAAGGTTTTGCAACTAAAAATTTACTTCCTGTAACAAAATAAATAAAAGTGCATACTTAATTTTGTGGGAGTTTTTCTTCCAATTGTTATTATTTTTATTTTTGTATAAAAATAAGCCATATTGCATAATTTTTACTTCACATACATGAAGGGGATAAGAACAAGTTTAAATAGTTAAAAACACGATTTTCTTAATGAATAATTTAGCCGGTTAAGAAAGTACTTAGTATATAGAGTGTTGGTGTATACTCAATTTTGGGACTCACTGTAGCATTAACTGTACATATATTTCCTTAATCTAAAAGTAGCTGGATGTTACCAAGACACTTTGTGGGTACTATTTACATAATTGCTTTCATATACAAGTGTACGGCGTATCGAGAAAACATGGTGCAATTTACACAAATTTTTTTTAATTTATGATTTTTGGTTGCTCCTCATGTGCATGTATTACGTAAAACAGAT
This sequence comes from Trichonephila clavipes, assembly GCA_019973935.1. Taxonomy (NCBI): domain Eukaryota; kingdom Metazoa; phylum Arthropoda; class Arachnida; order Araneae; family Nephilidae; genus Trichonephila; species Trichonephila clavipes. The sequence continues at coordinate 544,901 of BMAU01014840.1, forward strand.
TTGATGCTTAAAATGCCATTTAATTTGACGAAAAAACATAACTTCATGAAGAGTTTTAAAATACTCACAGAAATTGATGTATAGACATGACATTTTTATTGATTAGTACGTGAAACTAAAAAAGTTGGTACGGGTTTTGCGATAACGATATTCGCAAAAAACTTCTTGTTAATACTTATTGAAAATTCCTTAAAAAACAAATTAAAGAGTTTATACTTTTTAAAAAGTATTGCCAAGATTTGAAAATACACACCAACTTTTGTTGCATGTATTGTTAGCAATAGTGAGAAAAATAAAGCATTTGGCACAACAGAATAGAGCTTTAGCACTTTAAATGAAAAAAACCAACTAGCTATTTTATGTTTGAGATAAATCGGTTTATAAAGTGCTGATTTACCTTTGAAATGTGAATAAAAACCGAAAGTTATAGCTTTGCGCTTCTTAAGCTCAGATCCCTTAAAGTTTATAATATTATAGAACAGTAATAAAGGATAACTAAGGTTAAAAACATTAGGATTTTTTGACCGATTTTTGTCAATTAAATCGTGCCGTGTTTCCTTAAACTTTCCATAATTTTGTTTTTAGCTTTATATTGGTTTTAAAAATTAAACTCTCTCTCGCGCAGTCAAAGCCATTTTTAAATTCATCATTGAATTTAATATACTCACTCATTACCATTTATTCTTTAAGACTCGTATAATTTAAAGTTTGTTACTTAAGTTCTCGTTTGTAAATTGGGATACTTCACCCATTGAGATTTAAAAATATACTTATTTGGGGGTTGGAATAAAAATGCATAAAGAGAAAAATTTTACAGACTAAGTCCTTACAGCAAGCTTTCTTTAGCCTTATGCTGCTCTCGGCAAAATTTGATAACAAAAACAAATAAAATCTTCCTGCTATTACAATTTTATAAAATTTCTTTTGTAAAGTGCTGTAGGTTTTCCCCCAGAGAACGTACGTAACTCGATCCACCACAAAAGATCACACCTGCTTAAACTGTGTTTGATTAATTATGCATTTCTAAATATAGCCGCTCTCTTCCTCGGGGTAGGGATGATTCCACTCGTGTCTAACGGGTACTTATCAGTTAGGCTGCACATTTATCAATCATTACCCAGGAACCTTCTGCGATTATATCATAATTTTATAAAGTAATGTGCTTCTGTAGGCGTGGTGACAGCATTTTTATTCGATCAAGGTCACACACAAGCAGCTGGATTAAGTCAAAGGATTTCCCGCAGAACATTTCTAGCTCGCTATTGTTTGGAAATTTCTTTTTAAAGTAGTAAAATTTTTGGTTTGAGACGATTTAATGCATGTTATATATTTGAAGATAAAAATACATAATTTTTGGAGGAAGTATTGTTACCTGAAAATCTGAATATAGAGCCTATATAGACTTAATGACTGAAATTGAATTTTTGAATGATGTCCGACATTTAAAAATCTTTGAAGCCTGTAAAAATTGTAAATAGTGGAAAATCTCATTTTAAAATTTGAATTTTCCGTTTCTTCAAAATCTGTAAAAACCCATTGCTTGTTTGTTGCAATGTTTAAAACTCAATCGTTAAGATGTCACAATCTCGACATTTTTTCCAATTGTGTAGAATATTTTTGATCAATATTTATGAATACTCTTAACACTTTCCTTTCCAAGGAAATTTGCGTTACGACTGAAAAAAAACGAGGCGAAGCAAAATTAGGGTTCATTTATAGGTCGAAAAACATTCAATTTTGACTCAAATTCATACTTGTTATTAATTTCGATTACAGTTTAAGTCGAAATTTTGAAAACAATTTCTCGCTTTAATTCAGCATTACAGTATAGAAGACCAAGTATAAAATGTTTATGTATAAATAAATTGTTTTAGAAAGTAATTTGTACATATTAAAACAAATATTGTAGTTGTATTGTATACAAAATTGTATGTGAAGGATAGTGAACTCTGAATGTATTATCTGGAAAATCGTAGAGCTTTGATATTTAAAACCGCTTTAATTTAATATGCAATATTATACAATTATTAAAACTATAAATGGAAGCATCAAAATATTAAAGATGCACGCGCTATGCTCAGTTCTGTTCAAAACTAAGAAAATCTAAATAAATTGAAAGATAGATTAATGAGTGAATATAAGTTAACATAACGCTTCTACATTTTCCGCTAAACAAATGAATTACAGAGATTATCCGAAGAACTTGGTATTGATAAGCAACTCTTCAAATTTAATCATTTAACTGTGGCGCTCCCGTTTGAGAGCACACATTTGTGTAACGGAAATCGAGCGATGACCGATGTATTCATCAATCGCAGAGCAAGTGTTAAAGTTTAGTTAAAAAAGATTGTATAAAATTGCCCATTACCAATACTTATTTGCTTAGCTTGAACAGGCATTGCATACATATTGGAATTTTTTTTGATGAATATCCATTAATTTAAGTGATCGTCAAAATTCCTGGATTGAGAGACGTGAATGCACCGCGCGCGAGATTTACTTCCTTACTGACAAAATATTGTATACCCGTCTCGAAACTAAGGAAGTTCTGGAGTAGGAGCTGTAGCGTTGATCAGTTTTCTTACAAGAAATCATCCTTGCTTTTCCTACCCCAGTAATGTAACGGTTCTTTAGGCAGCACGGCGTTTGGCCACTACTCAAATGTCAGCACATGGCTCCAACATAAAACAATTGGTATTTACGTAACTCAAAAACTAGGCAACTTCGGGTCAGCAGCTATCAATGGGCTCAGCGTTTAGTCGGCGTCACGCATTTGTTTCATGGCTGACCATTCATGAAGGAACCTTACTATGAATCAACTTTCCGACTTTTGCTTCTCCATTTTAGGATAACATCTAAAAACATTATCACCACACATAAGTTCGACATGCGAACTTACACGCTGTATCAGCCGGTGCATACGAGAGCGCATGAATTCATCCTCATTTCATTTTTTTTATTTTTCCCCACCAAAAGTTAAACACTTAACTAGTCAGAACACAATCTTGCAACCTTTTCCATAACTAGTATACTCGTCAACCACATCTAACTGGGTAATACATAACTTATGTAAGAACCTTTAATAAAAATCTTATATAAGAATAAATATTTCTTTCATTAGTACCTTAACGTTTACCATGCTGAACGTAATTTAAACTAGTTTATATAAAATAAAAATTAAAATGAGAAAGTTTACAACATGTTTTTTTATGAATCTAAAGCATTTTAGTTCTAGGTACATATAACCAAATTTGGCGAAAAAAAAATCTATACTATTGAAATCGCCCTTTACGAAACATCTTAAGTCTCTAGTAGTTTTCAAAAAAGTAACATTTATAATTTCATCAAGATTCGACTTTAAGTATATAACAATGCAATATATTTTACATGAAAGTAACGATTCCCTTCACACAGCTGTGAATCCGCTTTTTTGTGGACCACCACATGTGCATTGACGCCTGCAACTTTAAATTATTGCGCTCTGTCTTATCTTGGATCGTCCCGACAACCTTTGATATCACGTGGGACCTCTTTCCGCCCATTAGCCGGATCTAACTGGAAGCTAAAGACGCCGGCTTCTGTCATCCCCGAAAAAGAGCGAGAACGGCATATTGTCTGAAAACTTCGCTACGGATGGACTCCAGAGAAACTCCTCCCTCACAAACCACATCATTTGAACTCTAATATCCAAGTTTAACTTTAATGTATAATCTGTAAATAATAGCCGTGACGTGAATAAACTAAGTATTTAAATTAATCAGTACCATGCTACCATTATTTATCGCAAACGACACAGAAGTAAACTTATAAAGAGAATAAGTTTACAAGAATATAAACATTTGCGAGTGGTCCACTGAAAGAAATACGGCGTTTTCCCATTTTAAACTTTAAATAATAGTGGGGAAGCTGAACAACTGACATTAGTCTTAAAAAGTTATTTTGTCGAATTTTAAAGTATATAGCTAAGTACTTAAAATAATAGGCTTTCCATTTTAAGTTCTTGTACATGTTCAAATTTACTTAAATTCTTAGTTTTCCTTATTACTTTACAAGCTAGTATTTGATTAATAACAAACTTGAAAAGAATCCGTATAAATAATACGTTATTACATTTTCTAACATGTATTTAGATTGTCTATTTGAAAAAAGAGACAGGAATTTTTCCTTAATGTTAAAACAAGATAGTTTTTTTGCGTTTTTATTAAAAGTTCAATGATCGACTTTAGTTTTTTTTAAAGTAACTTTAATTTTTTCTAATGTACAGTAATTAATAAGTACAACACAAGAGGAATGCAGAGCTTTCATTACTTACAATTAAATGCAAATTTGAGGAGTGAACTTATGATTTAATTTTTCCAAACGTTACTGTTAACTCTATGTGCAACTTCAAATTCTTACAGCGTAAACAAGTATTAAAGTATTTCATTTCAACAATTCTATATTATTTGAAAATAATTTGTAATTAATTTTTCTTCAACAGCTCTTTCAAATACTGTAATTTTGTAATTCAAATTCAATTGGAAAATAATGAACCGTTGCGAATGGGGAGCGTATACAAAATTAATATCCATTTATTCTATAGGTACTCATGAAATTTTACATTTCCCGAATAAAGAGGCAAATTTTGAGAGTTCCTTGCATCCAAAAACATACCGTGTTCATTCCTGTTAAATGTGATACATAGATAAACTACATCTATTTAACTAGTTTTCCCCCTTATAATATGAAAGTATTTTGGGTACAAGATATTCGCAAATTTAATTGGAATATTTCCCCTCATTTCAGCAACCCGTAAGGAAAGCCCTTTTTTAAATATTACAAACACGTAATATTCCCACATGCTTAAGCAAGCAGTTTCCTAGCGGCATGCATCTATGGTAAAAAATTAATAAAAAAACTGTCGCACGCTGCTTTAATGACCACTTTAACGTCGTGCGTTTGATAGTGATGCAATTATTAGTGCTTTGGCGGTCTTTTACTCACAAATATAACAACGAGCCAGTCTAGAGTTCACACAGTAAGTAAAAAAAAATTAATAAAGTTGCTTTTTGTAAAATAGCAAATTTTTTATATTCTTCCCCATAAGAATACAATTACAATTCAATATTTTTAGTAATTTATTAATTGTTCGAATGTTTATTACCATTTTTTTTAATTTTCTATTAAAGACTAGTATTTCAATCTTAAATGGTCTATTTCTACACATTACAAAATTGAGATTTCAAATTTATCCATGCAAATACTTAACGTACTCTAACTTTGATTATTGAAACAAATATACACCGAGTGGAATTCTTTTCAAAATTATAGTTTCAATTTCTCTTTACTTCTTGGGAAATTTTTTTTTGTTTCCTTTACTCGTTTTCCATTTTTAAAGTAACAGATATTTTGAAGTTGATTCAAGTACATTGGTAAATTTAAAAGACTGCAATATTTCTAGGTTAAACTATTGTCACTTTAAATTGTGAAAATTTCCGAAATGTGCAAAACTTCATACTGAACAAACTTATAAAATTAAGATTTATTCCAAAAACGTGTTTGTAAAATAAAATTTTAAGTATATATTTTTCTTAAAATGTGCTAAAATAAAGCATTAAATAATGGCGAGAACACACACATCAGAAAATCTTACTTGATACCATTCACGTTCAAATTCTTACGAAAAGTTGATTTAGACGTGAAAGTGAGAAATACACTGCAAAATTTAAGATCTTTGATACAGTGAAAATCTTTCGCAAGGTACCGAAATTACTATTGTAATACAATCAATATTTAATTTTTTTCGCGTATTGCATCCAAAGACGAAACATTTAAAGGAGTTAAGAATTATTTTCTTGCTTCGAGAAGTGTTGCAATGTAAATTTTTTAAATTCAGTGTAAAATAGCAATACCCGTTTGACCCGCACGAAATCTCTTTTTGATATATACAAATTAAGTAAACAATTAAATATTTATTTTTTTAGGAATTTGCTTATCTGTGCTTACGGCTTAGAACAAGGGAGGTCAACCCAAATGACCTCGTGGGCCACTTCGGAAGAGCTTTACAATCCCGCGGGCCGCATATAAAAATATCTTTATATTATATTTGGATCCATTATGAACATTTGTTGGAGTGAAAATTTAAAACAGACTGATATCGTTATTGTTTTCATGTATACAAACAAAAAATACAATGATCAAATAAGGTTTAATATATTTAATTAGCGAGATATGTTTCTCAGCTCTTTCACTTAGTTTTTGCAAGTGGATCTCAATGCATGTTTGTGTATCGTAATTGATGTTGCAGATTTTCGTGCGTTAAGCTTGAGCGCGATTTATGTTTGATAAATTTCAATTTAGAAAAAAAAAGATTTGCAGTAACAGAAGCAACGTAATAAAATAATAACAGCTATGAGGGGGGTTACAAAAAATAATTAAAAATATTGTACAAAACAGTCGAATTTTGTAAAGTTGTAATGAATCTCGCGGGCCGCAAAATTATTCAAGGTGGGCCACATGCGGCCCGAGGCCACGGGTTGGACTCTCCTGGTTTAGAAGAAAAACATGGTTATACTGCATTTAATTAATCAATAGGAATTGCCTTTAAAAACTATTTTAAATAATTTGCAAAAATTTCAATTATAAAAAAAATTTAAAAAATTTTTTAAGAAGCTTTCTTTTGAAATATCTATAAAAGACAAATGTTATAAAATTAAATGAAGTTTTCTAAAATTTTCAAACGGTATTAGACAAGTGAGAACTATCTTCTTTCAAGATATTGCGAGACCGCTACTGTCACGATTAACATCTTAATTACCGATGATGTAAAATCAAAGTACAGATGTTAGTACTATTTCTCCTAATACATATGTCAAGCGAAATCATTGGAAATACTGCACATTTTCAATTCAATTGGGTACAGATATATTCATATGCTTCTGTTATAAGCTTGAATTTTATATAGTTTATGAATTCAAGGATTCCGGTACATTTTTCTAATTTGGATATTTACTGTAGAGATCCAAAGATTATATAGATCGCAAAGAACTACAAGAAAGTTTTATATGAAGGTTCAAATTGTGAACATCTGTAATTTAAATACATTTAATTTTATACTCTGTCTCTTTAGTCTCTGAGGTGTTAATTTCATCTCTGAGGCTGAAAATATAGACTTTCAATTAAATGCAATTCTTCGAAATTAAAATTTAGAACCTTTTATACATTCCTTATAAAGAAAACGAGGTTTCAGAAAGTACAAGATGTTTAAGATATAATCATAATTTTAAAAATACAAGCATATGAAAATAAGAAACTACTTCTGTAATAAATATTGGGTAATTTTACGTTGCGCCTGCCATTTTCTTAAACAGTCTGATGTATAAAACTTTGTAGAATCATTAAATGCATCATACTCTTTAAACCCTACCTAATTCTAATAATATACATCTTTATTTAAAAATATTGATGACTCAAAAAATTTAAAAATGTCGTTTTTAAATAATTCTTCATTAGATTTATAGAAAAATAGTTACAGTGTGTGTGTAATAAGGATACATTCAACTTTAAAGATCAATTTATTGCTAATAATTTGAGTTACTATTTTAGGAAATATGCGCAATGCAAGATATTTCTTACACGCACCGGAATAATTTCATATGCTTATAATTTTAAAAATGATTTTAAACATTTTACATTTTTTAAAAGCCTCATTCCTTTATAAATAATGTGTACAAGATTCGAATTTTTTTTAATTTTAAAGAATCATATCCGTTTGAAAATTGTTTATATTATCAGCCCTCTGAACAAAGTTAACACCCCTAAAACCCATCGAACAATTCTGGATAAAAATTCTCATGGAACGGATTTAATTACTGCAAGTGATATCCGCTCCAGTTTCTTTCATATGATAAGAATTTTCCTTAAACTATTGGATCACGAGAAAAATAACTTGGAAATTTGCCAGAACAGTATTTATCGGTGACCTAAGACTGCTACTTTTCCGCCTCACCCCTTTCTACAGAGTGGTCGGAAATGCCGAAATTATCCATAAGTTTGCGCTCCAGAGGTCAAACGTGCGCACCTGATAGGCCCCGGGCGACTTTCCTCACACACACAGTGTATCAATTTATTATAAACGTTTTCGATAATTTTGGAACAGCGATTATTTGACGGCAGAGCTTTGAGTGAGTCATAGATTGTCACTACCTCATTTATATGAACTGGGACACCATTGGTGGGATGCACCTGGGAAGTCATTTCTCCTGCTGAAAGGGTAATTGTGTAATTAGTGATCTTTTAATGTTCCCGTCATTCAAATTATGGTTATCAGGAAATGGTGACAATATCAGCAATAACGCATGTTCCATAAATCGAATGTGAAGATTTAGTAGAATGCCGTGTGTGATTCACCGTTTCTTATTAAATATGAAATTATGCTGAAGTATTTTATAATTAATATTCCTGTAAAAAATGAGATATTGCAAGATATATTAAGATATTAACTAACGGTTTCGCGATTTAGACTATTCAGGATAAGTTTGGATTTTGCGCTATTGAATCCAAGCAATTTATTCATGAATACGCATTTGTAATCAATCTTATTAACATTTGGAGAAACATTACGAGGGTTATAAGGTCTTTGTCTTTAAGGTATCCGACTACGTTCGGAACCGTGATTTTAAAAAGCGCATAAATGGATAATTTTCATGATATTTAGTGCAACTCGGATTAGAACACATTCATAAAACTATTTTAAGGACATTTTTTGAAAAAAAAAGTATTTAAATACAATATTTAGGCAAAAAATTAACTTAGAATAATATTTTTTTCAAAATGTTCTTCTGTGAAAAATGGTTGTATTATAAAAATCTTTTGCCTGTATATAGCTCAGACCTCTCTACAGAGGCTCAACTAGAATTTTTGAAAAATTCACATTTTCAGAGTTACCACTAATTGAAATAATTATTCGCGTTTTCTTAAAATTGCTCCCCTCTGTTGTCGTAAAATATGAATAAACCCACTTCCAAGTTATACATTTCAAAAATTCTAGTTGAGCCTCTGAACAGTGGTCCGAGCTATATACAGGCAAAATATTATTCTAATAGAAGCATTTTTCACAAAAGGGAACAATTGGAAAAATATTCGAAGTTAATTTTTTGCCAAAATATTGTATTTAAATAATTTTTTTTGTCAAAATGTGCTTTAAACAATTTTATGCATATATTCTAATCTAAGTGACACTAAATATCATGAAAATGATCTATTTATACGCTTTTGAAAATTACGGTTCCGAACGTAGTCGGATACCTTAATAATGAATCTTGAACCTTATTTTATAAGTTATGGATAATTGTTATAGTATCATAACATCGTTATAGTACCAGTATAGTATTTTGTTATCCATATCAATTAACGAGGTACCAATAAAAAGTAACCAAGTTCATAAATATTGGGGTTATAAGCACTGGTGTAGATGGTTCCGAGTGGGCCCTGTATCAAAATTCCTTCGGGGCCCCTTTTCAGATACGAAAACCCTGTTGGACTGTAGTTTCACGTGTTGGGGCTCCTGCAGCTTAAAAGCCCCGTATCATTGATACGGCTGATATGGCAATAGCTATGCCCCTGGTAATAAGCCTAGCCTAGATTTTAGAAGACTATGGATTGATTAAGAAAATTAAGATTCAATGGCTTTTTCGAGGCAAAGATTTATAGTTAAATATACTGCTTTCATCTCGATTCGTAATATACTATGGATTTAAGGGGAACCCTTTTTTGCATGGCTGGAATATACACGTGTCTATTATAAACTTTCAGAGAAATTATGCCGTTAAGAAATGTAGAAATATTTATTATTACATTAGGGATTTATTATTGTTAATGGTTATCTGGTTGTTTTATAGACAGTTTTTTTATTTAAACGTGACTGCTCTTAAAATATTCACAGCAAGATAAGTTTCTAACAAAATTTAAGCTAAATTTGAAAAAAATTAGAAATCCATTACATAACTATAAAGTATAAAAAAAAAGTTATTTTGTTATCGAGCAATTTTAAAACGAATTGAGTAGATACATTTGAAAGAATATCTGCGTGAAACATATTGAACACTTTTTAATGAGTTGCGAACTTATATTAAGTACAATTATTTTAATCTATAAATTCACATTTACCTTGCGATTGACAGATGTGTATCGTAAACATCGTTTTAAGTTGGCTAGAGTCTAGTCACCACAAGCACAATTGTACTATTCTAAAATATTCTAAAAAAAATGTTATCCCTCCTAATTTATAGCTGTTGTCAAAAATTTCAAAGTTTAAGGTAAATTAAGAACAAGATATCTGATGTTGGTTGGATAGTTGGTTGGGTGTTTTAAGGCACTGAATCCTCAAGGGCCGTATTATAACAAACACGAACAAAAAATAAGTTTTCTTAGTATTTTTTTTTAAATCAAACTTTGCATTGTTCAAAAAATAATGATACTGATACCGTGCAAGATTATGCTATAAAATAACGAATGATAAATGTTATATATATTGAAACATAAAATTCTTCAAAATCACCGTGGACGATAGTAAAATAGTTTCAAATGTAAAATGTAGCTATACACACAAGTGCTATACCACGGGAAAACTTTTAATCAAACTTTGTAAGTAACACCAAATAGAAAAGCGCAAAATTAAATCTCAAATATTATTTCCATTTATGTTTCTGATATTTATTGCTATAGCCGAATTCTTATGTTAAGACACATGGCTGGTATTTTTTCCTGTCGAATTGTAGTTTCGAGTTCTGATCTCCTAAAGACCTACCTTGTAATGGGGCTGATGCACGTTAACAATATATGATCAAGGTTATAGAAGTTTAGAGAGGGTGCTAATATCGCCCTCACCCTTGATTACTATTCAAAATTATGAATTGAATCGTCAATAGTACTCGTGTTGCTTCAGAGTGTGGCATTAACAAACACGAAATAAATTCCAGTGCTTAGTGTATGCCAAAAGGTGAAGGCAAAGATAATAGCCCTTTCTGCTCTATATTTTTTTATCAATCAATCAATAAAGGCAGGAAAGTATATATTCATGGATTTGATTTTAATTTACTTCGCACTTCGGTCTGGGGAGCAAAATTAACGAGATTTGATGTTTGTTGACCATAAGAAGTACATTATTTATTTACTACGTGTTTTTCGTGTGTTTATTTTTGCTTGAATCAAAATCCAATAGCCAAAGAATAATTTTAGACCATGGCTAGAAGATAAAATCTGAATTTCGATTTACAATAAATATGAACCAGTTTCTCTATCCGATGGATTTTTAGTGCAATCGGTAAGCACATTAATCGATTGAAATATTCTGAATGTATTGGTGTCAAGAAAATAATCAGTTGTAGTTTAAAGTGTTGAATAAATAAATATTGTAGACTGAGGTAGATGAGAAAACAGTTAAAAATGTTACAATTTGGGGATATATTTGAGATATCTGTAGAATTATGATTTGTTAGTGAGCATTAGATTGTTAAGGAGCAATCGAATATTTAAAATAGTTTATATCATGAATTTCTTTTCTTTGATTTCGCATTCTGCGTGTAGCCATGGTAGCCGAGTGATCAAGATAACAAACTCGTGGCAGGCGTGTCATGAGTTTGAGCCTGGTACCTCTGAAGACGCACCATGCAGAGGAGACCGATGCGCGTTAAATATGTGGAGGCTCAAACGTCCTCAACTTTTGTGTGGTGTGGAAGTTAGGAGAGAAAGTGCCAGCTCATGCGTCGTCCTCGTCACTTCACCATGATTCAAAATCACGAGGTCTGTCACTAATAGCCTTCGTTCAGATTGATAGTGCGACGTAAATATCACACTCTTTTAGTTGGCACCCCCCTTCTTCGAAATTTTTCACCTCACCTACGATTTCGAGCCTCGACAAAATACGTATCATCCCCTCTACAACGTGTGCCTTCAATAGCACCAAGACTAGAACCCACGACTTAAAAACGCCAGTTATGGGTTCACGATCATGACTTCTGCGATCACAAGTGATGATTAATGTTTAAATTGTTCATATGATGTTAGGATATGTTTACCACATTGTTTGTGTGTGTGAGTATATCAATCGATTTGAAGAACAAATATCAACTTCTTTTATATATTTCTAATCGAAAACTCTTTTGCTTTAAAAGTAACACTAATCGAAAGAAATTTGATTAGTGTTAATTTTAACAATTTTCAAGCTAATTACAAATTCTAAGATAAACTTTAAAGCAATACTAAAAGTGTAATATTGATAAAGGCTTTTCTATGTAAAGATTCTATAGCCTCTATATCTTTAGTTTCAATTGATTGAATGTATTAATGCGAATGTGAGAAAAGTATTTTCCTTGGCATTTCTCTATTACTTTTTCGATATTCTGTATGAGTTTCAACGGAATCGTAAAATAGTAGTGAAAATGTTTGAATTGTTCTCTGTCAGCAAGAAAAGGCACACAATTTCGATTACTGATTCTACCTTTTGCAGGGATTTGATACAAACAAAAAAACATCATTAATTTAGGAGGAAAAAGACGACGAAAAAGTTAATAGCATTTTTGCGGTTAGAATTCGGGACAATTTTAGTGAATCAATCATCGTAAAAATGCTCTTAGCATACATATACGGAACTAAACTTTATAAACATCAACAACTTGAGCAAAACACCTACTCGACGCTAGAGGGCGTCCGTTTAACCTGCAAAGTTATTGGATATGGGATGTTATACCCCAGATTATGCAACCAATGACGTCAAATACATGCATTTCTTTACTATACAAAATGCTAGTTGAATGCTAATACGTTAGAAGAAATGCGTATCTGCGAATGGTAACCAAAAGAACTCTGTAGACCTCCCTTATCAAAATCATTTGATGCATCCAGATTCAGGTGTAAAGCCCCGGGCTGCCCCTCCCTACACTCAACCCTCGAGTTCCCCTTTTTCTTAGTTATGCTTCATTTACGTGTTCGACCTGTTGTTGGGGTTTTTCCCAGATTGATTTATATACTAAAAGTGCTATTAACAATAAATCATATCGGAAAGATTTCAGCATCCATTAAATGTCTAAGTAGTATTAAAATAAGTGAAAAAAAAAAAGATACTTTGTTGTTGTTCGCGAAGAAGGGTTATAATTTTGTACATGTCTTTATTTTTTTCGAGCTTTTGTCGTCATGGCTCTTTAATAATAGTAATTCGTAAGAGGCTAACTTTTCCAGCCAATAGTAATATTCCTTAGCAGCAGTTTCCTTTATAAGTTCCTTAAATGATAATGAGAATAATGTCTCGAAAGTATTAAAGGTCATTCGATCAATTAAGTAGTACTTAAGAATTATGTATCAACTTTAAACCCTCAATCCTACCTCACCCATGGGGATGAATGGAAAACTTAATATCTGATAGCACATTTTCTGAAGTTTTTAAAAGAAAAATAAACAAATGCAAATTTAAAAAATCATTCAAATTTTTATCAGGTTATTTAAATTTATTTTTGCTTGCTTGATTGTTTATCAAAGTTTCACTTAGAAGACACATGCTGTGCGTGAACATTAACGTCGCACTGTTAAGCTACTCGAGGGCTTTTGGCGACGCCCTTGGTAATTTTAAACCACGGACAAGTGACGAGGAGGGCACCTAAAGTGGCACCCCCTCTCCTAACTACCACACCAACGGGAGGACGTTATAGCTCTCGATAGATTTAACGTACATCACTCCCCTACACCACGGGTCTTTAGTGGTGCAGGGATCAAACTCATGACTTGCCAGCCACGCGTCCGTTACCTTGACCACTGTGCTACCGTGGCCCCACATGAGGGCTAGTGGTGACGAGCCTCGTAATTCTGAGCCATGGTCAAGTAACAAGGACGACACTTGAGTTGGCACACTCTACTCCTCAAACTTCCACATAATGACACGTGAAGGTTTTGAGCTTCGACAGATAATACATGCATCATCTTCCATACGCTTTGGGTTTTCAAAATACTCGAGTTCACGATAATAAAAAAAAACAGACTCCAGCCGATTGCTCTTGTAATTTCAGTATAATTTATTTTTGTAGTGTAAACTTTTCAGTATAAATTATTTTTGCAGTGTAAACTTTTCAGTGTAATTTATTGCATTTAAAACAACCGTGTTGTATCATTTTGTGTAATCCGATATGTATTCTTTAGCGTTTTCGTGTTAAACGTATTTCACTTGATCTTGTAAACGATGTTTTTTTAGAGGTATAGAACTTTAAATTGCAATAAAACAACGATGTATTATTCGATTGACATGGATTTTTTTTATTCGAAAGATAATCTTGTGGCATTACATTTTAAATATGATTTCTGGCATAGGACTGCCATGGCTGGCTCGGATGTAGTCCAATCTGGACGTCCAATTTTCGATGACTTTTTCCAACATTTGTGGCCGTATATCGGCAATAACACGGCGAATGTTGTCTTCTAAATGGTCAAGCGTTTGTGGCTTATCCGCATAGACCAATGACTTTACATAGCCCCACAGAAAATAGTCTAGCGGTGTTAAATCACAAGATCTTGGAGGCCAATTCACAGGTCCAAAACGTGAAATTAGGCGGTCACCAAACGTGTCTTTCAATAAATCGATTGTGGCACGAGCTGTGTGACATGTTGCGCTGTCTTGCTGGAACCGCAGCTCCTAGACATCATGATTGTTCAATTCAGGAATGAAAAAGTTAGTAATCATGACTCTATACCGATTACCATTGACTGTAACGTTGTGGCCTTCATCGTTTTTGAAGAAGTACGGACCAATGATTCCACCAGCCCATAAAGCGCACCAAACAGTCAGTTTTTCTGGATGTAACGGTGTTTCGACATACACTTCAACATACACGGCTTCACTCCAAATGCGGCAGTTTTGTTTGTTGACGTAGCCATTCAACCAGAAGTGCGCTTCATCGCTAAACAAAATTCGCTTATGAAAATCGGGAACAACGGCAATCTCGTTTTGGGCCCATTCGACGAATCTACGCCTTGCTTGATGATCGTTTTGATGAATTGCCAAACCAAACTGAGAATAAATCACTTGACAGCTGTTAAATCGGTCGCCATCTTGGAAAGTAATGCCAACTTAAACTTCTATACCTGGAAAAAAACACTCTTTACATAGATGAACTACAACAAAATATATATATATATATATTTGCGCATGGATTTTAAGTTCAGAAAAAAAATTGATGAAAAAAAGATAAATTTTATTTATTACATGGAATATTTCACCAATTATCACACATCCAAGGTATTCAAAACTACACAAAATATAATCCGTCCAATTTTTTAGAAAACTAATGCACAAATTTGTGAATTATACCCGCTTTCATAAGTTGTGAAATTTTCAGAGATATAACGTAATTTGAAACAGAACTAGCATTTTACGTAACAATGAAAATAGAAAATTTACAAACTAAGAAAAGTGCGTTTTAAACATTTGTTTGAGTGAAATACAAAAATAATTTAAAAATATTAATCAAAATGACAAAATTCTTTGACAAAATTATTATAAGAATTATAAGGAATATTATTAATATAAAAAGTCAAAATCACAATTTGGGCCAAAATTTGATTTTGTTGAATGTATGTTTTTTGCAATATCCTTTACCGAGAAATTCTTTGAACAAGAAAATTTGTTTCAATTCCCTTAGTTTCGTGATAAGCGAATTTCTCTCTGTATGCATGCATTTAATTAAGTTTCTATAAGAATTAGTTCAAGACACAAAAAGCGCTGCTATCATGTTTGTGTTGTGTGTTTCGTGAAGGCTAGTGCAAATCTTCTCGGATGCTGACGCATTGCGAGGACTTTTCCCCGAAGGTGAACCGACAGCGCGCCAGAGGAAGTAAGCTTTTTCAGCTTCTGTACGCGGCGGTTCTTACGGTGACTGCCGACCTTCGGACCCAATTTTTTTTTTATAAAATTAAATTTTTGAAAGAATTTGAGTGTTTTTAGGAAGAAAAAAAATATGTAAATACATAAATTTTTTTAAATAAATATCGTACTTTTAGAAAAATTGGTTGTTTCTAAGGAAATTTTACCAAATTTTTACTAAAACGGGTACTGTACTAAAATTTCTAATACAATGATCACACACATAATTTTCTTTATACACAACATACATATTAAAGTGTTCTTCAAAATGAACCAAAATATAAGAGAAATATTAAAATACAAAAAAAAAATTACAGACAATTATACATAATAACTAGAGGACCCGACAGAGGTTATCCTGTACACACATCTTAAATTTAAAAATTCCAAATTTTTCTGAATAAGCTTTAACAATCTGGACCGTTTTGAGTAAAATTTCAAACACTAGTTACATCTGAATGTAATAATTTAATGAATACACGATTTATTTCAACAAATTAATAACACGAAGTGACAAAATATTGTCCTGAAATGATCACAGCACCAACTGTCGGGACCAACTTGAATTATAATAAAAGATTTTGAATATATTCGATACTGCGATCGTAGCGCAGTCTGCCGGATCCAATGTAAAACATTCCAAGATCAACAATTTATAAATAAAAAATTAATTAAATAAACATTTTTAAGGCGAATTATAAATCTAAACCATTATTGAGTCCACTGGAACAGACAAAAACTTTAATCAAAATCGGTCCAGCCGTTTAGGAGTTCAGCTACATACACACGCACAGAAGAATTACATGTATAAAGATTATTTGAAAAGATATTAATTAAAAACGCTAAAAATCGTGAATCGTCTGCATTTTCGTAACAATAAAGACCGGGTTTGGCCAGTTTGGCTGAAAATCAATTTTTGACACCAACTTACGTCTTTTTCAATTCCTACTATTAGCTCATGATCCCCATAATATTTTATTTGTTTGTTTGTTTATTTATTTATCTTTGTGGAATTTTCAATCGTTAATAAATACATTTTAAAGCGCTCAATTGAGCTGAAATGTAATGTACATGATTATTTTGGATGATAATACAATAATTTAATTATAATTAATAAAAATTAATTGATTAAAACTAAATATTTAAAAAATTACAGATACAGCCACGTTGGCGACTTATGTCAAAATTTGAAAAGGTTTTTTTCACGTGTTAAAGCATTCAGTTAAAAGGAAATTTCATATACACGATTGTTTTGGATGACAATACGATATTTTAATGATAATTGATAAAAATTAATTACCACTTAATGTTGTGATTCTGTCATATGTATATACATATTTATATTAATTGCAACTATTTAATAGAAAGTAGCTGAAATAAATTTTTTTCTGTGTTGATCCAAGTAGGAATAATTGATTAATTTTTTTTAATATTATTTGTTAATAATAATAGCGTTGTTACAACAATGCAGCTGAACGTTGAGTTGTATTTTTTGAATGTTTTTATTTAATATCTTTTTAACTAATTGCGATATCGGACTTAATTGTGATTCTAAACCATTCTCGAATTTACTTGAACCCACACAAAAAATTTCATCGAAATCGGTCCAGCCTTTTAGGAGGAGTTTAGTGACAAACACACGCACAGAAGATTTTTATATATAAAGATATGAAAATTTTGATATTTTCTAAGTTTTTTCTTTATAAAAACTACCCTAAATGAAAAAATATTTAGCCTACAACAAAACTTACAGTCCACTTTATGAAAAAAATAGTACAATAAACATTCCCATAAAATTTCAAAATGTTATCTGATTTGGTTCTTAAGATATCATGTATTTGGTAAAAAGTTTTTCTCGAAAACAGTATTTTGCGAAAAACTCATTTAAAGTTTTACTTACTGCCCTTTTGCATAGAGGTATGTTTTTTAAAATTACTATAACTTTATTTCTATTTCGCGTGAAGGAAAAATAAAAACTGATTTGGAAAGAAAAATATTCAAACTAAGATTTTGAAATTAAAAAAAATGCCTTATGTAGACAAAAAATGACATTTTCAAGGTAGGCAGTCACCTTAAGAAGAAAACGAACTCGAGACTATAACACTGGGTGTGAATTACCTTACAGCCACAAAAAAACCTTTCTCTAAAGTATTTCTTTAAATTATATAAATTTTTAACAAACACGTAGTATATATTTTTATTATATTTATTTTTTATTTTATTATATTCTAAATAAGTGAATGAATGAAATTTGATAAAAAATTTTGATGATCACATAAAATATTTATAAAAAAAAAGTACTGTTTCTCTCTCTCTCTCATTCCAGAACAAATAACTGAAAATATATATTCACTAACACTATTAAAACCTTAACTCTGCATTTTAATTTTTCTGACCATATTTTTTTCATTACTTAATCTCAGTTTTTTGCATTCTTAAAATTTTTCATTTTGCAACATTTATTTATGGTGTCTTTAGTTCTTCTGACATGAGCTTTAAACGCCTTGGGAATTCATACAGAAAGGCATTTCTTGTGTTTTGCGATATTATCGCATTATGATTTAAATTTGTACACGTTTTCAGTGCTTACGAATTTATTAATTTTTTTGTTTATGTTTTTAAAATTTTTACTGTATTTTTTCATGTGAGACTTAATTACACATAGAAATTTGAAGGAGAACGATCCCTTTTTTCAAAAGAGTCAAATACCTATTGAGAGAATCGATATCTATAAATTCTGTACTATTGTTGACTTCGGTAGCCAAGTAGTCAGGGCCTTGAACTAGTGGCCACCATTGTTCGCGTCCAAGTATCGCTGAAGACTCGTCGGTCACCCATCCGGCATAGTGGTTAGCGACGCTAGGTTTGAAACCCGGAGAAGACATGGGTATTTGTAAATGAAGAAAGCCTTTGTGGCATGGGGGTACTCTAAAAAGTCTTCGGGCCACAAATCCTTTCGTAAGGTTGGTGGAAGGGGAAGAGTGATGGGAGGTACCTGATCCCCGGAGTGTCCTCCCTCAAAGTTGGCGTGGAAACGGACCAAATTGTGCTGTCACCTATTTGGTGCTCAAAGCTACGGCTAACAACATACCGTATAGTCATCCAGTCAATTGCGAAGTAGTCCTCAATAGTAGTCAGGCCAATTCATCATGTCAAAGGGCCATGATGATTTCGTGGGCTTAGATTTGGCCTTTGTAGATCAGGCGGCATTAGTAACAACAACAATCCGCCATGTAGAGGGAGCGGATACACATTAAATATGTCGAGGCTCTAACGTCTTCCCATTGGTGTGATGTGGAAATTTGAAGAGGGGTTGTTCTCGTCATCTGATCATTCCTCAGACAACATCCGTCACTAACTCTCCTTACATGTTTTCAGAGTGCAACTTTCATAAAAAAATAAAGTATAAAAAACCAGGATTTACTTTATAGTATGCACATATTGTAGTATTTTTCTAGTGACTTAATTTTTTTAAAAAATTTCCATTTGAGCAAATTTCATTCCCTCTCCCTCCTTAAAATCAACAGTATGTTTATTGATTGTTATTTAAACTCTAAGTATAACAATAATGCAAGAAGAAAGTAAAGAAATCTCCAGCGATGAGACATTGACCCATTCAGCAAGCAGCATTTATTTTCGATTCAGTTCATCTCTACTAGCCTATTTACAAATATCTCAATAAATAATGATTACAACGTGATATTATTTGATAAAATATTTTATAATAACTTATGATT
Organism: Trichonephila clavipes; assembly: GCA_019973935.1. Taxonomy (NCBI): domain Eukaryota; kingdom Metazoa; phylum Arthropoda; class Arachnida; order Araneae; family Nephilidae; genus Trichonephila; species Trichonephila clavipes. Next base: position 564,521 of record BMAU01014840.1, read on the forward strand.
AAAATAATAACACCAGATATCTTAACTATATGTTCTGTTTTTAAGGCTAAAATCCCTATTATTCCGTAAGCTTATTACACGTGTCTCTTCAATGTTTAACATATTTGGACTATTAAACCTGTCAAAAGATTCGCGATGGTCAATTTCGAATCGAAAATTAAGCCCTTCAGAACAAATCACCATTACATATCCTTTTATGTAGACCAGTTGGAGTCTTCCATTAGTAAATTAGTATTTGAGAGAACTTTCTAAAAAAATATCATTGCTTGGCTCGTGGGAACTGCTTTTGATTGGTCTAGATGTCCTGTGGTTTTTCAAATAACCACGCCCGCTAATGCAGAAAACTACATAATTTGATAGCCCTCCTCTGTAATTTGTCGTATTACTAAGCCAAGATGTCAAATATTTCCAGTACAAATGGTTTTGGTCGATTTGTAACATCCTTCATTTGTTTTTAAGGCTTTTTCTCAAAATTCTTTAAATTTATTTAAAGAACTTTAGCTTTTATATAGTTAAATTTAGAGTTTTTTAAAAAAAACATTTCAGGCTTAATCATGCGCTTTCTTTGCATTCGTTTTTAGCCTATTTTAATGGTACAATAATTATGTATCTGTGTCATTTCCATATAGTTTGTTTCCATCTTTAAATCTTTTACGAAATATATAATAATTTCTTTTTGTTTCTCCTCTTTACTTAACTGTAATAAATTAAATACATAAAATATATATGCAGAACAATCCTTCTTTAAATTCATTTTTGTGCATCATTCAATATATCATGTGTTCACACACTTTTCTTTTTTAAGATTATCATGTTAGAACAACTCTGAAAAATTCAGTTATTGTTTTTTGTAACAGTGGATCACATTGAAATTAGACGTCAGATTAAAATTCTTTTGTTCTTATTTAAGGTTTTTTTTGGAAATTTTAGAGATTCTTTAATGTTTCAATCATTAAATTAAAAGAATATTAGTATAAAAAAAAAAACTAAAAACTCTTTCTTTCCTAATTGGTGAACGATGCCACAATTTTAAGCCTTTCTCAAATTTGATTGAAAAAGGAGCTCAACTGCCTAACATTTAAGCATACTAAAACTTCAAAATTCTGTTAAAGATTTTTTTAAATTAACATTTATGGTTTGTTTAGCTGTAATTTTTTTAACTCACATTGCCCATCATTTTTTATATCTTTCCCCTTTCTTTTTGTAAGAACGAAGCTTACGACGTCGTGGTGTTCGACTGACTCGAGAGAAAACATTCCCAGAAAGCCCTTGTGATCTTTGCCAAAATACTCATTTCTTCTAGTCAATCAATAGATAGTTTTTTCCCTTCCTTCCAATAAGATTTATAGATCATATATACATTTGCAATAATTATTTACATGATATTCATGATTATACGTAAATCAACGAGTATTTTTTGACTCGAAGCTTTTTTTGAGAGCTTGTAGAAATTTAAAAAAAAAAGAACCTTTTCCGATAAAACCAACTAATTATCCATTTTAAATGCAGTTCATTGCAAGATCCAGAGAACTAAGCTGTAGTTTCATGTGCCTGATACCAAGCATTTTTTCTAACAAAAACAAATCAGATAAAATTTCAAATGGTTTTTTTTCCATTTTAAAAAACAAATAGAATTAAATTATTATTTAAAAAAAATTTTTTTTGGTATCAAATATTATAAAACTTGTTTGGAAATTTAATTCAAAGGTGATAAAAGCAAATATATACAACGTATTAATTGCATACAAAGAATTAAAAAATTTATCACTACTTGTGTAGCGAAAATAAAAAATGCAGTAATTTTAAAAAGAAGTGAAATATCTGTATTCAAAATGACGCATAAGTAAATAAAAATTAATGTATTAACTGTACATGTAATTAAAACTATTATATTTTTGATTTCCGTTTTCTTTGAAAGGTTTACACATCATAATATATTAAAAAAATTATTGAAAAAAACTTTCCCAGATATTTTTTGTATATATTTCTAGACTAAAATGGCTTAAGTTTTTTAGATAAACTCAATAATTCGTACATACGATCAATTTCATAAAAGAGTTAATCTTGTATGAGTTAACACTTCTATAGGTTAAATTTCAAAGATACCATACATTATCAGAGAAAAGTTTTATAAAGTGATCAAATTCGTTATAAAACAGAAAGTTATTTTTCACATGGTTTCATCTAAGTCTTGAAATGCTTAAAATAATAATGATTATAATGATAAATAAACGTGTGAATTTATTTAGCATTATAATTTTAGAATAAAACTCCTAAAAGTATATCAGGTTATCAGTAGTGTGAAGAATATTCTATTTCCTTGTGTATACGCTTTTTAAAGATGTTTTAAAAAATATGTGTCACATTAGTGCTGTATTAAAAAATTGTAAGAAATTCCTGAACTTTTTAGTTCTGTTCGTTTTACAAGAAAGAAATTACAATAAAATAACTTTTTGTTTGTATATCTATCGGATTTTACTGACTGACATGCTTTTTACCGACTGCCAAAATTCAAAAGTTACTTGAATGTTACGTTTGTAAATAAATTTTATATATACAGGTTATATATATAAAAAGTAATACGAAACTTAAGCATATTAAAAATATATAGAAGGGAACATTAGAAAATTCACAGACTGTGCATTTTTGAAACAAATCTATGTAAAATATACAGATAAAAAGCAACTTTAAACCGAAATATTGTTGTAAATTTAAATCGATTAATATTTTACTGAAATTTTTTTAATAATAATCCTTGTTATGTGTCAAAAATATAAATTGTGTTACCTCATATTTGCTGTTTAAACTATAATCCGAAGTAAAATTATATACACGAAATCCCCATTAAATTTTTTTTATAATATTGAAAAATTGATTATTTAGCTAAATGATGTAATATCATAAAAATTGCTATATTCTTTAATTAATTAACTTTAAATTTAACTTTTGATTATTTTAATTATTTGCAAGGGGTTCCAGTATTTAAACAAACTGAAAAAAATTAATTTCTGACCACACACACACACACACACTCAGCGTGTGTTATTTTTTAAAAAAATTGTTATGTTTTACTTAGTAGTACTTACATAAATGATATAGTAAATATCAGAAGACTTAAGGTAGGAAAAAGGGATTTATCATTTACTCTGAAGATGTAGGTTGTTCTATTTTGTCATGAAACATCTATGTTTAGAAACTGGGACAATTGCACTTTTTTCGTGATGGTTGCTAGAGGTAGAAGAAATCAAAAGCACACATCCTTCTTGTAGATTGAAATAAAAAAACCGCATCTAGACATAATCGATGTCTACTGAAAACTTTTTTCTGAAGAGAATAGAAGTAGCAAGCCAAATTTATTACGTAGACTAAAAATCCCCGAAGTTTTTAAAAAAAATATAATCATTCAAACTTATATTTTGTCAAATAAGTATATTTTAACCTTGAGCAGGGGAAAAAAGCAAATCCAAGCAAGACATATTTATTTATATAAATAAGTACGTGGCGTCAAAAATTATGGTACGCGTCAGCGGGGTTTGATAAAAATATGTTTCTCAAATTTGACACTCAGAAAATCAACCAAAAAAAAAACCCTTCGAAAATTCGTAGAAGGGAAACGTGCCTGCTAATTCTTCCTCTGTCTCACTAAAGATAAAAATTATATGATCGTATAAAAAATAAATTACCAAAAAACCAATACAATACAATAAACGAAAATTCATCATTTCTAATACTTACGTCTATTCAAATGATTTTTTATGGATGTGCCAGCATCCTTGGCCGATTCCTGTGAAAAGGAGCATCTACGTTGTTAGAGCAATGTCAGAAAACGATATTGTTTATGGACACATTTTGTGGTTTTCAGCCCAATTGTTTCTTTGAATTATTAAGAGGCTGAAAAAAGAACGTTTCCTGTTCCGGTATTTTTATTTACTCGGTAAACGAAAGGGAAAATAGTAAAATATGGAATTTTAAATTAATTTATACTTTAAACGTATTTTCATCAAAAACACTACAATTAGCAGACAGCAATTATACTATGATTTTAAGTTGTAAAGATAAAGAAATAAAACTTATCTCGGTAACAAATAAGAGAAAAACGTTTGTAGTTAGAAGCTGTCAGCAAGAATGGAGGTTTTAGAGTAACTTTTACAAATGAAAACATAAGTTATATGAAAATAAAAGAGATCCTGACATGTAATTAAATGTTGACACGAACAATACAATCATATGAAGGGAAAAAAGAAAAAAAAAATCTGTTAGAAATTAGAAAAATTAGCTTCTTTTTGTGATATTTAAATGCATATACAGTAAAATAATGACTGTTTAAAGAGATATTTATTATGAAAAATACATAAAATTTCACTAACAAGAAAATGCTAAATACTCATATGGGTGTATAATAATTTATTTTACCTAAGAAATCACATACGTTTCTGTTGTAATACTGACTTTTCAGCCTGCATTTAGTTTCTTAGCCATTTCTTGTTTGATTTAATATGATTTGATTAAATCTGGAAAAGTAGAAAACAATATACAAGTCTCTCTCTCTTGACCTACACTGCTGGACAATTGCTAAGGACGGATCAGAAATTGCTATGTAGCATAACATTAAGCGAAGCATGAGGCCTAGTAGGATAAAATAGAGTTGCCACACTGTTCAGACATTAGAATAAAGAATATTTATTGTTCTGGAAAGTACGAAAGCATCTGAAAGGAAAAAAATGTTCATTTGATCTGCGTACGGAGAAGTGGAACAATGCATCTAAAAGTCAGCAAGCACCATAAAGAAAGGTATCAGTACGGGATATGTCCACCGTGGAGTGTGATGCAACATTCCACACGTCGTACCATACTTTGCACAACATTATCCAGCAGCTGTTGAGGCAATTTATCCCATTCCTCTGTGAGTGCACGGATGAGGGTGTTCCTGTTTGTCGGAGGATAGTTTCGACCAGCAACTTGCCTCCCCAAAGCATCCCACACATTTTCAATGGGGTTTAGATCTGGAGAACGCGCTGGTCATAAGAGACGTTGAATACCCTCGCTTTCTAGACAATCCTGAACAGCGAGTGTTCGATGAAATGTTGCGTTGTCGTCCATAAAAACAAATTTATCACCGACAGCACCACGGAAAAGACGAACATGAGGAAGTAGAACTACATCAATGTATCGTTGGCCCGTCATAGTCCCATTCGCAACCAAATGTAGGCGCGTGCGGCCATTGATCATGATGCCGGCCCACACCATGATACTGCATGTCGGATATCGGTCCTTTTCCTGGATATTTTCTGGACGATAAGTAGTACCACTCTCGCGCCAGTTCAGGAGGCGTCTACAATCCGATGACAGACTGAACCTACTCTCATCTGAGAATAGTACGCATGCCCAGTCCTGTTCAGTCCAATTGTGATGCTCACGACACCATTGCAAACGGGCAGTACGGTGCTGTCTGGTCAATGGGACACACACAACAGGTCTGCGTGCGTATAGTCCTCCTCCCTTCAAACGTCTGGCAACAGTTTTTCGGGAGATCTGCTTTCCTGAGGCAGCAAGAAACTGTGTGTGTGATTTGCCACCTGCTGAGCTGTGGTGCGCCTGTTCCTTTTTGCTGATAGGACGATATATCTGTCTTCTGCAGGCGTCGTACTTCTAACACGACCTCCCCCGTGTCGTCTACTACACATTCCAGTAGTTTTAAATGACTTCCACAGCCGTGAAACAACGCTGTGAGCGATGTCGAACTCCCTGGCAACATCTGTTATTTTTCGCCCTTCTTCGATCTTTCCAATAATTCGGCCACGCATAAAATCATCTATGTGATGTGAGGAAGACATGCCAAAAATTTTAAGTTCGTCTATTAAATCTTTCCTGTAAAACTTTGACTTGAAACAACAACTGTCCACACGCGTCAAAACCTTTAAAGCTCTTATGAACGCTATCACGTGATGAACAGACGTGGAAAAAAATTTGCATACTCATACTTCTTACTGATATCCCGCACTTATTCTAATTTTCCACATTTTGCTTCCTTTCATTTTGTGGTTGCTATGGGTGATAGTGTTATCCGTCCTTAGCAATTGTCCAGCAGTGTATTATATATAATAATACAAAATTTTATTAAATTTAGCAACTATTTTATTTTTATAAGCGAGTTTTCTGTTTTTAATAATTACACTCCTTTTTCTTGAATAGTTTGAAAATCTAAAAAAATGAAAGGTTTTATTTTTTGCCTTTTGTACTGCAGTATTTCTTAAAAGCTTACATTCAGATTCAGTTTTTAGAATGATAAAACCTACTAAAAACAAAATTTTAGAAATGTCACTCAAGAGTAAATGTGTGTGTAAATTGATCGATTGTAAAATATATTTAACATCAGATTTTGCATATTATTTAACTCTCAAGTGTTACTACTAAAATACACACACATAGAAAATTTGAAATTTTTTTTAATCTATGATTTTATGAACTATGTTTAAAATTTAACTAAAAATACGCGTTTATTTTTGTGAAATTCTTTGTGAGTAAAAATGTGAAGTGGGCGTTCATTGTAATTTTTTGTTCACTCCTTACCTGGATACGAAGTAAAAAAAAAACTGTTTGTATATTAGACATCTAAAATGAGAAGAAAACAAAATAAATTGGTAGCTTTTATAGATTTTTAGGTATCTGACTTCGTTCTGAACCGTGATTTTGAAAAAGCGTATAAATGAATAACTTTTTTCGTATTTAGTGTCACTTGAATCAGAATATATATATATATATATATATATATATATATATATATATATATATATATAAATAATCCAATATAAAAGAATTTTTTCAATATATAATCATATACATATACATACACATATATATAAATTTATACATATATATACATATTACTACTAAAATACACACACATAGAAAATTTGAAAATTTTTTGAATCTCTAATTTTATGAACTATGTTTAAAATTGAACTAAAAAATGCGCGTTTATTTTTGTGAAATTCTTTGTGAGTTAAAATGTGAAGTGGGCTTTCATTGTAATTTTTTGTTCACTCCTTATCTGGATACGATAAGGAGTTATAAGGAGTTACGATAAGGATCCATTTTATATATATATATATATATATATAAATGGATGTTTGTATATATGAAATAGCACCATTCCAACACCGTTCTACCGATCACTATGAAAATTGGCATGCATATGTATTTGTTTGTGGAGAAGGTTTTTGTGCTATTCTTTTTGTCGTAGCTCACAACCAGGTGGCGCTACAGCATATCAATTTCTGCACCGTTCTATCAATCGCCAAAAAACAACATGGTTGCCAAAAATGATGTCAACTTGGCTCTATCGCTAATATTTTGTTATGTTTCTATTTAATCACCACTATAATGTAAGGAATGGCGTTGCTTGCGAATATTACAATTTTAACACATACAGATATAAATTATTTATACTATTTTAAGTGTTCATTACACGAAATGTGTAACAATGTGTTACTCTTGCTGAGGAGAGATCTGCTTAGGAAAGTGTTTTCAAAATTCGACCCACAAGAGAGTTACGGGGCGTTATAAATATATTAAAAAAAATCTCCTTTTTATCAGCTATTAGATCTACAGACTTGAAATTTAACAAATATGGTTTTTTTGTTCAGCTGAGATATGCGAAAAGCGTTTTTTTTGTTTGTTTAACTTGCAATTCAAGAAAAACTAACTCATTAAAAACTTCTTTATCCTTCAATCTGTATTGTTTAATCTTTCAATTAACCCGTGCGAAAAACGGGTATACCAGTTAGTATTCATATAAAATTGTTTTAAATACGTTATTTCAAGAAAAATTTATTTCAAAAATTATTTTTGATTGTGATAATATTCTTAAAGCAATTTTGTATGTATATTCTAGTTCATGATATAAATAACAAAAAAATTATACACTTATGCACTTTTACAGAATCACGGTTTTGAAGGTAATGAGATGCAACATAAAAATTGGTACATAAAATTTGATTCGTTTATTATAATCAAATATAAGAAAACATAAATTAATCACGTGTTCTTTTAAAAAGCAAATGATTTAAGAATGTATCTTTGTACAGTCACTTTTTCAGCACTTTTTTTAACTAGAAAATATCAAATCATGACAAACAAACTATAGATTTCTCCAAAATATTTGAGTAAAAATTCGTCATCAACTGATGTTAATGAAGCAATACACTTTTTAGACTACAGAATGCACAAAATATTTTCTAATACCTAAGTTGTTAAATTTTATCATTACTTGTAGATGGTATGGTGTAAAACAAAGAAACTCCTCCTAAAAGTATTTACTTTTAAAATTTTATAATTCAATGCACTATTTAATTTGAGAGTAATAAACTACGTTTTCCCGTATTAAAATATGAATAGATTTGGGATTTCTAAGTCGAAAATATTCATATATTAATATATTTAATTTGTTTTGGATTGTAGTTTATGAAGCAGATTGAAGAACCATTTTCATTTTTTTGTTCAGATTGAAAGAACTCTTTATTAAAATATGTTATGCAAGTGCCATTGTTGCAGAAAATGTAAACCGTATATTACTGAAATAAATGCTAAATTTAATAAGCTGCATTCAGTTTTCTCTGCATGTTATAACTAACAAGGAACACCAAGGTATTTTAATTGTTTCAATTATGTTTTATTCCAAAATTTTCCAGCCTCTTTTTATACTAAATTGCAAAGATATTAATTTTAATTGCTCATAAAAATCAGGATTTGGATCAGTTTTAAATATTTAAAGTTGAAAAAAATAGATTATGGAAAATTAAAGGCAAATATAAAGCTTTTTAAAGAATTTGCATTGCATTTTTGAATCATAATTTCTTTTAAAAAATCTTTTTTAATAGCTTAAGTTTAAATGCATTTATTTTAAGTTATGTTTTTATAATTTGAATCATTAATCTTTTTTAATATTTTAAGTTTAAATTTATTTATTTTAACTTGTATGTTTCATATAGTTTGAATCATTAATTATTGTGGTGATTCTGTCTGGAAAGCATGTGCTGAAAAATTTAAATTTTATAAAATGCTTAGTGCTTTCAGAAAGTTGCGAATTCACGAAGAACTTTCCAACACAAGTAAATGTCAATTACTTTAAATTATATAAAAATATCTTCAGATGGTCTCTATAAAATATTTTCGGTGATTTACTCTCTTCTATTTCTCAATAATTTCCTTTGAATTTTAATGGATTAAAAGGATTCTTCGAATAAATATTACATATTTATGTATGTGGTTTGTGTGTGCACACATGCTTGCTTACACTATAAATAAAATAATTTTATAACATGTATTGTAATCATGAAATTTTTTATCTTGATGATTTTAAAAGAGAAAAATAAAGCTTATAAAAATTAAGTATTTATTTACCTATTGATTGATATGTAACTTTAATTGGTATGAAATCGTGAATCCTCATTAATGTGGAAATTGGCACAAATTATTAGGAATTTAAAAGTAAGTATTAGGAATTATTTTCATTCAGAAGCCTTTAAACTATTTATTTATAATTTTGTTCCCTCCTTGTGGCGAGTTTTAGATCAAATTGTTTTTTGATTTTGTAGTTAATTGCTTTACAGCCATTTTTTTAAAAAATTTGTAAAAATAATTCGAGTTCTTTAGGAAATTTCGTGGCCACGGTAGCCGAGTGGTATAGGTATCGGATTGTGGCTTGCCTTGTCACGAGTTCGAGCCCAGTACCACTAAAGACTCGCCGTGTAGGGCAGCGATGCACGTTAAATCTGTCGAGAGCTGAAACGTCCTCCCATTAGTGTAGTAGTTAGGAGAGGGGTGCCATCTCAGGTGTCGTCCACGTCGCTTGACCATGGTACAAAATTATGAGGTCCGTCGCCGAAAGACCTCGTGTAGCTCAACAGTGCGACGTTAGTATTCAATCAATCCTTAGGAAATTTCTATACTACTTTAAATTTCCGGAACAGCAAATTACTCCATGTTAGTTCTTATTTAATCAATTTTTCTTAAGCAAAATTTAAATACATATTTTATTTTAAAATTATGTAATAAATGAGAAACCTCTTATAATTCAATGTTTTTGTTTGTTTGTATGATAAATTTATTTTTTTTTAGATATTTTCTCAAAAATTTCATTATTCTCAATTAGTTTTAATAATTAAAATATTTCTGACAAATAATTAAATTATTACTAATTATATAAGATCTTTTATTTCAAACTGTTAATAAACGTTATATAATATTGTTTTTGGTATAATAACATTTAGTAGAATTACAGAAAATTAAATACTAGTGTTAAACATTATAAAATAATAATGTTATTTGTATTATAATATTTAGACGAAGAATAGAAAATTAAAACTTGTAATTAAAATTTTAGCAGTATTTAGAACAAATTAGGGGATTTTTCCATGGAAAATGTTTTAGATGTATACGATAAATAGGTTTACTTAAAGGAATTTTGAAGAATTAATGGGATTTCTGAGTAATTCTATGATAGCTGATGCATTTTTGAGTAGATTGTCATGCAGTTGAGTAATTTTTTCTTTAATGAAATCTTTTACTATAGGTTTTTAAATGTATTATATATACATATATCTATATATAGAAGTATATGGGCTAATACGGTATGCTCTTTAATAATTTAAAGTCTATTTTATTTTAATGACTTACTTTTTTCTTTAAATCTATGATTATTAATTTTAATTATTCTAGAGGAACATTCTCCACTGATTCGTTATGTAACTTAAGTTAGTGATATCAGTATTTTTATTTTGTAAATTTGATGTTTATTTTTGATGAGCTATAAGAGTTTTCGTTTTTGTAAAATTACACATGAATGTCTATCATCAATTGTTTTAAAACTTTAATTTTTTAGTTTATTAATGTTACGTAATTGAACTAAAATAGATAATAAATTGCTAAAATAGATGCTGCTTTTTTATAGAATATTAAAAAGATGACACAATCTCTTTTACATATTTCATTAACTTACCTTTTGAGGTTTAATGAGGCGTGAAATAGTTTAGCTATAGTAGATGCAAACAAAATTTGTTAGTTGTTAACGTGTTGAAGTTAATTTAGATAAAGACATAAACTGCTAAATTAAATATAAGAAATTGTTCAGGACAACGGTGGTTTTATATTTTGTAACATCAAAATTTCTGTATTTTTATTAATGAAGGAACAAGAGTAGAAATTTTTGATAAAACATTTTTAATTTCCTTTATTTAAATTTTAATCTCATATCAAAGTTATATTGAAAATAATGGAACAAATAACAAAAATAAATATATAATTAAAATAAAAGAATTCAATCCTCTTTTGCGAACGTCTCGGATATTTCAGTTACTTTGGTGTACATAAAAATGGTTGTTCTAAAACAAATTCGCCCATGAGTGATGAAATATAATGCATTGTCAGGTTAAATGTTTTATTAAAATGCCTTTACCAATCATTTATCAAGGTGTAAATGCTTTATATTTTGATAATCTCACTTGCGTTTTATAATCTCAATAACATTTATTTTTCAAACTGCTAATAAAATTGAAATAGTTTTCAATAGGGAATTCAATTGAATAGGGAAAGAATTATATATAAATAAAATCCAATTTACTAAAAACTAATATATATAACGTTTACTTTTAAATTTTCAGAAAATTATCTAATTAGCCAACCAATTGTCTCATAATTTGTAAAATTTTAGTTAATACTAATTTATAAGTGTCAATGGAATTTTTAAAAAAAAGTAAAATTGTAAAACAAGTTGTAAGTGAAATAATAAAATACCAATTAAATTCTAATAATTAGAAGCAGAGTAATTTCTTTTGGCGTCTTTTCATTAAAAAAATCATTTTGATTTCTCAAAAATCTAAATATAGCTATTCCTTACAAAATTTTTTTGTTTGTTCTAATTATTAAATTTTATTACAACAGATGAAAAATACTTCGATGAAAATCACTATTTTACTTCAAAGTTATTTATAATTATGCAAAACTGTCCATTAATTTTCATTGCACCGTTTAAACAAGTCTTGAAATTGGCAATAAAAATTCAGAATTTTCAACAGAAGTTCCCACAATTCTAAAAGCGATGTATTTTTTTAAAAAGAATAACAATTCGAATATTTGTTTGCATTAGGATAAAGCTTTCGTCTCTAGTTCTCAGACTCCATGTAATTGCTGTACGAACATGTAACAATGTCATCTTTCTTCGAACCATTTTAGAATTTCTACTTTCCTTTTTCCCATCATTTATTTTTTTCGGTTTTATTTTATGGATTGAACGATGTTCTTTGAACTTTCCGTTTTTACAGTGGTTTTAACAGACTTCTGTTTGCTCTACACTCTTCCGCTTCTTTGGCCTTTTGAATATTTAATTTAGCCCGCCCAATATCGTTATGGAAATATCCCAGAGCTTTGAGGTTGAGGTTTGGTTTTTTTTCAGTAGGCTTCTTCAAACAACAATTTAAAGAAGACAATAGAACGTTTCAAACTGAAAAACCAGACTGAGTGACCGCAGGAGCATTTAACAATGTCGATGCAACAATATGCACAGGGGAAATGCCGAATGGTCAGGGTCAAAAATTTTTTTTCATTTGAGTTATGCCAGGGAAAAACACAAATTTAATATAATTTAATTGAATGATAAAAAAATAATTTTTTTTGGTAATTCAAGTACATCAGAGTGAGAAACGCACTATCATGCTACTTTCGTAAATACATCTATATAGATTCTATTGTGGTTTCTTACATTTGGACATTATAACATTATTTACACAATTGGGGAAAACTTTTCGACTGTTCCAAGGGAAAAAAAAAGAAAACCAATAATTGTTAAAATTGAAAAAAAAAACACTAAAATATCAAAATAACCTAAGCATTTTATCGAAGGTCATGATTTAAGTTATTTTTTGTTAGTAGATATTTTCTAAGACTTAAAATTAAAGAAAAATATCATACGAAAAAAAAAGAAGATATAGATTAATTTAAAATTCTGATTTAGAGAACTAACAAAATGTAATGCTTTAAGATATGAACAGTAATGTATATATTTAAAATGTCTATACAGAAGTAATAAAATCATATTTTAAAGTATTCGAAAGGTTTCACAGAATACTAAAAAAGGCGCTTTTAAACGGATTTTAATTTGATTTAACATATTAAATGCATACAAATAGAGTAAATTTGACATAATTAAAAAAGGTATACTATATTATTAAATCATACTCTCAATCAAGATGGATATTAAAAGAATGAATAAACAAGTAAATTATAATAGAAATTCTTTCCTTTTAAAAGTTCAACATTATTTTTCTTTGACACTATATATATATATATATATATATATATATATATATATATATATATATATATATATATATATATATATATATATATATACATATATATGCATAATTAAAAAATTTCATTTATTCTACTATTTACAAAATAAGTTAATTGTTCTTTTCCTCCATTGCGAAAAATGTACAACTTTGACGAATAATGCCCAAATATTTGTTTAAGAGCTTTAGTTTAAAAATGGTTACCTATTTCTTTTATAAAGCTAATTATTAAAGAGAAATAAAACAGAAAACATTTTCGTTCTTTATTTGTTTCACTTTCAAAGCACTGAAATCAGTTAATTTCTTTTTATATAATTCATATTTAATCTATAGATTGAATTTTAAAGAAATAGCTTTGATTTCTAAGTCATCACACCAGAGTTTAAAAATATCCTTTCAAATTTATTTGTGTGTTATATGAACACACTTCGGAAATATCTTAACAAGCATATAAGCTCGCAATCAAGTGAAAATGAAAAAAAAGTAGTACTGTATTATATTATAAATGCTATATTATACATTTCCATTTGAACCAAAATTCATCGTTTCATTAAAGGAAACTAAGAAGTTGACTTTGATTCTAACACTAGGTTGCAAGGAAAGGCAACACCAAGAAAGAGTGAACATAAAATGATAGAAATTGGGGATACATGCAAAACTTACCGAGTTCTGTGAATGTACTGGAATGAGTAGCTGTTTAACAATCTCATTGAGTACGATATAAAAGGGGTAACCAGCAGATCACGCAATTGTCAAATTTCTGTATTGGCGAGGGAAATCAGATAGCGAATCTGTTTATATTATTGCAGGGGAGATGTCAAGTCGTCACAAATAGAGGCAAAAAGACACAGACAGACGAGTTCCCAAGATATTTCGTGTTGGGAATCAGAAGGGTAAATTGGGGTATTTGTTGTATTGCAGCGGATAGCCGACTGCAATAATCTCCCTTACACCGGATGTGGTGAAGAAAAATAAAAGAAGAAAAAAATCCACTTTAAAAGAGGTGATAGCACTTCGGGAATGATGTCAGAACATTTGGTTGTTGCAATTAGGGGTGAGAGTGCCCGTAGTTCACTTCCGTCGAGCAGTTGCAGCATTTTCTGAACACCCTGGATGTTTTCAGAATCATTATTCAAACACGGCTTCTAGCGTCTTGGACTGACTCATAGTGTTCTTGACACCCCAAAAACTTCAGTTCTTTTGATTGCATTGATTTCGGGCTAGATCAACGGGCATGATGAAATACCATAGAGTAATATTCTCCATTGAAGTACACTTTTCTTTCAGCAATTTCAGTCGCCACGAACGAGTTTGATAGCAATATGGCAATATGTTCAATTCACGCCGCATGACAATATAGCATCGCAGTTTGGGGTGCTATCACTTACGACAGCGTAGCTACAACTGAACTACATTGGTGACACTGTGATGATTCAATGATATGTGGATTACTTGCTGTGGTCGGTAGCACTTAACTTTGTTCTGGGAGTACCCAATGCCATTTACCAGCAAGATAACATTCGACCGCTAACGGCACTCATCAGCCAAGTAGTCTTGTGAAGTACTCAATTTCTTCTCTAACCCCTGATATATATTGACCTCTTACCCATTGAACACATGGGAGATATAATTTTCTGTAGTTTGCTTAAACAGCCAATGCTACGCTTGGAGGGAGAACTGTGGTAAATATTTGAGAGCAAAGGATCATCCATCTCTCAGACCTGAATTTACACTCAATGATTCTTTTTCCATGACCTTTTTTTTCTGTCTATATCGCCCTCGCTGGAAATCCAATTTTCTTATCAACTATTGATTTCGCTTATCGTATTGTAGTATCATATTAATATAGAAATGAATTATTATTTGATGCTGTCTTTTTCTCTGTTAGACGCTTCTTATCACTCGTTGTATCATTATCCCTGTAACGCAGCATTTTTGTTGTTCTGTACAATTTGTCCGATTTAATTGATTTAACTTCTTTCAGTGAGTCTACGCTTTTTTCTTCAAAGTATATTAGAAATCAAGTACGAGCTGAACACAACACCTTTTAACTTCTGACATGTATGAATATACTTTATAATCCGGCGTGTAACGCGTACATTTAACATAGAAAATAGGACCGGAATTTACGGGTGCGCGTTGTATGTCAGGTATATGAAGGGTGTCTTTATAAATAAAAGTTAAGCTTAAAAAACTATATTTCCACATGTATCTAAACACTGTTTACTTAAAAGAAACGGCATACGTTATGAACTTTCATTATTGAATAACATGAATATTTAGTCATATTCGTTATATCTTCATGCATATCAACCAAATCGTATTTCGTTTTTTCACCATCACTGTGACTCTTATCCATAAATAAATAATCATCTGTCGTTCCATTTAGATTATTAAATACACTACATTTTTTTCTCTAATGATCTTTTAAGTATGTCAAATGTAATTTCCTTACATGCTTTGATTATCCACCCACAAACTATTTTTAGATTTCTTAAGATAGGAGGATTGCACATGTAATTTACATTTCAAAATTTTTTGCCAAAAAAGATGCCCCTTACACGGTAAATATACCTAAAAAGTGAAGTTTGAAAGTATAAGTGCACGCTATTATGTGTTGGAATATATGATATATATACATTTTCTTCTTTGGCAAAGTCAAAGTGAAAGATCAGTGAAATTTTATGAAGCCTCTATAATGTAGGAGATTGACTGAATTGATTATACATGTAGTATATATTGCAATTTGATAGTTAAATTCCTAATGCTGATAGTGATTTGTCGAATTTAGATTATTTAGGATTAGACGATTTAATGAAAGTTGCTACGTAAATCATATTTACTTCTCGTATACATTTGTTATCCTCTGTTTTCCTTTCAAGTACAGATCTACCTTTTGTTATTTCTCACAAACTGAAAGGCGTGGTTATATTTATATGTATAAATGTTTGAGTCTCTTAAAATAAAAAGCTTACTGCATTTTCATATCCTAATTGTTATTAATTTTTGTCGTATTTATTTGGAAATCAGCCGAAGAAGGTTTGTCCTGCACGATTATTAAATAATAAATTTTAAGTTTTAAAGTTATCTAAAGATAATTTCATTAATATAATTCTATTCTACGTTTTTTATATCGTTCTTTTTTTCTTTTTTTAATTTACTTCGGTTTTTTTTAAAGAAAAGTTAGTAATTTATGCAATCCTAAATTTCGATATCTTCAAAATACATAAAAATCCTTTAAATCACAAGACAGTTTCCAACTAGGAGAAAATGTGTTAAAGTAAATACCAGAAATTTATTTCAAACAATCGCATTCGGACCAAACTCTTACACGAGGGAGTAATGTGAAAATTTTACATGACAATCGTCTTGATTTACTGTTTGTAAACAAACACACGAGTACGAAAAATGTTAAATATTTCATAATTTCTCTCTCTTTCATTGTTGAAATGCTGAATCATAGCTTTGAAAAGCGCGTCCCATAGTTGGAAAAGAAAGGTCATGTTAAGAAACCTCGAAAAGTTGCAGGAATCGATAGAGGATAAAATGTACACTCACTCGCACGTCTTCGAAGCACATTAAACCCTTTCGAAAGAAAGCGATCCATAGTTCTTCCCTAAGTTACTTAATTTGTCGTTTGAATAGTGACAACAGAGTCCTACTGACACGACAAGCAGCATTAACAAGCATGGTAACGCAAGGAAGAGCAGTTTTACAGTATGTGTTTGATAAATGACGCAGTTGTTATTTTTGGTTTTCACGTTACCTGATAACCTACCTTTTATTTTAATACTTCAGTGCTAATCATGTTATGTTTTGGTTTGGTTTGATTGCATTGTTGTGTATTTCAACGATCGTGGATGCAAGATGCAAAATTTTTACAACGACCTTGACCTAGTGGACTCGATGTTGCTTATGATATATTTTCACCGTGCGATTTGCATGTCTTTTGATGTGAAATTGGAAAGAATGGAGAAATTGTTATTATTTTAGAATATTATGGCAGTAAATAATTTCTAACGCTTTGCTACATCTTTTTAGACTTGTAGCATGTGTTTGATGTTCAAATATTTAAGCAAATTAAAGTATTATTGGAGTTAAGGGTTATTGTTATTGGGATATTGTTGCTTCAAAGATAATTCTTTTTTTTGTGATTTTAAATGCGTGAACTGAAAAGGACAAATATCACTTATTCAATGACTAAGAGCTGTTAATAATGAGTGAAAAAATACCGCAGGAACATTTCTTTTTTAAAAAAGTTTCTTTTTGATGATCCATTAATAATTTGAAGAACACAGAAATCATGGATTTATACTTTTTTTATAATACTTTTTGATTGCTCGAAAAAATATAGATTTTTTAAAACTTTATTTCAGCGATACATTTTGTTTTACCAAAACTAATCAATACAGACATTTAATTGAATGTCAATGCAGTTAAATTTATAAAAATATAGAAATTATAATTGAAATTTTTTAACTGTTTAACAAAATGTGATAGAGTTTTTTTTATGTCTTATCAAAACATATCAATATGAACATCCAGAGACAAACAGGATTCATTTTAAAAAGAATAGTTAAATAATATTAAAATTTTTATATGTATATATATATATATATGTAATATAAGGACTTGTATCATATTTCAAAAAATTGGAAACCTAAAATAATTTAAAACTGTTATTTAAAAATCAAATACTGTTGCAAAAACAAACTCAAACGCTACTAAAAGTTTATTTATGTTACATAAATTAGTTCTAGAATCTTCCGTGACGAAATTGTGAAATCAGGTATTATGTTTAGTTTTTTGAAATGTTAAATATAGTTAGAAGTTTAACAGATTAGAAATTCTCAATCAATTCATCAAACAAATTTGGTCTCTGAATTAAAATTTTTTTCCATCATTTACATTTGTTTGTGTTAATTTTTTATTGTTTGACTATAACAGAAATAATATTTTATTTTAGAATCTAAGAAAATATATCTACTTTATGGATTTTGTTGAATTTTTATTAGAAGTACTTTTCAGTAACTTTTTACAGAAATGTTTTTCATATAGAAATGGATTTATTGATACCGTGAGAAATTTGAATTATATATATACTGCACTATGGAATCATACTTTTTTATTTATGAAAATATTTTCTATACCTTTCAAAAAAGGCAGAATATATTGATTGAAAAGCCCAAAACTTGCAGTTAGTCACGTATCTTTACCTAGTTGGTTCATTCAGATATTTTATTAGAATTATATAAACTATTTATTTAGAATTATGTAAACTTATTGTGTGTTTAATATTATCCCTCCCGTGGATGATATGTTAACTATATTTATCCTATAAATAGACTAAAACATTCAAATACGCTAATTCACGATGTTTTAATCTACAGCTAGAAAATCTACTTGTTAGAATAAGTTGCCCAGGAAAATCGTTATTTCTTGTATATCTCTTTACTTTTTCTGGTTAGTTTTTATACATTTATACGGACACAGAAATATTTGTTGTTGACTGATTATGCAGATTAAGGCACAATTTTGCTTATTTTTTTATGATTAAAAACAATAAAATCAGTAAGGATTCTTATCCATCGCATAGATAGTAAAAATCAAATAAAAACATATTTATTTTTTAAAAAAAGTGTTTGTTAATAAAGAGACTTTTATCGTCATCTTCTTGTTAATCCTTTTTCTGTTTGTTTTCTGTATATTTATATGTGTATTATTTATTTCAATTTATGAAATAGATTATGCAGATTATTTCATCTTTATGAGCAAAATGGCAAAATAAGCAAATTTCTAGTTATTTGTCAATATTTTTATTGAAAATTACTGTCGAAAATAGCGTATTGGAAAAATTTTGTCTAATTACTAGTAAAACAGAAGATAGAGAATTCCCAAGAAAAATTATACCACCCTAATTTCAATTATTATAATCCTTTAAATTATCAATAAATTATGAATAAATTTTAATTACATGTACTTTATATATTTCCCTCTCCCTCTATTTACACATATTTACTTTTTTACAATGCACTAATATATTACAAACGTGATTAAAAAATGGGAAAACGTTTTCTACAATGAACCATTTTTTAAAAATATTTGTATTCTTCCCTTAATAATAATCTGTAATCGTATGTTGATGTAATGCAAGATGTTGGTTCCGATGAGAGATATAGTAAATTAATGAGTAAAATATTTACACATATATATTTAGGTTGAGAAACATTACTGAAGCTGTTTGAGAAGAAGAAAAATATGAACTTAAACATGAAAATAGAAAAAAATAAATAGAAACCCCAAAGGTTATTGTTGTAATATCTTATTTGTTTCTAGAGATATTATACAAAAACTTAAATTTCTATCTAAACTTATAAAGATGTCACACATAAATTAATGAATAGATTTTAAGCAAGAAGTATTGTCTTAAAAATTAGGGATTAATTCAGCGATTTTCAAACTGTGTGGCACGCCACTCTACGAGGGCGTGAGCTTATCGAAAAGTCAAAAATAAAAGATTATTTAAACAAATTATAACATTAATTTACTGAAAGGTAGTAAAACAAAACATACATTTTGACATAATAAAAAATACACATTTACAGTGACATCATACACTTATAAATATATCAGAACTTCACAATATGTTTGATAATTAATTTAACAATTCTAAGTTAAGAAAAAGTTTAATAATTACCAATGACCCATATACTTGTCTTATATAAAATTATATATAAAATTTAAAACTTATCTTGATAATTTGTACGGTTTATAATTAAAGTCGTATTGTAGCTTTAGCGTCAATGTACATTATTATTGAAGGAGGGGGCTGTGAATATTTATGACTGAAAATTGGTGCACAAATACTAAAAGTTTGAGAAGTACTGGATCAATTGTTCGAGAATGAGCGCTGATTAAGTCCCCCCCCAACTTAATTCAAGAATGCTGTTATAATTATCTTTCAACGAAAAATTACAAAACTAAGGAAAACGTGTAGTATAAAATTTAGAAGAAAAATTATAGTTTATATTTTGTTTCTTTCTTGCTAGTATAACGAATAACAAATAAACCAGAGTGAAATATTTTTTTTTTTACTTTTGTATTTCTAACTCGTTAAAAACATTTTTACAATCGGTAATAAAATTCTATTTCGAAAATATGTTTTGTGTATTGAAAGGAATTTTTTTATTCATTTTTTAAAATTAATTCTTTCCATTTTAATCAAATTCTTTGGAAATCTTTTAAACCTGCGTAAATGTGTTTCGTGTTTTTATTGTCAAAATCCGGTAAAAGGTTTTTGTTATACATTGAATTTTATATTTAGTTTAATTAATCTTAACGTCAAACTTATTGTGTAGTGAAAATATCGTTTCCCACCTTATATCTAGCATTTTATTTTGCTTAAGCATTTTCCATTTTGCGAACATTTCAGTTTAAAAATACAAAAAAAGTGCATATACCTTCAATGTAGATATTAATAACTGTAAATATAAATTTCAGCGCTGTGAGTAAATATGTTTCTATCCATGACAATAATTATAAAACTTCAAAAATATCATGCGAATTAAATACATAATAAAGGTCATGATACCATGTTCTATTTTCTCTATTTTAATGAATTGAGTTTTTCCAAGAATTTGTGCCGATTATACATTAAACAATTTTACTTTCCTCCTTTGATTATACTCTGTTTATGTTAAAATTAACATGTAAATTGTGTACTTTAAAATAAAAATGTCACGTGTATTGGTATAACGAATATTTTTCGTAACTAAGTGTTATAACACACACACACACACTTAGTTCTAAAATACTACTTTTATTATTTAAGTAAGATTTTAGAAGGAATTTTTTTGTTCTTTGTAAATAATTTAATTATCTCAATAGTTCTGTTTCCTCATTTATGAAATTATTTAATTTAATTAATTTTTATTTGTTAATTTTTAAACCTTGACTTATTTTTTATTTCACAAACTATCGATCTAAGTAGACCAATGGTATTTAAACTTTAAAAGGGGTTTACGGGAAACCCTATCCGAGTGATACATCTTAAAATAAGGTTTAAAATACATCAACATGTTAAAACTACTTAAGGTATCCGACTACGTTCGGAACCGGGTTTTTAAAAAAGCGCATAAATGGATAATTTTCATGATATTTAGTGTCACTCAGATTAGAATACATGCATAAAAGTGTTTTAAGGACATTTTAACAAAACAAATTTATTTAAATATAATTTTTTTGCAAAAAATTAACTTTGAATAATCTTTTCCGCAAATGTTCTCCTTTTGTGAAAAATGGTTCTATTATAATAATATTTTGCTTGTATATAGCTCAGACGTCTCTACAGAGGCTCAGCTAGAATTATTGAAAATTTCACAGTTTCAGAATTACCACCAATTGAAATAATCTTTGGCATTTTTTTCTTAAAATTGCTCTCCTCTATTGTCGTAAAATATGAAAAAACCCACTTCTAAGTTATATATCTCAAAAATTCTAGTTTAGCCTCTGTACAGAGGTCTGAGCTATATGCAGGTAAAATATTATTATAATAGAAGTATTTTTCACAAAAGGGGAACATTTGGAAAAAAGATTATTCTAAGTTAATTTTTTGCCAAAATATTGTATTTAAGTAAATGTTTTTTGTCAAAACGGTCTTAAAACAATTTCATGCATATATTCTAATCTATGTGACGCTAAATATCATGAAAATTATCCATTTATGCGCTTTTGCAAAATCACGGTTCCGAACATAGTCGGATACCTTAAAGAGCAAATGTAATTTAAGTTTACTGTTATTAAGTTATCAACATAATATTAAAGTAATTTTACCTATTAGTTGTATTAATTCGTGCTTCAGGTACAATCTACTCTTGCATTATATTTAGAGACTGGGATATGTGTTTGCATCTTTTACACTAATTGTTGAAGTCTAGATCTATCAAAGCTGTTTGTTTTTGTTGCTCCCGCAATGGGAAATGTGTTCACAATGGCAACAGATTGCTTATTATTATATGAAATACTTCCCTGTATTTTGAAAATTCCGAACCTAAAAATTAGGAGTCGTTTCTGCTTAATATTTGATTTTAAATCTTTTAATACGTGGATGTTTTTCCTTTTCCTTTATTGGCAAACATGGATTTATTCATTACTCTCTGTTCGTTTTTTTCTCTAATAAATATTATCCTACATGTGTTAGGTGTTTTTTTTTTAAAAAAATGTTGTCCTGTAGGTGGTTTTCCATTTGTAAAAAGAAAAGTATTTGATCGTATAATTTTTATCACTGCTATCTAAGTCCAATTATTCCATATCACTTAGCTTTGCAAAATATTGTACTAACGAGTATAATTTTTTTTGTGGGAACCAGGGACATAAACAACAATATTCCCAATCTAATTAGTACATATAAAAACGTTTTAATATTCTTGTATTATATTATAATAAACATGGAGTAAATTACTAAAATGAGGCTATGCGGCACCAAATTTATTTTTTAAATTCCCCCCCACCACCATCACCACGGGACATGACACCTGCGTTGGGAAACGCGGTTTTATGGAATTAGGTTCATACAAACTCCACAGATTATATGAATCTTTTTTTGCATATATATATTTAAAGTTTTTTTATTCTGACTCGGGTAGAACCCCTGGGTATGTTTTGTGGAGCCCCAGGGTTCCGTGGACAGTCTGAAGACCGCTGAAGTAGACTAATTGTCATGTACACATGCAAATTCACTACCTTTCAAATATTATGAGATTCTTAATTTTGATGTGCTACAAATGTATATAAAACTTTTATACCATTCACAAATTTCATCCCTAAATTTATCAAGGTATGCAAATACGTAATTCAGAATCCTTCTTCTAATTTTTATTATATATAATTACCTTTTTTTTAAAAAAAATTCTGAGATAATTTTGATTTTTTAAAAATTCTGAGATGATAAATTCCATTAAGCCCTGTGAACTATCAGGCCCCTCAAAAAATCAGAGGACAATATGAGAACAACTTTTTTGGTGAGAAATAAGTTTAAGCATAATTTATTGATAGTGCTTTTGATGATAGGAGATAGTTATATTTCATATAAAATGTGCATCATACTTGTTTAAAAAGTGTGTCCCAAACGCAAATCATAAAATTTTTAAATTTGCACATTTTTATTAAAAAAATAAATGTTTGTAATATTACTCATATATCATCGATTCATCGACATTTATTTTTAAATAAAAATTTAAATGATTTAATATTTGAGACTTTAAGGAAAAAATCAATTTTTTAATAATATGTTGCAAACAATAACAGCGTTTGAAAGTAAGTTGAAATTTTGGCACAATAGAATAAAAGTAAAATATTTGACACATTTCAGACTGGCTGCACATAAACCTGTGAGTTGCACAACTTATGCAAAATATTCTGCATTAATTTTTGATTTAATTCAAGTGTTTGAAAGTAGATTTCAAGATTTTCGAAAAAATTAAGGGTTTTTCAACATATATTTTCTACCCCATTTTCTCTAGAATTAAATAAATTACCTTCAAATCTTCAAACGGAATGCAATGAAATGCAAAGTGACATTCAACTGAAAGACAAATTTAGGAATACTTCTTTACTGAAGTTTTATAAAGATTACTTATCCCGTGATAAATATCCTAATTTTTGCAATTAAGCTTTAATAATGTCTTTAGCTTTTGGCATTACCTATATTTGTGAATGATTATTTTCAAGAATGAAGCATAGAAAAAACAAAAATAGTACAAGTATCACTGACAAACATCTTGGAAATGTATAAAGAATGGTAACCTCGTATACTGAACCCGATATTGATTTGCTTATTCAACAAAAGCAAACCCTTCTATCTCATTAATTTGAATTTTTTCCATCTTTTTGAAACCCAAACTAAATGAAACGAAATTTTTACAAATTTAAAATAAAAAGAAGGTAATTTATTTTAATAAAACTACGCAGAGTTAATTTTTATTGCAATTTGTTAAAAAAATATTGTGTGGGGGCTCAGTATTCTTTTTTTTTTTTTTTTGCAATGCGGCTCTCAAACGTGGTTATAGTTTAGGCACACATGATGCATATCATATGTTGTAGAATTCTTTTAAAAAATTCTGAAAGCTATAATCCAGATTGATATATTTTTTTAGTTGGGCGTGTGTCTAAAAGATTTCTTATGAATTGCACATAAACCGCAAAATCATCTAGAGGCAAACAATATGAAATCGATCTAACCAAAATCGTGATAGATCGTGGTTTAATAAAAGAAGGGGGTTGTGTGTGTGGTATTTCAAAATTAAATTTGAATTAGAAGCAATAGCAAATTTAATATTGTAACATTATACTTAATATGATTCTTTATTTCATAGAATTCGGCCTTTTGAAAAACCATAAATACTTTTTTTAAAAACCCAATAGTTCATTTCATGACTAGGATTCATTGCTATTGCTTCTGAAACTTAGGTGGTATTCAATGCGAATCCAGGTGTTCATGACATCATGCCCTTATTACATGATTCGATAAGATCTACTTTTTTCCCTAAATGTCAAGAAATAGGTGGATACCTGATGTAGCTTCTTTAGCGTTCGCTATGGATTGGTCTTCGGTTTCCGCTGTTGCATCATGTTGGAACCATGGTGTCTGTTTCCGTTTTGTGGTTTGCCCACGCGAGAGATATACTGTCGCCACCTTTGATGTTTCACGATTTGATACCAGCAGCGATAACTTAAAGATACAGTTTTCTTGGTCTTTCTTTGGTTTGAAAAAAATTTACTTAAGGTTTGTGGCATTGATGATTTTCCCACAGGAAGATGATCGGAAACTGTATTATTAAGAAATCGGGATTTTACAGGAAATTTCAACCGAAATGGATTTCCGTTGCGTCGAATAGTTTTCCGAAATGGTAAATGGGAGAGGAATAGAGGGGAATATTTTCTCACCACACTTTTTTCACCTCGTTAAATTCTTTTTAGAGTTGATCATCTGTATTCGCGCCATAGTGTTACAGCGTAGCCTTAAAAGGAAAGTTTTACTTTTTAAATAATTATTTGCATATTTTTACGTGTAAAGCGTTTTTAACGGATGTAAATGACTGTAAAATATGTATTAACCCTTTAGCGCAGTGTTTCTCAAACTATGGGGCGCGCCTCCCTAGGGGGGCGTGATAAACCTACAAGGGGGTGCGAGTCGGAAATAAAAGATTATTTAAAAAAAATATCAATTTACTAAAAGGAAACAAAGCGAAATGTATTCGGACATAATAAAAAAATACACATTTACTCTGATATAGTATGCTTATAAATGTATCAGCACGGCACAATATATTTGATACTCTAAGTATCAATACTAAGTTAAGAACCAGTTTAATAACTACTAGTGATTTTTC
Source organism: Trichonephila clavipes (assembly GCA_019973935.1). Taxonomy (NCBI): domain Eukaryota; kingdom Metazoa; phylum Arthropoda; class Arachnida; order Araneae; family Nephilidae; genus Trichonephila; species Trichonephila clavipes. The sequence goes on from BMAU01014840.1 coordinate 590,259, forward strand.
AATGGGCTTATCATACACAAAATTTAATAATTATCTTGATACTTTGTACGGTTTAAAATTAGGGTCGTATTGTAGCTCTATCTCTCGTCTCAAAGTATTATACATTATTACTGCATTCAACACATTGTTATTCTATGGGGAAGACGGGTGCGATGAAAAATTCTGATTGAAAATTGAGTCGCGAAAATAGAAAGTTAGAGAAGCACTGCTTTAGCGGGCAGTGGCTAATAGGCATAGCCACATATTTAAAAATTTTTTCACCAAGCTGGTGCTGGATATTTAGTCTATCCATATACGTTAATTGAAGCTAAACGCATAAAAATCAATACACATGGCAGGACGATACCTTTTTCTTGCATTTAATGTCTTCTGATGGGTAGTTAAAAACAGTTTTTCTCGGTGTAAATCTACAAATTGTATTTTGATTACTATAAATAAAATTTCTGATCTTTGAAAAAAAATGGATTAAGAAAATGTGCAATTAAAAGAGATTTTATTTAGGTTTTTGGAAAGCTTTATATGCGGATAAAGGCTTTATTCACTGTTCACATAGAACATAAAAATGACCTAGAAATTATCGCCTTTTCTCCTCTCTCTCGAGAGCACTTAAACACATGTGGGAATGTTGAAGGTTGGAAATATAAGCAAACTTTGTTTACAATATGTGGTACAAGATTCTTGGGCTCGAAAATCTTTCATTACAGCTTTTCTGCTCGGAGAAAACGTTTGCATATAATAAAAATTCCACAGTAAATAGCTTATCAAATTTTTGAAATAACTAATTAAATCCTCAAAAATATTACTTTATTTCTAAATTTTTATACTAAAATTAAATAAAATACAAAATGTGGATGTATACTAATTTCAATGTATATTCTAAGTAAGTATTCTAAATATATATATATACTAGCTGGTATGCCCGTTCTTCGCACGGGTGAATTGAAAAATTAAACAATACAGTTTGAAGGATAAAGAAGTGTTTAATGAGTTAATTTTACTCGAAATGCATATTAAACGAAAAAAAAAACATGTTTGTTTAATTTTAAGTCTGTAGATCTAATAACTGATAAAAATGTTTTTTTTATTTATAACGCCCCTTAAGTCTTTTGTGGGTCGATTTTCGAAAACACCTTCCTAAGCTGATATCTGCCCAGGAAAAGCAAAACATTGTTACAAATTTTGTGTAATGAACGATTAAAGTAGTGTAAATAATTTATATTTAGAAGTGTAATACGTTATTATTGCTTTCTGATGTATTTACTTTATGTTAAAATTGTAATATTCGCAAGAAACTCTGTTCCTTATATTATAAAGAAGATAGCACAAAACTCTTCTCCATAAAAAATACATATACATGCCATTTTTCATAGTGATCGGTTGAACAGTGTTGGAGTGAAGCGAGGTCATGCATACATGCAAACATCCATTTTTACTTTTTAGATAAACAAATAGCATTAAGGAATCTTAAAGTTCGGACCATTAAAATAGTTTATAGAAAATTTACATGCAGTGAAAATCGTTTAACACAAAACTGAGAGAGTATGAATTTATCTTTTCGTGCTAAAAGAATTTCATGTTAAAGAATACTAAAAAAAAACCCATGTATTTAACAAAATTAAGTTTATTAGAGTACAGTTTATTTACATAGATACGTATATACATTATATAACTGGTGCCCTCGACTTCGTCTGCGCAGGATTAGTCCTTCGAGTAGCTTTTATTTTCTTCTCCAAGGTTCTTTCCTCTATCTTTATACCAAAATTCATCAAAATTGATTCTACGGTTTAGTCGTGAAGGCGTAACAGGCAGACAGAGTTACTTTGAGAGACCCTTGTTCCATGTTGTGTAATGTATGTAAACTGAAACCAAGTATTTTTGATGATCTCACTGATAGGTATTATAAATCCTATATTTTGTGTTGATAGATGTACCGCTGTATATGATGATTGATAGTAATGCAAAAGTTATAGGTAGCTATTGCAATATATATCTCTCTGAGACGCCATATAAGTTGCATGCTGAAGACGCCGAGCTTGGGACTGTTCGGGTGTCTTAGCAGCCCGTTGAGATGCCAGATATTCTGCCTGACGTCGATGCCGAGCTTGGGACCGCTCTGTTGTCTCAGCAGCTCTGTGAGCTGCATCACGCTCCACCTGTTCAAGCCTTCGCAGTTCGGCTTGCGGAAACGTTTCGTTAAATCTAGCTACTTTCATAGCTCGAGCTGAATTAGAGCGTTGGGAAAGATTAGACTTACGCTTTCGTGGCATAATTCTTAGTAGGTGCTTTTTTTACACTTCCAAAAAATACAGTACGGCAGTTATTATTTTTATACTTAAAAAATGCAATGCCTGCCTATTCAGTTAAAACTATAGCGTTATAATTAACTACAAACCACAAACAAAGTTGCAAATTTTTCCAAATGATGTAGTGTAGTGTGAAAGACTTAATTTATCTAATTTAAATACCAGAAGCGATAAAAGTAAGTTTTATTCTGAAATAAAAAAAATTGTGATTACAAAACAAAAAATTAGAACCGAGCACGCAGTGGTGCCTGGCGTAGACAAAACAAATGGGAACGTTTTACTTCATACATGAAATATAGAAATATGTTGACGTGGCACTCTAGAAAAAAGCTTGCAGATCGCAGAATTTTTTTTTCCTACTAACAACCTCTCCCTTCAAAACTTAGTTTTATTCTGAAATAAAAAAATAGGCATTATTCTGATCACAGGAACTACGCGTAGCCAAAACAAAAAGAGCTCTTCACAAACAAAAGATAGATATATGCTGACGTGGGCTTTTTTTGCAGCACACGCTAGAATTGCTAGCAGATGGCAGAATTTTTTCCTACTTACTTGACAAATATTGTTATATTTTGGGCACTTCATACAATATCTTTATAAATTATAGTCTATGCTATAAACTATAGCCTATGTGCTATTCTGATGTATAAGCTATATTACTGTAAAGTTTCATTAAAATCCATGCAGTTGTTTTTGCGTGAAAGACCCACAAAGATACTCACAAACTTTCGCATTTATAATATATATTAGATATATATGCTGTACAATTATTCAATTATTATTTTATTACACTTCTACTTTGTATTTAATTGTTATTAGCATAAATGTTAAATTTTCATAAAACGTTTTTATAATATGATTCATTATTTCTGTCCTGAAAAGTAAGTTAATTGTTATAAGTGCGCAGTGGCTATGTCGTCTAGCCACCATTCAGGAAAAAAACCCGATTAGATACTTTTTTTTGTTCCTAAATAATGTTTATAGAGGATGGGAGCATTACATTTATCAAGTATATTATCACAGAAAAGTGTATTTTAGCTTTGTGCCCGTTAAAGGGTTAAAAGGTGAATTATACATGTGTAAATACACATAACACACGGAATAGTTTTAAACATTTTCTTTAAATTAATATTACTGTTACGTTTGAATTATTCACTGTTTTTGGCATTATAATATTATTACATAAAGTATTGCACATTTTAAAGCGTTTAGTATCCAAATATTGTGGTTATTTTAAGAAGAATTAAAATTTGTGTGCAAGAATTTCTGTATAAGCTGGGTATAAGATTTAAAAAAAAATCATTTAAAATATCCCAGAAATAACAAATGTTATTTTTAGAGTTTGTTTACCATAGGATGATTGCACGAGTGAGGGTTTATTAACATTGTCCTCTAAAGAAGAAAGAGGACTATTGGTGACGAGCCTCGTAATTTAGAAAAATGTACAGTTGCGATTACGACTCCTGAGCCGGCACTCACTCCTAACTTCTCCATCGCACCCATGGAGGAACTTTGATTCTCGACAGTTTTTACGTGCATAAACCAGTGCCTCTCAAACTTTCAATATTGGTGACCCAATTTTCATTCATAATTTTCATCACGCCGCCCTCCATACAATAACAATGCATTGAATTTAATAATGATGTACTTTGACGCTAAAGTTACAGTAAGACTTTAATTATAAATCGTACAAATTATCAAGATAAAGATCAAATTTTGTATATAGTTTTATAAATGACCAGCTTATGGAATCACTGGTAATTATTAAACTTTTTCGTAACTTACTGTTGTTAAATTAATTATCAAATACATTGGGCAGTACTATTTATAAGTGTGTAATGTCAGTGTAAATGTGTATTTTATTTGATATTATATCAGAATGTACTGCTTTCTTTCAGTAAATTAATAATATGTTCAAATATTTTATTTTCGACATGCTCGCGCTCCCCAAGTAGGGTTATCAGGCCCCCCTAGGGGATGATCCCCACAGATTGAAAGACACTGGCATACGCCCTTCTACTCGGTGGGTTTTCAGTGATATTAGGACTCGAACTCATGACACACCGTTCGAGAGCTCGTTACTACAACCACTAGATTACCGTAGCCACCATAAGATTTCTTCGATGTATTTTTTTATTGAAAAATACAACAAACATAATACCGAAAAGAATGCAATAAAAAGTTAATGTTAATGTAGTTGAATCAAATTTAGTGTAGAAATAATGCACGATAGTAATAATCTGATTGATTAAATATATTAATACCAATAAATCATTTTTTATTATTAATACATCATGATGTGTAGAATAAAACAATCAATTTTTTTGCCACAATTTACAAATTGTAAAATAAAAGGAAGTGTTTTAACTTTCAAAAATCAGTCTAATAGAGTGTATAACATACCGACTTATAAATTTCATCCTGAGTACACAATATTATATTTCCCAGACCTACAATATTTGCTAGCTCAGCAAAAATATTTTTACATAAGTAAGAATATGTCAATGGGATTTCTACTAATTCTAAGATTTTAAAATCGCAGTAATGAATAAAGAATTTTTTAAGATATCCAACTACCACCGGAACCACATGGTTTTCAAAAAGTGTATAACTAAATCACCTTTTCGATATTTAGTGCCACCTGAATTAGAATAAACTTAAAAAATTATTTTAGAAATGCTATTACAATAAAAAAAATTAAAAGCAATTTCTCCGCTAAAAACGGAGGAAAAATTACATATTTTTAAAATATTCTCCTTTTATGTGCAAAATGCTTCTATATTAGTAATATTTTGCATGTTTATAGTGCAGTACTTTTGTACAGAGCCAGAACTAGGATTTTGAAATGTGTAATTTAGAAATGAATTTATTCATATTTTAATACATTAGAGAGTAGATAAATGTTTTTAAAAAAACCAAGCTATTATTTCGATTGATCTAGTAATGTTGTTTCTTCAAAAATCTCATTCTAAGCTCTGTAAAGAGGTCGTTAGCTATATATATGTGCAAAATGTTACTACTAGAGAAGTATTTTTCATTAAAGGAGAATATTCTGAAAATATGCCATTTTCATCACCTTTTGCCAAAACACTTAATTAAAAACATTTCAATGCAACGATATTCTTAAGACAATTTTATATGTATTTTCTTATTCAAATGGCACTAATTAAAAATAATTATTAATTTATACACTCTCTGTTGTGAAACAAGCTTCTGAACCTAGTCGGAAGAATTAAATTTGTTATACGTTATCGATATTTATGACCATAAATATAAAAAAAAAACCAATGATAATAAAACTGATAAATTATAAATGTTTGCTGTATTTAACCATTTATTGTTGTGAATCAAAGTAATGTTCTTTTACTAGAAATTTTGCAACACGATTTATTTTAGATCATGAAACTATTAGACGATATGATAATCTGTAGTACATAATGCTCATAAAAGTTTACGAGATTAAAAAATTGAACGAAACCAAGAGTTTAAAATCAAAAACGAAATTAACAAATCAGTAAAGTGAACGTCTTTTTTTTCCGAATTATAGTAATTCTAATACTTCTGTGAACCTAAATATATTGGTCTAATTTTTGATAATGAATATATTGATGCAAGAAAGCGTCTTTAAAAATTAAGCGTAAATTATATTTAAATTAATTTCTGTTAACATATTTGACCACCTTAAAATCATGGATTTAGTTAGTAAAATGACAAAAATGCTTTATGGTTTAATTTTGGGGCCTATTTTATTAAGTTTTCAAAAATACCAAGCTTTGTAATTCGCGTTTACTAGTACGAAAGTTACAACTTTTTTGATAAGAGCGAATTCCACTAACAGTAGGCGGCGTCCCCCCCCCGGATAACTGGAAACGGAAACAAAGATTGTTGAAACAGTTATGAAGGCAGTTAATTGATTTTGTTTGTGTATTTTTGTTATATTAAAAACATTTTGACCTAATTTTTTAAAAAAAAATAACTATATTATCACAACATTTTCAACTTCTTTTTTTAATGAACGAGTGTTTTTCTTAAGTGACTTCATGTAATGACTAAAAGAAAACGCTCTATTTTGGCAAAAATTAAATATCGTTCGTCTTTTAGTCAATTCAAAAATGAAAAGTAATGTAACATACATTTTGAAAAACTAAAGATTTGCACATAATTTTTTCCCCAATAATTTCTTCCGATTTATATATAAATGTATATAATATATATATATATATATATATATATATATATATATTGCAATTTGAGTTTTTTTCTAATATAATTATTATAAAAATCAATAGACTTAAAAAAATATCCTCAAACCCTTCCCTCAAAACTTTTTTTATTAAAAAAAAAAGTTTCGCAAACCTTAATTGTTGATTGCCTAATTTAACTATTAGTTAATACATATTATATATTTCTTTGTATAGTTAAAAACTGAAAATTTATTAGAAATTAGGATTTCAAAAAAAAATTTCGACGCGCATTTCATAACATTGACAGTTTAATATTTGACACGTAATAATATCACTTTTTGTTTAATCCAAAAAAAAATCATTTTTAATCGAGACCTATATTTCGCGATATATTTCGAAATCTAAATATAAAATATTAAAATTTCAAAATCTTCATGGAAGACAATGTATTTTTTTTTTAAAAAAAAATCTAAATATTTCTTGGTTGCGGAAGAATTCGTTACGCTTTTCACCCACGCCATTTCCAAAATTCCATCCCTTTTGCCATTGCAGTTGGAGGTCTCATTTTCGGAGAAGCCGAGGGCTGTGTCCATTCGCATGCCTTTTGGCGCACTTCATCGACTTCCTTCCATTTTTAACTGAAACCGAGTGCTTTATTGCTTTGCTACGTGAAATAATCTTTTTCTTTAACGATGGCGAGCACTTGCAAAAAGTGTTTCATTGGCAAGAATGGGAAAATATTTCTGCATTTCAGTAACATTCATTTTTTTGTTGTTTGTAGAAAAATAATGGTTTCGACATAATGCAATAGTATAGGGTTGCCATGATTTACTAACACTCCGCTAATTACTTAATTAGTTTGATTAACTTGCAATGACTTAACTGCGAGTTTTTTTAAAAATTATTTCTTTGAATTAAAGAAGGATTTACTCACACATGTATGTATGCATCACTGTTTAAGGTGACTGCACTGGGACCATAATTTTCTAAAAGTGTATAAATGATTTTTTTTTTTTTTTGGTATTTAATGTCACTTAATTTAGAATATACACATATAAAATTGTTTTAAACAGTCGACTGTGATTGTCGAGTATACTCGTCATGGAGAATTTGCACGATTATATGACATGACGAGTATACTCGTTATGGAGAATATGCAGGATTATGTGCCATGACGAGTATACTCGTCATGGAGAATTTGCAGGATTATGTGTCATGACGAGTATACTCGTCATGCATAAAAAGAAATGACCATTGGCTATTTAAATTGTAATTTTTGAGAAAAATAAAACATATTCTCAAATTTCGTTTACAATATTTTGAAGTCACATGCCGGAGTAAAACAAACAAATAAAAAATATGAACATTTTAAGATGAACTCATGTGTCCCCGTATGCACTAGCTGAAACAGCGTATGAGTCCGCATAACGGATATATTTATGCGCGATGATAACGTTTTTAGATGTTATCCTAAAAAGGACATTTAAGTCGTAAAATTGATTTTTACTGATTACTGATTTTTTGTTTATAAATTCTTACTTTCATATGTATTTAATTTTTCTTCCGTTTTTATCGGGTAATAAGTATGAAAAATATGCTCGTCAACTAAATGAAAAAGTATTAGTAATAAAATTGTTAATTTTATAAAATAAACCAATCTTTTTGATCATATGTTTTAACAGAGACACTTACTCTGTGATTTAGGGCTGCGGTAGCCCAGTGGTCAAGGTATCGGATCATGGCAGGCATGTCATGAGTTCGAGCCCAGTACCACTAATGACCCACCGTGTATGGGAGCGATACACGTTAAATCTGTCGAGAGCTCAAACGTCCTCCTGTTGGTGTGGTGTGGTAGTTAGAAGAGAGGAGTGCCAACTCAGGTGTCGTCCTCGTCACTTGACCATGGTTCAAAATTACGAGGTCCGTCACCAAAAGCTCTCGTGTAGCTGAACAGGGCGACGTTAATAATCACTTACCTAATCTGTGATTGACGAGTATACTCGTCATCGCTCGATTTCCGTGACATACCTTGCTGCACGTTCTCAAACGGGGGTATGAACGTAACGGAGGCGCAAAGGGAGGCGTTAAGAACATTGTAATAATATTCTTAACTGGCTAAGATAGAATGACATGTTTTCAAAATATTCTCCTCTTTAATGAAAAATACTTAGATACCAATAATATTTTGCCTGTATATGAGCTAAGACTTCTGTACAGAGCCTTAATTAGTATTTTTGAAACATATAATTTAGAAGTGGATTTATTCATAATTTAATACATCAGAGAGAAGAGAAATTTTAACGGGGAATACCCGCCCTTATTTCCATTGATAGTAATACTGAAAATAATGCGAGTATTTTAAAAAATCCTTGTTCAAGTTCCGTAGAGAAGTTCTAGCAATATAAAGGAAAAATATTATGGTCATAGAATCATTTTCCTTGAAAATTAGAATGTGATTTAAAATTGTGCAAAAAAATGGCATTTAAATTATTTTTATTGCATTAATACTCTTAAAACTTTTTTTTCTATATCAGGTGACGCTAAATATTGGGAAAAATTTCCTTGGTACGCTTTTGCAAAATCAAGGTTTGAAAAGTAGTCAGCAACCTTAATTTGATAAATACTCCATTACTCAACAGCGCATTTCTTTTTATTATTAAAAAAATTTTTTTAAAGAAAGGAAGATTTGCTTAAATTTTTACACATACCATTGATTAAATGTTCATTTTTAATGCATAGAGTTTTTACAGGAAAAAAACAATTATAGAAAAGAAATTCCTTTTTTTCTTTTTTGCTTTGCGATGTATTAATTTAAATGGTTTCATAAGATATATTTTATTTTTGTTTAACATAAATTCTATTATTAAGAAAAACATCTGTTTTGTTTCTTTAAAACATTGTATTCGATATTGTAAAAAACTACACTATACGATTTAACATAAATACAATGCTAAAATAAATTTATTGATTATTTTTCAACGTCGCACTTACAAACAAAACGAGAGCTATTCTAATGTATAACTGATTGTATTAAGGCATCCGGCTACATACTGAACCTTTATTTTTAAAAAGCGTATAAATGAATAATATTTTTGATATTTAATTACCTATTTTAGAATATACATATAAATTGTTTTCAGAATATTATTACAATAAAAAATTATTTAAATTTTTGGGCAAAAAATTAAAGGTAGCATAACATTTCAAAACATTCTTTTATGAAAAAGGCTTCCACAATGCTAGTATTTTGCCTACATATAGCCAGGAGTTCTCGAGAGAACCTGAGCTGGCATTTTTGAAAAAAATCACATTTTTTTCAAAGTTACGGTCAACTGAAATAATAACAGATTTTTTTTAAAATTATCTACTATGATAAATTAAACTATGAATAAATCCACATCTATAAGTTATAAATTTCAAAAATTCTAATTCGGGCTCTCTACAGAATTTTTAGCTATACATATTGGCAAAATATTATTATAAAAGCAATTTCCATAAAAGAAGAATATTTTGAAAATATGTATTTTCTTTAAAAATTTATTTGCCAAAACATCGCATTCAAATTTTTTGTAATAATATTCTCAAAGCAATTTTATATGTACATTCTGTTTCAGGGGACACTAAATGCCAAAAATTTATTCATTCATGTTTTTTTTCAAAATCAAGGTTCCAAATTTAGTCCGGTTGCTTAAAGAATGGTTTGCTCAAATTTATACATGTATCATTGTTCAAACAGTCATTTTTAATATTCTGAATTTTTACACAAAGGGAAAAAAAATTGTCTTAAATAAATTTTTATTTTTCTTTGCAATATTTTTTAAGTGGTATTATAAGATGCCCGTATCTTATTTTGATTATATGAAAATCTACTGTTAAAAAAAATCATCTGTCTTAATTCAGTAAAATTTTGTTTTCAATATAACTGATATTATTATTATGTTACGATATAACATAAATATAAAAATAAAACTGATTCATTGATTGTATACTAACGTCACACTTCCAAACATAAGAGCTATTTATTATAAAGTAGAACTAATAAGTTTTTTTAGAACTACATTGTGACACTATTCAAAATGCTCTTGAAACTCCTCTTTGTTTTAACTATATTGTATAGACTATTTAAAAAATTGCGTTTTTTCGGATCCAGGATACCATACTAAAAGCTTCAAATTATAGTGCTTCTTTAAAAATATTCTCTCTTTTGGCAACAATGGAAGCCGGATATTTTTATTCATATACAACTTTCAAAACCAAGCTTAATTTTAATTTTGATTTATTAATGGTTTCGAGGGTGATGAACTACATTTATCATGTCAACAAAACACGCGCATGTAATGCGCAATAAAAGGGTTGAGTGATTTTATTTGTATTAAGTCTGTTTTTAATACTGAGCATTTCGCAACTTATTATTCTTTTTTTTTCACTATTTTGATATGTTAATTTATCAAGAGGAATTAAGCATGGAAACTCTTCACAAATCTATTTAAAAATGTATTTGTTATGTTGTTTAAAATCTGTAATTGGATGAATATTGAACCTAAACGGGATGTGATATGACATTAACATCCATTAACTTATTAAAATTATTTTTGATGCTCTTGATTATTTATTTGTTTATTTTCGAAATTTGATAAAGTGCTAGACGTTGTATAATAATTTTTAAAAACTGGCCGGACAAAAAGTGTTTAGCACATTACAAAGGAAACGATTTACAATGTAAATAAACTTCAGATTTTTATAAATAACAAAATAAAGTATGATTTTTAGAAAAGAAAAAAAAAGACATATTAAAATATTGTTTTTTTTAAAATTTCCTGTGCGTCAAAAGAAAACTTGAACTTAAAAAATAATAAAATATATGGGGAAAAAATGAATGCCGTATTTTTTACATTTAAATATGCCTTTAATATATCAAACTACTTAAAGTTTTTTTTAAAACTATTAAACCTTTTTCTCTTTTTTTAAATGAACTAAATCTAGCTCAGATTTCATAATTCTTTTAAATTCTTCATGCAAACATACATCCATAAATGTAATCAGCAAAGTGTATATCAAACAATGCCTTTTAAGAACACATTGATTATTATGTGCATTTCACATTTTATAAATCGTCAGTATAAATTAAACAATTATGTGGATTTTAAGAACAATTCATTTTTTTATTACCTATGGTAAAAGAAACTTTTATTACTATTTTTTAAAAATATTTATATATTTGAAAATTGAGAAGAGAATTTTTTTAAAGAAATAACTTGCTTCTAAAATGATTTAATACTTTCAGCTATTTCAACATATGCATGCAACAAAGAAATTTTTAATGCAATTATTATTACTAATTTATGAAGTGACTTCAACGTTAGCATTAGGGAACGTTAACCTGAGCGTTAGGAAAAAGAACCTAAAGACTTACTTAAGAATAAATAAAATTTGTTGTTACCAATGTAAAATTTTTAACATTTATATAAACCTTAATTTTATTCCAATGTAAAAGCAGAGTTTATATAGTTCAAATTTAAATGTAATTTTAGAAGATACTTTAAAGCCATTTGTAGCTGAAGTAATATATAAACTTCAACGCACACATTTTTTGCAACTGGAGGAAAATTTTTTTAAATCGTCAAACTGATTTTTTAAATCGTCAAACTGAGAAAAAAAAATTATTCTATAATTTTTTTTTTCTCAGTTTTTCATATATATTATTAATTTTAAAAGTTAACTTAATCATTTAATAGCAGGTATTCAATTTTAATTTTAAAAAACTGAATGTATATCATCTGAAAGATAAATTCACTGCTTAAAAAACGGGAAAGAAAACTAATTGAAAAAGTACGTAGCACTCATAAAAAAACGCAGATTTTTTTTTAAAAACTTAAAACCTTTTTTAAAATTTCTTTAAAACCTTTTAAATTTAAACCCTAAAAACAAATTTTCTGAAGTTTAGAATTGTTTATGACGATTCTAATTTAGATGTTAGCAAGAAATCTTCATTTTTAGCTGGAACAAAATAATAATAATGACAATGATATTCCAAATTTCGTTTTAGTAAATATATTTTCGATATATAATCAAATCATAAGTTCTGTACTTTGTAAAATAATAAAAATAAATTCTCTAAAAGTTCTATTTCTTATTCCAAGTATCGTTGGAAGATACTTTCGGCGAAGTATGATACAATTATTAAATTGTTATGCTTGTTTTTATTTCTTCACAAAATTATTAATATATATGTGAAATTAACACAACAAATAAATTGAATAAAACGACCATTATTTTATTTAATGTACTTATTGATTCTTCTTTACAACTTATATCTTTTCAGAGATTCAAAGCTAACCACTGAATGCAATTATTTTAACATCTTAACGGTACATAATTTTGAAGAAAACGATCACAAAAAAGTGCTAATTTTTTTATTCAAAAAATTATTTAAAACTAAGTGTACGTTCAATATGTGTATTTATTTTTAAATTTTGGGGGAAATTTTAGCTTGAAATACAAAAAATTAATTTTTTAAAGAAAAAGTCATTATTTAGGGTTATTATGACTGAATGTTGGCTTTTCAACAAAGAGAAAAAATTTTAAAAAAAGATGTGTTTTAAACATTAAAGTAGACATTTATTACACTTATGTTTATGCAAAAATACGTCAGTAATTTTTTCTTGAGAAATAAATTTCAAAGCATGAGATGCAAAGGCCAACACCACAGGTAACAGTACAGATCCATTGTCACTGCTCTCAGATTCATTAAGCGAACTGTTAAAACAATCAGTTATTTCAGAATCACTCGCAGATCCATTCATACTTAAAGTAGAATTCGATTCACTTCTTGACTAACTGCATAATGTATACAATATTAAATATATATATATATATATATATATATATATATATATATATATATATTATCACAGAATGCAACCCACGTGTATTCATTAAGTGTGAAACTAAGTAACTGAACTAAAGTTACAGAAATATATCGCTACTATACATGTTTAATTGTTCTAACATTTATTTAGGTATGAGAACCCTGTTAGTGGAACTGTAGATACACATGCTGGGACCCCTGTAGATACGGCGATAGCTACGCCTCTGGCCCTACGGTACCCTCCGATTCCGCAATGTGGCGCTCAAGGCGAAATAATTTCCCCTCCCTGATTTGATGTGCATGTTTATCAAAAAACCCATTTTTGAATTTTGATCAATATTTCTAAGTAACATATTTCATGTTTATTTTCCAGCAATATAATTTAAAAAATTTAAAATTACGAAGCAGATTTTCTTATCTTCACTTTCGTGTTTCTGGTACGATAATACTTCCGATTTCATTAATAACTTCCTTCCTTTTTCAATACTCGGGAGATTTCATCTAATTGCGACAGATCGCCACGAAACGAAAGCGCTCCTATCAAATTACATTCTCAAACTATTACTAACACTAAACTACACCCCTTTTCTCTTTAAAAGAAACCCATTGACAATATAGTTCCGAGACTTCATAAAAAAGAAATGACCTTTCTTGCAAAAATATACGTATGTACACAATGACATCATCCTTAACCAGCCTCCCGTTTCACAAGATTCTTCTTCCCATTACATCACGTAAGAAAGGCGGAAGACGTTTCCCCGGTGTGATTCGTCAATTAAAAACGTGAGAAATACTCAACTCCACACCCTTCGATAGCGTCTGCCATTGACCCAAAGCGCCCACGTGACACGAGGGAAATAGCACTCGGGAAGAATCTTTTAGAGGTCTTTCCACTTGACACTGATCGATTTTCTAGGGGTTAACATGTTGTCCACACACATCCCATGTTTTTCTCTTCCGTCAGCAATGTTGGCACGGTGATGTTTGTCAACATTACAAAGGAAGATCCCTTATCTCTGTTTTTAATGGTTGGTAATGAGGTCAGAAAAATAATAAATTGGAACAGTTTTGAAGTCATTTGAGGAAAAAAAAAAGGCTTACTTTTGAGAGCTGAGACGATGATTTCGCGCAGTGATGCAATTATAGGGTTACAATATGAGGTTTAACACACTTTTTCGACGTTTCCTAATATTGTTTTTTCCGCTTACGATATGAAAGGATATATCACAGAAATTATTTCACAACTCATTAAAAAAATCATTAGTTTTCATAATCGATGTAGCTTTATTTTTATTTCTATATGCATTTGTTTTGAATAAAACTTCTAATTTTCCTTTAAGATAGAACAACTCTGTTTATTTAATATTTGTGTGACGCTAATTCTGACAGCAATTATCTCGCATCTGAAAGGACAATTGTTGTTAAAAATAAATATCATTTTTATCGTTGAAGGGCGTGGTGTGGTAATTTGAAGAAGGGAGTGCCAATTAAGCCTTTGTCACTTGACCAAGGTTCAGAATTACGAAGTCTGTCCCAATAGCTCGACTATTCACTCAAGATTTCTCGAATAAAATTTCTTTTCCTCTTTTATTGCCGTATAAGTTTCTTTTTAATTATTTTTAGCTTTGTATTTTGTATGATGAATATTGAGAATTTTTCTTTAATTTGTATTATTTAAATTTACTGTGTGCGCCCATCTGGTATAGTGGTTGAGCCTGGGCCCTGTGTCGTTGGGCCTGGGTTCGAATCCCGGAGAAGGCATGGGTGTTTGTAAATGTATAATACATTTTTGCGGCATAGGGGTTCTCTAAATAACCATCGAGCCGTAAGTTCTCTCGTGAGGTTATTGGAAGGGGAAGAGAGATGGGGGCCCCTGACCCCACTTCCAGAGCGTTTTTTTTTCTTCTCAAAATTGGGGTGGAACCAAGCCAAATCGTACTGTTACCAGTATGGTACTTAAAGCAAGGCCTAACGACATGCATAAAGCTTTAGATCTTTGTCGTGAGGAATTTCGTGGGCCTCGTTCTGACAACGTCAGACAGTTGGCATTAGAAACAACAAAACAGCAAGTACAACAACATATTTGCTTTGTACTTTAAAAAAACGTGTAAGATGTAAATTACGATTTTATTTATTAAAGACTGAACACGGAAGTAGTTTACTGGGGGACTGGTTTGTAGCTCTAAAACCATTTCGGGTGAGTTAGGTACCCTTGCGTAGTCTGCCAATAGCCCTTGTGTTGCCTCATAGTACGATGTTAATAAACACTCACTAGCTCATACATGAAAATACCAACTATTAGAATGCTGTAATACTTATAAAAATATATTCCTATCATTATAAAAAATTTAAATGATTAAAGAAGCTAAAAGTAAATACGATTTAAAGATGACATCCAGTTCAATTTTCAGAATTTTCGAAACAACATTTTTTTTTAAATGATAATCTCTCTTCAATAGTAATAACCAATTTATCTGTGTTAAGACTTTCTTTTTTTCCAATTTCATACAGAGGAGTTTTTAGTGAAAAGCCGTTAAGGTGAAACCTTTATCCCTTGAAAGCAACCTAAAACAACAACAAAAAAAAAAAATCTTGCATTGTTTTCTCTTCAGAACTAGTTCAAAGCAGCGCTTCCTGTGTGGTTCAATTCCATTTAGGTGGAGCGATAGTTCATCGAATCTTGTAGTTTGAGAAATCATTGTTTCATTTTTTCTCCATCTCATGCAACATAGCAGCTTGAATAGTTGTAACGTGCATTTTTAGGTCTTAAACAAAATTAATTTTTTTAATAAGACTACACCAGCGCATTTACTGCTAGTGTTTGAGTTAATTATTACCGTAAATTCCGGCGTATAACGCGCACCTATACTTTCAAGCTGCATTTTTTTTAATTTTAAGGTATATTCGCCGTATAACGCGCACCCCCTGTTTTACAAAGGAACCAGAAATGCGTGTGTTCAATACTATTATGTTTTAAAGTCATTTATTCCCATATTATCCCTGTATTTTGAAGAACAACCCTTTAAACAACATAAGTACAACCCTTTAAGCTTGTTAGGTATGCCATTTTTTTTTAAATAAACAGAATTCCGATCTATTTAGAAGTCTAACTTTTTTATTCTCATGTCTTTTCCGTATTTTTGAAACTATCATATTCATACCCGGTGTATAACGCGCACCCATACATTTCGATCTTAATTTTTGTGTTAAAATTGCGCGTTATACGCCGGATTTTACGGTAATTACAGATATGATCAAAAGTATTGTGAAGGTTTGAAAAAAATATACCATTTATAACTGTACCTCCCCCACCCCCCTATATGTACATTGAAATAAGAAATTAGTGACTGACGAATTCAAATGCCAAGACGGTAAGTGATGAAAGAGAAACAAATAATAAAGATTTTACGCAAAGTTATCATCCAAGCAAATTCTTCTTTTACAGAGAGTTTTATGAAAGAAAAATATTTGTGAGGTTATTTATTTAATGATTATAAAATAAATAATATATAAAGAATGAAAATAATTTAACCGTCCTTTATTCCTTATTCTTTTGTTATATATTATGCGTTTTAAAACGTAAAGCAGAAAAAGTATGCATATCAGTCGGCGCTCTTGTCTGATTTCATCAATAGCGAAATTAGTTTTCAAATATAAAATCTTACCTCAAAATCTTAATGGATGACAAAAAAAATTAAAGTATATTTTGGCCCAAAGATTGATATGTAATTATCAATGATGGAAATTATTAAAGAACTTTAAATACGAAATCCATACATTTTTATATAACAAGCCTATCAAACTATTACTTTTTAAATTGACCTTTGCCTTGGCTTCTTTGAGGGCCAAATGATTTCGATAATCAACTATTTGTTAAAACAGTGAGTATTTTAATATTTTCTAATTTGTATAAATTAGTAAGGGGTGTCAGGGTAGTTATTTATCTCGAGAACTGAAAATATGAACAATTTTAGATTAGATATAATTGTTTGAGGTTAAAATTAAATCATTCGATTCTTTTACACACATTATTTATAAAAGAGTAAGGTCTCAAAAAAGTGTGAAATGCTTAAAAAATAAACACAATTTAAAAAATTATAGGCGTATGAAAATAAGAAACATTTCTATAAGAAATATGAAATAAGTTTTACGTTGCGCGTGCTATTTTCCAAAATAAAGAGTGTTTTTTCCCCAGGTATAGAAGTTTAAGTTGGCATTACTTTCCAAGATGGCGACCGATTTAACAGCTGTCAAGTGATTTATTCTCAGTTTGGTTTGGCAATTCATCAAAAGGATCATCAAGCAAGGCGTAGATTCGTCGAATGGGCCCAAAACGAGATTGCCGTTGTTCCCGATTTTCATAAGCGAATTTTGTTTAGCGATGAAGCGCACTTCTGGTTGAATGGCTACGTCAACAAACAAAACTGCCGCATTTGGAGTGAAGCCGTGTATGTCGAAGTGTATGTCGAAACACCGTTACATCCAGAAAAACTGACTGTTTGGTGCGCTTTATGGGCTGGCGGAATCATTGGTCCGTACTTCTTCAAAAATGATGAAGGCCACAACGTTACAGTCAATGGTGATCGGTATAGAGCCATGATTACTAACTTTTTCATTCCTGAATTGAACAATTATGATGTCCAGGAGCTGTGGTTCCAACAAGATGGCGCAACATGTCACACAGCTCGTGCCACAATCGATTTATTAAAAGACACGTTTGGTGACCACCTCATTTCACGTTTTGGACCTGTGAATTGGCCTCCAAGATCTTGTGATTTAACACCGCTAGACTATTTTCTGTGGGGCTATGTAAAGTCATTGGTCTATGCGGATAAGCCACAAACGCTTGACCATTTGGAAGACAACATTCGCCGTGTTATTGCCGATATACGGTCACAAATGTTGGAAAAAGGCATGGAAAATTGGACGTCCAGAGTGGACTACATCCGAGCCAGCCGTGGCAGTCCTATGCCAGAAATCATATTTAAAATGTAAAGCCACAAGATTACCTTTCGAATAAAAAAAATTCATGTCAATCGAATAATACATCGTTGTTTTATTGCAATTTAAAGTTCTATACTTCTAAAAAAAACACCCTTTAGTAGCTCTAATTATAAGTAACATAATTATTTATTAAGTTAAATATATCCTTATTACACTGCAGTATTTTTATATAAGTAGAATAAAAAAACAATACTTTTTTTAAGTAAAATATTACGTTTTTTAAATTTTGTTTATTAAATTAAATTAAATTTCAATATTTTTCAAATTTTTTGAAATAAAAAAGAGATGTAATACATATAATTCTATAAAGTTTTATACATCAAAGGCTACTTTCGCAAAAGAGGGAGAGAGGAGTGAAATAAGAGAAGAAGACATGTTTTTTATTCTTAGTGCAGCAAAAATGCTGGCAAGTCTTTGGTTGGTGTACGCGATAGAAGGCACTACCGAAATCGAAACATCAGTTCACGATCCTTTCGCACACGTTGTTTTTTTCGCTGCCGCGCTCTCTATGAAGCTTCATTTCGCCTGCAGACAAAGTGGTCGTAATATGAAACGCTACGCGAGACAAAGTGGTCGTAAAATGAAACGCTACGCGAGACAAAGTGGTCGTAATATGAAACGCTACGCGAAAGCTGAGCTCCCGGATATGTATCTGCAGTGGATGAGCCACACGGTGGCTGTTCACCAAACGTTACTTCAGGAAGCAAACTGCCAGCCATGCCTTCCTCGTACGCTTACACTAGAGATCGCCCAACAGCGGATCTTTCATCGCTGGCACACAGGAACGTGAGCAAAGAGGAAGAATACCAAACAACGAAGTGACTGGGCTGTACATGGTACAGTACAATCCCGGTACTAGTGTGTGGGCTATCGCCAGTCCTGTCGGGATTTCCCACACTAATATCCTATTGTGTGTGTGTCCTTCTAATGCTCTTTTTTTCTTAATTTTTTTCTGTACTAAAGATAATAAACATGTTTCTCCTCTTATTCCTATCCTGTCTTTCTTGTGTTTAGTATCGTCACAGGCAGGCTAGGAAATCGTTTCCAGTCATGTATTCGTGTATGATTTATTATCGTTTAGGTGTACTCTACCTGCCCTGAAAATTTGTAACCCCGGTACTGATACATTTTACACCAGCTGTGGGCAGACTTCTACATGGTACGGTCTACTTTTAATTTTTTTAAGGTGTTGCGGTCCACCCAGTGGCGTAGATGTGGTAAGCTACATAAAAAGCTCGGCAATATTTATATTCTAACGATAATAAATACAAAATATACACTTACCTACATATATAATTACAATGAAAAAAACTTACTCTTTTAAAACCACGTTTTAAGCAAAATGCAAGATACAAACATAATAATTATACCCACAAATTTAATAATATCAAATGATGCATTTATTATCAAACAACTAAAAATACATTAAAAAATACATCATTATCATTTAAATTTTGTTCTTGGAGAATTTTATAGTCTGAGTAAAAGACTTAGTCTACGCATACTGTCCGCCCCAATCTTGAATATCTCGGTATATAATTACTAACTGCTAATCTTGCACTGAATCCCAAGTGGTCGTCTGCGAAACGGGAAGGATATGTTGTCTTAATTATATTTCTTACTGAAAATGCAGATTTACACAGGTAGGTAGTGCAAGAGAATGATGTTAAATGAAATGATGCTTTTTTTAAATTAGGATACATGACTTCGTCCGTTACCTGTTCGCTGACGGGTGCCTTCTATAGCGGGACGTAATATCAACACAAGAATCCAATCCCGCGGAAGCGTGAGCTGTGGGATGATGTTTCAGTGGCCAATCCCATGTTATAGCGGGAAGAGCTGGTCAACGTTTATTTTCCCCTTTAGTCAGCTTGTGGGGGGAAAACGCATTTCTACGGCTTGGCATCACGATTATCGCATTTGCCCTCTATAGTCGCAGATAATGTATTAAGCGTCATCGAGTGCTTCAGATAATGGTACATGTGGCGTCCACACATAGTCGCTTGCATTGTGAAGAGTCGATACTCCAGTCTAACTGGCGTTGGTGTTCCACGAATATATTTATTTTAGTATGCGATTCTTGGGTCTATCTTGAAAGCGGTCACCCCAAAATGTTTTAGCAATCCCCTGGTTGATCGCGATCGACTTAATGCCCGCCCCGGCCTTACACTATCTGTAAATTAATACCATTCATTTAATACTAGTGGTTATCTGTTAATTATTAGAAAAAAAAATTTGATACATAAATTTAAATGTAATTGTGTACTCCATTAAATAAATTTATGACGTTAAAACATTTAACTTTAAAGAATTTCACTCGTTCGAAAACTTGTTCTAAGTTATTCTCGTAAATGTACATAATTCATCGAAAATTATTGAGTCAAAACATTCTTCTGGCAGTACTTTTAAGTTTTGAAGAAGATGTTAAAAGTTTAAAAAAGAAAATGTAGTCGTTTTAAGCATATAAATATTTAATTTTTGTCATCTGGGCAAGCTTCAAATAAATGTTTTTTATTCTGGGAATTTATAATATAGTCCTTTTGACACATTTTAAAAAATACATACACGCTGGCATTGATTTATTAAATTATTATTGTAATTATAATTTTATTTAATTCGAACTAGTAAATATTCTTTCTGAGTGTGTTCTGTTTTAATAACTTTTGTTTTTTGGCACTTCAAGGTTAAAGTTTAACTGTGTATACACATGCGGCGATGGAAGAAGAATTCGTGATTGTGCCATAATAAGAGTGAAACTATTAAAAAAATGCACATTTTCCCAAATTATCTTTCATGTAGAAATTTTTGTCGCGTAAAAATATATTTAAATTATATCTCACAATTAGTAATTTCTTGAGAAACAAAAAAAAAGATAAAAGATAAGAATAAATTATAAACGGAAAAAAGAAGATTGGAATATATTAAAATCATGTTAAATCTTTTATGTATGTCTAGCAAAGGAAAAATATCTAGTTGTAAAATAAAAGACATATTAATAACATAAAATAATTAATTACTTTGAGCAAATTTTTTTATAAAACTCATATTTAATATGTTTTTCATAAAAAATGTGTTACATGAATACGAAATTAATCAGATTTTTGAACATGTGTCTGTCACCAACATCCCTCTTGTTGCTTCTAAACGAACATTATTAAAAGTAATTAAATCAATTAAAAATATGATATATTATGAAAGTTCCAAATAGGGCATTTTTGGGAAATAACTGTTGTGTGTTAGTGCACTGCTGAAAGTGGAATTATACTCCCTAGATTAAATTTGATGACACGGTGCAACAAAATTTCATGTGCAAACAAAAAATTAAATATAATAAATAATAAAAATATAAAAAATAATGGAATTCTGATATAAAACAAAATTATGATTTTTATTAATGAAAATTGAGTATTTATTTTCATGATCTTTTGCGCACCATGAGAAAGTCTGTCAGCCATTTCTTCTTATCAGAAGAAATAATATCAAAATAAGAATGGAATTTATAAATAAAAACATCAAAGTTTATTTTCCAGTTCTTTTTCTTTAATTTAAATTAATCAGAATCTATTAAGTCAAGCATAAAAAAAGAGCCAACAAGCAGATTTTCAAATTAAATAACATTGTAGATACAAGGAACATCATTTAATTCATTGCTACGAAATTTTCAAAAAACACCAATAAGAATTCTTTATAAAAACAAAACCAAAAGGAAATAGCATAGAAAACATAATACTAAGTTTTTGAAAACAATAAAACATTGGAGACTAAGACTTATACAGTTTTCATATCCTAACTCCGAATTTTTCATGGAAAATTTGGAATTTAAACTCTGATTATAGCAAAGATTTCTTTAAAAAATACATGAGCAACGAATACGTGCTTTTGAGACATGGTATGGTTTATAAGAAAATTTTTGATATTTAAATTTGATACCTTATTGGTTTTTACAATCTTTGTGCTTATAACCTACGTAAAATAGTTTTTGTTTTCAAAATACCTCAAAAACCTAATGGTTTAATTTTTTAAAGAAAGGTTTAAACATTTATTAATGGATTCTTATTAAATTGTACGTTCCAAACAATAATTGACGTAAACACATTATATGTATCACAAAAGCTGGTATGGGTCATCTCTAGCATGTTACTGATATTCGTAACATACTTTTTTTTACGAGTTCTTATTGAAACTTTTTGAAAAATGTGTATGGATTCTAAATTAAACTATTTTTTGAAAATTAAGTATTCTTTTCATTTCAAAAGGATTACCAATTTTAGTTATATGTAATAATAGCAATAGGTAGAAACAATATCAAAGAATTTATCATAATAGACAAAAGCCTTAGCATTTTAAATGAAGATAAACTTTTTATATTTTTTTCTTTCTGAGATAAATCAGCATAAAATTTTATTTGCCATTGGGATGTGAATAAAAACGAACAAAAAATTTATCGTAACTCTGGAATTTTTTTCATTCAGAACTTCCAAATATTTTGAGATTATAAAGAATTATATACAGAATAATTAAGGATAAACATTTTTTACTTGAATTTTTGACGGATTTTTACCAATTGAATCGTACTGTTAAGAGGAAATGGGTATTCAAACTAACTTTAAAGGTTACTGATTAGTCATTATTACTTAAAATATTTAAATAGTATATATATATACTCTAAGGAAAAAAATATTTTTTCTTCATCTTATGATTATTATATATTTGGGCGTAATACAATATGTAACGCGTGCATAGTGCAAAAATGAGTGAAGTTCATTAAAACTGAAATTTTAACTAGTTTAAAAATTACACATAAAAAAATTCACAAATTAGATTCAAAACTAATTAAATAAATATATGTTCGAAATAATTTATTTATTTTTTACTAGATACTTGGTGAAAAAGAGAAAAAAAATCGCATTTTGCTGTTACCTTTTACTAATTGTTATTTCTTAAAATGCAGTTTTAAATGTTCTGATAAGCAATTAAAGTTACATCAAATTATCAAGTTAGTTGTACTTTTCCAAAAACATACTTTTTTTACGCTTAAAAGCTACTTTTAAGGCATATTTGAAACTTGTTTATTTAAATTTAATAATGTTTCTTCAGAACATAATATATTAATCTCGAAGTATATAAATAACCAAGAAGGAAATTTGACAGTCTCTTAGATTATGTGATTTATATTCAAGAAAGCATTTAACTCTGCCATTTGAACATAAATTAGTTAAGTACAAAGCTATTTTAACAATAAGTAGCGATCCACAGTGAACCGAAACTGTGAGGGTTAACCGAAGGAAGAGACATCTCTAAAACTCAACAAGAATTTTATTCTTATCAATTTCAATTACAGTCAATTTTTGTAATCTCTAAAGGGGAGTGGGTTAGTCTTAATCCGCCCTAATTACTGTTACTAAAGGTACTAATGTATTAAGGCAGATACTGGTCTTCATTCCTCAGATTCGAACCACAAGGCCCCTATTCTTGTTCTTAGATACGCAAACAATGCATACATAAATCTCACAGATATAATTTAAACTAGTATTAACACATCTAACTCTACTCTGCCTTTCTCTTCGAGTTCAGTTAATTTAACCCTGAATAGTAGTTCCAATTAGCGTATGTTACGGCCCCTTTATAGAAAGAAATTCTGAAATCAAACAATTTATTAAAAGTATTTTCCTTTGAGGTTAGTGGGAGGGCGTGCCCACTACAAATATGTTTATATATATGCATCTTTTCGAACAAAAAAAGCCACTGGCGTTTATCAGTGGCTCACACCAAAGAAAAAAGGGGGGTCCCAGTTTCGGATCCCTCGTCATCCTTGGTTTTGTTTCCGATTGATTATAATCCTATGTATATGGTACGTAAAATTTAATTATGTATTTGTTATAAGTAATTTATTTTACTAATTAACGCTAACCATTTATTCAATATTTATTTTGTACTGTTTTTTCGTTAACGACAATTGACAAAATCAAAAGCATATGTTTGGCGGGGCATACTGGGGTATGATACGAGAATGGTAGACTTTCTATTCTAGACTCATTTTCCTCATGAAAAATCGCTGTGTGCGTCACTGCCCTTTATTATATTCAACTCATTTTATAATATATCATTTTAGTTTTGAAGGGCAACTAACAATAAACGTAAAATAAAAGTGAAAAACCAAGTTTTTATTAAGCGTACATAATGGTTAAAAGTTTCGCAAAAAATCAAAACTATGTAATTTTTTTCTGATAGTGACTTGTTTCATGTAATTTTAAAACAAGTCTTTTAATAAGGATGACATATGAGATGGCACCTTTATCTTTAAACACGCACACTATGTACTAGGTAGATTCTGAAACTCACTTTAATCTATTATGTAGCTCTATTTAATATTCTGCGCAATCATTCTCAGTGGAATTAGAGTCACAATTTGACTCATACGCCATTAGTTCTTGTGACCTTCACCTCTAGGCTATCTTGACTCAGACATTACTTTATATAGAAATACTTTGTTTATATCTATTTTTTTGTTTATATTTTTATTCATTTAATGAAATTTATTTTAGAAGTATTTTTATGAATATTAGAAAATATCAGTATTGGAAAATAATTAATAAATTTAAAAATCCAAATAGCATCTTATTCGTTCTACTTTTATTAAAAAAAATTGTTTGCTCGCAAGCAAACAATCCATTTTAAATATTAAAGATCAACTTTTATATCGTTTTGGTTCGCAATCGCAGCCGAGCTTGATTTCATAAATTTTATATAATAAGCCAATTTTAAAATTTTTAAATAAAAATGATTTTCGTATCATAAGATTGGTTTGAATTTGTTGTTTTCTGTAACAGACTGTAAAATTGCGACTTTTTAAAACGCATTGAGTCATCATGCTACGAAGAGATTTTTGATCAATTCTTTTATTCGATTATAATTATCAAAATGCAACGATAAACAATACTTCATCAATGATTTTATTTATATATTTCTTCGAGTAATCTGTGATTAGCCGATCTTCTTATTTTCTAACTTTAAAAACCCGAACACGCTTTTTGGCGCTTTGTATTATAATTAATGCCTTTTGTTTCATAATGAAATTCAAGTGACAGGAATGTGATACACACGTGCTTTAATTAATTTGATGGCTGTTATTTTTCAAGTCTAAGTTTTAATGGAAAAGAATTTATTCTGCCCAATGAAATAATACTAATAAATTTAGAAATAATAACAACATTTTATCCAGTAAATATAGCGACATTATTGTTTAGCTAATTAAAGGCTATCTTTCGCACATGTATATAGCATAGAGGTAACTAAAAATATTTAACCACATTGAAAATATAGAATTTTCATTTAAATTGTGACATATATGCTAGATCAGTCCTTTTAAACATTCCCTAATTATCTTACATTATTAAAAATTATTGGATCTAACATATCTTCCTAAAATTATCATTAGCAATCAGAGATCATAAGTTTTAATTCAAATGTACTCCTTATAGAAAATATTCTAATGTAAAAGAAATCAAATGAACTTTGAAGGAAAGTTGTCGTATAGGTAAAATCCATTTTTGTGAGCTCTAACTAGCATTGAGCATAAATTGTGAAAAAACCATTGCAGGCTTACATTTTACTCATAAAATAAAACAAAACTTCAATTTGAAAAAAAAATCTTTTTTTTTTGGAAATGTTTTTTATTTTTCTCTAAATTTGGTTAACCGTTTGCGTGAGCCATTTCTCTCTATCAATTTAAGATTTATTTATTTTGATTTATTCATTTAGCTTACATTGAATTTAAGTAGGGAAGAAGAGCTTTGGTCTTTGTTTTAACCAAAGCAGTCTTTTGGAGATATTTTCACTCTTTTGAAGAGCTAGAATTTTTTATTTTTATTTTTTTGAAGAGCTAGAAAAGATTTGAAGAGCTAGAACTCAATTACGAATAAAGTTCATATCTTTTCTTATTTTTCACGAAAGAGTTGAATGCCATATTTTCTAATTTTACATTCTTATTTAAAAAAGGAACAATACAAAAATGACGAATTTCAAATATTGTGTGCATTTCAAATCAGAAATTAGATTCTCAAATACCTTCATTCTGTGTGTGTTATCTAGATTGCCAAACAAATCCTTTTATTAATGTGTCTAAAATACTTCAAATTCAGAAAATTTCTCTAAAATTAAGTACAATAATGATGTTAAACTAAATTTCTGATTTATGAACGTAAAATATGCTCAATGGTATCCTAGAAATTTCCGGGATCATTTTAAGAAAGACACATCGAAAACATTCAAAAATTTATGAAATCATTAAATGAACCGATTAAATATGAATTGAGTAAAAACCCTTTGACATATTGAATTTTAAAGAAAAAGAAATAATTTCTCGTGTCAGTTTAGGAATTATACCAGAGCTATACGGACCTCGCTATTGGAACTTTTATAAAATAAAGGAGAATACACACGCGCACTTAAGAAAAGAAAACGGAACTCTTACTTGATCACTAAGTCTTATCACTCACATCGTGATTAGAAGATTGAAATAATTAGATGATTGGACAATTTTTAAATGAAGGTCAAGTACAATTTACCATAACATTTAACTATATACAAGGGGAAAAATGAACGATTTGCTTATTACTGAACAAGAATCCTTTCACGTAAGTTTCACTAATTTTATACTCTTTACACACAAGCACATATAATCTCTCTCTTTCTCTCTCTCTCTCTCAATACATTTCTTAACTTTATATTATCTAGTAACACATTTAAGAATTAAGTTTCAATATTGCATATTAACATTTTAACGTATGCCTAACGTATGCAATGTACGCGTTTCCCTGACAAAAATATGTATTTTGTTCTTTTTTTGTGAAAATTTTGAATATTAATAAAATACTTCGTTGGTAAAAATCGTCATATTTCTCTTACGAATAGTAAACCTTCAATGTCTCACATATTAGATAGGTGGCTATATGAAAGCAGAACCAAATATTATTTAAATAATATATTTTGCCATTTTAAACAAATTGATGTTAGAAATTAAATAAAACATAATTGTTGTCATTCTGTTTTTAAGGGAGGTATTATAGATCATTTTAGAATCTAGAATTCCTTAATAAAACCCGACCAAAAATAAAAGGAAAGTATCGATGAATTCTTTTAGGATTCCATAAGTAATCAAATTGTAAAGAACCCTGAATCAATTTAAGGCATTATAAATCACAAAAGGAATGCAAAATTGAATTTAATTTTCATAAATGTGCATAAAACTCATATTTTATGTTTAATATTTACAAGCAAAGAGCACTTCCTCTTTTGTTACGCCTCTTTTACACGTCATAAGTTTTTTCCCTCTTTTATATTTTAGGCATGTTGCACTTTAGTATTTTCTTTTTGAAAACCGCTGTTTATTTTATAAATCGTTTAACTATAAAAATCCAATAATTATTATTTACAATGTTATTATTACTATGAAAAACATTTGTCACAAACATTTTCAGTTCATATTCAGTGCAATCACATATTTTTTATTAGTTTTTCGTGAACTGTGTAGGAAAATGTAGAACTATTTACAATTGGTTGGGGAATTACCCGGGCTGAAGGCTTACAGGATACGGTTCGCCCTCCTTCTATAGTCCTACGCGGTCAACAGGATTCTGATCAAGGTTTTTAGTGGTCACTACATAAGATCGAATGTTTTTTTCTCGCTGACGAGGGAAAAACTACGATCTGAGTGATATCATGATTAGTTCAACATTCTAAAAGCTGTTATTTGTCAATAAAAATGTGGAATTTTCCGTTGATTGGGAAAACATAAAGTGTGATGTAAAAAAATGTACCAGTCTATTAAGTTATTTGTTTTAGCGTAAGATATTTGGCCTCATATGAACCGACTTATAGTTTAGGGGAAATTTTTATTAGCTTCAAAAATATTTTTGATGTTAGAAAGATTTGAAAATTGCACGAAAACGTATAAATTTAATTTCAATAAATTTACTAAACAGTTTCCATGTTGAACCTTTCGTAATAACAATTTTGATAATGTTAATAAAAAATTGTTCAATACTAATATGTCTCTAATATTGCTAAACAGCTAATTTAAATCTTAAGTTGCTAGAATAATTTATTCAATATTGAGTACATATATATATAAACAGAAGGTCATTTGCACTTTATGGAAACCATTTTGATAGTTGATTTTTACCAATAAATACTGTAGTTTTTGTAAAAATTTGCTTCTATCTGATAGCCATGATTCTTGCTAATAGGTTTACCTCGAATTTTTCATGAAAGTAAACTTTTTTTACTACTGTCATTTAAATTGTACTCCATTTCTCTTGTACCATTTTCCAAAGTCTGTGCAGTGCTCTTGGATGCCGTTTTCCTAAGGCTCGTTTCAATTAACCGAAAGCACAAAAATCCATTACAGAAGCGTAGGGTGATTTTACACGTGTTTAAACAAATGGGATACACTTTATTCCTATTTATGATTCTTTCTTTGCTAAATAAGAGGTAATGGACTAAGAGGTGTGACTCTAGGCCTAGTCCATTGGAAGCTCCACTTTATCAATGTTTTTCTCCATTTAAAGTCTGAATTTTTGCTTCAAAAATGGGTTCTAAAATATTCTGTTGATAGTAGAGTGAATTAATTTTGGCTTTACTTGAGACTTTTTTTATGTTTAATTTGCGGTTATTAGAAAATCCTGCAACTATCATGAATCTCTTTGTTAACTTTACTGTACACTGACGAAGCCATTTCGTGAAGTCATTTCCATCAGTTGATCTTCTTTTACTACTTCTTAAATACACCCATACCCCTTTTTCGAAAGTTACCACAAATTTCTATTTTTCAGCAGCTAGGTGTTTTTTCTACAATTTAATTTTCTTTCAGCAATATGTTTATTTTAAAAAAAAGTCGAAAACATTAAAAAAAGGTTTAAACATCTGTTTTAACTTTAAATCTTTAGGATTAATTTTAACTACTGTTCCGATTGAAAGGCAATAATGGAGATTTTTACATCGTCTTTTAATTTGTTGATACGAATATTTCTTCTTGGAAAAGGGTAATTACGTAACCTTAAAAAGCCATACATCCCTTTTATGAGCTTTTTTTAAAAATAAATCTTTTAATTTACATTCCAATCAAAAGAAAACATTAGCAGATGATTAGTCTGAAGTTTTCAGTTTTATCTCATCATGCAAACGAGAAAATGAATTACAAAATCGTTTGCATAAAGTGCGAACGACCTTCTGTATAAATACTCGATTACATAAAAATTAAAGGAACATTACATTTTCAAATAAATTTTTTATATCAATAGCTTCTTACAAGGTCCTTATACATTTGCAAATTTTTTAAGCGCTATTCTAAACTTTTACTTGTTTTTCTTCAGAGAAAATATTATCCTTTTTATTGCTTTATTTTTCTTAAATAATGCGGAAGAGTTTATTGAAAGACATTGAATTACTTTCTTTCCTAATAATTGGTTAGAGAATTAATTAGAATAAAGATTAAATTTGTTTTAAAAAAATTAAAAAATTAAAATTTGTATTTTACTTTTTTATTGGCATTGTAAAATAAGCAACTAAGTTATTAATAATTAAATTATAACAATTAGAAAGCAAGCGAAATAAGTTTAATTTATTATTAAAGTCAAAACTGAAAGTCTTATTGCTTTTGGAATAACAAATTTGAGTTTTACATTTTTTTTTTATTTAATGTTATTTCAAATAAATTCTAATATCAGTATGACATGGATTTTCGTTTCTAAATGTTTATTTGTGTTGTTTTACAATGGTTATTGTTTTAAAAGAAGGAGTAAGTTCGAGTAATGTTTTTCACTTAATTTCTTTTTTTAAATGTTTAACAAGTTTTGTAATTTTAATGTTTATTTTCTCCATTTTGAATCATAATACGAAAGATTATATAGTTTTAATTGAAAATTTGCCTTTTTCCCGCAATGCATTGTTTTCTATATTTCAGACGTTAATTGCTTTTCTATTTGTCTATTCAGGAAGAAATTTCAACAATGTTAATATGTTCATACTAAAATAATAGATTAAATTTTTTTTAATAATTAAATCCATTCTTTCATTGCATTTATGATTATCTTACAGAAAATAGTTTTTAGATATTTTTACAGATGGCGCCACAAACAAAAATATTGTTTTATGTAGAAAGAAAAACTGTAGAATACAGAAAACGTGAAACACAATGAGTTGAAAATATTAATTGAAAAGAAAGAGCTTCAGTTTTTTTTATAAAGAATCATTTGTACGGTAACTTTTCTGTGACTGGATTTTAATAAGCACATTTTTTAATGAATACTTCGTCTAAAGATTAAAAAGAGCGAACAATTATTTGAATTTTAAAGTAGATTTCAAAAATGAAAAGGTATTAAAATTCTTTTAGGTAACTCATCCAAACTTTCAAGATGAACAACAATTTCCTTTAAGAGAGTAGAAAAATACAGGCACGATAAAAAAAATCTTAAAAAATATGTTTTAATGAAACACGACAGTTAAAAATCGCTGGTGCTGCCATCTGTTAGTAAAATGTTAAACATTTACCACATAAGGAAATGGCAATTTACAATTTTTTTAATAGAAATATTATTTGATAGTGAATAACTTCAAGTTGTGTGTGTTGTGTGTGTGTTGTGTGCTGTGTGTGTGTTGTGTGTGTGAGAACAAGGAAAAGGCTCCGACAAACTATGTTTAAATACAGATAATATAAGAGTATTCATTCAACAATTTTTTGTGAACATTTTATTCTAGAAAAAATTTTGAGCATGCAAAATTTTTGTCATCAGTTTGTTTATTTCCTCATCACGCGTTCGTGACTTCCAGATGTTACGATTCTAAACTATGATTAATTTCAAATGTAATGTATGTTCATTAATAACAGTAAGATTCAAAATTCTTAAAAAATAGAATTATTAATTTTCGTTTTGTGGCAATATAATTATTTTGCTCCTCGTGGTAATATTACCATTTTACAATTATCGCTAAAAGTAAAATTTTAATATTTTTATCATCTTTATATTTTGTTTGCAAATTTAAAATATGAATATAAACAAATATTCAACTGTGGAGCTCCACAAATTTTTCTTGTAATAACTAATTTTAATTAATATTTATATATTTTTAATTTTGCTAATGCAAGAATAGAGAAAAGTATAAATTTTTAAAATTTATTATGGTTGCATATAAAAGAATTTTTAAAGTTTGTAATGAGTCAAACTATTATAGCTTTTATATACTTTTCTTATATTTTAGCTGCAGTTAGATTACTTACAAACCCTAGCACAGTGGTAGAATATTTCATGTTAATGAAGTTAGAATTTTAAGTATGTATATATGTATATGATTTTTCAAGTCAACGCCAAGCTTTTTTAAAAACGGTTTTATTGAGCAAGCAATCGACACAACTTACGCTGAGAGAACGTGGATGCCAAGAGCAGTTTAATTGAGCTGAATACTTACGTCTAGAACTGTTAAGTACACTTTTTAGTTTATGGGTTCTACTTGAAAGTTAAGGATGGCACATGTAGGTTATAAAAAAATACTGATCTGGAATTAAAAACGTTCTGTTTGAACTATCTGTTCAGAGAAATAATTGGGTGTTTGATTTTTGGTTTGAAGATGTTGCGGTAGCTAAAAATTAAGGGATAAATAGAGAGGATTTAGTTTTAGATTTCTCTCTCTCTCTTTTTTTAATTATCCTTATCCTTAAATATGTATGTACATATTTTTAAATGTATGTATTTCATGTAAAGTCAATAAATATTTATTTATAAAACTTAGACTTTATTAACGTAAAGAATTTACTGGTATTCCACTTTTTTAACCTTGGTTAAATCTGTAATGTTTATAAATGTTTTCCATGAATAAAATGAAATAGTTTTGGATACAATTTATAATATCTGAAGAGAATTCTGCGAAATAGACTATGCATATTATTAGTTTTTTGATATAAAATATGAGGTTTCTAAAAAAGAATACAATCATTGCAAAAAAGAATTCATCTACATATATAAAATAGCAGGCTATTTTTAAACTGAAGTCCGATTTGAGCAAATTTGAGAACAAATTTCCAAATTTGAATCGATAAATGTTGCTGGACGTTAGTTTAACAGTATTTATGTATAATTCAGATAACTAAAAATTCACTAAGGATTTCAAATTTATAGCTAATACTTAAATAACTACTTAATATTAAATGAAGTTTGAAATTATTTTTTACGACAAATGATTTTATAATGATTAATGATTATATTTTTTAAAACAGTGTAATGGCCTTCCCCCTGGGGAAGCTTTCAAATCATCAAATCGACCTAAGTCGTTGGAAGGTAAAGATTGATGACCCAGACTAAAAATGATAAATCCAATTTATTATTACCGAAGATAATATTCCAAGGCAAGCAAACTATAAAGGGAAAACCTAGAATGATATAACGAGAGCTCAAAACCTATGTGGATAAGCTCACGAAATCCGAATAGCTTAAGGTATCCGACTACGTTTGGAACCGTGATTTTAAAAGAGCGCATAAATGAACAATTTTCTTGATATTTAGTGTCACTCAGATTAGAATACATGCATAAAATTGTTTTAAGGACATTTTGACAAACAATTTTTTTATTTAAACATAAAATTTTGGCAAAAAGTTAACTTAGAATAAATCTTTTTTCCAAATGTTCTCCTTTGTGAAAAATGGTTCTATTATAATAATATTTTGTGTGTATACAGCTCAGACCTCTCTACAGAGGCTCAACTAGAATTTTTGAAAAATTCACATTGTTTTTTCAGAGTTATTGCCAATTGAAATAATTATTCGCGTTTTTTTCTTAAAATGGCTCCCCTCTGTTGTCGTAAAATATGAATAAACCCACTTCTAAGTTATGTATTTTAAAAATCTAGTTGAGCCGCTGTTGAGAGGTCTGAGCTGTATACACACAAAATATTATTATAATAGAAGCATTTTTCACAAAAGGAGAACCTTTGGAAAAAAGATTATTCTAAGTGGAATTTTTGCCAAAATATTATATTTAAATACATTTTTTTTATCAAAATGACCTTAAAACAATTTTATGCATATATTCTAATCTATATGACACTTAATATCATGAAAATTATCCATTTATGCTCTTTGCAAAATCACGGTTCCGAACGTAGTCGGATACCTTAATTGTACTCAATGTTATAAGAATCCTAACTTCCTTAATTTATTCTAAAAGTTAAAGCCCGTCCTATGGCCCCGCGGCGAAATTCTTATCCTTACCGTATCAGCACTCCTTTCAGCTACTCCGCTGCGTTTCCTTTTAATCTACGATAATTAAACTTCTCAACTATGTATACACTAACTAATCTGCATATCATGGTTTCTTCTTGAGAAAGATGGCTGTGAAATAACGCGTTTGCTGGCCCAAAGATTCCCCAAGAGGATTAGTAGAAATTCTCGTAAAGTCCCATCACAACAGGTTTAAACAGTTGAGATTAGTTATTGGTGAATTTTATATAATTTGTTTAACAAGAAGATTTTAACAAGAAACACAAATGATGAAGCTTTTTAAAAAAGAGATTAAGAAGAAAACTATATCAAATATTACATAAAAAAATTAAATTTCCGAATTCTTTGTAACATATAAATAATAAATTACTTTAAAAAATTAATAACTGTACAAATAATAAGTTATTAGAAATTTCTAATGAATTTAAGGCATCAATCTGAACATATTTATATTTTTCAATCCCTGAAATTATTTTAGACTCTGATCTAATTAATCTCTGATAATCTCTTTTTTGATAAGAAGATAAAATATATATTAAACAGAAGGATGCAGTTTTTAGAGTTGTTTATACTTAATAAGTAATGAAAATGAAAAAAAAATAAGAAAAAGAAAGAAAATAAGAAATGAAAATTTGTTGTTTTCCAATGACCGGGAAATCCCCTATGTAACTTTGCTTTTATACCAAAATTAGATGCCATTTATCCTTCCTGCGTCGTTATATTTCAGTTAAATTTTAATAATTCGTTTTTGCTAATGCAAGCATCTATATAGCATCTTCATATATCATTCATTTTTAATAAAGCTACTACATATATGATGATACCATATATATATATATATAATATATATATATATATATTATATACATTTATATATATATATATATATTATATATATATATTTTATATATATACATATATCATATATATATATATATATATATTATATATATATATCATATATATATATATATATATATATATATATATATATATATATATATATATATATATATATATATATATATATATATATATATAACACTCACAAGTTTGACTACATAGTACGAGAAGACTGTTATATGAACGCAAAATCTGAACAACAAATCAGAAATTAGGAAGGCGTAGCATTAATAACAGTAATGATCCCCGAATAGGGACCACGGAAAGAAATGAAATGGAAAGAGATAAAGTAAATGTTTTTTTAAATATTAAATTGTAGTTTAGGAAAGAAGATTAAACACCAAAATGTTTGGTGTTTTGCTGTAATAGAGCACCGGATATTTCCAAACATAATCTAATCCATATATAAGCCAAGAGTACGTTTCTCCTTCAATTATTAACTCAAAATTTGAACTGCGTATACTGTAAGCGGAATTAATAAAATATAAAATTAAAATACTGCAATTTTTATACGTGTCACCATGAGGGAGACAAAGTTGTCAAATGATGGAATATTTTCCAATCAAACTGCTGTAAAGTAAAACGCCAGACGCAAATAGTTTTATTTCTGTTTTAGCCCTTTCTGAAGCTAGTGCATTTTTTCCTTTCATTTGTTATCCTGTTCCGCAAGGGTGTCAAACTCAGAGGCTAATTTGGGTCAATCAAACAAGGTTATCTTTAGGAAGGGCGCAGAAAAAATTAATATTCATAGAAACGTAAGTTTATTTTGAATCATGCATTACGATAACACACATATAAAAGTACAAGAAAAATTAAATGTTTACGTCCTTACGCTTGACATCTCTTCTCTGCAGCTAAATTTCCTATTTCCGGAGAATTATTTTTATTTTATTATTCATTATTATGTGCCAATAAATGGGCCACAGAAGTGTTCGTTAAGGCCGCGAGTTCGACACCCTCGCTGTACACTGTCTGCGCCAGTCAGACTAACCATTTTCTTCTTTTGGAAAATAAGCATGAAGAGAAATTTGCATTTGGAACGTGATCGTCGACTTTTGCTTTATACAATGGAGAAAAAGAATTCTGCATGATGATCATATGCATTCAGACATCCTGATGGGTGAATATGAATTTTTTACGAATTATTCGAAAACTCGGATTCAGAGACTGATTTGAAAAAATTATAGTAATTTCTTTTTCTTTCAGAGAAAAAGGTTCATTGAGAACATTCTTACTGTTAAAAGATAAAAAAATTACCCACGGATAATTAATGAAAAAATTGATAAAAAATAATTTTTTTTAACTACATTTACCTCGTGATTAGCGGATTCAGATATAAGCCGACTCCATTTACTTTAACTTTAAAATAGTTCCAAAAATTTTCGATTTATAAACGGAAATATAAAACATTTTAATCTATTTGATTCTCTTTTTATTCAGCAGCAATAATTTATAAAAAGTAACGTCCAAATCTTTCTTACGAAAATCTAAGTTCAGTAACATTAAACTTATCACATATTTTTTAGAAATGTAATTTGAGATTTAATTCAGATAAAGAGACGTTCGTTTTTCTATTTATTATTATTTCACACCTCAAAATCTATAAAATCCATCAATGCCTCTTAAAACAAACATATTATTCTAGGCTAATACATATGTATAGTGTGTTGCCGAATTTTACCGCTAACTTCAGAGGGGTGATAGTAAGCATCACGGGGACGACAAATTACCATAGAACATGGGGTCTTACACCATGTTTAATAAGAGTAATTCACAAAAACATTTATGAAAAATGTGATGTCAAGCGGAATAAAAGATAAGAATTGCATTTATTATACGTAAATAATTTTTACAATACGAACAATACTTTATTGCTCGATGTTAGAAATGCCACGACGAATGATTGTCACAGGAATCGTTTGAAGTTGCAGTCGTGTAGATCATAACACACCCGACCTCGACGCACGCGTTTAAGCAAATGCGGTGTGAGGGCGATGTCATCTGAAGCGACGACGATCCGTACTATGAGATTCTAGACCAGGGGTACTCAACCTATTTTTCTGCCGGACCACATACATATGTAAGCCATTTCACGCATGCCGCAACAAAAGATTAAACGGGGGTATAGAAATACTTAAGTCAAAGATAACATTAGAAATTTAAAATATGGAAAATATTGATAAAAATATTTTTATAACTCCTATTTTGCTTTTATTAATTATTAATTGTTTGTATTTTTTATTTTTGTCTCACTAACACTAAAATAAAAGAATTTAAGAAACACTCTTTCATGATTTTTGCATCAGTAAACGGTTTCATATGATTACCAATAATATAACAAACTTCTTAGGATATCTTTGTATACTACTGTGACATTACCACTGACGAAACACTTTGCTGCTGTTACAAAGAATATTCAATGTAGCCTATTCATCACCTCTTGAAAGAGAAAAATGTCATTAAATAATTCCTTTTTTTATTGGTATTTTTAAATATAGCACTTCCGTGACAAATCAAACAAGTACTGATCTCAATGTTTGTTTTTCACTACAAAACGGTCAACCTCCAAATCGTTCGAATAGTTTTCGCTTGCAAGGTATGAAAGATTGTTCAAAATTATTTCCACCCATAAAATAGACGCTAATCCACTGTTGTCTGTTATCACTAACCATTACAAATAGAAAGATAATATTAATTCGCAGCCAAACGATATCGACAGCAAAAAAAAAAAAAAAAAAAAAAAGATTTTTTTTTAATTTCTTGTCAAAGAATTTCCACCAAATTTTTAATTTATTGTCTTAAATAAGAGAATTTCTCAGTAAGTGAGTGAGTGAGTGAATGTGAGGTTTTCTGGCGCAAGGGCCAAATCTGGCTGTACTGCGCCAAACATTTGTGAAAATATTAAAACGTTTGATAAAATGTGTAAAAATATTGACAGCACAGTTTTTAAAATGTTAAAATTTCAAATCACGTATAAAACTAGTTTTCAAGTAATAAAAGCAAACAAGCCAGTCTAGATCTAAAAATTAATGAATTAATCTAAATTGGTAATTTAGGGCTATTGACAGTTAAAATTAAATGTTTAGTGGGGAAAAGTGATGAGTCTTTTTTTATCTTAATTCTTCTGGCCTGAGTGACACCCTGGTCAGAAAGACCTTCTAAAATTTCTGTTTCAGAGGCACACAAAAGATCGGATTCAGAGATGACTCCTCGACAAGAATTCAAAGTTCTGTGAGGAGTTACTGTTAGCGGAGAATCTATAAAGGTTTTAGCCAGTAAAAAAGATTTGCTTTGTACTGCAGATATTGTCTCTATAAGTAGGTCACCTGATCGTAATTTTTTAATGGATTTAGGTTCTCCACCTATTCCTATTAAAGCCTTGTGAAAAATAAACGGAGATTTTCGGGACATTTCATTGTTTGGTAGGGATAAAATTAAAAATCGTGCGTGTTTAGCAATATCGTCAATGGTAAGGTTGGGTAATTCGAGGCCTTTACCCTGGCACAGCAGCATTGGATCCATATATACGCGTAAAAAACTTCATCCTGGCGTGCCTCCACCCACCACGGAGTCCAACAAGGGAGGCAGTGTGCCGGTCAACTGACAATAGTCAGGCACGGCGCTTACCTGAAGTACACCCAGAATATAGTGCTACAGCATCAGGGCGAGGATCCAACGGGTAAACCCGACACCCCTTATCTGCAGCACTAACCCTACAGCAGTGTCTCTTCGGGACACCGAAGAGAGGTACCACCACAGTCGATTGACAGGAGCGGACTCATTCCTGCCTCCCGTCTACAGCGAAACGTGGGCCAAACAAAGGTATTCCCAGGACACCATTTTCCTCCTTACGGGACGCCGCACACGGCAAATATGCGGGTCGGAAAACCAACGGTGTTAATCGAACACAAATAAAGAAACATAATCAAAATATTGAAGGAAATCTAAGAAAAAGAAATTAAGCTAACGCAATACAAAATGTAAACCATAATATGTTAGTAATAAAACGGAAGTTTTTTCACAAGAAAAAACTAATAAGAGAATTAGTAAATTTTAAAATATTTGTCTGTGGTCTGGACGTGAAAAGAAGAAAAGGAGAGATGGGATGACAAGAAAGAGGGTCGAAATTAGAGAAGGATCACTAGGGTACCCCGTGTTCGTGATGCCCGTGTTTACCAAACATAGTAAACCCCTTGGGAAAAGGAAAATATCACTAGGGCACCTCGGGAGCGTGAAACTCGTACTCGCCTAAAGAAAGTGAGTCCCCTGAGGGGGAGAATTTCTCAGGGCAATGGGTCACGACCGGGCCACTCAAAAAGGCTAGGTGGGCCGCATGCGGCCCGCAGGTGGAGTATTGCTGTTGTAGACTGTAGGTACCCACATCTCAAATACAAGCGATTTATGGTAGCCTGCAAAAGAAGAAATCCAAGGGTTGAGGTCCTGGTTACGAGAAGGCCAAGAAACTGGACCATCACGTTCAATCCACCCACAGAGACTCGAAATATGTGCCTGGTACGCAGAACCTTCACACCGTTTCGTGACGAATACCCAGTTCTGCATCGACTGATTGTGTACTGATCGACGATGATTCAGCGAACGGTTGCAATACTCGGTCTTCTAGTTCAGGTATGCTCACCCTACGTTCTTGCCCAGAATTAGGCCTCATTATCCAAAAGGATCCAATCTCTCACAGCCGTCGATCGATGTTCCTGGAGATGGTATGGTGTGGACATAGTCTCCTTGGGAAGTGGGGTCCTGTGCGTCCATTACAATCGGCTCGACTGCTCGTGAGGTGTGTATCTGCATATTCCTCGTTCGTGTAATCCGATATTTTTACCAAATACAGTGTAGCACCCGCTCTTTATGCAATGCCCATCTAGAATAACTTGCTCACTACTTTTATTCTCCCAAGGAGTTGGGAAAGATTTCTACGTGCAGGTCTCTTCATCCCTACCACGGCACTCTAAATCCCCGCATTCGTCTTCCGGACTGCTACTATTGATGCGACGCTATTTTAAACTTATTTAATTTCTAAAACTTTGAACCTAGATTCCTAATTTCACATCGCATCATGACAATTAATTAAGTTAACTAATTCTAAAATTAAAACACTCATCTCACACTAAATCATACACTGATCGTATAGTTTTAAAATATTATTAAATTTATTTTAAGCACAAGTATATGGAAATTTACTTCACTGCAAGATCAAAAATTAACTTAGCTTGAGAGAGGGAAAGTGCAAGGGAATGGACATGGTTGATGCCCGGAGTCTCCGGAGTTTTTTGAAATTGTCTGTAGCTCTGGGATCGGCTCTGTCTCTCCGTAAAATCGGGGTGTGTCCCGTTTTATTTGACGACTTTTCACACAAAAATCCTAGAGCGGACTCTTTGTCTTGTCCACTTTAATTGTCTCTGATTGGTCCAGAGACCAGCGCAGAGTTACATCATTCCAAAATCTATGTGTTTAATGAACTTTTTAAAAGCGCGGGAAATCCCTTGACGCACCCCGCAATTTATGGGTCTAGTGACCCCCAGGCGTGGGAACTTTCTGGCACACCCTGTATCCGGTGAAGGGGGAACTCAAACGAATTCCAAGAAACTTACTTTGGAATTTAGAGGTCTGCTGAATTCGTTCTGGCCTCCCATCACTCCTCCCCTCTCACAACTTCACAGCACACAAAAAAAATTCACAATAACGTATAAACAGAATTGGCCCTTCAGGAGAAAAAACGGAAACACATCAATTCCTTCCAATCCTTGAACGATGTCATCCACTGGAGTCCTTCAATTATAAATGTGCAGGAGAAAAAAACGGAAACACATCAATTCTCTCCAATCCTTGAACGATGGAGTCCACTTGAGTCCTTCAACTATCGGTGGTGAACAAGTAGCTGATGCATGCTGTAAGAGAAAGAATTGTCTCCCAGGGAAACCATATTAGTTATGAAACCAAAACCAGTGTATAGAAAAGAAAAACTTGACCCCATTTGACTTCCGCCGCAGACTCCAAGCACCAACCGCGTCCTCCCCATAATTTACAATTGAAAATGCAACAGAAAAAAAAATATTAAGTTTTCAAAGTTAGGTGCCAATTCCCCAAACGCTGTGAGGGAAAAAAGAAAAAATATCAACAATAAACAACTGAAATTAAATTCCTCTTTGGAAAAAAAATTGAGGTGGGACATGGGTCACCGAACAATTCAAAAGGACTATATATATATATATATATATATATAATAACAAATAGAATAAATCGAATAATCTCAATTAATCGTGTGGCACTAAATGCAAAAATATCAAGTCAAGTAACGCATAGTAAATTCAAAACATACATATATCATAGCTTTGACACTAAT
Organism: Trichonephila clavipes; assembly: GCA_019973935.1. NCBI lineage: Eukaryota > Metazoa > Arthropoda > Arachnida > Araneae > Nephilidae > Trichonephila > Trichonephila clavipes. The sequence goes on from BMAU01014840.1 coordinate 631,148, forward strand.
ACAATAACCACACATACAAACATAAAAAAAAATTGTGATAAAGAAATAATTACAAGTGAAACAGACATAAACAATAAAAGAATGTGACAATTTTGGCTGAGACAAAAAAAAAATTCCAAAAATAAAATAAAATTGGAATCATGATAGCACTAAGAAAACAAACACAGCACAAATCATATAGCATCGAAATTATGACATGAATAATATGATGTGCATGTATCAGACCTCCAAAAAAAGTTTATTGTAACCTTTAACAATGCTCAAAGCATAATAAATTGCAATGATTCACTAAGAGCAATGATTACAATCTTTTGTTAAAAAAAAATTATTGCAAGTTAAAAGTTAGAAATTGAAGCGATGAGTGTGCATAGGTAAAATTTTTTTTTATATAACCTTTGAGAATGCTTAATAGCCTAAGAAATTTAAAAAAATTCACTACAAGCATTGGTTACAATTTGAAATTAATAAAAAAAAATTAATACGACTAAATTTAGAATTGCAAACTATGAGTGTGTATTTGATCAGGATGCACCCCCCAATGTTTACAAAGGCAGAAAAAAAATTTGCACATGCAAACGATTTGCTGCATGCCGCAAACGCCAACACAAGAAACAGAATGTACAATCAAGACAACAAAAAAACCCCATGCAAATCCGATTATAAAAAAAATAACTATATCGATTAATACTTTTAAAAAAATTTGAGAGAAAAAAAACAATTTCTTCTACATTCAATACATGCGAATTTCCATATTGAGAAATGAATTCCAGAAATCGCAAATGCAGTTGAAAATTTCAGAGAAAAAAAAATTTATAAACATAAAATTGATAATGCAACCCATGACATATGAGGCGACACATACAGAGTAAAGTAATTTTAATTAAAACAAAAAAAAGCAAAAAAAAAAAAATTCTTACAAGTGCTACACATAATTAAACATAATTCCCCCCCAAAAAAATTTCACTTCACTATTCAACATCACTTTTTAACATTCCATGTAATACAATGTATCAATTCTAAATAATTAAAAAAAACTCATCACAATGTTTTACTCGCAACAAATATACAAAAAACAACAACAAAGATCCTCAATTTTCAACAATACCGCTAACTCAATTCATCTATAATCATCGAATTAATTACTCAAATACCATTCTATAACATTAACCCAAAATTCTCAGTAACCTTAAAATGATTCCTCAATCATTCAAAAATGCCTTTACCTCAAGATCATTCATATCCTGTACCTCAATAACACTAACTAAACTTATCTGCAACTTCCAAATAATTAATCGACTTCTCCACAATACCATTAACTAAAACCCATCTATGCCCATCAACTTATTTACACAAAATCTCACATAATCCTCAACTCGAACTTTCCTAGATTCATCTCAAAACATTCTTAAATATACCACACAATCATTAATTCAACTTATCTATGTTCATTAACTTATTTATTCGAAATCGCACAAAATCCCTAACTCAAAATTACCTTCTCTACATCAAAACAACTTCCTCAAATATACCGCATAATTATTACAACTCAATTTTCCATTTCCATATAAAAAAACTCTCGAATTTACCACATACTTTTGGATGCAAACTTATCTATCTCCATAAAAAAAACTTTCCCAATTATTCTACAAATTCATCAAATTAAAATTTATCTATCTCCTTCGAATAACTTTCTCAAATATTCCACAAAATCCTTAACTCAAACTTATCTAACTCCTTCAACAATTAATAAAACAAAAAAATTTACACCTAATCTCATCTTCAACATTTTCAAACCAAAAAAAAAAAATCAAACTCAATATCTAAAACTGAAACAATACTAAATCAAAATTCTTCTCTTCGCCAATACCAAACTCAAAGCTAACACAACTACGCGTACACAAAACATAAAATTTAACAATAGCATTATCTGACCATAAACTTATTTCCAAATAACAATGCAAAACTACAATTAAAATCCAAAACCATAAAAAAACTCAATTAATATCAACACTCAATTCAATAATCTACCCAAGCGCTACCATGAATAAAAAAATTAACCTAAACCAACAGAACTACTATAACGACATCAAACAAAACATTCAATTCCTAGTACAGTTTAGCACACAAGCGAGACAAAATTATTGACTGTACATTCATTTAACCAAACCACAATTTAACTAGAGCCCTAAGCAAACAAAAAATTCCAAATCTATAGCAAAACAAGCACACACACACACAAAAATTAAATTAGCATTGAAACACCTAAAAGTTTTAAATCAAAATTAGCAATCATATGACAGAACAAAACAACTTGAGCAAAACAAAGTTAAGTTTCAACATAATTTCTTAAGGAAAAAATTCAAACAACCACCTCTATCCATACCTTAACAAGCATAAATTCCAAAGATATCATTATTCAGTAATACACAGCCACACTTAAAATTAATACACTAACACAACTTATCACTAAAATTGCTTCTGACAAAATACCACCACTAAAAAAATAATCTTTTATGCAAACTCAAAATTTAACAAGAAAAGTACACAGTTATACACAATCAAGTCAGCATGAACTAACTTATTCAAGCAAAGAACCTTTTGTATACAAAAAAAATTAAATACTAGATAATAACCGCAACACAAAATTATTTGATTATTGAAAATGCCAAATATATATATACAGCAACAACATTCAAATTTCGTGGCAGGTGTCCAAAAGACCCCAAAATTTGATTTCTGTTTCAAACATGAATTAAAGCTTAAAATTTATAAATTTAAAATTGACGTGCATACATGAATCGCATAGGAAAATTAAATCTCCATCTTATCGCAAACAACAAAATTCATATATTGTCATGAAACACATAGCATAATAAAAAAAAATTATCTAGAGCTAACATTGATATTAATTAACCACATACAACGTTGTCTCACTTAAGCATCAAAACATGACATAAAACAAGTTGCATAAAAAAAAATTTGTGCTAAAATTTCATTAAATAACTAAGTACAACAATGTCTCACTTAAACATCAGAAAACGACATGACACAAGTTGCATAGTTATAAAAAAAAATTCCAGCGGAAAGTATGTGAATTAAATGTAAGAGGAAAAAAAATTAACAACTTTAACGTATGAAGTACGATATAACACAATATACCAATTGAGTATCAAAACATGATGATGAAAAAACATTTTCTATTTTTTTTTATTGTTATTTTATAAAAGAACGAGAGCCAAGTTTAGCTAAGTTTCATACAAATTTGAAAAATGCAATATAAATAACCGAGTTGCATTCAATCATGGTACAAGATAGATTTCCACAAAATTCAACAAAACAAAATATTACGAAAGAAAGGCTGTGTTGCGTCGAGAAAAAAAAAACCAAAACAAAAAATTAGCATCGAGCACCTACGAGAGAAAAGTAACAAACAAAAAAAAAAAAACAGGGGGAGGGACGAAGACCCTATAGAGAAAAAGAGAGGCTGAGTTTCTGATCTCGCTTGCAACAGCAGGGGGCACGAGGGAGAAAATTCCTCCTAAAGCGCCGGAAAGAACCAACATCCAAAGTTCCACCCCTGGACCGTGGCACCTGCGGGAGGTGGGAGGGCCGACGAAAATGCTCCGAGAGGAGTTCACCAGAATGAAATGGACAGCGGCTAGCGTGAGATGGGTTGTTTTCCTTTATCGTTCAAGCACACCAAGAATTAAATCATAAACAAAACGTCCAAGCAACAGAATAACCACACACACAAAATTAAATATGCATGACGAGTCCAAATCAAAATTTTAACAGAAACCAGGAGAGAGAGGAAAAGAATTACAACAACTAATCATGCGCATTTACGAAGTACAATGCTCTATCATACATGTGCACAAAAAAAATCGCTGTAACCAATACTTATGACCCCAAAAACAACATCGCCAGAGAAGCAACCAACCAGAACAATAGACCCACAAAAGAAATTGACAAACCTTAACATCTCAGAAAAAAAAAACTCAATTCCAAGCGCAAACATAATTAATACGCAATAACAATTTCCGTCAAAACTTAACCTCTTCCTTACACTTTGATATCTCTAAATTCAAATACTGCGCAAATGAACATCTAACCAGTTTTTATCAAAAACTAACCAACTTTATCACTTCAATGTCTCAGGTTCCAAGTACTACAGTCATAAACACCTAATCAATTGCTATCAAAATCTAACACAACTAATTTCTCTAATTTAAGCAGCGCAACATTTAACCAACTTTTATCGGAACTAACATCTTCATAACACTTCAATCGCTCAAAATCTAATATTTACACTAATGACAATCCGGCCAATTCCTTTCCCTTTCTCTAAATTTAACAACACCTTATCGACTACAATTTGAAACAGCAACAACACAAGAAATTTTATTGCGAGAACAGTAAGCATAATCAATTAACTGAACCACTTCAAACATTCCCACAAAAAAATTGTTAACTAGCAACGAAACACGTAATCCATTTGACAATATACACTCGAATTAATTAAAAGGAAGAAAAAAAATTTGAGCTCACTAAAATCTACAATACAAACATATCAACACATAAGAAATTGAGAACATAGCCAGATAAGTTAAGATAATGAATACACACATATATATACTAACAAAGAGCATAAGACAAAAAAAAATACATTAACAACATCTCAACTTAGAAAAAAAAACTATTATATTTATCCTCTATAGATGACAGTACAATATAAAGTTGCGGCACAAATCAATAGGAAAAAAACAAAAAACAAATCAGGGTAATATAAATTTGACAAGACACATTATCAATAATTCTTACACTTTAATAGATAATTAAATTTATCACCATGGATAAAAAAATTTCTTGATAGAGGTTTTTTCTAAATGAACCCACAATTAAAAAAAACCGAGTGGCCCAAAATCTCATCTCAATTAAGGAGGGAGGGGGAAACATAGGTTACGGCACTAAATGGTGCAAAGAAAAAAAATTTTGACGGCTGGTCACGGCACCAAATGATGCGACGCTATTTTAAACTTATTTAATCTCTAAAACTTTGAACCCAGATTCCTAATTTCACATCGCATCATGACAATTAATTAAGTTAACTAATTCTAAAATTAAAACACTCATCTCACACTAAATCATACACTGATCGTATAGTTTTATAAAACATTATTAAATTTATTTTAAGCACAAGTATATGGAAATTTACTTCACTACAAGATCCAAAATTAACTTAGCTTGAGAGAGGGAAAGTGCAAGGGAATGGACATGGTTGATGCCCGGAGTCTAGGGAGTTTTTTGAGATTGTCTGTAACTCTGGGATCGGCTCTGTCTCTCCGTAAAATTGGGGTGCGTCCCGTTTTATTTTACGACTTTTCACACAAAAATCCTAGAGCGGACTCTTTGTCTTGTCCACTTTAATTGTCTCTGATTGGTCCAGAAACCAGCGCAGAGTTACATCATTCCAAAATCTATGTGTTTAATGAACTTTTTAAAAGCGCGGGAAATCCCTTGACGCACCCCGCAATTTATGGGTCTAGTGATTTCCGGGCGCGGGAACTTTCTGGCACACCCTGTATCCGGTGAGGGGGAACTCAAATGAATTCCAAGAAACTGACTTTGGAATTTAGAGGTCTGCTGAATTCGTTCTGGTCTCCCATCACTATTATCACGATTTTTCCCCTATTAAATGTGATTTACGACCCCAAGTTATATTGCCGGGGTGGGTGAATTTTTCTACTTCTAATGCTTTTAAGGTATCCGTCGAAGTTCGGAACCGTGATTTTAAAAAAGCGCATAAATGGATAATTTTCATGATGTTTAGTGTCACTCAGATTAGAATACATACATAAAATTGTTTTACGGACATTTTGACAAAAAAAAATCATTTAAATATAATATTTTGGCAAAAAATTAACTTAGAATAATCTTTTTTCCAAATGTTCTCCTTTTGTGAAAAAGGGTTCGATTATAATAATATTTTGCCTGTATATAGCTCAGACCTCTCTACAGAGGCTCAACTAGAATTTTTGAGAAATTCACATTATTTTCAGAGTTACCACCGATTGAAATAATTATTGACATTTTTTTCTTAAAATGGCTCCCCTCTGTTGTCGTAAAATATGAATAAACCCACTTCTAAGTTATATATTTCAAAAATTCTAGTTGAGTCTCTGAACAGAGGTCTGAGCTATATACAGCAAAACATTATTCTACTAGAAAAATATTTTTCACAAAAGGAGAACATTTGGAAAAAAAATTATTCTAAGTTAATTTTTTTGCCAAAATATTACATTAAAATAATTTTTTTTGTCAAAATGTTTTTAAAACAATTTTATACATATATTCTAATCTAAGTGACACTAAATATCATGAAATTTATCCATTTATGCGCTTTTGCAAATCACAGTTCCGAACGTATTTGGATACCTTAAGGTGTTGCGGGCGACCTAGACACGTAGGTGTGGCTATTCTGTCTCAAAATTATATATTTTCTTTCTTAACACTTGTTTTCCATATTAAACTCCTGTTTCGAAATATGACAGATTACTATTTTTACTGCAAAAACACAAGTAACACAAAATTGTCAGTCTGAATTCTTGAACAACTATGAGCGACTTCTAGATCATAGAGCGTGGACATATTTAATGCAACAAGCAGAAATCACACTTGTACTGATGAATTTGAAACTGTCATATGTACTTAATTTGTTTGCTGCCGAGTCTTGCGCCATCGTGGGGCACATCAATAAGACAATTCAATCGTGTGGAAGCGTGAGGTGTGGGACGATGACTCTATAGCCAATTACGTGCTATCACGGGAAGAGCTGATCATTAACATTTATTCTCCCATTCATTAGGCATGTGGGGAAAATCATTTATACGGATGGCATCGCAATGATCGCTTTTTTCCCCTACAGCGGTAGTGAACGTGTTAAGCCTCACCGTGCACTTCCAATGAAGGTACATGTGCAGTCTGCTTATTTATAAAATTATGTATTTTCTTTGGTAATCCCAGTCACATCTATTTTAAAAAGCCAATTCTACAGTTCAGCTAGCGTCGGTGTTCCATAAATTTGTTTCTTTCAGTCTTTGGTCTTTCCAAGTCTTGGTAAAGGCGGTTAACCAAAATGTCTCGGCAGTTCACCAGTTGATCACGAACGACTTAATGCCTATCCCTGTTTCATGGTGAGTTATCGTCCCTATTCCGACTACTGTCACCTTCTGAATTTGTCGGTTGAATTCGTCAACACCCTGCATATTAATAGCTAACTGTCAATGAAAGAAAAAAAATAAGCACATACATCTTACAAGAGAGATGAACTACTATAAAAAATGTTTCTAAAACCTCATGTGACCACGATTATGATGACCATTTCTAGTTGTCAGAAATGAACTTGTACCTAGAATTACTTTTATCGGGTAGCGAACTCGAGTCCTGAAGATACTTAAGATCCGTTGTGTAGAAGAGCCAATGCGTGTTAAATCTGTCATTATAATAGTCTTCACGTGGCGTGGAATGGAAATTTTGAGAACGTGAAGCCACCTTACATATCACCCTCATCCAGTGGTGTACACAAGGGGGGGATCCAGAGGGTCCGGACCCCCCAAAGCCCTAGATTTTTTTCCGATTGATTATAATTCTAAGTATATAGTGCGTAAAATTTAATTAATTACTTGCTATTAGCGATTAATTTAATTAATTAGTTTTATTAATTAATGCTAATTATTTATTCAAAAACTAGTTTTTTACTGTGTTCTGTTCCCGAAAATCGACAAAATCAAAAGGAGCATGATACAAGAATGGTGAACTTTCGACCCCGCCCCCTTGAAAAATTCCTGCGTGCGCCACTGCCCTCATCATTTGACCGAGACAAATTTTCGAAATCGGTCGTTAATAGTCCCTGAAATTCGAAGTTAATAAAGTATCATTGGCAATTTTTTATAGCTATCGACATTAATTGTATACGAAATCAGGTTACAATGTAAGAACCAACGGTATCTTCATCTAATCTTAAACGTAACATAGACCACAAGGTAACTGTGAAGAAAGAAATATCGAAGAAATTGGAGGCGAATCGATGAAAGCAGCAGTAAAAGTGCAGCTTCAAACTTTTCGCAAGCAACCACAAGAGAATAGGGTCGTAATTAGTCTTGAATGTCTCTCAGTGTAAATGAGATTAATAATCTTTTCACAGAACCCCCGCAGCTGTCGAGGGGAATTCCCCTTTAGCGTACTTTGAGGAGGTAAATGAAACATTAATCATCCGCTGTTGGAGTCTCTTTTGACTCGCATCATGACGAACAGCTGCGCTCTGAAAAGTTTACCGAGAGTCAGGTCTTAAGACTTGATAACCACTTAAAGCTGTCTACTTAATTAAAGTTGGTCTCTTCAATCACAGAATGAAGAAATCTTGTGTTCAAATGTCTATTTTATTTGAATATTAACAGATAAAAAGCGTTGTAGTTTATTTTTTATGTAATATTAATAAAAAACAAGCAATATATAAACAAAACAAAGCCAATTGTTACTTAAATCAACAAAGAAAATTTTATTTTACTTATTTTTTATTAAATAACTACAATTAATATAAATATGTATATAAAGGGTGTTTTTTTAGAGGTATAGAACTTTAAATTGCAATAAAACAACGGTGTATTATTCGATTGACATGAATTTTTTTTATTCGAAAGATAAACTTGTGGCATTACATTTTAAATATGATTTCTGGCATAGGACTGCCACGGCTGGCTCGGATGTAGTCCAATCTGGACGTCCAATTTTCGATGACTTTTTCCAACATTTGTGGCCGTATATCGGCAATAACACGGCGAATGTTGTCTTCCAAATGGTCAAGGGTTTGTGGCTTATCCGCATAGACCAATGACATTACATAGCCCCACAGAAAATAGTCTAGCGGTGTTAAATCACAAGATCTTGGAGGCCAATTCACAGGTCCAAAACGTGAAATTAGGCGGTCACCAAACGCGTCTTTCAATAAATCGATTGTGGCACGAGCTGTGTGACATGTTGCGCCGTCTTGTTGGAACCACAGCTCCTGGACATCATGATTGTTCGATTCAGGAATGAAAAGGTTAGTAATCATGGCTCTATACCGATCACCATTGACTGTAACGTTGTGGCCTTCATCATTTTTGAAGAAGGATTCCACCAGCCCATAAAGCGCACCAAACAGTCAGTTTTTCTGGATATAACGGTGTTTCGACATACACTTGTGGATTAGCTTCACTCCAAATGTGGCAGTTTTGTTTGTTGACGTAACCATTCAACCAGAAGTGCGCTTCATCGCTAAACAAAATTCGCTTATGAAAATCGGGAACAAGGGCAATCTCGTTTTGGGCCCATTCGACGAATCTACGCCTTGCTTGGTCATATTTAAAATGTAATGCCACAAGATTATCTTTGGAATAAAAAAAAATCATGTCAATCGAATAATACATCGTTGTTTTATTGCAATTTAAAGTTCTATACCTCTAAAAAAACACCCTATACATATGGCAGAATCACAATATTAAGTGGCAAAATACAAAGCGATTTTCCATTATATAGAGGACATTGGACAGTTATTTTTGTTTGCTACTATTTATTCATTCATAAATCACATTCTCAGAAATTAGGCCATCCCAGGTAGGATTCGAAACCACGACCTTTGGATTATAAATCCAACGCGCTATGTATTGCGCTACAGGGACACAACGAGCGATTTTCCTTTTTCTACATGGTGTTGGAATATTCTTTTTTGTTTGTCATTATTTATTCATTAATTCAATTTAATTAATGAATTAATATTTGAAAAAACTGTATTAACGTCAAGTGTCATCCACTACATGATTTAAAAAAATGCATTTGAACTTGAATGGATGTGTAAAAAGTATTTTATAGACGTTTGTAAATTTGAACAAGATATATATATGGCAGCCAAAGCCGAGCAGTCTTCGCGCGCAGGCGCAGCTAAGTGAAACAAAAACTGAAACTAGGAGACTGTGAACTTTTAAGAGAGAAGCAGCGGAGAGAACGAGAGTGGTGCGCGAGCAGGCGTTACCTTCTGCATATCATCGTCAAACTTATCTGTTAAAATATCTACCTTTTTAATTAATTTTTATTAAGTTTTAAAATAAAATAGAAGAAAGACAAACGTCTTGGACCCCTTGTTGTTTCCCACAAATTATGGGGGATCGGCCGGGATCGATAAAATTTCGACTTTGAACCAAAGTCTGGACAATGAACAAAAGCGTCCGTGAAGGAGACGCTCCGCCATTTTTTGGAAACTTCGTTCAACCTGTGTAGAGGTTTGAACTCAGCATGAATACTCCGCCTGTGTAGAGGCCGGGATTGAAAAAATTCGATGTTGCTCAAAGTTTGGAACGTGAACAAAAGCCGTCCGTGGAGGAGACGCGCCGCCATTTTTCGGAAACTTCGTTCCGCCTATGTAGAGGTTGGAACCCATCGACGAAAATCCGCCTGTGTAGAGGTTGGATCCACTCACATATAACCTGCGAAGAGGTGTCAATTCGAACAATTTCAACTATATCACCTGCGAAGAGGAGAAATCAGTGGAATCGAGATTTTTCTTCAATTATTGGATACATCGTACGTGCGAGCAACAAGGGAGCTAGAAAAAAAAAGGTAGGATCTTTCCATATTTTTCTAAAATGTATAAAAACGCTCTTAAAGAGGATCTCATAAGAGTTGTTGAGGATCTAGACGGTACTGTGGAGAGTACGGACACCATAGCTAAACTAAAGACTAAAATTGAGAACAGTAGTACATTTGAAAGTGATCCAGATTTCGTTAAAACTTTAATTCAAAACTGTATAGATGAGAGAGTATCGCGAAACGAAAGAGAGGTAACTTTAGAAAAACAGAAAACTGAGCTCGCGTAACTACAGCTAGCGCAATTAGAAAAAGAAGTCGAACTTCAAACGGCTAAAAATAAAGCATTAAGTTTAAATCCTGCAGCTAAAGTCAAAGATAAACAGTTCGAAACTAACATAGAAAATATGATAAACAGTATTAGAACTTTATCTCTTCCTGTTCCCACCAGATCTGAAAATTTTAATCTGTTCTTCCAATCATTAGAACGCGCATTTTTAACCAAGAAAATAAATGACGAATATAAATCTGAAATTTTAATAAATCTTCTGGGCGAAAGAGCTCATAATGTCTTATTGTATATTAAAGAAGAGGAATTAAATGACTATGAAAAACTAAAATCTATAGTACTCAGAGAATTCCAATTAACCCCTCGCGAGTGTTTAAACTCATTTAAAAATGCTGTAAAATCATCAGGCGAGACATACATCCAATTTGCTGCAAGATTGACGGCAAACTTCCAATATTATTGTTCGTTAAGAAAAGTTAATTCCTTTGAATCTCTATGTGATCTTATAATTTCTGATAAATTATTTGAAACTTTAAATAAGGAAACCGCAACTCATATTGGCATTCGAGAAGCAGAAGATTGGTTCAGGCCCATTGATTTAGCTAAAGAGTGCGATATTTATATTTCATCTAGAAGCGGATCACATAAAGAAATTCCTATTACTTATGGATATACCCAAGACCCCTTTAAAGTAGATCACAAAACTTTAAACCAAAGATTAAAGAGAACTATCCCCAATATCTTGAAAGAGAAAATAAAAATTGCTTTATATGCGGTGATTCATCTCATTGCGCAAGAAACTGTGAGAAGCGTTTTAAACCTAAAGAATCTAACGACCACATCCATAATAGAATAAACGTGAATACTTTGAAAATCGAGAGCGAAAAACAAAATAGCGATGAATTCGCACAACAATTACAATACGTAAACATTTTTGTGGAAAATCAGCCCATAACAGCCTTGATCGATTCAGGTTGCCAGATCCCAGTTTTAAATTCCTCACTAATTAGAGTGAACCAGCCTTCCGAAGAAATCATAACATCATGTTTTGGCGAACAGCGTATGGTAGAAGTTAAACCGATAAATCTTTCTCTTAATCAACACTCTCCCGGTCTAAGTGTTCGAACGGCAATATCACCGACCTTGACCGAAGAATTTATTATACATCCCAGTGTATATTCTGAAATAAAAACTAGGCCACGCAAAGAGCGATGTTTTATTGAATGAAAGTGAATCCTCTTTAGGTGCTCATGCTTATGCTTATCCTAATGTTGTTTCTGTTTCAAATGTGATAGAAAACTCTAGTTATGATTTGCCATATGTTAAGAACTTTAATACTAGAAATGATTTGAGTTCTCTAATTAAGGATTATAAATGTAATAAAATTAAGAGTACTAAGTTAAAATTGAGTATTGTAAGAGAAAAATGTTCTGATATAGTATTGTGTAAGAAAGTAAATGGTGCCATGAAAACGAGTTCCGTGAACGTCAACGCCCCTTCACCTATGAATAGTAAATATCGACGGTTTGTGTTGCTCCGAAGGATCTTTAAGCCCTGGCAGTGGAAACGAAGGAAAAAGAGAAATCGTTTTGAACAGACGTCCAGAACTCTACAGAGGAAAATATCGATGCGTTCAACCAAAGATCAACTTGTTAAAAAAAGACGTTCTTATGCCTGTGAAACACAATGTTTTCCTGTGGAACCTTCCGGATGTCGAAGAAGTGCCTTCACATGATGGAGAAACTGTTTAGTTCAGCAGAATTATGATATGTTAAATCTCTATGTATTTGTCGTATAGTCCTTGTCTGTTCCGTCTTTTTTTTGTATGTTTCAGATTCTCCTTTGGTCTCCATGGGCGTACCGCTGCGGACAGCGTACAGTCAGGCTGGCCGTTGTGGCAGCCAAAGCCGAGCAGTCTTCGCGCGCAGGCGCAGCTAAGTGAAACAAAAACTGAAACTAGGAGACTGTGAACTTTTAAGAGAGAAGCAGCGGAGAGAACGAGAGAGGTGCGCGAGCAGGCGTTACCTTCTGCATATCATCGTCAAACTTATCTGTTAAAATATCTACCTTTTTAATTAATTTTTATTAAGTTTTAAAATAAAATAGAAGAAAGACAAACGTCTTGGACCCCTTGTTGTCTCCCACATATATATATATATAAATAAATTATTATAGGGACAGTAATATAAAAGTAGGAATTGAATTAAAACGCTTTTCAGAGTTTTACATTGCTTGAAAAGAATTTTATTTTTTCTCTGTAAGTTGCGTCCTCAAATATTTAACCTCTTAATTTCCTCCGATGTATATATATACATCTTGCTAAACCCTGCGTCATGTGCCCCCGACGTATATATATCCGTCATTTTGAAATACGACACTCTTCCTTACGCGGCTATCAATAAATCAATTTTGAAGGCTTTGGAATGTAATAAAATGATCTTGACAGTGTTTGCAAAGGATTAATTTTTTTTCAGAGAAAAATGTGCTTATTGATACCTTTTCTCCCCCCCAATACGCTGCATATGTGCGCCTATGTTTAAAACGGTGGCACTGGGAAGCGAATCTCGTAACTGTTAATGGGCAGTTAAGGGTTAACGTACTTAAGGTATCCGACTACGTTCGGAACCATGATTTTGCAAAAGCTTATAAATGAATAATATTTATGATATTTAGTGTCACTTAGATTAGAAAATGTATATAAAACTGTTTTAAGAATAGTATTACAATAAAAAATTATTTAACTACAATATTTTGACAAAAAATGAACATAGAATGACCCATTTTCAAAGTATTCTCCTTTTGTAAAAAATACTTCTATTATAATAATATTTTGCTTGTATATAGCTCAGACCTCTGTACAGAAGCTGAACTAGAATTTTTGAAATATATATCTTAGAAGAGGGTTTATCCGTTCTTTGCGACAAAATAGGGGAGAAATTTTAAGAAAGAAACGCCGATAATTATTTCAATTTGTTGTAACTCTGAAAATAATGAGAATTTTTCCAAAAAAAATAGTTCAGACTCTCTGAAGAAGTCTTTACTTTATCTAAGCAAAATATTATTTTAGAAGCATTTTTTATGAAAGGAGAACATTTTGAAAAAAGGTTATTCTAAGTTAAATTTGTACCAAAATATTGTATTTAAATAATTTTTTTTATCAAAATGTCCTTAAAAACAATTTTATTCATGTATTCTATTCCAAGTGACTCTAAATATCATGAAAATTGTCCATTTATGCGGTTTTTTAAAATCACGGTTTCGAACGTAGTCGAATACCTTAAAGATTGTCTTTTTTTATTCAAATAATTTTTTTTTGTTTCATTTCGTAATGTAAAAATATTTAAAGTATCGAAGTTTTAACAATTTTCCAAATGAATTATTTCTGTTCCTTACTGATAAAAAAATCACTTTATATAAATATAAGTTCACTTTATATAAGTTCTTGTTTTAAATGTAGCAAAAGAATCATTTCAACTTTTCCTTAATTCCTTCTTTATTTCTAACACAGAGAAATGAAATGTATAACATAAATTAAAAATTATATAGATTGATTTAGAACAGGAGTGTCAAGCTCGCGACCCGTAACAAACATTTTTGAGGCCCGGCAGATATATTGGCACCCAATGCTATATAATCTTTGGAAAAAGCAATTAAAAAGATTTAACTCCCTTCCTGACTTGCAACAAGAACAAATCAAGTTCAGACGTTACTGTATCGTATCAAATTTAGCAGAAAAAAATTCAAACTTATAGTTGAATTTTAAACAAGATTTAAAATTTTTAATTCTTTGAAAGACAAATTCTGTTTGTTTTTTCAGTTTTCTTAATAAATATAGACTCAGCACCCAACCATATGCTAATGCAGGTGATCGAGATTCAGTGCAACTCAAATTTGAAAGCAAAATTTATTGAAGTAGGTGTACTTGTGTTTTACAAATATTACCAGCCACGTTTGAAAATACTCGAAAACTCGCATACGAAATTATTTCCATGTTTGAAAATACTTATCGGTGCCAGCACTTATTTTCAATTATGAAGGGAAATAAGTCTCCTGATAGAAAAAGTATTAATGACGCTTACCTTGTGCCAGTTTTGAAAGTAATCAATCGAACAAAATTTCTCTGGAAATACGAAAAAAAGTAGCAGGGAAGAAATGTGTAGGGTTAGGATGCAAACATTAAATTTTTTTTGTTCTTATATATATATTTATTATAATGTATTATTCGAAATAAATCTACATTTGTATAAATATGGATTTTTTTTGCAGCCCTTCTAAAGTAAAACCTTGTTTGTTTGGTCCAATTTAGCCTTTGCGTTTGACCCCCTTATAGTCTATAGAAAATTTCTCACCAAATTTTTTACATGGAGTTAAATAATGATATTAAATTAATTTTAGGACTCGTAAATTTTTTCATTTCTTAGAATTTAAAAATTTAAAAACTAAGTCTTATGACACGCTCAACGTCCTCGCGTTGTCATGATATGGAATTTAAGGTATCCGACTACTCTAAAATCATGATTTTTTTTTAAAAAAATTGACAAATTTTCTTATGATTTTTTTATAGGCCAACTTATCATCTTAATAAAAATACCAAGTTTTTTCTTTTCATTCACTAGAACAAAACAGGTGTTTTAGTAAAAGCAGATGCCATTACTTTACACAAGATGTCAAACTTTAAAATGCGCTTTACTCGAAATGTGTTTTTTTTCGAAAAGCTCAAACGGGGACGGCGATTTCTCAAAAAGTTTTCCAAATTATTCAATGAAATTTTTTGTGTATGTTCTGTATAGCAGTGGAAGTGTTTTGACCGTCAGATTTACCAATCCCTGTTTTATTACAAAATTTACAGTCCTTTATTTGAATAGATTCACTGTTTTTTTTAAGCAATTTCATATAATTACTAAGATAAAGGGGGCTCTAGTTTTTGTAAAAATTAAAATATATCTTATATTGAAGGTCATTTCAAACATGAATTACGAAGTAACACATCAAAATTGAAAAATTGAGAATTTGTTCTTAAAATATTTGTACAGAGCGGGGACCCTGTTTGTAATTTTTTTGTACATTTTCACTAGTTTTTTCCCATTTTAATAAAAATAATATTTTTTTCTCTGGTTTCAATTTTAGAGTTTTTTCCTTAAAACATACTAAATAAATCTAAAAAAAAAATCCCCATATCTCAACTTTTTTAAAAAAAAAATTGTCGCAAATAGTCGGATACCTTAAGGCAGGACCTTTTTGAGTCATCGTGCCATTTTTTCTAAAGAAGTGTATAATGAGGTTTAGACGTGCCTTCAAATAATTTTGACTTGTGATTATTGGAAAAAATAATAAAACTGAATACTAACAACTCAAAACTCTTTATTTACTACGAAAAAATACTTTTTGTACTGTATAGTTGTAAATGTGTTGTAGTTATACATGTAATTCAAGTTAAAGTAACATTAGTGTGATTTATGTTGTTGCAGATTGTGTGGATGACAAAAACTTACATTAGGATTTTAAGATGTTATTTTTAGTAGAATGCATACTGAATTGGAGTCATCTGCCAAATGGTACTAAACAATTAATTACTTTTGCTGTAGCTCACTTTTTTGACAAGAGGATTTGTGATTTGTTTCAGAATGCCGTTTTACAGACGATGTTCTGCATATCACTATTCCAGAACATAAAACACACACCTCTTTATCTCCTTTACTAATAATGCCATATTTCTAGATTCACTAAGTTTGAAATTCTCTGTTACAGCTAATCTTGCAATTTTTGTTCTTTTGATGAACTAGCAACAATAAATAAGTTAAAAATCGTTAATATAACATAAATAAACTTTAAAATACAGTTGTGTAAACGAAATTGACTATGCTATGCGTAGACAAATTTTGCATCATAAGCACATGTAGTCCACGACGTAACTAAGTCAAGACAATAACAAAGAGGGTGCTCACCGCCGCCTCGGGAGTGATCACTAGCGTTTGTTCGTAATACTTCATAGTGAATTTTGTTATTTTGAAATAAAATATAAACCCTTTTGATCACTGTCGTGCCCAAAATATTGTATCGCGTGCCATTTATGGCACGCGTGCCACTGGTTCGCCATTCATGCCTCAAGAAGAGTGGTAGGTTCAGGTGTCGCCAGGACCGATCCTAGGGTGTCGACCGTCTGCCTACGAAGACCTAATGTGCCGTCCCTCTTGAATATTTCCATAATTTTGTCAAATGATCAATGTTGACAGTATAAACTCATCGATACGCATAATAGTAGAAAGTAAAACATTAATAAAAATGCAAACAGACATAAAAACCTCTTCTTTCCTCTATTTTTTTCCTCTCTAATTTATAAGGTTATTATTCAATTGATAACTTTTAATTTCCGCAAATGCTCATTGAACTTAAACGCTATTATGTCATACATGTTCACAAAAATCATTTTTGTAACGCCTTCGTTAAGCATCGATCCAAAATGCGCTTCCAGTGTTGCTGATAAGAAAAAAAAACCCTCTTCAATTGTGCTATTGTTGAATCTGCCACGAATTTTGCAATCAAAAGAAGGGTGTGTGTAAATGATATTAATGGACTATGGAGCAACACACTGTGCAATAGATTTTATTTTTCTTAAACTATGCTATGCTTTCAAGAAATCGGGACTTATTTTGATTTTTCTCAATAACTATTTAAAATTAAGCATACTTATACGGACTTATAAGTTTTATTTTGAGAAGTTCACAAAAAATTTGCTTGATTAATAGAATTTTAAGCGACCCGCGGCCGCCCGCGTGTAGTGTACGCCTTGCACACCTGCTAGGATCGGCCCAGCCTATACCTGGACAGAGTTTCTTTATGCTATTTTTTTCTAAATTTTGACAGAATCTTTTGCTTTAAAAGTTTAAAGTAAACTGATTTAATGTATATTACAATCAGGGATACCTGTTAATAACGATTAAACTTTTGTAATGGCTAAAACAATCATTATAATTTATTTGTAATAGTATTACAGTGCTAATTTTAGATTTTAAACCTATAGATTAAAAGCCATGAAGTCTCATAATAAGTACGATACGTTTCTTTTTTACCAAATAAAAGTGAAATGTTTTAAAAAGAAAATTTAAAAGGAAGTATTTTATTTTACTATTTTCCCTTGCATTTCCAAATGAATGTTTATTAGCTTATATTCAACGATTATAAAGTGCATATGATTGTAAGAATAATATTACATATATACAGTATGAGTAATAGTACATATATACAGTAAGAGTATTATTTTACATTGTTGAAAATATGATATATTACTGATTTTTTTGTTTTTTTTGACAGTTTGAGATATTAGAATATTTACTTATTATTATCCCGGTTTAATATATCATTTTCTGAAAACTAACTAAGCATCTGAAAATAACTTTCTGTTTTGGAATTTTCTGCCTTAATTATAAATCTGAAGTTTTGAGAGTGATAATCAATACAAGTTTATAGCAACATACAAGATTACTAAGTTTTTAAGTTTGTGTGAATTATAAAAAAACGGAACGCCTTTTTTAGGTGTGCATTTATTGCATATACTTAACACAAATATTTACACATCGAAGAATATATACATATATATAAATATGTACGTAACAATATTTAAAAAAGACACAAAAACAAAATAAAATACAAATATACAAAGCACATAAAATGCAAAAATACAAAAAAAAAAACATAAAATACAAAAAAAACCCGACATAAAATACAAAATAAAACACATTGACTATAAAATACACAACAGAAGATTAAAAAAACACAAAAAATAATACAATGTTATTGCAAACTAAATAAATATAGAAAAAGACAGTTACAACGCTTTGATACAAAAATATACAAAACCAAATTTAGAAACATTTTTGAAGCTTTAGGTGTTTTTACATTTATAAGTATTTGAAATCTATAATTTATTCTTTGTGTTTTAAGAAGTATTTGAAATTTACAATTCATTCTTTGTGTTTTAAGAAGTATTTGAAATTTACAATTTAATCTTTGAGTTTTAAGGAGTATTTGAAATTTACAACATATTTTTTGTGTTTTAAGAAGTATTTGAAATTTACAATTTATTCTTTGTATTTTTAGGAGTATTTGAAATTGACAATTTTTATTTTTTGTTTTGAGAAGTATTTGAAATTTTCAATTTAATCTTTGAGTTTTAAGGCGTATTTGAAATTAACAATTTTATTCTTTGTGTTTTAAGGAGTATTTTTATTTTACAAATCCTACTTGTATGGATGTGGCTTACTGGGCTTTGGGAGACGATTTTTACTCATGCAATTAGATGTTCATTTTTTCATTACTCACAGGAGGTTTAAATTTAGACCAGAATGTGTTTTGATCTAGAATTTTGATGCACACGAATTTGGTAATTTATTTTCTTTGTGCTTTTGTATCTGTTTTGTGAATCCTGAGGTAATCTGTTTCTGATCTCTATCTGCTGTTAAATCGGGCAACTCCAGGAAGGTTAACTTTGAATCCCTACTATACAATTTGGATTTATCTAATTTCCTATTTTCTTAAAATCTGTAGTCTATTTTTAACTTTTTGCAGACATAGTTTCTATTCTTTGACGTTCCTCCTGGATCATTATCTGTATTAATATATTTAAGCTGGTTAAACGTTCTCTTTGTTCCTTGAATTTAGAGTCCTCCTGTGTGTGGCGGCCTATTACTTCTCAATTCGAGTCTCCCGATAACCTTTCGGGATTTTGTATGTTCTTGTAGAATTCATCGAGCAGTATTAAGATAGGCGGCAAGAGTAGAATGTTCCAGTAACTAAAGAACAAAAATCGGATAGAAAAACAGCCCCCATACAAGCAAAATCATTTTGTCGAGGGTTTCTTAGTTCACTTTTCGTGGGGGATAAATTATTTCAGAAAATTTAGAATGAATATTAAAAATAATTTTGAAAAGGGAAGATAACTTAAAGCGATCCCTAGCGATCCTAGACCACTTTGGTCATCCGTACCTGCCTGATTCCATAGGAATCCCCATGAGCTTTCTGCACATGCAATTTCATTGCAATAATCCTATTACTTCTCCCCCATTTCTTTCTCTCCGAGGGGTTTTGAGTCCCTGCTTTGAAACTCGAACCATAGGCCGTATTTCATACTTTAACGATCAAGTAATCATTATTCTATAGAATACCTAGCTAAATTGTAGAATTCAAATATATTATACCTATTTAACGGACTTGTCTCGTTATTTCATGAAATACTTAGTTATTTTTTGAAATAACGGATTTCACATATTAACGGTAACATATATAAAGTACAGCAATTTACTTATTGTCATTATTTTTATTGTTTGGATGGAAACATTTGAAGTATAAAAAGTTGTGAATTGATGTATAAAGGTTGGAGGAAACTTTGACTTTATGGGAAAACACTATTTCGGATTGGTTGCTTTTCCGGCCGAATTAGATATCCAGAACCAATCCCAGGGTGTGGGCTGCCTACGTGCAAAAACCTAATGTGCCACTATTTTAGAGAATTTTTCATATTTTGGCTAATGCTTAACGTTGACGTTATAAACTCATATACCTGTATGAAAGTAAATCATTAATAGAAATGCAAATTGACACAAAAATAACTTCTTTCCTTTATTTTGTTTTTTAAACTGTAAGGCTATTACTAAAGTAAAAACTTTAATTTTCCTAAATGCATCTTGAATTTAAGCACTCCTATGTCTTAGGCAATATTAACCATATTAGAAATTTTCATAAAGCAACTTTTGCAAAAATCAAATTTGAGACGCTTTTGCTAAGCATCGATTCACAGTATACCGCCAGTACCGTCAGTCATGAGCAAAAAAACTATTTCTATTGCGGTATTGGGAAATCTACCACCAATTTTGCTATCAAATGAAGGATGTGTGTAAAGAATAGACATTAATGGACAATGTGGACCAACACATTGTGCACTAATATTCCATTTTTCTTAAGCAATACGATGCTTTCGGGAAATAGGGACTTGTTCGATTTTTAAATAGCTCTTTAAAATTCGGCGTATTTATTTGACTTATTGTAAGTTTTATTTTGAGAAATTCGTAAAAAAGTTTGCTTGATTAATAGAAATGCATCCTACTTCCACCCCTTGTTTTGACCGCTCGCCTGCGGTGCACACGCTGCACATCTGCTGGGATCGGCCCTGGGTGTCGTCCTTATTAATTACTTACTCGGGAGAATCGAGCTCACCTTGAGGATTTCCAGCTGTGAACCAACTGTGTGAGAAGATACTTTAGTTATATACTGAATGAAATACGTATACAAAATGATCCCGAACGAGCCTCACCAAAATTCTGTATCTTATATTCCTCCCCCTATTCTCAAGAGGAGGAGGAATATAAGATACAGTAGTAAAAGTACTTTAGAACAAAATTGACAATGTAAATACTAAACACACACACACGCACATACAAATGCTGTCTGAGTAATGAGACAGGAAAGTCCTTAGAAAAGAAATAAGATACACAGATACACTTCTATAACTGAACTGAACTCAGTGGCACAACAACCCATGAGGGCCAAGGTCTACTGTGTGTATCTCAGTTTTAGTGACCTTAAGCACTTGGGTGCATGTGTAGATGTTTCGGTCAAGTGGTCAGCCTGACATGAAACCCCCAGTGTTCAGCTTCCGAAAAAAATTGGTATTTATCGAACCACTGAAGGAATGAAAGGCTGAATCGACCTTGATTAGCCCGGGATTTGAACCCTGAACCTGTGGCTTGGAAGCGCGATACACTACCACTCAGCCACTGGGCTTTCACCACTCCTATAAGGGATTGCAAAATTAGGGAGGGGAGGAATTCTAGATAAAAGAGAATGAAGGTCCAAATTTTTTTTCTATCATATTTCAAGAAAGAGAGCAACAGAGACGGTTCCAGTTCAGAAACAGATGCATAGACCATCACAAAGGAAAGAAACAGCCACAGGAGCCCGTCATGGGGTCAATAGGTGTGGCTAAGGAATAAACCAGCTACGAAAGGGGAAGAGTCTCCACATCCAATCTTTTCTCAAATATCATTGCACTCAAAGGAAAAGGAAGCCGCATCCGGGAAGGAATGTGAGCCAATAAAGGAGGAAAAGGGGGGAGGAAGCTTCTAATCTTTAATCGAGCTTCTACTAACCCTCTTGGGGTAAGTACTCTTTTTAACTTTGATTTTAGTTGAAAATTCTTTCTGTAGAGAGGAATTGATATTATGTAAATGAAAGCTTCTATTTAAATGCTAGTCGTGGAGTAGGTGGGGTTATGGTTCAAAATTGATTCTAAGCGGAAAGCATATTGTGAGTCTGGTGATCGCACTTAGTAGTATTAATTTCAGAAGGCAGGATAAAGAGAAAGGGAAGAACCTTCCACCTTACGGTTGACGATTAAGCAAGTTTTGCTACCACAACGTTCAGGAGAATAGATAAGTGTATTTATTTATTTAGTAAGATTAATAAGTTTGTTTGTTCCTCGGGTTTATATCAGTATACATTCTCATTAATCATCATAAATTCTCATAAGTGTTAAAGGCTAAATAAACTTGGTTTACTTGATAAATGTCTGCTTCTTACTCGAAAACTCTCACATTCATGGTCGAAGGATCGCGACACCCTTCTGAAAAGCAGATGGAAAGTGGTAAGAGGGAGTTGATACTGGGAAAAAGGCTGGAGTGAACCAGCAAAGAGCCAGAAGAAAGTTAATTTTATTTAAAAAAGAAGAATACCAATAGATCTGATGGCCAAGAAACTGGAAAAAGGAGGGGAGTGAAGGGAGGATTTACGATAACCTATCACCAGTGGCGCGCACTCCTGGGGGTCTGGACCCCCCCAAAGCCTTTGATTTTCTTTCAATTGATTATTATTCTAAGTATATAGTACGTAAAATTTAATTAAGTATTTGTTATTTATGATTAATTTTATTATTTAATGCTAATTATTTATTCAATAATTAGTTTTTTGCTGTATTTTGTTCCCTAAAATCGACAAAATCAAAAGGAGCTTGATACAAGAATGGTGTATTTTCGACTCCGTACCGCCTCCCCCTGAAAAACTCCTGTGTGTGCTACTGCCTATCACATATAAATTTGGAAAAAGTTAAGCAAGAAATTAATTTATTGTGGATATGCGATTTTTAATAATGGAGTCAACGCAAGAAGAAAGAGCATTCCGATTTGGATTAAAAAGATGGTGATCGGCAGTGAAGGGACAGTGATATACGCAATGGTCGGGAACCCCAGGGAATCATATATGCAATTAGGAGCGGAAAAGAGGTGTGATCTTCTTACTTGACTAAGATTTCAAATTACGAGGTCCAACGCTAATAACCTTTGCGTTTCTTGAAGTGAGACGCTAATCAACACTTATTTCCTCACACCTATATTTTCCTCTCTAATCAAATCAGATTTAATAGATTCATTAATAATTCCACTTGATTTGTCCCTTTTTGAGTGAATGGAAGTTGATGCTTTTGAAATGTGTGGAGCTTATTCAACTTATCATAAATAGTTTTTCTATGATAAAAATATTACTATGTTCATTACATCTGCTTGCTTGTCGAATAACAAAAAAAAAATAATTTAAGCAAATGCAAGAGAAGAAGAGCAGCGAAATTATATTACTACTGAAAATCAATCTTTAAAAATATAATTCTAACAAAAATATATAGAGGTTTTTTGCAAATATTTTCTTTTGATTATACTGTCAAATAAAATATTGCTTCGATGCCACTTTATTTTATTCCTTTGACCAACATAACATTTCTTTCCATTTTCACCAATTCTAAATGTCATAAGTAAACGGAAATATATTGGAATCTAAGGAGAGAAAAAAAATATTACCAAAGTTATATATTTCCTTTTTAATGCAACTGAATCACGTAAATTTCCCACAAAATCTTTGGAATTTATTATTTAACCTATGACATTAGCATTTGTTAGAAGAATTTTGATAGAGATTTATTATTCCCTTTTAATCGTAAAGGAGTTTTACGACTGAACATTACTATAAAAAATTTATGTACTGAATAAGCACAATAAAACTATTTCAAATAATCAGCTTAAAAACGTCTATTTTTAATTTTATTATTATAAGTTAATAAATTATGAATGAAAATTCTCATAATAGCTCTTATTTGACTTCAAATGTGGGTTTGTTATGTGAAGTGATATCATTTAATGAGTGTATATATACACACGTATAATAATCCACAAGGAGTGAAAAAATAAAGTCACAAGCAAATAGTTTGAAACTATTCAAAATGTTTTATATAATATTTGAAAAAAAATTATGTCCTTTATCCTTTTATGACATTTATTTATTCCTTAACGGACGCTTTAAAATAATAAAAAATAATTGAAATAATTTTTTACCTGCATTCAAAAAAAATAAGAACATTTAAATAAAATTTTAACAATAACTTGCATAACGTGTATTTGAGTAAGATTAGAAGCTTTAAATATTTAAAATAAATTGAAAATATTCTTCTTTATTAGAATGAAAGGCATATTATTACTTATTAATGCCAGAAATTATCCTTTTATGTTCCTAAGTTTGTAAAAGAATAAAAATATAATAGATATTAAAACTTTTTTTTATTTTGTAATTTGCATGTTAATGAATTTTGACTTAAGATTTTGATTCCTTATTCATGCTTAGAATAATAGTATCTATAAAAAAAAGAAGACTACTTGAATTTTATATTAAGGGGGGAATGTTGGAAACCTAAAATCTTCTTAATATGGCAATTTTGTGAGACTTTTACATTTTCAAATTGTAGAGATTTTAACCTTTCTAAAAATACACTGCTCCAAACAATTAGGGAGCAAGCAAAAAGTGAAGAAAACCATATGAGACAGCCACGTATTGGCATACAATGCGTAGTACACGCGTATCAATGCGCAATGCAGAAAAAAGGCGTAAAAAAAATTTGGAATTAAGCTTTAATTCTTTGAAAATATGGAAAAAACATGAAAAGATGATTTAGGGCAACAATTTGGTTACATGTAAACGATAAAAAAGGTACTGTTTAGACATGATGCATGAGTTTTAATAGGGCGTGTGGTCTCCTCGAACAGCTAAGACTGCTGCACACCTGTTTGCCATGGATGCGATGAGGTTATCGATCAGACTTTGGGGAATACTGTTCCACTCCTCAAGAAGTGCAATCTCCAAGTCTCGGACAGTAGCATGCGGCCTTGGTCACGCAGCAATGCGTCGTCCAAGCATGTCCCAAACATGCTCGATTGGATTCAGGTCAGGAGAGCACGCTGTCCATTCCATACGCTGTATTGTTTCAGCTTCAAGCATGTTCTCCACCAGACGAGATCTATGCGGTCGGGCATTATCATCCTGGAAAACAAAGGAATCTCCAATGGCTCCAGCGTAAGGGATGACATGAGGTAGAAGTATCTTGTCTGCATACCTTCGGCCCGTCAAAGTGTCATTCCGAATGATATGCAGGTCCATACGTCCGTCTATGCTGATTCCACCCCATACCATCCAACCAGCTCTTCTGTATTGTGACCTTTCACGAACGAATGCGGGGTTATTTCGAGTGCCCCTGTCCATCCATACAAGAACACGTTGGGTGTCACACTCTAGACTGAATCGGGACTCTCGTCTGTAAACAGTACTCGGCTCCAATCATGTTGCTCCCAATCTCGATGTTCAGCAGCCCATCTTCTTCGGGCCGCATGGTGGTGTGGGGTCAACGGAATGCAGACCATTGGCCTACGTGCATAGAGCCCTCCCTCATGAAGCCGATTACGTACTGTTTGGCTGAACACCCTTCGTCCTGTTGCCAAGAGCAACTGTCTTTGCAGCTGCGTAGCATTATCTGTTCTCTTTCGACGGGCTGTTAACTGTATATACCGGTCATCAGTTGATGTAGTGGAGCGTGGCCAACCTGCCCCTGGTCGACGTCTAACATTTCCTGTTTCTTGGAATCGATTCCACAGCCTTGCAACAACACTTCTGGCGACTCGTTGTGTTTGCCCGGATTCCAGTTTTCCTATAACACGCAATGCCATGGATTCCGGTAAATCACGTTGTTGAGACATTCTCAAGTAACCTTGTCTCAAAAAAATATTGTACAATCGAATTTCACAGTTACGGCAATAAAACAGATGTTTTTGCAACATCCCGATTTCTGCCCTTATCTCCTTTTTCTGGTTTTTGACGTCATGAACTTTGATTTTTATATAAAGTTTTCTTCTTCCGTTTCCGGGTAAGCTTTACATTATGTATGATTCATTTTATGTTACTTATTGGTATACATCTTTGCTTACTTTTGTTAAAATCATGTGCTCCCCTAATTGTTTTGAGCAGTGTACCTTACCTTAAACCTATTTTTAAATAATCATTGAAACTGGGACACGCCCATTTAAATGGCAAAAAATGTAAGCAAAGTATTTTATTTTTTTTTAAGTTGAAGGAGTGATGGAAATCAAAACATTGAATCCAAAATTGCTAAAAAAGTATTTACATGGAGGTACACAAAATCCCAATGAAAGTGTAAACAACGTAATATGGTCGGTCTCGTGTGCCCTAGAAAGTATTTTTACAAATGGAAGTATTATCACATTAGATACATACGATGCAATTTCATCATTTAATATAGGAAATGTATCAAAACCAGAAATTCTGAGAAAACTTAAGACTGAGCCTGGTGATTAGACGGTACAAGCAATGGAGCGCCTCAACAAGCAGAGGCTGTTAAACGCTAAGCACTCCTGTTCCCAAAAAAAAAAAAAAAAAAAAAGGAAATTAGGAAAGAAAAAAGAGTTAAAAGAAAGAGAGAGGATGGTGAAATTAAAAAAAACGTGGATCATTTGGAGTATAGGGAGGAATGTTTTAATAAAAAAGTAATTATACATTAAATTTCCTTTATCTCAAAATATAAATTTTTGATGTTCGGTGTACTTTTTCTGAGAAATGTTTTGCACAGGTGTGTAAGTTTCTTATGAAATGTTTACAATAATGACTACTATATACTAAAATGAGCTTTTTGTTAAAGATTGGAAAATTTATTTTTTATAAATTTTTTTATGTGAAAAAAGGGGTCAAATTTCACTACGTGTGATAAAATATTTTATAAATTATTAAAAAATTCAAAATTGTGTGTGGGTAAAAGCTCAACTCAATATAATGAGAGAGGTGTACTTCAATTGTATAAAACATTTCAAGTATGTGCGTATAACAGATTTTGAGAAAAGGTACATCAAAAACAGCCAATTTAACATTGTCGGTTTAGAGGTTTCTGATTTTTCTTAACTTTATTACTCTTAATTAAACGATTGTTTAAGAAACTATTGATTATTTATACATGCTTCGAACAGTATTATCCTTGAAAAAAAGACTAGTCGAAACTCCTAGTTAAAAGATTATATAAGAAAGGATATATATATAACAGTATAAATTCATTGGATGGAACATATTCATTGCTATTACTTATATAAATTTGGAAATCCAAAGTAATGATAAGATTTGTTTATTGTTCTGTGATAAATTATCTCCATTTTAAACCTTTATATCTTGTTTCATTAATTAAAGATAATAAAATTTTAGTGCGTAATTGTTGAAAAAACCGTATTCACCTAACTTCAGTGTATTGGCTGAACTCAAAGGCAGTAACGTTATCAGAAAAGATTTGCAATTCATACCATAACCATCAGCTCGCCTGGCTCAAAATCGCATTCCATAAACACGAGCCTGCTGAATCTTAAACACGTCATTTTTCACAAAATGTAGATGACAACAGAACCCGAGGAAAGAAAGGCTAACACAAAAATCGATGAAAATGGAATGAAAATAAGAAATACTAAAAGAATTTCTCTTCCAACCACAATAGAATGGGTTCTAATAACTTTCGAATGTTGGTCAGCCGTAAACTAGGTAAATAATTCTACAAAATCCCGAGGCTGTGGAATTGCATTTTCTCGTATGCTTCTTATTGCGGGGGTGGATGAAACAATCTTTCCATGTTTCATACCTTTTTCTGAAATGAAGCTGTGATAACAGACTTCCTAAAAAATTGATTAAAAAAATCTTATTCGTGATTACTCTTAATTATCTGGCAAGGAAAATTAAATTTATTAAGAGAAATTTCTTTAATTTTTTGGATATTTTCTGACAACAGAAGAATTTATTTTGAATTATGTAAATAAAGAGTCTTTTCACAATCTTGGTTTTTCTTTGAATCACATATATTCTACCCCAAAAGGATTTCTACATATAATAACAATTATTTTTTCAATTGAATTATTTTCAAACGAATTATTTTCAAACGGAATTTCTTTTAGAAAGAGAACCTATGCAGCTTCATCTTACTTTTCTTTTTCGGAAAGTTTATGTATATACCTTCTCAACTGTCCGAAGTTCGAGCCCAGTACCACTAAAGACCCACCGTGTAGGGCAGCGATGCACGCTAAATCTGTCGAGAGCTGAAACGTCCTCCCGTTGGTGTGGTGTGGTAGTTAGGAGAGGGGGGTGCCAGCTCAGGTGTCGTCCACGTCACTTGACCATGGTTCAAAATTACGTGGTCCGTCGCCAAAAGCCCTCGTGTAGCTGAACAGCGCGACGTTAATCTTCACTCACTCACTCAACTGTCCGAATTCACCAAAAATATTCTTTCATACAATGTGTTGTTAATATTTTTCTATTCCTACTATTAGTTCACTCTCTCCCTATATATATATACAGTCAGACCTCTGTATAACGAAGTCGCTAAATCCTGGAGAAAAGTTCGCTATATGGAAAATTCGTTATATAGAGGTTAATTTTTAATATACACTGGTGTGCAAAAATTAAGGACGAGACGGTTTTTTCAATATAACTTTGTACAGAAGCTTTCCAAATCAACACATTTAATACCGTAAGATTCCCAATACGTAAGGACATGTGTAATGTAAGCAACACTTACTAAAAGAGAAATCAGAGGGATAAAAAGAAGCTTGATTGAAAAAGTAGCATGGAGCGCAATGCGACTGAAGGCCGAAACATCCCTGTGATGGGTATCCAGCAAGAAACATTCGGTCTTTAGTAGGGGATATGATCTCCCCTGACTGCTAGGCAGGTTTCACAGCGTCTGCCCATGCTGAGAATGAGGGTGTCAATGAGTTGTTAAGGCATTGCTGCCCATTCGTCTTGCAGCGCCAATCTAAGCTCCCGGGATCGTTACTGGTGGTAAGGTACGAGCTGCCAAGCGTCTGCCTAGAAAATCCCATACATGCTTGATGGGATTGAGATCCAGAGATCGTGCCGGCCAATCCATACGTTCAATATCCTCACTCTCTAAGAGCTGTTCGGCAGCTACTGTGCGATGACATGGTGCATTGTCGTCCATGAAAAGGAACTGCAGACCCATAGCGCCTCTAAAAGACGCACATATGGAAGAAGAATCTCGTTACAATAACGGGTCCCGTTGACTGAACCTGCGTCGAAGATCTGTAGGTCTGTACGAATATCAAGCATGATGCCTCCCCAAACGAGAACACCGCGACCTCCATACCTGTCCCTTTCAATGATGTTCGAGGGATGATTGCGGCTTCCCCTCTCTCTCCAGATGAGTATGCGATGAGAATCGCTACTCAAACTGAATCTGCTCTCATCTGTAAAGAGTACTCGTCCCCATTAATTGTCTCTCGAATTCCGGTGTTCCCGGCACCACAGAGAACGCCTTCTTCGATGGGCAGGCGTTAAAGGTACACACCGTACAGGGCGTCGTGCAAACAGACCACCACCGTGCAGTCTTCTGACCACGGTAAAACGCGATATCGGTCGTCCAGTCGCCTGTGTCGTGTGTCTAGCGATTTCTCCCGCTGTCTGCCGCCTGTTTCTTCTGGCCTGTAAGACAATGTACCGGTCATCTGCGGGTGTGGTTCCTCGTGGACGACCACTATTGAACCCCGGATAGCTGTTCCTGTAGTTTGAAATTGTCTCCAAAGTCGTGAAACGATGCTGTGAGCAATTTTGAACTCTGCAGCCACACGGCCTTCCTCCAACTTTCCAATGATTCGACCTCGGGTAAAAGCATCCAGATGTCGTCTAATAGATTGATTATTCGCCATTTCTCGCTGAGGCAGCAACTCGGTGTGATTTTAACTGCTATACGGCGTGCAATCTCTTTGCCAGAAATACTGATCGTACACCGACAACATGCTTTATACTACTCAGACACTCCCCCATTACGTCTACCTGCATATCTGTGCATGTGCTACCGTACATCACCTTACTTAATCTCCTGATTGGTCTTTCTGTCCGCTCTGCCTCTTCGTTCAGCTGATATGATAATTTTTCGACTTCGTCCTTAATTTTTGCACACCAGTGTACTTTATAAACCACATAAAACAAATTTTAAATTCATAAACACTATATATATTAAAAAAAAGTAATTATTCACACCTTTTTAAAATTAATATTTGTTTATTTTATATATCTTATCCATCAAAAAAGAAAGAAAGAAAGAAAAACTGCAAGGAAAACGAGAAAAAACGATGTCGAATGTGTCACTGTATTTTCAATATTAAGAAAACAATTTTATATTAAAATTAATGAATTTTGAGGACATTTTCCAATTTAAAGCATATAAGTAATGTTAAAAATACAGTATTTTATAACTAGAACACGGTGATACGGGGTAACTTCACTGAGTGTGAAAAGGGATATCGAAAATGTTTCTAGTGAACTGGACAATGGGGGTTAAATTTTGCCCTTCTTGGATGAAACGTCCAGATCTTTATTGCTCACATTCAGTTAGGATCCAATAAAACCATTTCAAGATTTTTGATACCATAAAATGTGTTACAGAGAGAGTAACTTGAAATGTTTAGAAATACCTTAGAAATAATGAGAAAAGAAATTGAATCACAAAATAAAAAGTTCGCTACATAGAAACCCACTTCGCTATAGAGAGGTTATTTTACGAAGAAAATCGTGAAATGTTCAAGGTTCCAGGAAAAAGTTCGCTATATACAAAAATTCTCAATATAAAAGGTTCGTTATATACAGTTTCAACTGTATCTTGCTCAAATTTTCATCATTTTTTATTTCATTTTTTTCATCATTTTTTATTCATGCACTCAAGTTCAAATACCTTTTTTAAAACTTGTAGAGGATGATACTTCATGTTAATAAAGATTTTTCAATTTTTATTTCATTCATGAAATTTAATTATTTAGTTTTAGTTTTATATGGGAGAAAAAATTCAATTAGTTCCGAATGAAAGCATTAGATGGCTACAACATATAATGATTATCCAACTACCAGATATGAAAAGATCAATTTGTTTTTCAAGCGTTGCAAGAAATGGATGAATTTTTCTTTGTTGATCTAAGAAGGGATTGACTTAATTTTTTTTTTCAAATTGCTTTTGTCAGTGATAAATTTAGTCTTTTTCTTTATCTTTGTTTAGATATTAATACATTTTGTTGCTTAGTAGATAATTTAAAAGAATAATCTTCAAATTGGATGGTTTTAGGCCAACACGTATATTTATCTTTTAATTAAAATTATTGTTGAATCTATTGATATTAAATATTAACTAGTTAATTATATTAATCTTTTGCTTATTAAAATTACTGTTCCACAATCTCTCATCTAAAGGGTGATAGCGAATTTATAAAATGCTTATAAGAACAGTACAATTCTGTCTCTGAAACGATCTAAGGTTTAATTTAAACAAGTGGACTACATTGATTTTTATAACATCAAACTATTAGATGCATTTTTTTAATTACAATTTTAATCATATTATTAGTAAATGTTTATTATTAGAGTAAATTTAAAAAAAAGTTTTCAGAAGTTTTAGAGATTCTTAAATGCTTGAAGGTATTGGAATTTAAGTGTAAAAAGCAATAACATATTTTATATTGTCTTTTTCCAAAATAAGAGAAATTATTAGCTTTATAGATAAATGACTTATTTTCACAAACTAAATTGGCATACATGATTGTGAAAAGCAATTGTTTGCATAGAATATTATATTGTTACGAATTTTGTGTAAGTAATGCTTACCCTAAATTAGAGTAAATAATTTATATATGTGGTTGTTAATCCGTTAATATTACTTTCTGTAGCATTTTTGTGAAAAAAATGTAATATTTGCAAGCAACTCCTTAACTTACAATATAATGGCAATCCAATAGAAATTTGGCAAAATACTGTTGATACAACAAGGCTGGCATCATTTTTGAGGGTTCAGCGACCATATAGATGCTTCAGGAAATTCCTGAAAAAAATTATTAACAGCACGATCTACGACGCAAGCGGGTTTTTCGAAAAAGTACTTGAAGATACCATCGCAGGCTATAAATGGCAGTCGCTCGCTGAAACTGAGTCTGTATTTCTTGGGCTGTCGAACAGTTCACTAGTGGGTAATTTTACTTGCAAATAAACTTTATGCAATTGTATTTTTAGACACTGATAGTTATGTCTAAGCGCTGTAGAAGGCGTGGAAACTTTCTGGGATTTATTAAGCTAATTTTAATGCTATACCCTGTAATTTAAGGATTGTTTTTCCATAATAAATTTTTATCACTCCCACAAATAACTGTTTTCCTCTTTGAGACTGATGACATAAAATCCACGAATCACGATCTACGTAACAATATTATCACATAGAGATTTTAGTATTTTAACAGTATTAAAACAGAGAGTTGAATCCTACAGCTTTAATTTCCAGTTATATTCTTTTTTAAATTATATATATATATAATGTGTGACAACTTATGTTTATTCAAAAAACTGAGCCACAAAACTTGTCAAAATGTTTGACATTATTTGTCAGAATCGGAATAAATAGCTGCGAAGTTCTTTCGATTTTTATTTTAAAGCTGTCAACTGAAACTCGTAAGTCACTTGAACTGATTTATGTTCGTCTTGTCTCCAACTCTGTTTCCTGGGATCTTTTCAGGAATGGAGAAGTGAAAGATTTATCTTTACCCTATACAAATGTGTCTTCATCAAGTTCGGTTGAATTTTAAAACTTGATGATTCAACTTCCTACGCTTCGAGTTTTAAGTTTTGTAAGAGTACATGGGACACTATACGCTGACATCTCTAATTTTGTTCAATCTTAAAAGAAATGCTCGTAGAAATGTATTAATACTGTTATGAGTTTTGTATAATGAATGCTTAAAATTGTGTAAATAATTTATATCTGGTTGTGTAAAAGGTTAATATTACTTTGCCTCTATTTTATGTAAAATTGTAATATTTGGAAGCAACGTCGTTCCTTACATTATAATAGCGATTCAATGGAAACTTTTTGAAATCTTAGTGATAGAATCAAGATGGCATCCTTTATGGCGACCGCTTTGGCGAGTTGGCGACTAT
This sequence comes from Trichonephila clavipes, assembly GCA_019973935.1. NCBI lineage: Eukaryota > Metazoa > Arthropoda > Arachnida > Araneae > Nephilidae > Trichonephila > Trichonephila clavipes. The sequence goes on from BMAU01014840.1 coordinate 664,386, forward strand.
ATGGATGCTTCTGGAATTTACGGAATCTGCAATCTTTTAAGAACTCTCAGAAATTTTAACACATATCCGTGCACTCGAAAAAACATCCTTCTTCAAGCCAATGTAACTTAGCAATAAAACGAAAGCAATAATTTGAAATTTTTACCACATGATAATCATATATATTTAAATTATTTCGCAAATTTTCAGAGAATTTGAGAAAAATTATAAAGTTATTAAGAAATAAAAACTGGACGATTTTTTTAAAAATATGAAAATCGGTATTTTACACCACGCAAGATTCTGAAGTACAAAACTGATCAAAATTTACAAAATTACTTGGTATAAAAATGTTCACTTTTGAAGTTATACTAATGTTTAAGAAATTTAGAGGAAAAAAATATTTTTTAAATACAATCATGTCTCGAAAATTTTAAAATTTTAAGAAAAAATTAATTAAAATTCAAATAAAAAAGTGTTATTAATTTTTTTCTTTGAAAATTGATGTATAAGTTTTGAAGAGCCTTATTTTGAACACGTGCATAAAATTTCAAATTGATATCTTAAATAGTTTCTGAGAAATCGTGCGCGCAAGCTAAAACTTTTTGTTTTGCGAAAAATGAAGTTAAAGATAAGAAATAGATAGGGTTTTTGTTAAAGTTTCACTACTTATTTCTCAATAACTTCGGAAGTTTTCCCAGTATCAGAACAATTTTGGTACCAAAATGCTCAGAAGTATTGAGGCTTTACCATATATTTATTTCAAAAACTTGAAATATTTGCAATTTAAGAGTCTTGTGAGTTCTTAATATTACGATCTATGACGAAAGTGGATCTTCCTCGAAAAAACTCTGCAATTTTTAAACAGGAGTCGCTCACTAAAACTGAGTAGTTTTGTTTTGACCGTTGAAGAGTCTACTAGCGATTAGTTATTACGTCGGCTGTTGAATAGGACGAACGAAAGCTTGTGAATAATTTTTAACATACTTCAATTTTAGACACTGATAGTTGTGTCTAAACGCTGTGGAAGGTATGAAGACCTATTGAGATTTTTAGCGAATTTTAGTGCTGTATCCTGTGTTTCAAGGATTGTTTTTCTATAATAAATTTTCATCGCTCCTGAAGAACTGTCTTACTTTTTGAGACTGATAGCATAAAATTCTCGAATCCCGATCAGAGTAACAATATTTTTCGCATATTCATACCATTTGAGATATTCTTTTTTCCTTTTTTCATGTATATTAACATTTTAAGCGTAATACATTATTTTAAAATTTAAAATTTTGTTGCTTTAGATACTTAGTCGTAATGTAAATAATTTAAGTAATGAAGGTTTGAATTTTGGCATTAGTAGAGAAAAGAAATTATGAATTTAGCTTTAAATTGTTTTCTGAAAAACACATATAAATATTTTTTTAAATAATGGAATCTTTAACTAAAATATCAAAATAATCAAGATACTGTGCATAGTTCTTATTTAAGATTACAAATATAGTTTTAAGGTATTATGGATTTGGATAACATTTTAAAATGCAAGAAGCTCGTTTTAAATACATTACAAAAAAACCATTATGGGAAAAATAAATGTAATAAAAACTAAAATGCGTTGAAAAATGTTAAAACGGTTAACACGAAAACAATACTAAATGATGTGAAAATAGACCAATTTGGAAAACATATCTTTGTGATTGACAGTTGCTACTTATATTATTTTTTAATCAAAATTTTTTGAAATAAATTTTGATTCTTTTGAATACATCATTTAATGTGTGATTCAATAGGAATGCTATGAGATTGAGTAAAAAAAACCACCTCTTTTAATGCGTTTTGAATATTTGTGAGTTGAATTGGCTCATACCTTAACAACGCGAAATAATTATTGTTATGAACAAGAGTAAATAAATACTCTTCGAATATTTCCAAGAAATATTTTTTTCCAATAGGGCAGCATTTTAACAATTTAACTTTTGCAAACAGGGTAAGTCCCCAAATGGGAGAATCATTTAATGGTGGCACGTGGACTCGCTGCGAAATTCGGATGCGTGAATGAATTTTTAAATGAAGCTCTCGTCGAATGCTAAATATTGCAGTAATTTAATTTTACCGAGATTACCAGAGCCAGATTGATACTCAAGGGATCTTTTACATGCCACATAATCATATGACATGCGTGCGTATGATTTTTGCATCCAGAAAAACTATCGATTCCAACCCAGGTCGAATTCGCAACCTTAGGCTTACGAAATGGACATGCAAACTCTAAGCCACCGGAAACCACCTAATGTTTAAAAAAATATTTAAATATTATCTAAAAAATATTAAGTCTTCAAAACTGAGGAAACATTATAAAATAATTTTGGTACTTTTCCGTTTCGCCGGCGCAAATCTTGTAAGGCATTGGCCCTTGAGGGTTGCCCTACTTCTACATTATCTTCGCGACCTAGAGGCGTGGGAGTGAATGAAGAACCAGATGTTGCCATAATCTTAATATCTCTTTACTAAGATTTTAACTTCAAAAATTCGCAATTATAGTATCTATTGTTAAACAAAGTGAATCTGTGGTGAGGAGACACACAATACGTATTACCAAATAAGCGCGACCCTGATCACTATACCTAACTTTACCTCCTACTCCTAATCTCAGTGAATACGCATTTTCTAGTAGTAATTTGAACATTCCTACCTCTATATCCTGGGTAAGCAGTCACTCACTCGAATCCTAAATGACGTCTCTTTATCTCGTGTGGAATGGTATCCACCTTTAACTTGAACGTACTGGTCCGGATATATTAAATTTTGAACACGGGTTTGCCTCTTACTTTAGCTTAATCACTTGAACACATGGACCTCGTATAATCACTTCCCGTAGCCACACTGCTTACGCTAAACTTCTGCTATTGTAAAGGATGCTAATTTGAATATTCGCTCAAGTTCTTCTCGGGTTGGTTGAAAAGAATTGCCATTCTGGCTCCAAAGAAACCCAAGAAGACAATTAAAAGGAAAGTGCTATGAGCACGTCATAATCTCCCCTAGCAGGCATTATTGGCGACAGCACATAATATAAACATAAAAATTATTAATGAATGTTATTCTCATTGGGTTTTTGTCTGTTTTTGATGTATTACGAAAAAGACGTTACTCATAAGAAAAGACCGTGATTTGTTTTGATTTGTACCATTTTTGGTGACTACATGGCCTGCGACGGAAAAACGGAAAAGTACCAAAATTTCTGAAAATTCAAAATTGTGTAAATTAATTAAATAAATATTCATCGTATATTTTTATCTTGAAATTGTGATCCGAACTTAAAAACAAATAGATCAATTTATGAAACAATTCTTAAAAAGGACGCGTCAGCTAATATAGCAATCAACTCCGGTATCAAAAGATAGTATTAAGACTTATGCCATAAGACCCTTTAAGTATTAAAACTTATGCCATTTTTATAAAAAGGCAGTGTGAAAAATGTATCAAGGTTTGCATATTTTTACTTAAAACAATTTTTTTCCTTTTAGTATATTACTTAAATTATCAAAAATTCTTTTGTTTAAAATTTTTTTAAAATGAAATAATTTTATTTAAAAATAGAAAATAGCATTATATAACAAAAATATTATAAGGAATACTATCTATAGATAATTGCTGATATGAGAGAAGAAATGTTAACATTTTAAGAAAAACTTGATTTATCTCAATTTGTAAATTCTATATAAACTTAAAAATACAAAAACAAATCTTTACGGAAGATAATTTGTTACGATGTTGGACTACGCTTTTTTTCAAACTCATATTTAATGATGTATGCGAAAATTAGTGAAATTTAACTTAACGTAGAAAAAGTTAATTTCATTAAAGTTTGTTTTCTTGGTGTAGAATAGAGAAGCCCTGAAATTAGAAAAAAATCAACCAGATGACCGATGAAACAGCAAAAATAGGAAACAATTGTTAAATGCAGTAATTGCTTTCTAAAAATGGAATTATTTATCCCATTAAAAATTCAAACTACCGTAATTACTTTTTCTTCTATTATTTGATATTCTTCTAGAAGTTAAAAAAGAACTAAGGTGAAGATCTTATTGAAATTTTTCTGTAAATAGAATTTAACTTATAGAGCAGAGAAGCTGTTTTTTTGGCTTAGAATAGCAAAGAAAATAAAAAAAAATCATTCAAAGAAATAAAAAAAAATAAGTTAGTTGCATATGAACGTTAATCTTGAATTATATTTCAGATTAAATTTCGTTCTAAAAAAACACCGGGATATAATAACTCGTTATGCTGATTTTAATTTCTTGGTTTTAACTTGCAAATTATTTTTGGCATTTGAATTTTTTTGAAAATCCTATTTTCAAAATAAAAAAGTTAAATAACTTTACATCTCATCATATTTTTAATTGTATTTAGTTTTCTTCTTATTTCTCCGAAATCACGAACCAGAAGAAAAAAAAGAAACTTTTAAAAGTATGAAAAGGAACAGAGCATTTTTAGTATTAAAATTTTTTTTTACATTTTTTGCATCGTCTTTATTTCGTTCTTAAGTATGACCTTCTGTGTAAGTACTTAATGATTCTTATTTTAGTTTTTTTGCACTATTTTCCTTTATTTTGTTTCATTCAAAATAAATATTGAAGTTCAGCGAAAAAGTAATTTGAATAAAATCGTAACTAGATATGAGGTAAAAATTTAAGAGTGGTAATTATCTTCGTAAGCACAAACGTAAAAAAAAAGTACGATTAACTTTACTGTGTTATGCAGTTTTCTATTTTATTTATATAATACAAATAACAATGAAATAAAATATATTGATGCTTATTAAAGTTTTTTACAGAATTTAATACTGAATGATTTTTAAGTTTTTAAGAGAAACTAAAGCAGTAACAATATTTTCTTTTTCATGAGGGAAAAAAAGGGCCTCAAACACAATTTCCACGTAAGTTAATCTCTAAAGTAATGATCATTTAATGTTCTAATTTTTCCCCTAGGAAGACTTAAAATTTAAAATGCTATTTAAGTTATACAAGGTAATTGTTAATTTTAATTGAAATACATGAAATTTTTTGTTTGTATGGGGAATAGTTTTGTTGCAGTGGTATCTATATAAGCCAGTAACAGCCCCCGTACTAAGCTGATCATTTTTGTATAGTGCTTATGTTATGTGCTTACAAATCCAAAGATACCAGGTTCTAACCTCTCTTCATTGATCATTCTGGCTGAATTTTGAAACAATGAACCTTCACAGAGCAGACATGGCGCCATCTGCCCGCCGCAAGAGCAACCAAAAGCCGTCAAACACAAATCAAGCAACAACTCACATGCTCACCATAACGTTCGTTCGCCTATTCGCCGACTTACTGGCAGGGGAGTGTGTAGTGGTGGTACCTATATAAGCCAATAACAGCTTCCGTACTAAGGTGATCATTTTAGTATAGTGGTTATGTTATGTGATTACGAATTCGAAGATACCAGGTTCTAACCTCTTTAAGTTTAATAAATAGTTTTTAGAAATGGTATTGTAAAAAAAAATCATGGTGCTTACGTATTATATCATTGAGAAATTTCGGTAAACGAAAAAATATTATCAATTAAAAAAATATTTCCAATTGCTGTCATTATTACTATTCCTATGTTCGGACGTGCGTGGGAAGTATTTCTACTGTTGGTTGCGTATTACGGAATTTGGTGACTTCTTATGATTCAACGAAATTGGTCTACATTATACACTGCTGGACAATTGCTAAGGACGGATAACACTATCATCCATAGCAACCACAAAATGAAAGGAAGCAAAATGTGGAAAATTAGAATAAGTGCGGGATATTAGTAAGAAGAAGTATGAGTATACAAATTTTTTCCACGTCTGTTCATCACGTGATAGCGTTCATAAGAGCTTTAAAGGTTTTGACGCTTGTGGACAGTTGTTGTTTCAAGTCAAAGTTTTACAGGAAAGATTTAATAGACGAACTTAAAAGTTTTGGCATGTCTTCCCGACATCACATAGATGATTTTATGCGTGGCCGAATTATTGAAAGATCAAAGAAGGGCGAAAAATAACAGATGTTGCCAGGAGTTCAACATCGCTCACAGCGTTGTTTCACGGCTGCGGAAGTCATTTAAAACTACTGGAATGTGTAGTAGACGGCACGGGGAGGTCGTGTTAGAAGTACGACGCCTGCAGAACACAGATATATCGTCCTATCAGCAAAAAGGAATAGGCGCACCACAGCTCAGCAGGTGGCAAATCAGTTTCTTGCTGCCTCAGGAAAGCAGATCTCCCGAAAAACTGTTGCCAGACGTTTGAGGGGGAGGAGGACTATACGCACGCAGACCTGTTGTGTGTGTCCCATTGACCAGACAGCACCGTACTGCCCGTTTGCATTGGTGTTGTGAGCATCACAATTGGACTGAACAGGACTGGGCATGCGTACTATTCTCAGATAAGAATAGGTTCAGTCTGTCATCGGATTGTAGACGCCAATTGATCTGGCGCGAGAGTGGTACTGCTTATCGTCCAGAAAATATCCAGGAAAAGGACCGATATCCGACATGCAGTATCATGGTGTGGGCCGGCATCATGATCAATGGCCGCACGCACCTACATGTGGTTGCAAATGGGACTATGACGGGCCAACGATACATTGATGAAGTTCTACTTCCTCATGTTCGTCTTTTCCGTGGTGCTGTCGGTGATAAATTTGTTTTTATGGACGACAACGCAACATGTCATCGAACACTCGCTGTTCAGGATTGTCTAGACAGCGAGGATATTCAACGTCTCGTATGGCCAGCGCGTTCTCCAGATCTAAACCCCATTGAAAATGTGTGGGATGCTTTGGGAGGCAAGTTGCTGGTCGAAACTATCCTCCGACAAACAAGAACACCCTCATCCGTGCACTCACATAGGAATGGGATAAATTGCCTCAACAGCTGCTGGATAATGTTGTGCAAAGTATGGTACGACGTGTGGAATGTTGCATCACACTCCACGGTGGACATATCCGGTACTGATACCTTTCTTTAAGGTGCTTGCTGACTTTTAGATGCATTGTTCCATTTCTCCGTACGCAGATCAAATGAACATTTTTTTTTCTTTCAGATGTTTCACAGCTTTTGTACTTTCCAGAACAATAAATATTCCTTATTCTAATGTCTGAACAGTGTGGCAACTATATTTTATCCTACTAGGCCTCATGTCTCGCTTAATGTTATGCTACATAGCAATTTGTGATCCGTCCTTAGCAATTGTCCAGCAGTGTAATACGTAAATACCAACTTAACACAGTGAATCACGTTTAATTAAAAAACATAATATAGTTTTTATTGAAATAATTATTTCTAAGTAACAATTACTAGTTTTTTAGTTAATACTAAATATAATCAGTTATTGATTCTCGTGAAGTGCAAACGTAATTTCTATTATTTGATTTCGGTTTGAAATTAGAAGTTTGAAGTGCAAATCAAAAAGACTCTTGTTAAAATATAATAAATGATTTTTCTAGATTATTTATTTAATTTTATTTGAGCAGAAGTATTTACAGTATGTTTATTAGTATAAAATGCTTCATTTTTGTTGCGTTGTATCAGAAGAGGAATCAGTATTCAGATCAAAAGGCAGCGGAATGTGGTTATTTTTTAGTGTAAATCTTCAGTATAACTTCACCACGCCTATAATTTTAAATGTAAATAAATGTACCCAAATAAAAAATGGATAATAAAAACTACTCAATAATCATTTGTTCTTTTTGTGGATCCTCGAATATTGATCCTTAATAGTTCCCCCGAAAAAGTGTTCCAGTACATTTAGAATAAAATGATTTCTCTTAAGGTATCCGACTACGTTCCGAACCGTGATTTTGCAAAAGCGTATAAATGGATAATATTCATGATGTTTAGTGTCACTTAGATTATAAAACGTATATAAAATTGTTTTAAGAATAGTATTACAATAAAAAAATTATTTAAGTACAATATTTTGACAAAAAATGAACATAGAATGACCTATTTTCAAAATATTCTCCCTTTGAGGAAAATGCTTCGATTATAATAATAGTTTCCCCGTATATAAAGAGTGTTTTTTTCCAGGTATAGAAGTTTAAGTTGGCATTACTTTCCAAGATGGCGACCGATTTAACAGCTGTCAAGTGATTTATTCTCAGTTTGGTTTGGCAATTCATCATGAATAGACTCACGCCTGAACAAGATTCGTCGAATGGGCCCAAAACGAGATGGCCGTTAATTCCGATTTTCATAAGCGAATTTTGTTTAGTGATGAAGCGCACTTCTGGTTGAATGGCTACGTCAACAAACAAAACTTCCGCATTTGGAGTGAAGCTAATCCACACGTGTATGTCGAAACACCGTTAGATCAAGAAAAACTGACTGTTAGGTGCGCTTTATAGGCTGGTGGAATCCTTCTTCAAAAACGATGAAGGCCACAACGTTACAGTCAATGGTGATCGGTATAGAGCTATGATTACTAACTTTTTCATTCCTGAATTGAACAATCATGATGTCCAGGAGCTGTGGTTCCAAGAAGACGGCGCAACATGTCATGCAGCTCGTGCCACAATCGATTTATCGAAACACACGTTTGGTGACCACCTAATTTCACGTTTTGGACCTGTGAATTGGTCTCCATGATGTTGTGATTTAACACCGCTAGACTATTTTCTGTGAGGCTATGTGAAGTCATTGGTCTATGCGGATAAGCCACAAACGCCCGACCATTTGGAAGACAACATTCACCGTGTTATTGCCGATAAACGGCCACAAATGTTGGAAAAAGTCATCGAAAATTGGACGTCCAGATTGGACTACATCCGAGTCAGCCGTGGCGGTCGTATGCCAGAAATCATATTTAAAATGTAATGCCACAAGATTATCTTTCGAATAAAAAAAATTCATGTCAATCGAATAATACATCGTTGTTTTATTACAATTTAAAGTTCTATACCTCTAAAAAACACCCTATATAACTTAGAAGTGGGTTTATCCATGTTTTACGACAACAGAGGGGAGAAATTTTAAGACAAAAACGCCGATAATTATTTCAATTGGTTGTAACTCTGAAAATAATGTGAATTAAAAAAAATAATCCAGACTCTCTGGAGGAGTCTTTACTTTATATAAGCAAAATATTTATTATTTTAGAAGCATTTCTTATAATAGGAGAACATTTTGAAAAAAGGTTATTCTAAGTTTATTTTTTGCCAAAATATTGTATTTAAATATTTTTTTTGTTTAAAATGTTCTTATAAAACAATTTTATACATGTATTCTTATCTAAGAGACACTAAATATCATGAAAATTGTCCCTTTATGAGCTTTTTTAAAATCACGGTTCCGAACGTAGTCGGATACCTTAAAATATAATAAAAAAATACTTGTGTTTTTTTGTAAAGGTATATTGATCTAAATTCTCTTTTGACTTATTTGACAAATAACAAGTACAAGATGAAAAGTGATGTAAAGGTAGATACTAGCGAATTAAAATTCAAAATCGACGATAAATTTGAGCTAAATTATTAATGTTTTTGACATTTTTTCTGCCCTAAACAGCGAACGTGTATTCATAGGTATTATTTGGTAGGCGGGTTATATTGAATCCTTGAAATTAATGCTTCAAAAGTCGAATAATAAATTAATGTTTATACATCTTATCATCATTTACAAATCTTTGGAGAGAAAAGTTCTGTTTCAAAATTGTCTACTTTCGGAAACTTTTTGGGGAAATATGTGTAAGTTAAAGTTATACTACTGAGTTTACATTAGATATGAAGTTTTGTTGAAAGTGTATTGAGGATGAGTTTAAGCAGAAGTATTTCTAAATATTGAGGGTAAGGGATTAAGAGGCATTTTAATTCTTTTCAGATTTGGAATATATAGGTTGTTCTCTCTGTATTACAATACTATGCATAATTTAGTACTTAAGCTAAGGGACTAGCTTAAGTACTAGCTAGACTTGAATTTAATCAGACTATAATGTGTACAGGAGTTTCATTAATTAATATAAAAAAGTACAAACCTTTTTGCTAAATGCAATCTAAATTTGGAGAAGCCTTAAATTTATGAAGCTTTTAGTAAAATTTGACCTATACAACTATGTTAACCCTTTCTAAGAAAAAGAAGTTTTCAAAAACGAAATAATAAATTGAATACATTTAAAATAATATATGGTGAAAAGTTCAAATTTTATGGAGCAAGATAAATATTGTAACTCATAAGATAATTATTGTTTAGATCAAACATGCAATGGTTAGTTGGATCCTCCATAGATACGACAAAAAAGGCCATTGGATGAAATAAAAATTTTAAATTATAAGGGTATGGACATTATATTAGCTTCTATTTTGAAACTTTAAGTTATATTATAAAAATAGAAATATATATTCGTACATAATCAACAAAACATCAAAGAAAAAAATCATTGATAAAAAAATGTGAAAGTTTTCTTCTTAAATAAAATTAGCTTTGAATATTTTTTTAAATTTTATAAGCAGATACTTCCTACTCTTAATTTATTATTTAAAATTCATATTTAAAAAATTGGGGCAAATAAAGCAGAAATAACATTAAACATAAAATTATTAACACTAATGCAACATAAAACAACTGTAATTATTAAGCAATGCAGTGAATCTTCCTTCACAGTCGTCTTATCTCTACTTATAAGCATTTAAAAATATGTGTATGAAAAAGCTCATTATATACAGAATATTGCGCTAAGTGAACATTGATTATAAAGACATTTGATGCGTAGAATGTCCGTAAATTCCTTATATATATACCATGGAAAAAAATTCAGATAATTTTTCAATAGACAATCAAATGTTTGTTTCAAATGGAGCAGTTTCTCTTTTTGTACTCATTTTTACCTTATTGTCTCGTTTCAAGGATGGGCCCAAATTTCATCACAAGTTAAATATTCAGTCAAAGATGTATTGACTTCTGCTCATTATCTTCATAAATTTCTAATTTTGCCATATTTTGATTTGCGTTTGAAATTTCAGGTTATGTTTAGTAAAATGCATCTTATTCTAAATTATGAATTCGCTCCTTTCCCTAAATTATGTTCATTTGGTCACTAATTATGTTAAAAGTGCTCTTGATCTGCAAGGGTAATTAACAACTCACAGCCCATTAAAAAATGTTAAAAGTAAACCGTCGGTCATTAAGGATAAGGCCACGAACTTATCAATTTTTCATTCCAATCAGATTTGCTCTCTGTCACCGAGTACGAGCTAAAAATTTAACAAAGTATTAAATTATAGCGATATTGTTATAATACGTAAGTTATGTATATGTATCGTAGGAATGAATCATGAAATAACTGCCTATTTAATCCTTAATTAGTCTCACATTTATGTTTGCATATAATTTGTTGTAAAAATGAATACAATAATGACGATATTGTTACGTAGATCCGGGTTCAAGGACTTTGTACAAAACAGTCACAAAGAAAAATAACAATCCTTAAGGGCAATGCGAATTTATTATCGGAAATCCAATTCTTTAAATACAGGATTCCACAGCAATATTCACAGAGTAAATCTCCGAAGGTCTTCATACCTTCAACAGCAATCAAACACAATTATCAGTGTTTAAAATACACGTATGTAAAAGATTATTCACAAGCCCAGCCGAGCTAACCAAAAAAATGCTCACTACTCGCTGGTTGAATCAAGACTAGCTGGTTGAATCAAGACTGACTGTTTGCGGCTAACCCCGCTCTACTTATAAACCCGGCGGAGACTTCCAGAAAAATCCGCACACGTCATAGAGCGAGAAATTAGTAGAACAATTCAGTAATTTCTAGAAGAATGCAGAGTATCCCAAACTCGCTTACAGGGTCGTCAATGACGCCAAAATGGACGCCAAAGTCACCAAATTGGTCACCAACTTGGTCGCCAAAAATGATGCCAACTTGGCTCTATCGCCAAGATTTCACCGAGTTCTCATGGAATCACCACTATAGCGTAAAGGACGGCGTTTGTTTGTGAATAGTACAATTTTAAAATAAAATAAATATAACATAGAGTAAAATAAATGCATTACACATCCAAATACAAATTATTTACACAAAATTCCTAACAATATATGTAATAACGAGCAAATTCTTTATTCTGTTAAAACGTTAAAAATGAACAAGAAATTGCACAGCTCGATAAATATAAGGGTTGCCCAAATGAAAAGCGGACCTATTCGATTGCATCAGGATGAGTTCAGATATAGAAAAGCCACCAAACAGAGACACGAAGGACGGTTGGAAGTGTTCATCACATACGGTGTTTAACACTAAAACCTCTTTGTGGTTGAGGAAATGAATTGAAAGTAGAGTCGTGCCATATAAGAATGCGTCCAGATTGAAACAACGAGCGGTGGTACGTTTCCTGATTGCAGGAAGTGAGTCTAATGTGAACATCTATCAACGTATAGTGGCAGTCTATGGAGAGCACAGTTTAGGTCGAACTAGGGATTGCAATACCGGTATACCGGGATACCGAATACCGGTATTTTAAGCCCTTTGTACAATTTTGTAATACCGGTATTTACAAGCTTAAATACCGGTTTTTTGGTATTTACTAGAAATTTTAAAAATTGTATCCACCATATGTTCAGTGATTGCCGACCTATCAAAATAGTAGACGTTTTTGTTTTTATGTCTTCCACATCGACCTTACCCACTTTCAGAAGAATTCGGTACAGTTATCGAAGATGATGATGACACTAATGTTAATACTGAAAAGGAATGTCTCTGGAACAAAAATTAGAATGAGCTATAACCAAAAAAATTTCAACAAACTGAAATACAATACAGAAATCAGCTATATCTAAAATCATCCGACGAGAAATCGATTTATTTGAAGATGAGAGATTTAGAGGTAAGTACTTTGAAAAAGTATATCGCGCATTGCTAACAGTACCTCCAACTAGCGTAGATGCCGAAAGAGTGTTTTCGATAGCTGATAATTATTGCACATAATTACGTTCCAGACTTAATGACAATACAATTAATGGATTATGTTTTTTAAGATCACGTTTCAAATATTTGTAATAGTACCACAGACTGAATAGTGATATTTCCTCTCTTTTTTGTGTTTTAAATAAATAAGATGTTCCTTTACTTTTTTGTGATTCTATATATGCTGTTATAATTTAAAAATTACAAATTAGATTTTGTGATATTTACACTCTCTAATAAAACTGGCAATAGTTCCTTTCTTTTCCTAAAACTTCTACTGCCGGTGTTAAGATTAAAAAATACCGAATACTGGTATTGAACTTTTTGTCCGACATTGCAATCCCTAGGTCGAATGTCTTGGAACAGTTGGTGCTAACGTTTTCAAAAGGGCAATAAACGATATCGGATCTCCATGACATTATTCATCTCCACATCTTCCATGATACCAAGGCAACTTAAAAAAAAACGCATTGGGAAATGTTAGAACACCCACCGTAAGGTCCGGATTTAACCCCTTTTATTTCTAAGCCTTTAGGCCCTAATTACAATATTACGTTTCTATTTGGAAGAGAAAATGAAGGAAGCTGGGCAGGACTTCTTCAAGAATTAACCGCGTTCTTTCTAGAGTGAAGACATATACCAGCTGCCGAAACAATAGGACCTGTGTTACAGCCCCCAGAGTGATTTTTTTTTATTTCTAATAAAACCATTTTTCTTATTGAACCTGTACACTTTTCATATGAGCAACCCTTATAATTTATATTCTTATCTTTATTTGAAATTATTTTTAAAGGTCATTGCTTCTTCCGATAAATCAAAAATAATAATATTGGATAAATGATATATATTTACAAAAGAAAAAAAAGCATAAAATATCCTAATTATCATTGAAATCTTAAGTAAATATATTTAATAAAATAAATTCTAATATTCTAAAAAAAACTTTTAAAAAGTACCTAAAATAGGAAAGAGCTAAATATAAAATCTATTTTCGGAAAAAAAGGTTTTTTTTGTTCGTTTCAGAAACTTGAACATACCAGAGTTAATCCCAAATTTTCTTTTTAACTATTTAGCGAAAGAAAACTTAAAAAGTAAGTTGTAAAGAGCTTATTGAGAAAAATGTTCCATAAATAGAATTTGACTTTTAGAATGTTGAACTTTCATTTTTTTTCTACTCGTAAAACATTGGAAATAAAAACTTGGCTTAGCATAAAATTACAAAAAGGGTAAATAATTGAAGAATTCCCTTCATGGAATATCAATATTCTCTTTTTAAGATAAGTCAATAGGATAAAGAAATAGAGTAAAAATTTAAATTAGTCTTGAAATAGATTTTTATTTAAATAAGAATTCCAGGATTTAATATATCTTGGTTTCTTTTTATAGCAAGTTGAACATGATTAGTTTATATTCTCTCGTCTATTTTGTCTTCTTGAATTTCTAAATTTCGTTATTTAAATAAAGCTTAGTACATAACAACGTTTAATAAACCTAAAAACATAAAAAAATATGGTATAACCATATACATACATATATCATTTTACTAAATCAATTCTTACAACTTCAGTTTATATTTTTTAGTTAATGAAAGAAAATAATAATATTGGTTTTTAAGAAGAAGCTTCATATATTTATATTATTTTTTTGTATGAAATAATTATGTGTGATTCTATACGTGAGTATTTAAACTTAATCAAAAAGAAAAACATACTACATACCGATATTCTTGTTAGAATAATTATTTTCTTTTGTTTGACAATCAGGAAATGAATGTAGTTTTAATGTCCACCCACAAAAACATTTTTTTAAAATTATGTAAAATATACTTAACATGTTTCTATTTTTTATTGACCATTACATTTTATTTTCTTTGCTGATTCCATTTGTAAATTTTACCATCTAATATTTTGTTTTGTCTAGATTTATTTTTACCTTCAAAGAATAAATGCAAAAAATGATTTCATTTGGAAAATATTACTTGAAATTAATTAAAATTAAATTATATCATTTGACTTTAGTCATTATATCTAAATTACAGCGGTAAATCAAAAATTTACATTTTTGATTCTTGAAAGCATGCACAAAAAGAAATTACTTTTGGAAATTGATTGTTTGAAAAATTATATGAAAAACTTTGTACTTGCCTCACACCTATCTCAATTGAAAAAAAACACCAAGAGATATTTTTTATAGTCTTTAGACGTTCATATCATCGTGTGTGGTAAAAAGATAAAGTTTGAAGGAAACAAAAAATGATACTTATTTACCTTCCTGTTATATATTGAAATGAAACGATAACGACCGAACACAGTTCCCTTTGGTCAGATAAAGATAGATATATTGGATGAAAGGGAATTGTGTTACTGCAGTTTCAGAAATGTAACAGCAAAATATTAAAAGAAATAAAAAACTAGTATATGTTATATACATATTTCTGAGATGTAAGACATTTATGACAATTCTTATTAATAACAACATCAAAATATCTAAGCACTCTGCATATATTTATGTTATAATGGCAAAATATGGTATGTAGCACACATACGCGCATACATGAGGTATATATATATATATATATATATATATATATATATATATATATATATATATATATATATACATACATATACTTTATTGCATAGAATGTGAGAATAAAACAAAACATGATATGGAAGATAATGTATGTTAAGAGGTCTCAGGGATGTTAAATTTCTCTAAAGGGTTGAAAATATAAACGATTTTCAAACAGGTATAATTCTTTTAAATTTAAATTAAATAATTCGAATCTTTTACACATTATTTATATAAGAATGGGGCTCAAGAAAAGTATAAAATGTTTAAAATATAATCATAATTCTAAAAATTATAAGCATATGAAAATTCTGTAATAAATATTAAGTAATTTTTGCGTCGCGCACGCTATTTTCTAAAACAGTAGCCACGGATATATAAAACTTTATAGAATAATAAAATGCATCTTACTCTTTATACCCTACATCATTTAAGAATAATATATCTTTTGTGTTTCAAAATATTTGAAAAATATTGAAATTTTTAAAAAAATTTTGAAAATGAAATTTTTTTAAACTTTTTAAAAAAATTAATGTTCTATTAATATAATATTTCTCTAGTGTAATAAGTATACATTTAACTTTAAAAATCAACTTATAGCTAGTAATTAAAGCTACTATTTTAGAAAATAGCAGGCGTGACGTAAAACTTTTTAAATATTTCTTATATAAAAGTTTCTTATTTTCATATGCTTATAATTTTTAAATTATGATTATATTTTAAACTTTTTATACTTTTCTGAAGCCCCATTCCTTTATAAATAATCTGTAAAAGATTCGAATTATTTAATTCAAATTTAAAAGAATTATACCTGTTTGAAAATTGTTTATATTTTCAGCTCTCTAGAGAAATTGAACACCCCTGAGACTTCTTATAAATAAGGCAAGAACAGAACATGGATGTGTGAAACTTTCAATAAATCAAAATAAGAGTATTCAAGCCAGTTCAAATGTATGAAATTGCCAAATAATGTAATATCGATGTTAAAAATTGATATTTAACAAAATAACCGAGGAGTGAAGCAAAGCAGAATTTATGCAATATGCCAAATCCCCCCCCTTTGCCTTTGGATTTGCCAAGAATTTTGCAAAAGGATTTCTCCACAAATCAGATAAGGAAAGGAAAAAATATTTTTTCGAAAATAAATAAATTCTAAAGCTAACAAACTCCACGAGAAAGTTTGGTGTACAGTAAAGCATACTTAACCCCTCAGTTAAGTCCTAATATTCAATTCGTAATTTACTTTACTTGAACTCAATTTTATTGGGATATTTTATACTTTGGAATAATTTGATTTGATTTGTTTTGATTTATTATGTAAGCTATTTTAATTTATTATATATAAGCTTTGCATGCCTTTGTATTATATAAGGGTTGCCCAAATGAAAAGTGGACGTATGGGATTGAGTCCGTGCTTCTCAAACTTTCAATAATTGTGACCCAATATTTAATCATAATTTTCATCGCGCCTCTCTTCCTTACATTAATAATGTATTGAATTCAATATTATGATACTTTGACTCTAAAGATACAATATGACTTTGATATCTTAATTACCACAGGCGTATATAAATGTCTCACTCACCCAAAGCGTTAATTGCCCCAGACGTATATATATGTCTTTCCGAAGTACGATCTTTTCTGTGCACTGCTATCCATAAAATTATTCTGCAGCCTTTGAAATGCAGTAAAAGGAGGAGTGTTTGTGAAAGATTTGCTAATTTCACAGGACTCGCTTATTTGTTCCTTTTCCTAATACATCCCCCACAATACATCATATTCGCGTGTCTACGTGGAAAAAGGTGGCTGGCACACTGGGGTGCGAATCGCGTAACTTATTATCGACAGTTAAAGGATTATTTACAAAACCTACAAATTATCAAGATAAGTGTTCATTTTTGTATATAATTTTACATATGACAAGCCCACGAGGTCGCTGGTAATTATTAAACTTGATCTTATAGTATTGTTGAATTAATCATGAAATGCATTGTGCAATACTGATACACTTAAGTTTACTATATCAGCGTAAATGTGTATTTTATTCGTCAGAATGTATTTTGTTTGCTTTTTTACTTTCAGTAAATTAATATATATTTTTAAAAAATAATTAAAAAAAAAATTTAAATTATCTTTTGTTTACGACTTTTCAATATGATCGCAACCCTCTAGGGTGGCGCACCCCACAGTTTGAGAAACGCTGGATTGACTGTAGCTATAGAAGGACCACCAAATAAGGGCGCGAAGGACGGTAGGAAGTGTACACCGCATACGACGTTTAAAAGTGAAACCTATTTGTGGTAGATGAAATTTATCTAATTTAAAGTCGTTCCATATAGGGATGCGTCCAGATCAGAACAGCGTGTGGTTTGGATTACATTAGACGAGTTTAATATAGATATTTATCGAAGAATAGTAGCATTTATAGTGAATACTGTTAAGTCTAACGTCCGGTGGGGGAACAGTTGGTGTAAAAGCAGTGGCGTAGTGTGTGCTTTCACCACCTGGGGCCGACTGGAAATTTGTCGCCTCCCTATTTTAATTATTAGTCAAGAAAATTAGTAAAAGTAAAAAAAAGCAGATTTAAATTTTTTTTATTGATTAAAAATTCACTTTTCGTGTTTTTTTCACAGCAAAGTCTTTTATACAATTGTCAATATCAATATGTATGTCATGTCCAATTGCCAGAATACCTAAATTTGTTAGCCTTAACGTGGACATAGTCAATCTGAGATAATTTTTGATTAATTTTAACTTATATATATAGAGAAGCTTCTCCCGCAACTGGCATTACTGATGGCAGATGTTAAAAAAATTCTCAACATTATGACAATGTTTGGTAAGCCATCTTCAAGTTTGGATTCAATAATATATTTTAATAAACCCAGAGAGCCGGACCTAATGAGTTCGTTTTGACAGCCTGGATCTGTTGCAGCTACAAACGCTTGTAGACTTACACGCTCAGGTTGGAATTCTTCTTTATTAATGTCTTGAGGAGCTTGATCTAAGTTCGTCCTTGCTCAATATTACTTCAGGCCTTAAAAAAGCATATTTTTGCTCCAGATTCTGTAGCTGTTGGAATCGTTCTCGAATTTCAGCAGTCACTCTGCCTATTGAAGAAAACATCGTTCGCCTCAAGTCATCTTCGTACGATAACTGAACATCTTTATTTCCGTCGCCAAATATAAGCTTCTTCCTGATTCTTCTTGGAGGTACAAAAGAAATTTCAAACTCTTCACATAAACTTTTAGCATGCATTATAGCGTCTTTCATGAATTCCTCTCGTTTTGCTTCTAATGAGGTCTGTAAAGCACGTATTTTTGAGCACATTGGTGGATATTTAGTCCCTTTGTTTGCAAATAATTTTGAGCATCATTGACTTCACACAGTACCGGTTGTCAGAAGCCTAAGTAACATAAAAAGGAATGCGAATGCATAGCGACTAATAAACTTCCTGCATCTGTGCGTGTAGGAAAGCTTTCACGCGTTTACGTCAATTTCGTCACGCGGGCGCGTTTTGGAGTTAGAAATATGTTTTGAATTTAAATAGCGTAGTGCTTGCCGCCGTCCCTTTTCGTATGCCACACGGGGCCGACCCATACGCTACGCCACTGTGCAAAAGATTTTGAGAAGGGTGGCAAATGATATCGGATATCCGTGGCAATGTCCACCCACACGTCTCCCATGAAATCAAGGCCACTTTAAAAATACTTTGGGAAATTTTAGATCTCTAACCATACAGTCCGGATTTGTCACCCTGTGACTTCAAGGATTTCCGGCCACTTAAACCTCTCGCTGCACATCCCGCGATTTTCACGGGCAAACGTAAGTGTAATACACATAACACTACCCAGCGAGAAGGTTAAGAGAGTATTACGTTTTTATTTGGACGAGGAAGGGAAGGAAGCTCGACAGGACATCCTCAAGAATAAATCACGTTCTTTCTAAAGGGAAGGCACAGACCTGCTATCGAAATGATGGGACCAGTGTCATACCACTCAGGGAAATTTCTTTTGTAATTTTTATTTTGATTATGTTATAGAAATGCTCTCAAATACTTTCGCACTTTAAAGTATTTTCATTCATATAGCTGAAAAATAAATTCTATTTTCCTCTTTTATTCTGATTCTGAAGTCGATTGAAGAGAAAAACAAAAAAACGTGATCAGACTGCTTTTTTTCAGAATTTGTATCATGTCTTTTTCTCTACTTTTGAATTCAATGCGTCTTTCAGTTCAGAAAAAGTTATGACATTATGAAAAAATACGTTATAAGTCCTAGAAAAGACACATTTTACATTCGAATAAAACTTTCCTATTCGTTGGAAGCTATTTCATCTCTTTTTCCTTTCGTCTTATAAAAAAATAATTCTGCAAAAGCATACAGCTTTTTATTTTTAAGATAAGCGAAATATTTGCTCTGCATTGTTCTTAAGAGATATGGGTTTTTATTTAAATTAAACGTTAGATTAAAGCTAATTTTCCTATTTCCCTCAATCATGGAAAAATATGCTTGAGTGTATTTTTAAATTCGCTCTATAATGCAACAAAAGGGACATTAATGAGGGTGCCTGTAATTTTGAACCTCGGTAAAGTAACGAACAACCCCCTCCCCTTTCCAAACTACTACAATACGCCAACGGGAGGTTATTTCAACCCTGACAGATTTACATGCATCAACTTGTTCTACATGGTGAATCCTCACGGCTAGAACTCATGAT